>CM021106.1:340896838-341042751 GCA_007115665.2 Sequoiadendron giganteum | reverse complement strand
AATAATGACCTGGAAAATGGATAACACAAATTGAGCAGAGAATTTCATAAGAAGTACACACATGCAATGAGAAGGTTCAACAAATCTACCCTTAAACCAGCTTTTTAAACACATAAGGCACACTTTAAGTAGCCTACCAAATAGCAAGTATTACCTGAAAAACTCTTCACCTCCGACTTCTTGAAATGCAGTTTGATCTGTAGTACATTTACCAATTAGTAGCAATAGAAGTGCTCCCCTTATGTCAGAAGCACCACCGGGAATATTTCCTCTTCCCTTGCTACCAACAGCAATGCCTAGAGCGATATCATCTGTGGCAGCCCCAGCCAACTGGATCAGTGGCCAATACAAAAGAGCTGTAGGAATGCAAGCTACCAGTTGCCTGGGAGCTGCAGCATAGCCTCTCAGCAACAGTGCTGCCATTGATGTTGATTTGTAACCATACTGCAAAAAACCAGATCCAGATCTGTTTAAATGTCTACCATCTCCAAAATTCCTTTCCCCTTGGTCTGTCCTGAACAACAGGTTATCAGACTTATACACGTCACTGCTACTGGTGAGACTACCAAATGTTGCGTTATCTCTAATATATGCATTATTCTGAATAGATGGCACCATTGATGGATGAATTCTCAAACAGAGTTGCGAAAAAAGCAGGTCACACATCTGTCAGAAAATACCAAAATTAAACTGAGATTAATTTTGCTCAGAACTTCATATCAATGAATTAAAATATCACAGCAGCATCAGTGGCAAAAGCTTCTCAGGTAACTATGCATGAAATTCCTTAATGCATTCAAAAAGTTTACAAAACATTCAATCAGAAAGAACACAACTTCTGAACTAGTAATTGTGAAATTTGCAAGAGCATAAAGAGCTGATGAAAGTTAAATTTAGAAGCTTGGTCTAACATGATTCAATGGGGACCAGGTGACAACACTACACAGCAATGCAAATTACTAAGATGGCATGAACAGCTTGGTAATAAGAACATTCACATAACCAAAAAAGCACTGTGAAGCAACTGATATGAAAGGGAGCAAATTGGAGAAATCAAAATAGGACACAATACTACAAATTTTCAAAGAAAACAAGTTTACAGACAGCTTAGAAACACTAAACTTTACTGTAGAATCAGCTTATATAGCTATCATCACACTGGACATGACAAAACAACAAGAAAGAGCCAAAGCAAAGCATATGACAATTCAAAGGTTGAAGTACTGAATGTGAGTAGTAAACTTCAATGGCATGATTAAGACCTATTTAAAACAGAACCATTTATAAGGCCGAAGAACATTATCAATAGTTGATGTACATCATTCCCTGCTGGATCTCAAAAGATTTTAGTCCACCACTCAGTTCGTAAATCTTTTTAAGTTTTAACCAAAACATATAATTATAAAGCATTAAGATATTTACATACCTTCAAAATCATGATTCTGTCAGTCTCATTTGCAAGAAATATTTGTGATAATGCTGCATTCATCAAACCAATAACTGCATTTGCTTTCTCCTCTGCATACAAGCCATTAGCACCAACCTGCCCATATTCCCCACCAGCTGCTTCACCATGAGCTTTGTTTTCATCCAACACTGACAGCTGACACCGAAGAAGAAGCCTTTCTAAAATTAAAATAAATCCCCATCTTATGTAGTTATACTTTGACTTCAAAAGTCCAGATAGTAACCGAAGAGATGAAGAGACACAAGATAAACTTTGCTCCTCAAAATGATCTGAATCAGATCTTTCAGAGCCTCCAAAAAGCCCAAATTGCTGTTGCAAATTTTGAACTTTCATCCTATTGCTCTCTCTAACTATTTCTGCAAATAGAAGTTCAACAAGCCAAAAGTAACCATTTTGACGATAAATAGCTCTTGAAGAATGCAAAAGATAATACAGTGTGGTCCAAGCCCCTGAAACACTATCTGAATCCCCTATTGTATTCTGTTCTTGAGGACCCTTCTGAATGTGGATAAGAGACTCATTCGCCATTGTAATCCGGAGCATCTCAGAAAATTCATCATCTAAATGGGCATAATATGATACAACAGAATCCAATGATTCTACTATATCCTCCAACAACTGCAAAAATTTAAGTTTGTTATTCAAGGGGAGACAACAATAAACCAATTAATGTAGACAAAAGGTAAAGCTGTTCTTTCATGAAACACAAAACAGGATTTGTACAAAACTGCTAGTGGTTGATTTTAACCTTACTCAAGTTTTATATGTGGAAATCAACAAGTTTTCTTTCAAATCTAACCATGCGAACTTGATGGAAACTGTTTGACTTGGAACTTAGGCATGGTTTGAACTTTGAAGGAAAAAACATTCTTTTTCCCATAAATAAATGTTATCCTATTAATTCAACTTTAATAAAGAATTTCTCTTAGATACTTTTGCCTTTGAATAACTGCAAGAAAAAACCACACCTCGGTATTGAGATGGCCACTCGTAACATCACGTGACATAGTTTTGACAATTGAATTTTTCAACTCCTCCCCAACACTGTGCAATCCCAGTTTAAGTGCCACAGCAAAGGCCTCTGGTGCATCTGCAAGTGCAAGGACTGTTGCAATAGCTTGAATTTCGTCATCAACAGGCATAGACTTTCCAGTAGTTAAGCACTTGTCCTTGAGCTGATGCAAAACATAGCCAAAAAGGACACCAAATAGGTTGTTTTTTGCTTCCACAGCATTTGCTCTTCCATACTGCACAGGAAACAAGACATTTTATAGTTGTTGACTTATATGAAAAATAAAGTTAACATGAAAGCTAAAAGATGAATGAATAGTATGGGAAAAAGGCCTCTGATCAGATATTAAAAGGAAAGAAAAATGAAAATTCATAAGAAAGTAGTTGAATCTGTAAGTTTAAAATTCATTTTAGAAAGAAAGAAAGAAATTATATTGATGTCTCCCTACTACCAAAGTAGGGCAAGCAGACTCAAAAGTATAAACAGTTATCAGAGAAATATGAGGGTAAAAGAACATCATAATAGATAAAATCAAACAAGCATGCTTTAAACAAACAAACAACTGCAATAGATGCCCCACTCACTAGGGCAAGCCAATTATTAGATAGTGAAAATAAATAACAAATAACAAAATAGTATCATAATAGCCATCCATGTAAATGAATACTATTGACTATCCTACAGGCTGCTTATGATTGTTTGCCTTAGGAAGGAAATGCCATTGAAATAGAGAGACACATCTGTGGGGACTTGAGGCATGACTCAAATACCAGAGTTGAGTACAGAGATGTCTCCCAATACCAAGACACTCCAGACTGTATCTCCCATGCAGCCTAATGACTTGAAAGGTAGTACCTTATTAAAAAATGAAAAAAAAAAAGGGAAAAAACAAGAACAAACCAAAGTGGCCCCCATCACTACTATTCAACCCTAATCTACTAAACCTATGCCCTGACCTTATTTGTGTACTTTGAATTTATAAATTTGAACTTATTCTATGTTCTTTGAAGTTGTTTACTCGTTGTGTACTAGTATTTTTTCCTGAATTTACATATAATTTGCATATTTTTTTATGTTTTGGCTTCCCCCAGTATCACCATCTCCTAATCTATAGTTTTTAACTTCAGTGAGCTTTCATATTGATTCCAGGGCATTTGGAGATAAATCCATACCATATACAAGTACAGCTATGCATGCATTCATCTATAGATGCAACTTTGGATACTCAAAAGGGAAAAATTCAATATCTGGCAACACCCCATTAAACATAATTGGTATAAACTAGCAAGTATAATGACACTACATTTTTTACATAAATAACTAGAATTTCTGTATATGGCTGCATATAGCTGATTAGGAACTATAAGAGTGTTGTAAAACATTGGAAACCAACACATGAAGGGTGCAATTTGGCCACTCAGTGAACATGACTTCTTCATGTTGGAATGAATGATTGCAATTTATCAGTGAAAATATGTTGAAAAAGCCTGTACAAAATCATTTGCTCGTATAGAGTATATCTATAAGTCTATAATCATCATCACAAATATCTGTCACCACACTCTCATACCATGTGCAAGAATGTGGAAGTCACTTTAAACAATCAATCAAATACATTAAGAACAAAATGGAATTTACAGAAAATTAAGACTTCTTCTAGAAGCATGTCAGTAAACTTGAGATAAGCACCGAAAGCATCTCCAGACAGCCTTTTGCCCTTTACATTACACTCAGACTTTCATTTTGTAGTTATGTCAGTTACATATGACTACTGGCCATACCTACTAACCACTAGATATTCTATTCATCTGTGAACAATAAATGCGATCAGTCATAATAAATGTCTAAGTTGCCGACACGGGTACGGATACGTGGGTACGGCAAAAAATTTGGAGGGTTGGGTACGGAATCAGGTACGTCTGTATATATATATGCAACCTAGAAACAAAATTAAGTAGTGATTTCAAATTTTAAAATTGTTAAAAGAAGTTTTAATTAAATTAATTAATTAAATAATAAACTTATTATCTAAAATTCTAAATTCTAAATCTAAACAGTAAATTATATTTTTTTTAAATTATATAATTATAATATATGAATATTATATTTTAAAAATTATATATATTATTAATAATTTAATTATATAAGACTATAAGTAAAATAATAAATTGTATATATTATGAAATCAGAAATATGTAAAATTATATTTTAAAAATTATACATATTAATTATTATAAATTTATATATTATAAAATATTTAATATGTAAATATTTTCAAAATTATAATATAGATATAATTATATTATGAAATACCTAAAAGTTAAAACATTAAAATTTTAAATTTAAACTAAAATATAAAAATAAAAAATAGTGTTTTTTCGTTTTTTTTTAAATCTAAAAAAAGGGAAAAAATAAATTTAAAAATAAATAAAAATGAAAGACCGCTACCTCTTTGTGCCTGGTCGTGCCCTGGTCACGCGCTCAATCGCACGTTTTCCTGTGCAGGGTCACACGAAATATTGTTTGTGCAAGGTCGGGAGATTTTTGCAGCCGAAACAAAACACTCACAACCAAAATGAAATTAAACAGTCATGTGAAATTAAACACGCGAAATCCGTGTTGAAGTCGGGAGATTTTTGCCCTAAAATTTGCATTTTTTTTAATGAAAAAGGCCAAACGAAGTTCGAAAATGATCAAAAAAATGTGACAGAATCACCATTTCATTAGCGGAATCTCCCAGAATCGTCAAGGCAAAGTCGAAATCGTACCCACAGGCAAAAAAACGAATCCTGTGTGATTCCACAGCGATTCGTACCAGATTTCATTTCCGAAACGATTTGTACCTGGAGTCGTCGCCCTGAGACTAGTGATTCGGTAACTTAGATAAATGTTATTATAGCAGTCTTAGTTTCACTGTTGGAGCATGGAGTCTGCTACACAAATAAATGTTTTTTGTCTTACATTTTGTATTTCTTGATGAGTTTTGTTGTTGAGATGCTAGTTGAAATCCTTTAGAGAATGACATTTTTTCATAGCACCACACTTCACTTCTTGCAATTTATTCAAAATCAAATGAATTTTTTAGTGGTCTTTCAAAATCTGTTTTTGTTTTGCTACATAATTTTTTCCTTAGATTTGGCATTGTTTTCATGCTCAGATTTAGAAAATTAAAGAGTACAAGTAAATTGAAACATTTGCAAATTGAAATTTTCAAAGCTACAATCTGTCAAAACAATTAAGGCACTCCCTCTTCACTTGGGCATGTCATTTTCCTTTGATCGCCATATTCTTTCTACACAGCAGCCACAAAAAAGAGGTAAATTAATTGTTATTTTTCTAGTTCTGTAGTTACTAAGTTTAAAAATTTGGTGTTTGGGGTAAGGTCTCAATTTCTACTGCAAAGGTTCAACCCTAAAGGTTAGGTTTTACAGTTTAAAACTTTAGTAACTTCAAACTATTTTATTTTATTTTATGGACAAGTGCATCTTTTATGTTTTTATTTTGAACAAATTTATTTTTTATTTAAAATGTAAAATTTTATGGTTTTAAAGTATTTCACTAGCCCTAACCCTATGCAGTTAGATTATTCTTGTGGGAAAGAAATTTGGCATAGGCCTAATGCAAAGCCATGCCCAACTTGAACAAGTTGAGATGTAACATTTGTGGAAATGTGTGGTGAGAATATTAAAAAGTTAAATGGCATTTGATGAAGTTGCCAGGGCACACTGTTAGGGCTTTTAACAAAAGGCTTAATGATATAAACCTCTATGCACTACTGGCCCTTGAGGCCTGTGTACAAAGCAAAGTTAAAAGGACAAATAGTACTGCTGGATCATCCACAAGATCCTTTATTGATGCTAGATCTCTAGACAAGGAAGAACTTCCACATTATGAAGCTCCACTGAAGTACCATATTGATGTATCAATGCCACCTTGTTCTTTCAAAAAACCTAATGCTTTTTTGCACCTCATACAACACTTGGATCTCACCTAACTTTGTAGAGGACAACGTTGAAGAAAAATATTCATGGAAGGACGTGAATAAAAACTGCTAATTTATAGTACTATTCTAACACTGCATTCAATGATACAAGGTCTTCTTATTGACAAGTAACGATTGATACAATTACCATTGCTCATACTAAAGCCTAACATTTGATATGCTAAAGAAGTAATACAAGATGAATGAGCTACTAACTCAGCATTGTCAAAGACTCAAAAATATAGAAGAACAAGTTGTACCATTATGTCTAAGGTGGATCGATAGAAGGAACCATATCTTGATCAATTTCCTTGTGGCATTAGAGAGTGACTTGAGTCTTCCTCAAGTCACTAAATCCATTTGACAAAGTAAAATTGGCACACTTTTTTCCTATTTAATGAAGTTGTAACCAAGGATGGGCCTACATATGTAATGTAACTTGTTACAAATACTACTGCTAATTGTGGGATAGTGGATAGACTTCTATGGATAAGTATCCTAACTTGTTTTAGGGGCCATGTAGTACAGATTTCCTTGATATAACCTTATAAAATATTGGCAAGCATCCATAGATTAATGTTTAGAAGAGAAAACATCTATCACAAGATTCATATGCAATCACACAAGGGTTTTAAGCTTTGATGAGAACTTTAACTGAGTGAAAGGAACTTATTTTCCCAGGTAAAACTAGATTTGCCACCCACTTTCTTGCAATGCAGAATTTCTGTACACAAAAGAAAATCCTAAAATGCATGCTCATTTCATTTGAATGAGTTGACTTTAACATTGCAATCACATGGATGGCATAATCAATTCAGACCTTGTTTTTTATGATCCTTTTGGATTGACTATACATGAGATTGTCCAAATTTCACAGCCATTGGTCAAATGAAAATGGTTAATGGAAGCATATCCCTCGTGGGTTATCTTTACAAGGCCATGGATAGGTCGAAGGAGGAAACAAGATCCAAATTATAGAATGATAAGGGCAAGTACATGCCAAATTTGGGAGATAAATTGATAATTGATGCAAGGCAGAATGGACAAATGAATTATTTCTTCCATACCATTAGATGCTTTTTAAATCTATCATTCTTTTACAACAAAAGATTCTAAGGCAGTGCAGAAATGACAAAGGACCTATTAAAATACATTGCCTCCCTCATGGCATCATGCAATGAAGGAGCGAGAAGCTATAGGAAAGTTGCCAATGTTCTACAAGAGAGGATTTTTTCCAATATATGTGCTTTCAATTCAAGGAGAACTTTAAATAAAACCAAGCATTGAATTTCAAATTAACAGTTTGCCATAAGCTTTAACATTTTCACTTATTGAAGTTAACTATGAAATATCTCTTTGGATTTATTAAATGTTTTAAATGTTATGAAAATATATTGTGGATTAAAACTTAGTCTAGAAAAAGGAAAAATGAGGTCAAGCGGAAAATTGGATGGGAAGCCTCTTAGGTTTGCAGTTTGAATGGAAGAAATAATGATCTGGCATCTGGTAGCCATGGCAGGGCTGTCTTAGCCTTGTCTGAAGAAGAAAAGAATGCCTCCAATGATGAGGATGACTATGTTCCTATTGGACACCTGCTTTTTAGCATTTCTTCTTCTTTTGGCAGCTGGTAGCATTTTTTAAAGTTTGAGTCTATAGGCAGTGCTCTTTAGAGAGCTGGAAATTTATCCCTTGATTTGGTAGCCATTGGTGGGAGTGAGCAATGTGCTTTGGAGGCAAATAGGATGATTTATCATGGCTGCAACTTGCAAAAATGTTGGGAACCCTTTTCACAGGTGTGGTACTTTTTGACTTTCTTTGCTTCCTAGTGACACAGATGGGCAATGCCCATTCGTGCAAAAGAATTGAGTTGCCAGTAATGAGAGTCATCCCATCTTTGCATTGTCCTCTGATTGGAAAGGGAAATGTTACAGATGTTGCTGTAAAGTTTAGTTAGACAGCCAGCATTTTTCTTCAGCATGTGTGATACTGACACTTCCTCCTTTTCTCTTGGGGATATTCTTCTCCACTGGTTGAATGACTCTTCATTGATGCCCAATCGTAATTTCTTCTGTTCAGGAAGCTAAATCTTTGGTCACCAAGTTTGTGGATAAGTTCATAAATGAGATGTTTTCTGGTTGGATGGTGGATTTGTGGCCTGATATCAAGTTACCATCCATTTCTACTCTTTCAAAAGACTTTTTTCTTCTTCAGTTTCACTTTATAGAGGACAAAGATCTCATTTGGAAACAGAGGTCATGGTTTTATGGTAGATCTGTTTTACTTTTAAGCCTTAGTAACCCTTTTTCAAGATGAATATAGTCATTTTCTACAATGTTCCCTTTTGGATATGGTTTTATCATCTTCCTCTGGTTTGCAGAACTGCAAGGATGATCCAGCTATTGACAGAAAAAGTTGGGTCTTTGGTTTCTCTGGATTCTGTATAGGACGATTCTTGTGGAAGCTTCACTGAAGTATGTGTTGGCTGATTCAATCTTCTTGGTTTGTGGCTGTAGTATTTGGATTTTGAAGGACTGCTTTTCAGGTATTTTCAATGCAACCAGCTTAGACATAGGAGGTCAGCTTGAACTTCAAATTGGCTATGTTTGGGTTTGAGGAAGCATTGGATGCTGAAGAAAGGGAAGCCTAATGAGATTTTTTTTGGAGGAATCATGCACATTTTTTTGCTTCCTCGAGCATCTCTCCTACAAAGTTAGTGTCCCAAGTTTGCAGCAAACTGATCCTGTGGAGCAGTTTCATGCTTTTGTAGCAAGGAGGTGGATGCTCAGTTTAGAAAAACAACAGCTTTCAGCAGGATCTCCTTTCAATGCAGGAAATTCTGGACTCAGCAGTATTAGTTATGTGAAGCTCCACCTATGGATAAACACAAGAAGCACAGAAGCCACAAAATGGAAGCTGAAAAACTTTAGTTGGAAGCATGGGAAGCGATTGAGGAAAGGTAGAGCATCATCTCTCTCACAAAAGTTGAAGGACAGAGTCTGCTTGTGCCTAAGTTTGCTTCCCTGGGGTTGTTTATTTTTCTGGTTTGTTCTTTCTTTTATTTGTCTAAGCTTTTGTTTCATCTCAAGAAGTCTGAGATACTGGCTTCTCTTCTCTTTTTAAGGCAGTTTCTTGTATGGCTGATATCTTTGAGTTCACTTTTTGGTATTTATGTACCTTGGATGGGTTTTGTAGGTATTATGATTTCTCTTGGTTTGAGTAAGGGCCCCAATGGATCCCTCTCAAATTATACATAAAAAAAGAAAACATTATTGATTTATAAAAGTTTTGGTTTTGCAAATAATATGATGTTAGAGCAATGATGGGACTATGCTGACAATGAAGCTTACTCGATTTGGTGGATGACAATGCAAATTTTGAGCCATTCTTCACTTCTTCCACTTATGAGCATTCTTGGGGAGTGTTTGAACATGTGCACTCCAATAAATCCAATTATCTAAGCTGAGAGAAAATGTATGATTTAGTGTTTGTGGACAGCCTTCTTTTTTGGCTTTAAAAAATAAAGGTTGGAAGTTTTCAACTTACTATGCTTTGCTTTCATAACATTGTCGCCTATTTTAAATTTTAATAACTTTGTTGCAATTAATTTTAATTTCTTGCATATGTATTACAAACTTATACCTCAACAACATCAAAGATGATTGGCCAGTTGATCTTGACAAAGTTGATCTGAAATTAAAATGTAAAACCCTAGTGATGAGCAAGGCATTGATGAACCAAGATGTTGGAGCTTCAACTTTGCATCTTGTAGCCTTGTAGCATCATACTGTTTTGTTTTGTATTGTAAGTGGAATTGATAAATGAATGAGACTCAATGAGTGTCTAGGCTGGAGACATAAACGACATTGAATAAATTCAGGTTTTACATGTTGTATTTGTTTTTATAGCGTGATATAACTAAAACTGCTTTTGCCCCTATTTTTATGACTATTTCATTGTTATATAGGTGTCCAAGTTTTCCCAGATCTAAATCTAGGTAGTTGAATCCCATTTGCAATTTTAGTTTATCAAATCAATGCATTTTAAAGGAATGCTACCATGATCTAGGCATCCCATAAAATATGGAGGATCTCCACACCTATCATTAGTGCCATTCCCATACTCCGTGTCACCCAATCCTCAAAAATATTGTAGTATAGAATGTTATGCATGTTCAGTGAACTCCCAAATTTTAATCCTCCAATGTTCACGAAAAAAAAAAAAAAAATAGAAAAAACTGGATTACATAGATATTGGCATCTCTGCCTTTATATAGTGGACTACAACATTATGAGGGAACATACATCTAAACCAGAAGTCATCCTTTGGCTATGATGGCCACAAATAGGGGGAAACCAATCTGTAAAAGTTACCCAAGGGACACAGTTGACAATTTAAACTGATTAAGAGCACACAAGATGCAAATTGACAGTAATTCTCATTTTATATACTTTTTATCAGTTTTGGTAAATATGGTTGAGCTAATAGATGCAAAAAGTGGTCTACATAGTTTTGACAAAATGTAGGAGAAATGTTTAACATTTTAATGTGATTAAACTTCATTAATTATTTCAAAATTCCATGATCATTTCAATAAGATACTTAGGTTTTTTGAACATCCATGATCTCTTTGATGACCAATTGAGGAGTCATTTCTTCTAAGCACTTGTTCTCATGTCCATTGATAACAACAAAGGGATAAATCCCACAAAGGCCAAAACGGCCATTAGTAACAAAATAATTTGGTTGTGATTATCGCACATTGATAGTAATAATTATAAAAGAAGACTCTCTAAATACAGTTCTAGTAATAATGTCATACCCATTCTCATAGCCTCCAATAATATTGACTATGTTTCATGATCTAGTGTACTTTTGAATACTCTACTAGGGTTAATTTTATCCTCAAGATCATCAATCCATCTCCACCAAATGCCACACATGTTTCTAGTGGTGAGATTCAATCTGGGTAGATCATACATGGTGCCATTAAGGACACACAAAACCTTAAACAATCATCATCATTGACTTTGAAATGGACGTAAACACCTACACTAAGGAATGGGAAAGTAAAAGAGACTCATCAAGAGCAGCATTGGTGGGGTCTGGAGAATTCAAAACTGATTTGCATGTAAGTACAGTCCATAGAATTCTGAGCAAAGAGGAGATGATAACCCATCATCTAACTATTCCAATATACGATATAGTCTATGTTACTAGGTTCTTTAGAACCGTGCCCCCACCCTCCTCACCCCCCTTGTTACTAGTATGGTCCTGATTTGGGGCCAGAACAGCCAAAGGTTTATCCAAAGTACCTAGGAGATCCCACACAAAAGTCAAAATAATAATAATAAAAATAAAAAAAAGTATCTACCCATACTAATTTCGCCCTAAAGTGATCTTTATTCACTTATCATACCTAAAGTTGAACATTTCTGCTTTATTTCACAAATAGAAGTGACAAAAACAATTTTTCTTCCTTCAAGCTGCCTTTTTTATTCTTGAAGATTGTTAATTATTTCCTCGAAGGTGAAGGCTATAGGAGAGAAAGAGATGCACCTACAAGTGAGAAAGAGCTGCATCTACAAGATTTATCTATCAATGTAAGCTTATCTTCTAATTTTTTCAAATTTTTAAAAATGTTTTTAATGTTTTTTAAAACCTCTTACACATAGTTTTGTTTTTTCTTCTTAGGTGAAACCGTGAATGCAATGTAGGGATGTAAATTTGTAATGCTTTTTTAAGTTTTGGTATTCATACAACATAGTTGGTAATTCTAGCTCAATTGACCCACATGCAGATAGCCCATCTAAATTTGATGTGTGTCACCTCTTTCGCTATACAACAATATTAAACAAATTCCTAGAGGTATGTATTGTTAGTTTTAGGATCAGAAATGAAAGCAATCAAAAAAATGCAACACATGAGACAATGAACACCACAGATACCCTGGGAACACCCTCCAACTCGAGGGAGAAAAACCCAGCAAATATATCACTTATATTTTCCAGAATAAGAGCAGAAGTCTGCTTACAACTCAGGCCCAACACCAGGCCGAATTTGATACAATGAATAATGGCATCTCTCCTAGATGCGAACACACAAGAAGAATGTGTTTCTCCTTGCATTCGATCTGCTGCTACAGGTGAAGATGATCTGCTGCTCCCTTATGAACTTCTTCTGGAAAAATGTGAATTATGATGATGAACTTCAATCCTTAAATGAATGCCCAGCATCCAGTATATATAGGCAAGTCGTGCCTTTTCATCAAGAGGTCGGCCCAAAGACGTGACCCTTGAAATATTCAAGTCGGCCTTCAATACAAGAAAGACATGACTTTTAAGAAACCGCGCCTCTCATAAGTCGGCCCTTTAGATGATAAATATTAAATATTAAATATTATGAATGAGGCAACTCCTCATCATCTCAAATCGAACTTAAATAAATTAAATAGCCATTTAGGCTATATTTGATTTATGTCTGCATACAGGTTCGAGCCTGGAAGAATTTCTACAGACGATGTAACATCAACATGTATTATCATTGGCATAGTAACCAATGTGGAATGAATATAAGAGCTCATATAGTCAAGTGAATGCTCACCTATGTGCAATGACTAGCTTCGAAAAAGATTTTGGCTAGGGCTGAATTAAAAAGAGTTGCCAAAAGGACAAATAATGAGATATATCAAAGCACAAGAGGATGTCGCCAATGTAATAGATCAAAGGAAAGAGTGCATTTTCTTTCCAAGAAAGGATCATTGAAACCTTCTAGTGGCTTAACGATTAACTAGCCCACATCCTTTCATCTAAGTTACCGGATGCGTACCCGGAGGCCTCGAACCCGGTTCGGGTTCGAACCCGGTACGGGTTCACTTGCGGGTACGCCCTGGGTACGCACAGGGCCTGTGGGTTCTCTCGGGTTCGCGCGGGAGAACCCACAGGCCTGGGCACGCACCCTGTGCGTACCCAGGGCGCATCCAGCTGTTTGGTGCGCAGACCCGAAGGTACCAGGCATGTACCCGGGCGTACCTCGAAGAACCCGCGGCCCAGAACTTATAAAAGCATTTTTTTTTTTAATTATTATTATTAATATGAGGTGCGCCATGGAGTTTTGTATGGTTTCAAAAGCCTTAAATTGGTGCTAGCGGCGGGGGGGCTGCCCCCGACCCCCCCACCTGGGAGCGCACGACCCCCTGGGGGGGCATTGCCCCTAGACCCCCACAAGGGGACCCCCTCGACCCCAGAGACATTGCCCTCAAACTCCCATTGAATTTAATTGGTACTCTCCAAGTCCAAGTTTCCATAGTTTTCCTACAAGTCTTCATCTATAATATCGCATTTAAGGCTTTTGAAACCATACAAAACTCCATGCCGCACCTCATTTTTATGGGAAAGAGGAAGATGTAAATTTGTAAAATATATTAATATAGTATTTACTTTCAGTTTTACAAAAACAATTTTCTATTTTCATTTTGTTTAAGAATATCAACATCAACGCATTCCACATGAGGATGCCATTTTGTACCCAATTTGCTTTCAAATCAGTCAAATACAACTATCAATTGACATTTAATATTTATCTTTGGCATTTGGCATTGATCAATGATCCAAGTATCATACTATGAAATGATTTAGTTTTACAATTCTGTATATTTCTCTTTTATTTTTTGTATATATAATACATATATATATATATATACACGTACCCATACGTACCCAAACCCCTAAATTTTTTTTTCACATACCCACGTACCGGGTTCTCGTACCCGAACCCGTCCCCGAACCCGAACCGGTAACTTAGCCTTTCATGCTACAATCGAGAAGTCTTTCCTATAAAAGAGGTCCATTGAAAAAAGCTTTCAAGAATGAGGTGAGGACAGTTGTAGATGAGAGCATTGCTTATTGCATTTACAATGATGGGCTTCCATTCAACCATGTCAAATCACCATATTGGCAAGATATGATGACAATGATTGCTAATGCATGTACTAACTACATTAGTTCTAGGCATGAAAAGGTACATACCACCTTATTAGACAAGGAAAAAGCTTCCCTATAAGCATCATTAAGAGAAATCAAGGATACACAGCATGAAACAAGTGTTGAAATAAAATTTTATGGATAAAAGAATTTCCAAAATGGACCACTAATTAATGCCATTACAATGTCCCTAAAAGGTCAATAATTTTTAAGGCAGTTGATTGTGAAGGGCAAGTGAATGATGCAACCTTCATTACCAATATCCTCATACAATCCATTGAAATGGTGAGCCTGAAAGCATTGTCCAAGTCATAATGGACAACGTTAAAAATTATAGGGCAGCTAGTTCAATAGTAGAGGGTGCATAAGGGCATATTTTTTGGACAGTAGGTGTCACCCACTCTCTCAACTTGATATTGCAAAAGATTAACACAAAAATCAAGTGGTTCAAAGAAATCCACATGGAGGCCAAGAAGAACTAATCATATGTCACAAGCCATCTATAGGACCTTCTCCAAATTGGAGTTGTTGAAGGTAATTTTTATTTTGTCGTGCATTTTTAAAAAATTTATGTCATATACTTTCTTTTTCTTTTCTTTTTTTCTTTTTCTTTTTTTAAATTTATTTATTTATTTATTTTGTACACCATGTTAGGTTGTTAGTGTTGAAGTTATTGCAGCTTCGGGTTCATTCTTCCAGCCTAATCGAAGACATGAAATTGCATATAGCCTTTGGCTATTTATTTCATTGTGATAATTAAGTGAAGGGGTGTTTCACTTGGAAATTATATTATCTCTTAATGGGCCGACCCTCCTTGAAGTTCGCACTATTTATTTGTAAATATATTTTCCTTAAGGAGGCCGACCTACATGAAGAGACACTTTGTTTTGTATAAATACAAGGTGATGATCTCTCATTTGAGCATCAAGTTCTTTCACCACATTCGCACTCCTTGGAGAAATTCGCACTTGAGCAGCAGATCATGATCTTGAGCAACAAATCATTCTCTAGCAGTAGATCATCATTCTATAGCAGCAGATCGTCATTTTGTAGCAGCAGATCGATCTCAAGGAGAAAGATATTCTGCATCTTCACATCTAGGAGAGGTGCTATTATTCATTGTATCAAATTCAGCCTTGTGTTGGGCCTGAGTTATTTCTGCTCTTACTCCTGAAATATATAAGCGATATATTTGTTGGGTTTTTCCCCTCGAGTTGGAGGGTTTTCCTAGGGTATCTTGTGGTGTTCTTTGTCTTATGTGTTGCATTTTTGATTGCTTTCTTTTCTGATCCTAAAAAACTAACAGTTAGGATTCAATTCACATCACACAATCATCTTGAGATGAATTTTGAAGGTGCGAAATCCATTAAGCATCATGGTCATCAACACTTTTTGAAGTGTACAAAGACGATGAAATACAGAGAGAACCCACAAAGTCAAAGCATCGATCTCCTAGATGATGGGTAGTGGGCTCAAGTGGAATATGTTTTGAGTTTCATTGAGCCCATTGTGAGAATGATTAGATATGCTGATACCTATATCAATACCCCACCTCTCTAAGTAACTGCATTAAAGTGGACAAGCATGCAGCAACCATTAGATTTGTCTCTAAGTATAGTAAAATAAGACAACCTATGAAAATCAATTTCAATGGTGCTAGTTCGTGAATAAGAAATGGAGAAAATATTTTGCCTTTTTCTTTGAGGGTTAGTTCCAATGATACTAGATCATGCTTTCACAAAACTACTAAGTTCGTCCAGAAATTGAGTTGAATATCAATGCTTGGCTTAACTAAGTTGTTTATGAATCTGTATTTGGATTTCTCAAAATGGAAAATAACACAAAACTAAGATCAAAACAATAAAAATACAGGAACAGTCTATCAAGATACAATGCTACTCTTCCAGTTATTTTGGGGCACAACTTAAACATCTTTTACATTCAAATAATTTTGCTGTAATCCTACAGCATGCTCCATTCCAGCAATCTAAAACTTGAACAAGATGAATAATACAGGAAGATAATTTAAAGAAAACAAGGCAGAAAATAAAATGACTAAAAATATAGTATTAACCTTAATGCAACAGAAGGATAATTCACATACAAACCTCTTCACAAATAAATTCCATTCCCCCAATAAGTTCTATCTGTTGAATGTCCAAACCACTAGCACCAGGATTAGACTTCTCTGCTCCATCACGGACATTGTAGAGCAAATTTGATAACAAACGGATTAGTGCGCAGTGAAGTTCTTCTGCCCAGGAATTCTCCCTGCTAATCTCCAAAAGAGCCTTTAATACCTGCATTATGACATACAATGAATTAGGAAATGTTTGTAAAGTGCCTTCAAGAATGTACCAAAATTCAAAGCACTATGTTATCAACCCAAACCAAATTCTGTAAGCACAAATACTCAGCACATGTTCATGCATGGTATACAAAACTTCCATATCAAGTCATTCTGTCTATTCTTATTGTGGCAGGCACCACTCATATTATTGATAATAGAATATCATAGTGGTAGCCACCTTGTATCAATTATACATAGTGTTGTGTTAGCTGATATAGGGGTTGGTATTTAATTTCTTATGATTGAGAACATTAGCCTAAGCAGTTTAACCAGTCGACCTGAAGTCTACCTCAGATATATAATATTATAATGTACCCTGTCCTACTGAATTTCTTTCATTTAGATACATACATTGACATCTTCAGAATTTATGCGTCTGTTACCTGGAAGGACCACCTCTACATGTCCTTTTTGCACACAAGGATAACAAAACAAAATTCAGATTTTATTATCATTTCTGTGCATAGTATTTGTACAAAAGTATGCTTGCATGGAAATTGCAGAATAGTTAATGTTCTTGATAAATTATTTCTGGTTCCATTGGATTCGGGCTTGTGAACTGTAATAGATTAGTGTACTAAAAAATATAAGACATGCTGATAGCTAATACTATAAACCATAAGCATCACACTGACCCCAATCCATTAGCATCTTTGATAACCCTTATTGCATGAGGAACTTGAAATGTTTTTGATTAGTTATTCAGGGAAAGGGCCCTGATCCCGTGGTTACAAAGCCAGAACAACAAACAGAGAAACAGGCTGGGAAGAACAGCACCAACCCCCACCAGAAAACAGCATCAAAATGGCACGCAGGCCAAGTATCCAAAAATGCAACCACAGAACCATCATCAGCATAATCAAAAACAAAATCCCCAGATTAATCCCCAAAATAGTGCGTAAACCATTTATGAGGTTAACCAAAGTCCAACAGGTACGAAACCACAACATAGCTATCATGAAATAGCAGTCCGGGATGATAAAACTAAGCACCAGCAGATTCAAAGCAGCCATGTAACCAGAGCAGAAAGATAAGTCCTGAGGCCGCACCCAGCATGGCACGACACATGATTCCATTGGTTACCTTCATAATCTTCCACCACACGATTCCACCTCATAGCTAACAAAACAGGCCAAACAGCCATCCACAGCGCAGCAACACATCACCCAATCACCATAACCTCCCCAAGGCAGGACAAAACAACTCGAAATTTCAACCCATTGTTGCAGATTTCAAAACATTTTGAAACCAACAGATCATGAGACAACCATCTCACAACAGTCTTAACTCTTAGAGAACCAAAATCAAATTCAAACACAATGGCAAACCTATCACTTTGAGAGCCATAATCATTGATAGTACTAGAGGTACAAAGAGCCCCCCTCTTCCCACTCCAAACGTTTGCAGAACCACTAACTGAACCAAAAACACATGAAATACTGATGGGGTAGAAAAACCCAATCAAACCACTAGCCCCTCCACCTCTATAGGAGAAGTTGCCAAGAAAACCCTAACCACAACAACAAGGAAACACCATCAGACTCAAAATCCACCTCAAAAGGAGTGGCCTCCACCTTGATAGGAGCTACAATGGAGAAAACCTGCTGAGAAAGTATGAGCCACCACCTGCACCTACAAAGCCCCTCTCCACCTCTATAGAAGAGGTCTCCACCTCTAAAGGAGTGGCATCCACCTAAATAGGAAGCTCGAACTGTAGAGACAGGAAGAAAGCAAATACTCCAACGGAAAGAGTAAACTTAGCAAGCAAGGCCAAGAGAACAAGCAACATAAACAACTTATTCATAAGAGCAACAAACATAACCCCAACAGGAGCCAATAAAGCCACTGCCCTAGACAGAGCAACCCACATAAACCTTGAACCCCAAACCACAAGGGTCAGAGAAGAAAAACTGAAAAAGGGAAGGGGAAAAGGAAAACTCGGAACTTGAGAGTCCACATCCCCTTTGAAAACCATCAACAAACAAGTCACAGGATGAGTAATCAGTTCAACCAAAAGAACAGCGAAGTCTTCCTTATAGAGCATATTTAGCTTTCCCAAAATAACATCAAGAACAACTCCACCGAGAGCCAGAACAACCATTTTCTCAGGCAACATAGTCCAAAATTCACCAAGCTCCAACCGTCCACGGTCAAGAGAGCAGAAAACCAACAAGACCGCTCCAGCCATCACCAAGCACTTCCAACAGCGCCCACACTTCAAAGGGAAGAGAACACCACCCACCAAGAAGAGCATCAGATTCGAAACCATATCCAAAACACCCACAAAAGCCAGAAAGAAAGGCATGAAGCCACTTGAGTCAGGGAACAAGGAACCCCTCACACTGTGAGAGGAGCAAAACACAAAAATCCCAAAAGCCACCGAACTTCCAACTACCAAAGAAAGATGCGAGCAATGGCCAAACCGAGGGGGTTCAAAGTAACAATGCCAATGGGAGGCATAATAGAAACCAAGCGACAACAGAAGCTTTCGAAAAGTCCAAACAGACCACGAGCCAAAGAAGACTCGTGAAGAGACACCCCATTCACAAAGCCTCTCAAATAGTAAAACAACAGAGGACCCAGAACCTCCACAAAACCAGCAGACAAAACCACAGTAGACTAAGAGTAGGCCAGTGCCACAAACGAAAACACTCCCAAACTTGGATGCACCTTCATCTCAACAATACTAGAGTTGGTGCCATAGAAGCAGAAGCACCGAGCAAAGCCATCCAGCACAGAGGGAACACATGGCCAAAATAATGTTGAGCACACAGTCTGGCAGGAGAGAGAACAAAGGATCGCCTCAGCATGTAGAAGCCACCAAACAACTTCTACAACCTCTGAAACAGATCCGTCGTTCCTAGTGACACCAGACGTAATATCCCCTGCAAACAACTCAAGGAACTCACTCGCCCCAACTAAGTCGTCCACCACTTGCAGCACAGAACGACAAGTGGAACAGATAAGCACCACCAAAGAAACGAAATAGCACCCAAAAGGGCCATCCTCGCTATGGGCAGCTAGAGATAAGAGACCTGCCTGAGCCAAGCCTCTCACCGAAACATCTCCAACCAACCTCACAAGGCAAGCAAGCTGCCAATCGAAAACAAACCCCAAATCCGCCTTAGGGCGAAGAAACCAAGCATCCGACAGACAACATACAGCAGCATTCTTAGAAGCAAGACGAGTTCCAAAAAATCCATCAAAATAGCCAAGCGAACAAAAACAGCAGAGCCGCTCCCCGAATCCTCATCTCCATCACCGCCATCGTCTAGAATTTTCAAAAATCGCCCAGAGCATCCGTTCTCGCTCAACGCCATTGAAAAATCGCCCAAAGCGTTCGTTTTGCAAAGGAATCCATTGTTCGAACCATAGAGGGAACCAATTATAGGAACTTGAAATGTTCATTGCATATTCTTTCCAATTTTTCTGGCATGTAAGTTTATTCAATTTAATGAGAAATGGAAATCTACACAAGAAGAGTTGGAGCAATTAATGCAAAGGAAATATATGGTCTAAGGAAGGAACATGCAGATAATATCATCCAATGTCAAGTTCTTGGAGCAACCGAAAAAAATCTAACGAGTACACACATAACAGACAAAGATGATAGAAGAAAGAAAAAAGACTGCAGTTCAAATACAAGTCAAAAAGAAATGTAATTTCTTACACTATTAACACTACAATATTGAGGTTCCTATTAAGTGTGAATCATACTAAAATAAAGGTCATATCAATGTTCATTGACCATTTTTTGAGCCAAATTAAATTAGAGTTCATGTTAATAAAGTCAATTTAGTAGGCAATAGCCCAATTGTTGAAGTTACAAACTAATATATGTGGTAGCAATGTATCAATAACTCCAATAATAATGAGCATTCAATTATTCACTCACCCCCATAGACGTCTTATTCTTAATGGACTAACCTGCTTCTTGGGCTCCAGCATATTTGGTTTCTTCCTCACAATTGGATTGCCAGTGCAGTTGATCTTTTTCTCACCAACAAACTGTTGACTCGTCACAGCAGGCTCAGTTAATAGCCAAAATAGGTCTCTATGATACTTAGCTAAAGAGACTTCAGGTTAATTAGACTCTCCTAGATCTTGTCCTTTGCACATTTTCACTTGCATTAAGAGTCATTTCTAGATTCATCATTCCATCACTTAACCCTCCATATACTTTATTTTAGGTCCTATACCAAAGACTTCACACATTGTTGAAAACTTGAATACATCTGAAGTATTTATCACCTGCAAAACTGATTAATTTGACCACTTTGTCAAGCAATGATGAGCACAATCTTTTACTTTTTCAACTTAACACAATAACATCAATTGCACAATATCAATATCAATAACAAGAATAACACATGATTTACGTGGAAAACCTTGTAGGAGAAAATCACGGCAAAATATTTCTTGATATTAAAATCTTTTACAATCTTTGTAGGCACCAACCTACAAGAGACACTAATCCCCTCTTATACAATTTGTGAGCACCAACCCACTAGAGACACCAATCCCCACTAGAATTGTGCTCATCATTGCTTGACAAAGTGCTCATCTTTTACTTTTTCAACTTAACACAATAACATCAATTGCACAATATCAATAACAAGAATAACACACGATTTACGTGGAAAACCTTGCGGGAGAAAATCATGGCAAAATATTTCTTGATATTAAAATATTTTACAATCTTTGTAGGCACCAACCTACAAGAGACACCAATCCCCTCTTATACAATTTGTGAGCACCAACCCACTAGAGACACCAATCCCCACTTGTAGAATTTGCAGGCACCAACCCACTGGAGACACTAATCCCCACTTGTATAGTTTGTAGGCAACAACCCACTGGAGACACCCACAACAGAGCACCAGCTCAGCAAGAGACACCAATCTCTTTATATGAGGCACCAAACTTGTCAATATGGCGCACCAACCTCTCCAATACGAGGCACCAACCTCTTCAATAGAATCTTGTCTTCTTGAGAATAAATCTAATTCACAAATAGCCTTAAATGATCGCCTTTTATATTCTCCTCCTCAAAGTCTTCACACACAAATCTATATTTATTCTCTTTCTTAAATATTCATACACAAATCTGCATATATTCTTTTCTTAAATCTTCATAAATATTCTTTCCAATATGCTTCATAACTCTGCTCTAAACTCCCCCCATTTATGGGCTCCCTCGAGTTGATTCGATCGTGAACCCAAGATTGGATGTGAAATGGCAGCCTCCTGATGTTGGTTGGGCGAAGTTGGACTTTGATGGTGCTGCTCAAGGTAACCCAAGCCTGGTAGTGGTTAGCTGCAGCTTAAGAGATCATGATGGGAAGACTATGGCAAGCTTATCTAAGTTTCTAGGCGAAGGCACAAACAATATAGTAGAAATTAAAGCTGCCTGGTTAGGGGTAAAACTTGGCATTCACTTGAAAATTAAAAATTGCACATCGAGGCAACTCGATAATCACGATCAACACCATCCATCGGAAAGCCACTCCCAATTGGAAGCTTGAAAAGATTTTGTACATGTTGAAAGATAGTAGGGCGTAAGTTGATAGAGGGATTTTGATCAACAATAATATAGAGGGGAGGTTGGCATTGAAATGAGAAAAAAACAATGGCCGACCCATCAAAACATCACCCCTACTATCGTTGCTTGACAAATGAATACCGGGTTGTTTAACCAATAGGAGAACTAAAGCTGAGATTGGATTAGATAGGAAGGGGCCCACACGCTACCCGGAATGAAATTTTGGGTATACCCTAATGGAGTGAGGAGTGTTTTAAGCCTAGACCTAGTTATTCCTATGACAGCAAACTATATTGCCTACCCTAGAATGCGGGGCAAATAAAATGAGCCCGCTACTTAGTACTACCTTATCTTGCCCTGATATCGAACGAGCACCATTATATCCTCCCACCCACCCTAGAAGTTACAATAAGCGTGAATGTTTCTGGCGACTACTGTACCTCGGTTGGCCCTTGTCTCTTTGTTGCCTAAAGAAACAATAGGCTTCCCTCGCTCTCAATGAATGGGATGACTATCCAAGGGAATGTGTACCCTCCGACCTCTCAACTATAGTTAGGGAGTGAAACTTTTTGAACGCGACAATAACTCCAATTAGCCCATCCCCACACACGGCTAGAGATCAATGAGATTCTTGGATGCGATTAAGGGAAGGGTGGATTCCGAACAGGTTAGTTATTCTAAGATGATACGAGCGAGCTTGGGTAGGACTACTTTACCGAACTATATTTGCTGGCCCTATGAAGTTGACTGTATCTAGTTCTCAATGAAGCATCGAGAGTGACTTTCGGGCGAGTGGTGGGGAGGTAGTGGGGCTACTCTTATGTTTGGAGGACCAGCAATTAAAGAGAAGTACATTGTATATAGGGGAAACACCTTACTCCCCGTCCAATGATAGGCTGCTTTAAGTCATGTTCTAACTAGCCAGAAACTGTAGGTGAGGGCCCCTCCTTCCTAAATTGGAGGCGCAGTGTATAACGTAGATCTTTATGAGCTGTATGGAATCCTATGGCAATGTTTACTCACCCCGTAACCACTATGTGTGGGGATGGATGGGGGGCCCCCAAGAAATAGAAGTTGGCCTCCCACCCAACTATATATATATATATATATATTCAATACTGTTCTTGCAGCAATAGCAATTTATATCTCATATTTTATTTACTTATTTTCTTTACTCCATTTTGAATGCAGATTTTATTATACTTGCTGATCTTTCTATATCAGACTTCATCCCTTTTTTCCTTCATGACCCCCCCTCTTCTTTAGAAATGTTTAGCTTTTACACCCCCATGGTAGAAGAGACATGGCTCTTCACAAAGTCTTGTCCCTTCTCCAAGGGACATACCTCCTCAAGGATTCCTTGACTTTCAACTATCAATCCAAGCAATTCCTTATGAGTCGGCCCAGCAATTTAATGAACAAGGATATTAACCTTATCGCTGCTATCCTAAACAGATCACTGCCATTCAGTAATGCCTTTTTGTTGGTGCTGATAACTTAATTTAATATTATATATATTTTCGTATTTAACATATTTACTTGTATATTAATTTTATGTGTATATTTTATATTTACTTTTATATTAATCATTATTACATAAATATTAAATTGTCAATATTTATATTTATATTTATATTTTTAATATTTATTTTTCTATTCATTTGTGTTGTAATGCTTTGTTATTTTGGTGTTCTATTTTGGGGACATGAGAGACTCGTGTATCATGAGGGCAATGAGGAAGTGAATATTTTATCCAAATCTGCTATGATGATCACATAGTTATACTAAGACGGGGAGGGGGGGTGGGTGAATCAATATAACACAACTTTTACCAAGTTAAAACTTTATCAATCATAATAACATTATTTACTCAAGATCAATAATCATGCACATGAGAAGAGCACAATAACACATGATATTTACGTGGAAACCCTTACGGGAGAAAACTACGGCCAAATATTGCTTATATAAACTTCTTACATCTTCCATTTCTTTCACAAATCTGCTCTTAGATCTCCTTTAAAATTGCACATAAACTTCTTTGAGTCTCTTTGTACTTTTCTTCACAAATCTGTCGTAAATCCTTTACTATATTACATTCAATGCACTCATAAATCTGCCCTAAAATCTGTTTTGAAACACTTAGAAATCTGTTTTGCTTCACAAGTTCTGTCATAACTCTCTCTTCTATATCTGCACAATATTCTCTTTTATCTCTGCATAGATTTTATATCAGTATGATCTTTTCTTCTACATCATCATCAATCTCTCTTCTATGTCTTCATATGCAGATCTGTATCTGTCCTTTAATAAATATTCTTCATATTTATTTATTCTGCTGGTGTATTTATTTATTTCTTTTTATTCTACTCTCACGCCTTTTCCACATTTGCAAACTTGCTTTTATATCTTATTCACTATAGAGTCACACCTCTTCATGTGGTCACTGCCTTTAATATTTATTTATTAATCATTATTTAAATCTTAATCAATTCTTCATTGCTTCCTTAACTATTGCTTCTTGGAGAGGGGTGTGATTATATGGAGGCATTCAACATACATATCTTTTCGTTAACACTCCTTGGTGCCTTTAAAAACTTAATCGCAGCCTTTAATAACTACTTTCTTATAATGAAGCGTTAACTCTCTTCATAATAATGATCGCTGCCATCTCATAAAGAATTGTTACCTTCGTAAATCGTTGCTTGTATAATCTTTAAATATAATCGCTGACTATTTCAAAACATAATCACTGCTTTTGTTTTATATGATTTTTGTCTTTATTGGCATTTGTCTTATATGACTTTACTTTAGACTTTTCCTTATAAATCCATCGCACCTTTTTTAAACTTTTGTCTTTTTCTGTATTCTGTCTCATGTGATTCTTGTCTTTTTCTTTAAATAAACTGACTGCACCTTTTCAGATATTAATCACTGCTCTAATGAATAGATAAATCGCTGCTTTTCCATAATTTTAATCACTGCATTATAATAATGATTGTTGTTTTTTACTTAACTCCAATTTTAGTCTGTGATGATACTCTTTAATCAAATCGAATTTATAATATTTGTGTTTATCCTTTGTGCTGGTGTGGACTATATGTCATCGGCGTCTATTTCAAGGCTAAACAGCCAGCATCTATGTATGAGCTCTTTCTTTCCACGTAAGTCTCAACCAAACAGCACCTCTTCTGAGGAGGGTGTGAACTCATATAGGAACAGACTGAGCAGCTTCAAGATGATTGTTTAATTAAAACAATATCCAAGTGTGCATAAACAACATTATGATTGTTTAAATTGAGTTTTAGATCTTCACATTCATCATAACCACGTACTGGTATCTTCAAACTCTTATTCTTCCTATTCTTCAATCAACGATCTTGTCATCACAAAATCACACTCCTTTGACATCAATGACAATCAATCTTAGACAATGTATTCCTTCTTGACATTGATGACAGCGTTTGCAATAATCTCCCAAAATGGCAATTACTTTACTTTGACATCAATGACAACATTTCCAACATCCTATTGATTGTTGGGCGTTTAACAAGGCATCCAGACGTTAGACTGCTGCACTTGCATGCGCAAAGGGCGCCTCTCGGCCTTTAGGGAAAAGGCGCCATTAATGGAGATGCAAGGAAGTGACAGGAGTGGTGTAAGGTGGTGGCAGTAATATCTTAAATGCCCGGTTGGTCGCTTCTCCTCTATGCCAGTAACAATGGATACAACCATTTGTTTGTGTGCCAAGGAAAGGGGAGATGGACTTTTGAGGCTTTGTGACAGATTGCAGGCTGCGAAGGGTTTTCAATGTGACAGATATAGAGTTGTTGGAAGCCATCAAGAGGGTTTTGGGCTACAGATTCCTACATTCTTCCTATTGTCTCTGTGTTAATTCGGATTGGGCTTCCATGTTAATTGAATGGCTCTTGCATGCTCATGAAGAAAAGATCGTTGTCCGTTGGCTTATGAGGAAACTGTTGAAGGCAAGCTGGCGGGAGGGGATGGAATATTATTTGGAAATGGCAGTAGTTGGCATGGGTTTAAGACTCACCGGAGGAGTTTGGCCAAAGCTCACTTTGGACTACAACAGTCTGTGGATTCCTTTCCTAGTGCAGTGTGTGGGAGAGGATGCAGAGGCACATTTGGAGGAGGTGAAGAGCAACATATATCTCCTTAAGGTACTCTCTGATGCCTTTGTGAATGGATGCATGGGGTCAATGTTGGCCCTCCCAGCCAGCTCTAGCGAGGTGGTGATGTCGATGGGTGACAAGGAGGTCTAAGTGACAATGGCGGTGGCTGGTGGATAGTTTTTTGCCTTACTGATCGACAATCTTTGTGTTTGCATACGATGTGTCCTTTTTTGCTTTTTTGCCTGTTTGGCTGATGTAAGTTCATGCATTGTTAATGGGTTCAGCCCCATCAAGCCAACTCTAATATATCCAAAAAAAAACTGTGCTCTAAACTCCGAGTAATATTCTCTTTCTCCACTCGCAATGTTCACCAAATTTATTTTCTCCAAGATAATATCATTTATTTCACTTGCTTGCTCATAAATCTGCTCATAATTTCTTCATAAGTCTGCTCATAAAATCTAACATAAATCTGCTCATAGACTATTTTTATATCTGCTCATAGACTCTTCTTAAATCTGCTCATAGACTCTCATATATTTCTGCTGCATATCTTCTCTCCATCTGCCTTTTTTTGCTCTAAATCAATTGATATATTGCATTCTATGCTTACTTTCTTACCATATATTTATCTCCTTTTATACCACACATATGTCTCCGCAAAAGAATGTGACCCTTCACAAAGGAGGTTGGCCTTATTTATAATTAACTTAAGTTTGTTTTCCAAACATTAAAAGGGGGGCGACCAAGGGGGGTCTGCCTCAAACAAATCAACATGCAGCCTTTGCAAATTAAAACATTACCTTCACAAACTAGATTGCTCCCTTGCTGCATATCCTTAGTAATATGATTGCTGCTGTTATCATTAATATCAATTGAAGCCTTTATAATTTCTGTACCCTTTTCTAATAATCACTGCTCTTTATGACTTTGTTAATCGTTCACAATGCATACTACATGGGTGATTATTTACTTAAATATATATGACTTTGGCAAAGGTGGTCGGCCAAAGATTAGAGACATTTATTTTATTTTTGTCTTTCATAATGCAAAAGTCGTGTAAAAACAAGAGCAATGGTAAAAAAACGATTTGTTATTTACAAGAAGCGATTACACTTATAAAGAAATACAAGGAAACAAATTTAGCAAGTTTAGAAAGAAACTGCAGAAGATCGAGAACATGATCTTACTTAACTAATTACAATATAATACATGAATGACCATTAATTAAACATAATATAAGTATTATTTTAATAAGTCGGCCAGTACTAGGCATAACCTTTGTCTTGCAAATATATAAATAATAAATATATTAAATTGTATTTATTAAATAATAAATATATTAAATTTTATATGTTAAATAATAAATATATTATAATTAAAAATCTAATTTAAATATTTTAAAATATTAGATTTTAATATATTGACCAAAAAACAAAATTAAATAAAAACAATGCCTAAAAATATAAAGATATAAATTTTATTTGAAAAAAAACAAAAAATTAAAATAAAAACAAACCTAAAAATTAAAATTGAAACATTAAAAGTTAAATGTGTAGCCCAATTCGACCTTCTCCAATGCCAAAGCATACAATATGTGCATTGTTTCTCCTCATTATCACGCTATCTCCCTAACCCTTTGGTTCATTTCTTTTTCTAGATTGAGTAAAACAGATTTGTTATTCAGCACCAACCACTGCTACTATTGTCCATGAACCATGAACGACTTCACTTGCTCATAGCCGCAAAATCAGATGGAAAATGTTATCTCTCAACAAAAAATCATCACAAATATATTGCGGTAGGGCTGCATTTGGGGGATTTATTCACCTAAAAAGAATTATTCACGTCTTTCACCTGAAAACATTATTTTTAAAACATATTTTATTAAAAAAAAAATTACGCCTTTATCTATACAAATATTAGGCAAATTTTAACGATTTTTTTTTCATGTTTTGAAGTTTGCCAAATTTTGAACTGAAACAATTTTGGCTAAAAATTGCTTGAATTAATAGAAGAACAGATTACAATATAAAGAGGAGGTAGATGACTGTAGACATTTAAGATGTCTAACTACCTCAACTACTAACTACTATAGATATAATTGACCATTATACAATGTCAAAATATAATATTCTAACACCCTCCCTTAATGGTCAATCTACTAACTAGCCTACAGAAAACAATCTGCAGGTCGCTTGGTCACAAATTCTTCAGAACACTCTGCTGCTGCTGAGACCCTCCTTGGATCTATAGAATGTGAATGACCAAGAGAACCAAAAAACCATCCAAAAAATAACAGAAAAGGTTGCCCCCTTCTTTAGAATGCTTTGCAACAAGAGACAAGAGCCAGCCATTGACTCTACCACCGAGATGAGTCGGCCACCAACCCTCCCAGAAACTACAGAACTGCTGACCAAAAGTCATCACAAAACGCCCAACCTAACGTTGGGTAACAAAGTTGCCCCTCCCTAAAACCAGAGACACACCGAGAACAGTTGCCATGATTTTGAGGATAAATCAGCAAACCGTTGAAACTTTTGCAGATGAGCACAATGCCTGAGAACAAACTGCAAGAAGCTAGTTGTGCTGATGTTCGCCTCAGCAACTCCAAGTGTGACCAAAACAGACTGCAACAAACCACAATTTTTAAGGAAAAAATCGCCAAACCCAAGATTACAAATCATTGTTTTTTTCGGAAAAAACGGTAAAAACCAAAAATCAGAGAGCCCTCCCGAACAACAGAAACCCTGACTAGGGTAGACAGGAGAAAAAAAACTCTTAATTTTTTAGGAGAAAATTACAAACCCTCCCGGAATTTTTTAAGGGAAAAATTTATGAAAACCCATACAAATTTTTTTAAGGGAAAAAATTTTAAACCCATATAGATTTTTTTAAAGGAAAAAATAATTGAAAACCCATAAATCCAGATTATTTTTTTATAAGAGAAAAAAAAAATTTAAAACCCAATCATCAATTGTTGGCTGGAAAAACAGAGAGTTTGGAACCCTAGCCGCTAGATCAAATCTGCACAAAAACCAAGGCATGGAAAACAAAGCATCCAAAAAAATTAGGGACCAACCCATTTGAGATCTCGAAAAACCCACCAAGAATCTGCAATCAAAATAATTTTTCGACTTCAAACTGAGGGTCAAAACCCTAGTCGAACTTTCTAGAAACCCTATCCGTCATTAAAGCTTCAAAAAGTTGCAGAAACCAACTCGAACTTCCACGAGATCGAGGCAAAAATGATGCCAAACCCTAGGCGTCCACAAGAAACTGAGAATCGCGACCAAAATAGAGATAAATCCACACCAAAATGCTGAAGAAAAAATGCAGACCAAACAAAAACAAAAGCGTCTTTCTTTGTGCAAATGAACACGCGTCTAGAAAGAGGACATGAACGTCGCAAAGGACGAACTCAAAAACGTGTCTTCGAAGAGCAGAGATTTTCGGCCAGATATGAATGAAAATTGCGTCCAAAAAAGACAAAAAAAAACGGTGACCACAAAGTTCAAAAAAATGTGTCTAAAAGTCACGCCTAGGAGAAACGCGGGTCGCACGTAGGTTAGAAAGAAAAAAAGGTATGAATACCAGAAGGTCGCGCCAAGACTCGAAACAAAAACGCAACACAAAGGCTTGCAAAATCGCGTCCACAGATGCACATGAAATATAGCTCGCGCCGAGATGAAACACGTTCAGGAGGAGATCGCGCGCAGGAGGAAACAAATCGCAGCTTAAGACAAAAACATGAAAATGCCTTCAGGTTTTCAAAATCTCCTTCGAATTCTTCCAGAGAAAAAAATGCCCACAAAATTTTAGACAAAGAAACCCTCGATTCAAATGCAGAAGCCACGGATTTTTCCAAGAGCCACATACAGAGATTTCGAAAAAAAAAATCAAAATTTTACTCACAAGAAAATCTTCGAAAATTTCTCAAGAAGATTTTATCAAATTTTTAATTCAAAAGGAACTAAAAAATCTTAAAAGATTTTTAAGAATTAAAATTTTGATTTTGAGAAATCTGGCTTTGATACCATGAGACAATTTTGGCTAAAAATTGCTTAAATTAACAGAAGAACAGATAACAATATAAAGAGGAGGTAGATGACTGTAGACATTTAAGATGTCTAACTACCTCAACTACTAACTACTGTAGATATAATTGACCATTATACAATGTCAGAATATAATATTCTAACACGAACTTCATGGCTGAAATTCAGCGAACCCTATGATTTAGGTCAATATGAATGGTGTATATAAAGCCTAGCAGCCACACCATTCAAAAGGAGATTCTGATTAAGGTATAGGCCCCAAAGCTTGCACCATTCAAAAGGAGATTCTAATCATCAAAGATTCAAAAATTATAGGTACAGGTCACAAGGCTTACATATTTTTTCTTTCATATATCTTCATTTACTACCATTAAAAGAGTACTTAACCTCTATAGATGACATTTGTGTAGCTACTTTTAGCAGCAGGACTGCTTCAACATCAGTTTTATCCCTGCAATGTAGCAAGGAGCAAGCAGCCTACTTCATTTAATCATCAGGAATATCCTTGCATCTCAAAATTACCTTTAGCCAGTTCACCCAAGACATGGTTGTCTCAGCCTTAGGGGGAAGTCAATGCACCAATATATGTTCTAGAAAAGTACTTATTGATGTATTTTAGTTTGTTTAAAGCGTATGCACCTAACCAATTGCAGATTTGCCTAAACTTAAGTCTTCATCAAGACACGCTAATAAGATTGTTTATTTTTCTAAGCCTTTGCATTAACTTTCATATTCCAATTGCTTTACTTAAATTTTAGGTATATTTCTAGATAGAACTTTTTCTTCAAAGGTTTATGTCTGACCTGTGTAGTGTCATATCTGGCTATAAGATCCTCTTAACAGTTATCCCACCATGATTCAGTTTGATAATTGGTATGTTGATGCTTGATTTGCAAACCTTTTGTAGCTTATTTCTAGCAATTCTCTGCGTTCCCTGTCTACTATCTCTGCATAATATGTTTTTTTTTAATTCATGCTTTAAGAAGCTGCCCGAGACTCAAGTTAGGAACTGAGCGAAAAATAATAAGTTTATATTGAGAAAATATACGCAAACGTATTGGAAGGTCAAAGGTCACACATGACCATTCATTTCTCTCGTAAACGGAGTTGTAAAGTTAGGTACTATTTATAATTCTTTACATTAATGAAATTGACATGCATGCTTGGTTTGCCACTCAAACCTTAGTTCAAATTGTGTCTATCTTTTCTATGTGTAAATCTAAATTTTAAATATGATATTGGAGAATGTAATTTGTTCTTGTGAGGGGTGAGGTTAAGGGAAAATTTGGTGAATGGATTAAGAAGTTGCTGTATTGTGCATAACTGCTGGAATTGTTTCTCAGAACTATTTTTTTTCTTTGAAACTATTCTTTGGCGCACCCCCTTTGATGGGCCATCAAGGAAGTGTACAGGCAGGAAGTTGTTTGTGTCCATGTGAGCAGTCCTCAATGCGAGGATAAAAAAGGAAAAAAAGAGAGGGAAGCACAAAATGGAGGAGAGTGTGCAGCAAAAGGGAGGCAGCTGTAACGATTGGAATGTCACAAACTGAAGCTTGGGCCTATAAATAGCATAGTAAGATTGTGAATTGGATGGTTATTTTCAACATGTGTGATGGCATTTGTAGCTTGTCGGATCTACTTGGATAGTTTGTAAGAATATGACTTAGTTGTTGATATTCGTTGGGTCATTCAGTACTTTACATTGATAGCATGTTCAATTATGCACCTTAAGGATTTCACACTTGTTATGCTTAGAAACATCCTGGCATTTAAGAAATCTCTACAGGGTTTGGGTTGTCCTAGTGGTGATATCTGGGGACAACACTCATCTAGATTGGATGTTTCATACTTGAAATTGTGTTTTTTGATTGTTATTGAGCAGACACTAGTTGCATACCATGTTGAGAGATGATTAAAAGATTGCATGTCAGTTTGAGAGATGGTAGCTTTTGCAGAGTTTAGGCTGGTAAGTTTGCAGATTTTACAAGAACTTTTTAATGACAAAGCACAAAGATAGTTGATCAGATATTTCGAGTTTTGGCACAGTTTTTCTGCCATGCACAGTTGTTAAGTGTCAGCATATTTTTCCAGATATAGGAGTTTTTAACTCCAGAGACAACCAGGAGGGCAGTTCTTCATCAACTTGACATGATGAAAAGTTGGGCATTTTCAGAGTGCAGTGAGCACATGCAGCAGTTTGACCTTACAGGGTTTTTGGATATTCATGACAGATTAGCATGAGATATCAACTGTAAGGGCCTTTGGGTTGAGGTTCTAGAATGCAATGTAGCCTCAATTGCTCTTCCCACCTCTCAGTTACAACACATAATTCACCCTATACATAAATCAGAAAACAGCTATAACCCAAAAAATATTAGACTACCATAGTTTTGCACTTACCAAATTTTATGCCTTGGTTTTGGACATGATGTTTCTGAGCAGTTGGAGCCTGTTTAGTTTAAAGCAAGAAGGTAACCAAGCTTCAACAGAGATTTCCATATTATTGATTAGATCCTACTCGGTGTTATAATTGAGGCGGCTTTCTGTGATCTTTTAAAGCCTGTATAACGGACTATGATTCTTTAAATGAGGCCCTAGTTTTATGTCAAGACTCATTACTACAATCTACTGCATTCATGAGGCTCTACAAGATAGAAATGGGTTGCTTTTAGATTATCCACAAACTCTTTAACTTAAGTAAAGTATAACTGAAAATCCTATCTTGATGAATCTATTTGGGATACATAATTAAGAGATTGAGGGCTTTCTGAAATAAAACACTCATGTTGGGGATTGTTGTTTCTAACATCAATATTCCAAGGGATTACGAAGACAATAAAAGGTGTTCTTTCTTGCTTTTGTGATCTTGTCTGCTAAGGATTGACCCTAATAAGAGCAAAGACTACAATATTTAATAGTATTCTGTCCAAGTTTCAGCTTTTAACATAGCAATCCAGTGGAAATCATTACAACTTCCACCTATATGGAGAATCAGATTGCAGATACAACTCTCAATTTGATCATTGCCTCTCAAATACGATGTTGCAAGGGATCCCTCTCTATCTATGAATTGCAAGCTTCAAATAGTTATGATTATCTATCCCCTTAGTCCCAAATTTCAAGCAAAAAGTTTGAAATCTGGCAACTTTAAAAAACACCAAAAAAAATTGTTTCAGTCCACCCTGGTATTCATACAGAAAGGGCTTAGTTTTTTAAATTAAAATATATTGAAATGCATTTTTTATTAGCTTTTTCCGATTTTTTCATGAGGAAAAAGATAGAAGCTTCACTTCTAGTTCACAAGCATTTTTATCCTACAAGTGTTTCGTAGGTCCATTGACCATCCTTTCAATCAGGCAAGAGAGATCCCTCATACAATGATCCAGCCTTTAATCCAGACACTGCAGATACCTCTTTAAGCGTTAACCTCAATCAAGCAATGGGAAATCTCTCAACCTACATCTGGTTTAGGAAAAAAAGCTTATAAACTATTGACCCAACTTGAAAGCCCAGTGTTCAGTGTTGAATCATAGCATGATCCTTTAATCTACAAAACACAGCTGCGGCCCAGAGACATAAATAAACAATAAACTTTATTAGGTTTTGCTTTTATTTTGTTTTTGTTTCTTTAATAAAATTTATGTATCATTGTTGTATTTTGTTTTTATCTTTTTAGTATATTAAATTTTAATAATTATATTTAATATTTTAAAATATTTAATTTAAATTTTAAAACATTTAAATAGTTAATACATTTAATATATAAAAAAAAATACATATTTAGTATTTATTATATTTGAATTAACTTACTTATATTTTAATGTTTTGGATTTATTTTTTGTGTTGAAAATAAAAAACTGTAAATTTACATTAGTCAAATTTAATCACAAATTTTTTTTGGCGTTTTTTTTTACCAAACTTGATCCAAATTTATTCTTGTCGAAATTGAATATGAACACGAACTTTGTGACATAGTCTATCCCTATTCAGATCATGAAAACAATGGGTTTTTCTGAGTGCAACCTTTTTCCAGCAGAACATGAAAGGCATTGAGTTAGCATGAAGGATCAAAGTACTCATTCAATTTAGTTTTTGGTAACGATAACCACACAATCTTGTGAAACTGTAGGTCTGGTACAAATTTTATTTTGATGTATAGCAGAATATGCTATGGCACTATAAGCTCTGCATATGGAGGTGTTAAGTTGCTAACTAAATAATCTCACCCTGTAAGCTCCATAAGCAAGTTCAGACAAACTGGATCACTTAACAGCTGTCGTCCTCTGATGAAAACTGATTATTGTTGTACACCTTCCAAGTTCAGGGCACTGCCCATGTATTTGATATAATCTATCTTTTTATCCTTGGAAACAAAAATATGCCCATATTGGAAAACTAGTTTAAGTTTTATCATCCTTGGAGCCATGTCATAAGGTTTTTAAAATGCAAGCTTAAAATTAGGTACATTTTTAAAAAATAGGATTGACTTAGTTTGATACATTTCATTATGGAAAGATCAAAGTCATTCTTACCCTCACGTCAAGTCCATTTAGCCGGCACCTTTGAATTCTTCCTCTATCACAAATCATATACATTAAGCAACTCAAAGCAGATGCCCAGACGCCTTCTTCCTTCTCTTCTATCTGCAAAACAAGGATTCAGTGACCAAATACTGTATACAAGATGCACACGCTATTCAAGAAACAATAGTCACAGCAACAATAGAAACAAAAAAAAAATCTACTGGCCCAAGATAGTACAAAGATATTATCCCAATCTAGCAACAGAAAATGTCAAAAATGTGCATAAGCAATCTGATTATCATAATTTCACTCCCACACATACTATACCACATTTTATACAGCTAAAAGAACGTGGTTATAATTGAGCTAACCAACCATAGAAGAGCTGAGCACAAAACTTTGCACACTGATATGATTACATTTACTACATCTACTATTAAAATTCACCAGAGTTTACAAAAATTATTTTGCCATCCTTTAGGTTACATTAGACAAACTTTTGAATCTCTCAATGCCCAATGGTGTTATCATATCGTAAAAGAGAATATTGCATTTTTACCATTGACGCAAGGGGCCAACAAAATGTCAAGCCTCCTGACAAACTGCCACCCTGCCTACAATTTAATGTTTTGGGGCACAATTATTTACTTGCACCAACCCTGCTTACTCCAAAAAAATAAAAATTTGAAAACTGCATAATTATAACACCCATTTATTTCAAAAGATTTCTCCTCTTTTCATAATGATTGCCTCCTCTGTAGATAAGATGGAAACCTATGTCCAGCATATCCTTTAACAGGAGTGGCTGCAGGCCCATCTAAACTTCTGTTAAGGAACTCAAGACTAAGTAGAACTGGATTACGCCAACTTTTAAAGTAGATCTCTGAGTTTATTGATTTCTCAAAAACAAAGCTTGAATCTTGACTCAAATCCAGGCAGGACATCTCTACATTGCTTAAGAATACTCTCTAATTTCCAGCTGGGTTTGATTATTTGCTCATAGCATTCATGATTGCTTGCCACATCTATTCCCACTTGGATCGAAGGGAAACCTTGCAAACAAACAAACTCGAAGCCTTTAACAAACCCAAATGGTCCCACCTCATTAATAGTTCCCTTCAAAATTGTTGGTGTGAATGGGATACAATACCTAAATAGTTCTCCATCTAGGTCTTATTCACCCCTTCCTCCTTAAGTTTACTTGGGGCATTTTTTCTTATACCTCAAGTCATAGGATTAAAACACCTCATTATCTTGTGTTGTCCTATGTCTCACCCTTGCAATACAATGGTTTCTCATTGTAATTTCAATCTGTTCTCATGCATATTTGCATTAATTGATAGAATAGAATCATTCTCTCATTTTGGGTCTCTTTTTGTGCTTTCATTAAAGCACCTTGATCTTGGGAAGCTATCTCCATACCAAATTTTATAGGGTATTAGAGCTTGTGGGATTGCTTCTTGTTAGTCTTTCGAAAGATCTAGGTTGTGAATCTTGGTTGCTCTAGAAAAGTTGAGTATGCTCTTCTCTTGCATTGAATGATGACCTAGAGAATCAAAAGAACATGTTAAAAATACTAGACTTGGGGGGGGGAGAGGGTGACGGTAGGGGTAGGGGGGGGAGAGGAGTTCCTCTTTGTAGCTTTGTGTTGCAAGTTGCTTTGGAAGATTCCTAGAGTAAATATGAGCTCTTCATTGAGTTCAGGGTGTTTGAGAAAGTCAGTTTTGTCTTTTGCTGCATCCAAATTAAACATTGGAGGTCATATCTACAAGGGTTTGAAGTCGGAAGGTCCATGCCGAATTTGGTGACTAGCTAATCTTTCAAAGCATTTTGAGAAAAATATGACCCTACCAAATGGCCTAAAAACCTAAAGATCAAATGTCTTTTCATCAAAATTAGATAACTTTACCTAGAGCCATCAAAGAATTTTTTTGCCCTCCATTATACAAATTGGACAGCCATACCGTATTGAAGAATAATTTGCATAGTGCTGGCACAACCCATATAAAAGGTGTGATCTTTTATCCATTGAGTATTGGTCTAATTTACATTTTATTATCCATTTTCTACGAATATCGTCTACTAGTCTCTCGAATCTTCTAGGTACAAACATATCTTGCCTACACAAGGTACCCACAAATAGGCACCACATGGCATAAGCCCCCCACCACCACCAATATCCCTCAACCGGTAATTGCAAACCACCAATCGCAAATCTTGGCCAAATTCACTAGGCAAACGGCTTACCAGCTATAAAACCACCCTCTACACCCTAAAAGCAATTTCCTGCATTCAAATAGGCAGTTTTGTCTTTGTATCAACAATTTTTGAGTCCATAGGGCAATTTTTAGGAAACCAACAACACTTTTGCAATCCTAAGGAATATTTTGACCATCATATTTTGTTTGTAGGCGTCAAATGACATCAACAAGATGTCAACATAATTAATCTGCCAACTCATGCCCCCTCTCTGTTGACAGCTTGATTTTGCACCTAAATTTCAAAGGCTATAGTCTAGGTCATATCGGCTCCTTTTTCAAACAATTGTTATTGATTTGTGACAAGATTTTGAGAACTTCATAGTGGTGCAAATGGTTTTTTATTTTGATGTTTGGATTTTCTAGAAATTGCAAACTCTCATAAGTGATGTTGAGCAATTCTCATTTAAAAAACTTCTAAAGCTTCATTCTATCCAAGTGAAAAGGTAATCACCTAATTAATTGCTTAAGCTTACTTAGGTCATGTGTTTTTTAAATTTTTGTGTTTCAAGTCATAGGATTAAGACATATGTCATGATCTAATGTAATCCTATCATAGAGTTTCCTCCTTGTCTTTATAACAAAGGCTTCATTGTATATGTAATCATTTTTTTTGCATCTAAAGAAATCTCAACCTTCATAGCAAATTAGTTGTTTTTCTCTTCCGTGATAGGGTGTTTTAATTGCTAGTGATCCATAGGGTGTTGCAAGAATTCAATCATCAACTTCACCATGTTCGAGCTCATACGATAACATTTTTTTATGAAAGTGCATAATTTTTTGTATACTTCTCATTGGTGTAGTCTAACTCATTTGATTCTATCAAAAAATTATGCTTTTAATTATATGGGCTAATTTGGCATTTTCAATACATGGTCATATATTGCTAGGAGGATCTTTGATTGAGTGATTGTGGGGGTTAATCTTGTGATTTTGTTTGCTTTTAATTCTTTGGGTTGCATTGTGTTCTTCAAATTTTGCCATGGGGAATCTTAAAATTCCTCAACTAACTCCTTACAACTATTCATCATGGAAACAATTAATATGGAATCACTTATTGAGTGAAGGTCATAGTAGGTATATATTTGAAACTGAACCAAAACCAATAGTTGCTCAGAAAAAGACGATATGGCTAAATGAACATGGCAAAGCTCTTGGCTATTTATGTACATTTGTTTCACTTGATCTCCAATTCATGTGCAAAAGTATCGTACACCTAAGGAGGCTTGGAAAAAACTAGCTAGTTTGTAGGGGCAAATTGATGAGATGAAGGGTTGTCAAATTGATAATGAATTGATGAACCTTAATCCAAATAGTTTTGACAATATCCAAGATTATGTCACTAAGGTCAATGATCTAAGAACACAACTCAAGAAATTTAGTATTGATAAAAAGGAGACACAATTGGTTCTTAATGCTGTATCCAAACTTGTAATAGAACATGTACTTTTAGTTTTTGGCTTTCACACCTGTCGGTTTTCTATGGGAAAGGCATATACAATGCCTTAAATTTGATCAATTTTCCAAAATTTCATTTCAAGAACAAGGGAAGTTAATTCAAGTGGGTTTCGTTATGTCTTCTAAGTCACAAGCATTACTAGCTAGTGAGCCTAAGGGAAAGAAAGAATTAGGGAATCTTGAAAAGAAACAAAAGAAGAAAAAGAACTAACCACACAAAGATAGAGCATGATCAAATTTTGAATCTTCAAAAGGGGAATCATAAAAGGAGAAGCCCAAATGTGCATATTGCAAATAACCAAGGCATGATGAACATCTATGTTATTAAAAACAGATTGATGAGTAGAAGCATCTTTTAACCAAAAACAATATCAATTTGCTTTCAACTATGTCAAGAATTTCATCTTCTTTTCATTCAAAGTCAAAGAGACAGCATGCGCATGTTAGTTTTTAATGATCAGATAATTCAATACAGAAAGTACTTAGAAAATGCAGCACATAAGACAAATAACACAGCAAGGTACCCTGGGAAAACCCTCCTAACTCGAGGGGAAAAACCCAGCAAATATATCTCTTTATATATTGATAGAATAAGCACAGAAATCTGCTTACAACTCAGGCATAACACAATGCCTATGTAATACAATGAATAGCACCTCTCTAGATGCAAAGATACAAATAATATGTTTATCCTTTAAGTTGATCTGCTGCTACAGAATATAATCTGCTTGAGATCGATCTGCTGCTCTAGATGCGAACTTCTTCTTTACAACACACGACTTGAATAACAATGAACTTGATGTCATAAACAATGAAGTACCATCGAGTATATATACTAAATGAGGAGGAGGACGTGACCCTTCAAGAACAAGTCGGCCCACATAGAAGAATGCAACCCTTCATAAAACGTGTCCCAATGAATAAGCATGTCACTTGAAAATCGCGTCCAAGGAGCAAGAGGTCGGCCTCAATAAAAGTTACATCTCTTCATTAACTCGTGCCTCTTTATTAATTAATTATAGTTGGCATAAATCGTGCCTCTTCAACAAATCGGAATCTCTATAAATTAAATAGCCATAGGCTATTATTTAATTTATCATCATTTAGGAGATCTGCTGGAAGTAGACGACTGCAGCTGCTTTATCATCAACAGTGCAAACACTTGTTGAAGTTGCAAATTTTATGCTAAGGAGATGGATCCTTGATTTCGAAGCTTCACCTCATATAGCTTCATCATAGAGTATGTTCTCTTCATTTGAGACATGTTCATCACCACACATCTTGATGGCTAACAACACATATATGTGTGTTCATGTGAATGGGTCTATTGACATGGACAAAGGATCATTCAATGATGTCCTTTGTGTGCCTTCATTATCAACCAATATCATTTCTATCTATCAAATCACACATGGTGGGGCAAGGAAGAGTGTTGAGTTCACACTAGATTCCTTATTGATTTGGTATTTGCATAATAGAAATATTGTTGTAGTTGGTGAGGCAAGTCATCAATCTTGAGTGTACACCTCGCATTCTGCTCCTCTTGTTCCTTTGGCTAATGTGATATTCCATCTCTTGTTGCTTCAAAGCTCCATGTTGCTTCAAATTTTCAAAAGAGGCTTCCATTGATTTAGCACAACAAGACCGTATGCATCATCTTCCAAAATCTAGATACAACTACTTGGGATAAGTACTTGACAAATTTTGCAGGTTCGTTTTATGAGTTTCTTCTTGCATACTAGGATACCGTTGAGGATATTTGTTGCCTATTTGATGTTCGCTCCTATGGAGTTTCATCATTTTCTTTGGATGTCATGATGGCACATTCAAACCCTCTTGTTCTTTCTCCACCTATTCATTTGTCACAGTTTGGCATTGGCTTAGAGATCCTTGAGAAACATTCAAAGGAGGCATCATTGTCTTTAGATCTTGTTCTCCATCCATTTCCGCTAGGTTTTGATTGTTGCACTCTTTAGTTAGGCCTAAGATTCCTAATTTGATTGTGGCACATTTCAACATCAACATGGCAACACTTGAGTAGAGTTCAAAGGCATCATATATTTTGTGTTTTCTTGCCTCACATACCTTTTGGAAATATATTCTTCGTACATCTTTGGTTTTGTTTTTTCCTAAGGAGAGGAACATTATCCAGTGTTCTTAGATCTCCATTTTTATCCATTGTCCAACATCCACCAACATTGCAAGAGATTATGCATTAAGGGGACACTAGATGGTCTCTCTTCTTCTCTCTTTTGGGTGTGGAGGGGGGCAGAGAGGGGGGATTTTCATCACATGGGGTTTTATCCTTCTCATACTTTAGAGAGAATCTTTTGTGTTTTCTCTCTTTTGGATTTTGGAGTTATTTTACCATGGGTTTTTCTCCTTTTCTCCATTTGTGAGAGATTCTTTCATACATGGGTATTTCATCAAGCCTTGTAGCTAGGACCCATCTTTGCATATTTTCTCATTCCCCTTAAGTCGCATTTATGTGGGAATGTTGGTGTGAATAGACTATATAACCTAACTGATTCTCCATCTAGGTCATATTTACACCTTATTACTTAAATTTACTTGGGGCATTTATGTTTTATGTCTCAAGTCATAAGCTTAAGACATGTGTCATGATCTTATGCCTATAATTACAAGCTAAGCCACAATATTCGGTGAATTTCATGGACGAAATTTGAATTTTAATGAATTCCAAATATTTATAAAAATTTCGTTAAAATTTGTCATTTTGTTCATACAGAGAAAGTGTAATTTTTTTCATTAAAGTATATTTTTTAAGTGTTTATTTAGGGATTTCAAATAGATATTTTAGGGTTTTCATTTTATTTTTTCATAGAACGTTGCTCGCATCGCTCTAAACACACAACCGAGTATCTGATTGTTAAAAATCTGTCTGGGTTTGGAAGTCGAGTAGTCTTGGTGTTGAGTTGAGAGTCGTCACCAAAGAGTTGTGTTGGCCTAAAGGATAGAAAAGTGATCGCCGTTGCCTGGTGTTTCCATTTTGTGCCTGCCAACGCAACTTTCACTGTTGCCTGGTTTTTCAGCTGCCAATTTTTCCTAGAGTATTTCATTTTCATGCCACCAAATTTCATCAATTTTTGAAGTGTCTTCATTGTCGCGTGACCTACAACTTTTGAATTGACATAACATATCCGCCGCTAAGTAAGCCATATTCTTTGCTTTCCTTCTATTTTTCATGTGTTATTTGTTTTTATTTGCTTTTTTGGGGATTTTTTATATAGGGGAGAGGACCCAGTAGTTGAGCATGTTTCAATAGTTGTGATAATAGTTGTTTACATAATGCCCAATAGTTGTGATAGTAGTTGTTTATATAATGCCCAATAGTTGTGACTAGACTACCCATAATTAAACAAAATGTATTCCTTTGATCTAAAAAGCAACAAATCATGTGATGCCACATCAGCGCTCAACTACCCATGATGTGAATGCACAAGTATTGGTCTCACTGTTTTTTTTGGGCCTTTTTGGACACCTTGACAAAAAAATATGTTGATGTGGCATCATATTTGATGATGTGGCCCTGAAACGAAAGTTATAAGCAAGGGACTTGCCAAGTAAGCTGTTGTAAAAAATTGGGAGTGATTTGAAATTTCCACGTAGGATTTTGAGAAGCACAAAGTTAGGGTGCACAACTACTGGGTCCTCTCCCCTATGACATCCCTAAATTTTGTTATCTAACTTCTATAATTTTATTATTGTTCCAAATATTTATTAATATGACATCCCTAAATTTCGATATAAAAATTGTTATAATTTATATTTATAAATATATGTTTAAATTTTTAATAATATAAAGTTTAAAATGTTAAAATTAATTAAGTATATACTATTTTAAAAACTGTAATATTAAATTAAATTAAATATAATTAAATTTTTATATAATAATAAATTTATATTGTTCTATGATTTATTTTTTAATTTTTATAATATGTGTATAAAATTACTGTTTACAAATGCCATATTTTATTTTATTTAGTTATTAAAAATTAATTACTATAATTAAATTTAATATTATTTTATTTTATTTTTGTAGTTTTTACTTTTTAATATCAACATTTAATAAATTATATATATAAAACCCAACAAATGTAAAATAAAATATTTAAATTAAATTCAACAAATATGCTAAAATCTAACATATGCATTATTTTAAATATTTAATATAATATTGTTTTATTATAAAATTAATATATTTAATATTGAGATATTTTGTTTTTTAGAGTTGAAAATAAAAATTTAAAATATTTTGTTTTAATGTTTTTTAAATTTAATTTAGTTAATGTTTTATTTTTTAAATATTAAATATTTTTTTTCTTTTGGAGCATGCAGATTTTAATTTAATGGCTCCGAACAAATCAAATTTCGAGGAATGGAAGCATGTGACCCGTAATAGTGTTAACATCAATTGTAACGAGTGCCCAAAAAATGTTACTAGAAGTTTAACAAGGGTAATGGACCACTTGCTTGGTATTACAGGGGGTGCAGGTGGAGGTGTTACATGTCCAACTATGACTCCAGAACTTAGAGCTATTTTAGAGAAAGAGCATTCCTCTTCAATTGCATGAAAGATGAAGAAGGCACAAAAGAAACAAAGAATTGAAGATGTATCTAGATTCACATTTGTTACATCTCCCTCGTCTAGTCTACCCAAGGCCAAAAGGGTATCAAAAGAAAGTGGAACATTGAAAAGTTTTTGGAAACCATCAAAGAAACAATAGGTGGATGATGTATTAGCTGATTTGTTTTATTCAAGTGTTGTTCCATTCAATGTAGCTAGAAATCCACATTTTCGTAATTCAATTCAAAAAGTTGCAGAGTTTGGCAAAGGGTGCACACCTCCCCCCTCAAAGGCTTTTAGGACTAACTCTTTTGCAGAGGTCAAAAGACAAAGTGATTGAGAAATTAGGTGAGGTCAAAGCATCTTGGAAGGCATCGGGCTACACTATATTGAGTGATGGATAGTCAAATATATGTCAAAGGCCATTGATTAATGTTTTGGTGGCTTATCCTCAAAGTGTTGTGTTCTTGAAAGTGATTGACACCATGAACCAAAAGAAAACTTCAAATTATATTTTTCAAATGTTAGAGGATTCCATTCTTGAAGTAGGGGTGGAAAATGTGGTTCAAGTGGTAAATGATAGTGCAGCGAATTGTGTAGGAGCTGGGAAGTTGATTGTAGAGAAGTACCCACAAATATATTGGAGCCCATGTGCATCCCATTGTCTGGATTTGTTGCTCCATGACTTGGCTAAATTCCAATGGGTACATGAAGCAATTCATAAGGGGAGAGAAATTGCAAATTTCATACAAAATCATCTAGGGAGTTGTTGAGGCCTTGCGACACAAGATTTGTTTCATTTTATATCACTTTGAAAAGAGCAATTGAAGAGAAAGCAGCTTTGAGGTCTGTTATTTGTTCCAATGAGTGGGAAAATTCAGCGCTTTCTAAAGGTCCTAAGGGGAAGAACATAGAGCAAATCATTTTAAACAACAATTTTTGGGAAAGTGGAGCAAAGTTTTTGAATGGATGTGAACAAATCGTTGACATGCTTCGTATGGTTGATGGTGACACTCCGTGCCTTGACATACTATATGAAAACATGGACCGTAGTAAGGAAGCTATTCAAAAAGCACTAAATAATGTAGAAGCAAAGTATATGGAGATATGGGAGATAGTTGATTGCAGATGGAAAATAGTGCACACCCCTTTACATGCAACGGTAAGTTATTTCATATCAATAGACGAGGTGATTGTGAAATTATGGCAGGGCTTTTAGAAGCTATTGGCAAGTTTTGATCAAATCAAAGATCGATGTTGGAAATACGGAGAGGAGAAGGGACATTTGGAATGTCGGAAGCCAAATATGACATGGCACGAATTGATGTACCTAGGTATAGAAGTTGGATGACCAATGGAGCACAAATTCCTGAGCTACAACACTTTGCTATTTGAATATTGAGTCAAGGAGCAAGTTCATCAGCTTGTGAAAGGAACTGGAGTTGCTTTGACCACATCCATTCCAAAAAGAAGAATAAATTCTTGTCTGAAAGTTGGAAGATCTTGTCTATGTTCACAACAATTTAAAATTGTTCATGACCAATTCGGTAAATGACTCTTCTTCACAACAAGTTCTTGAAGACATAGCAGTGCCAGTTGCAGATGAGTCTGACTTTTTAGATGAAGAATTGAGTAGTGATACGGATGATGATGTTACATCATCTCAGACAAGTGCTCTTGATGACTTGGAGCTTTTTTGAAATTCTAAAGTCTCGACTCTTATTGTAGCTTTTCGACAAAAGAACATCTCCGCAATCGTGATTTCAAATGTTTCTTATGGTTTATATTTTATAAAGGTGTCATCTTTTTATAATGATTTCAAATTTATTTAGCAATGTTAAACTATTTTGGCAATTTTGTGGACATATTACTTATATTTATTTTTTTTAAATTTATATATGGCAAATTTAATGCCGAATTTTTTCCTTGCCAAACTTCATTCGAATTTCTATGTTGCCGAACTTGAACTCGAAGTCAAACCTTGTGACTTAGATTACAAGGGTTTCTCATCATATTCTCACTCCATTCTCATTGCATTTGCATCCTTTGATAGAACAGAATTATTTTCATTTAGAATCAGTCTTTGTACTTTCACTGAAGCACCTTGATCTTTGGATGCTATCTCCATATCCAAATCTTACAAAAATTAAGAAAGTGGCTGCCCTTTAAATATACGATTGTGATCTCTAAGAGGACATCCCACCCAACAAAACTCGGATTACCTTTTGAATCTATATGAAATTTTAGTCTAACAAAGCCCAAGCTGGAGGGGGGTGTCCATTTGGCCATTTTATGCATTAGCCTATCATCTCTTACCCCATGGAAAAGGATATTTGTACTTCCTATTATTTTGCATGTGCAAAGAAAAATAGGGAAAAACATGAATTAAAACAGTCTAACTAGAAGCACAATTGTATTTAAAGATTTTTCAGCTCACCTCATTGTTTTCCAAAGGAAAGCAAAAGTACTGTTCTAAAAATAAAAAATGTGAAACAGATTAACCATTTGAAACAAAAAGGTGAATACAAAATCCAACTAGATGGTAAGGGGGAAAATGTATGACATACCTGCACAAGGAAAAGTAGTATCTCACAGAGTATGTTCAAGAGCCAGATCTCAAACTCCCTAACTGCCTGAGGAGTTCCGTCTTCTAGGTTGTAGCTCTTTGAATTCTCCTTTGCTGTCTCAAAAAATCGAGTAGACTGAGAAGATGGTTCTTCCACAATGGTAGGTTGATCTTCACTGCGCATAGGTTTCAATAATTGTGCATGAATACCAAGATTCAAAATCAAATCGAAGGCTCGTGTTCTGACGGTCAATTGGAGGGAACTCAGCATACCCTGAAAATCATTCTCCAATTTAAAAATACAATAAAGTCCCAAATGAAATATTTCAAATATTTACATTCTCCATCAATGATTGATCATCAAAATATATGATGCTCCAAAATAAGGCAGGCATTACAAGACCTATTATGTGATCATTAATATAAATACAAATACACTTATCAGCATCCTTTCAATTAAAACACCAAGAGTTTGAAAGGTAAGGATAATGCATTTCAAACGATTTCATTGGTAAAGATACGGCATTATGGACTAATAAACTTTCCTTTACAATGAAACTGCAGAAATGACCTAGCATTGTCACCATAAACAGTAATCATAGAGCTACTTTTGAAGTTTAAAAAACTAAATACAACAAGAAGATTAAAAAATTTAAGATGTTTCATGAAGCTTGCATGCTTCATGAACTCTTAGGGATCTATATCTGAAGGTCTCTATACTCTCATATATTGTCCATGAACCAAACAAACTTATACAAAACATTCCACTTTTAAATAAATCATGGACATATATTAAAGGAAAACTGATTGCAGGAAGGACACTAATTGCCACCAAGGATGACTAAAAACCTCTAAATTATTGCAAATTTATCAACAGAGGGAGGAGGGTCACAGAAATCAGTTAAGCATCTGTAATCATGATCACTCCTTAGCAACAAATCTGTATTTAATATCTGTAATCCTAGAAGAAATGAGGTGTAGCTAAGGAATTATCAGGATTACTGATTGACTGAGTATGCTTCTGGAAATAACTGAGTAAGATTTGTTTGCATCAATGGATCACACTGTCTGATAATGAATTACAGAGGTGATCCAAAATGTTGATGCAAACAAATCTTACACAGTTATTTCCAGAAGCATATACTCACTTAATCAGTAATCGTGATAATTCCTTAGCTACACCTTTTACAATCTAAAACTAGAAGCCAGAAGACATAGGAAAGTGCCACCGAAAGGGAAAGAATACCAAAGTCAAAAAAGTAACTAATTAAACTCTTAATTCAGATCATAATCATCAACACTTTCTAGAAAACAACTAAATAAAGGTTTGTACAATTCTTCAGCAGGAAAACAATGAGATGCCAACTACAATCAAATATGTTACTGTTTGATGATCTTCAAGCTCATACGTTAAGTACTTAGCTGGAGGAGCACTCTAAATATTTTATCCCAAGAGTAGTGAGCTCAAAATTTCCGAACAGGACCAACAATGTGGGAAAAACACATGGTCCACATCAGTATGTAATTTCTATTTTTGTGATACTGAGACAAAGCTGACCAAACTTAGAACACAGACACTACATTTGCATGGAATCTACTAGTTGCTACTACAAACTTAATGGAAAGACAATGTATTGTCTAAATGTATCAAACCTTAAGCATGTAGAACTCAAGTCAACTAGAAACAATGCATATCTTTCTTACCCAATCATTGGAGAAAAGCCTCTACTGCATAAATCTTTATGCGGAAGGGCTTATCCTGGTCAATGGATGCAATAAAGAGGCAGCATATAAAGAGAAGGCATTTTCTTGCCAAAATAAGTTGCAGAAGGGCTGTCAATATGTTCCAACATAGCCTTGTTTGATGAAGTTGGATGATAACTTGACACTTTACAAAACTATCCAGGACTCTATAAAATACTTAATGAAGTACACAATGACCAGGAAAAGCTTTTTTCATCACAGCAGAACAGACTTGCTTGTATGCCCCAAACTCAAAAATCTGCTACAATTTGGCATGTGAATAATATGCCTATTGAAGACCTTACACAAGAGAGGGAATTTCCATTTGTGCTGGGATTGATTCTTTCCAAGCATTTATGGTTCAAATCAACTCCAATATCATCTACAGATATAAAATTTTATGGCATCTAATCCTTTGAAACTTCAAAACTCTTGTGCCATCCAAATGGTTGCTTTCTGATATGCAAGGTGAGGTGTGTTTCATGTAGGCAATATTATGTACTTTGTTTCATATTTCATGTACTGTGGCTATTATCTGTATAAGGTTTGTGGCTATCTATCTAGATTTTAATCCCCATCGCCCAGCCCTTTGGATTCGTAATATTTCCATTCAATTTGGTTGCTATGAGTCAAGATTTAATGCATGTCTTTCATCTCTCATTTAGCAATTCGAGTGGATCTTAGATTTTTGGCAGACATCTGTGCTTTATTTCCCAGATTATTTTTTTCCAAATCACAGTTTCCAGAAACGAACTAAGTGTAGGTAAAAGGCCTATTGGAATTCAAATATTTAATGACTAAAGACAAATTTGGTGAACATTGCACATTGGGATAGATTTGAGACATCTGATGAGATCAAAAATTGTACGTTTGTTGAGGAATCGACCATTTCATATCTAGTGTCCAAAATGTGTGTTGCCTGCCAGAAAAAGTATAATATAAAGACAATTGAATTTAAAGATGGCATAAGTGGATTAAGAGATTATAAATGTAAATACTTCTGTGCACTAAAAGCAATTGAGATAGCAGAAAATTGTAAAACTAGTGTGTGGACTCTTTTCAGCATCAAATGTAAGCCAAGATGTTGCTTTGATTCCACCTAGGGTATCCAAGCATGGCCTTCCAACCAATAATCCCTGGCAAGCATTATCTCTTAAGCACAGATGACTGCTCCATTTCAGTCATTGACAGGGATATTCAATGAGACGCCCTTCCAGTCTTCTCCACCACATGCTTTTGGGGCTCTTGTTCGCTCTTTATTGCTATTTGTTAGTGCCATAGTGCTTTATTTTCTCTTATGTACTTTTATTGTTTTGGTTCTAAGGTTCCCTCTTCATAGAACTTTCTATTGTTAACTGCTGTAACCACTAGTCCCATTGACCTACTTTTGGTCATCTGTGGACATTAATATAATTTATTTCTTTCTTTCTTTCTTTCTTTCTTTCTATATGATCATCATTGTTGATAGGTCACCACAAAGTTCAGAAACAGTACTCAATACCTTGACTTGGCAAGCTTACATTAAAGACAGTTGACTAGAACATCCAAGAAGAGGAAACAAGTGGACAAAACATGCTGGAAAACTTTAATTACAATGTATGGAAAACAGCTGTACGTTTTGAAATACAACAAAATTCCAAAATTGATATACCAGACTCTGAATCTGTCAAACCACCTAGTTCTTATGCTTAAATGTGAATCATTTTGGTTGATTTGAGCATTCAGATGCAATGAAATGCACCAGATTAGTAGAAAAAGTAAAAGCTTAGTTCACACAGGCTGGGTTAATTATATATCAGCAAATCACTATCAATTTTGAACACTTCGATATTTTGATGTGGGAACGAAGCAGCTTTGTATGTTCCCAGCTTGATTTTTAGTGAGATATAAATCATTAGGAACCACACTCCAACAAAGTTCAGAAACAGCAGTACTCAATACCTTGACTTGGCAAGCTTACATTAGAGGCAGTTGACTAGAACATCCAAGAAGAGGAAACAAGTGTAAAAAACAAGCTGGAAAACTTTAATTATAAATGTATGGAAAACAGATGTAAATTTTGAAATACAAGAAAATTCCAAAACTGATATACCAGACTCTGAATCTGTCAAACCACCTAGTTCTGATACTTAAATGTGAACCATTTTGGTTGATTTCAGCATTCAGATGCAACAAAATGCACCAGATTAGAAGAAAAGTAAAAGCTTAGTTCATACAGGCTCGGCCAATTATATATCAGCAATTTACTATCAATTTTTATTTTTGGTGAGATATATCATATATGTGGGAACAAAGCAACTTTGTATGTTTCCAGCTTGATTTTTAGTGAGATATAAATCATTAGGAACCACACTCCAACAAAAACTCAAACAATATTAACATTGGAGTACATTTAGACAACAAACATTGACTGGATTCTGATAATAGCATGCGAAATCAATTGACAACAAGGACTGCATGTTTCTATAAAGAAAAACATTAGCAATAGAAATGCAACAAAAGACCATAACAACGATGGAATCCTTGCTAATTTATACAGAGGCAATAGAAACATTTAAGCCAGACTGCAGAAAAGTAGAATGTACCTCTAGCATAGAAAGCAGAAGTGGAGCAGCAGTCCGAGAATCTGCCATGTACCTACAATGCAATTCAATGTTCAAATATATTTTGGGAATACATAGCCATTCAGATGAAAAGAGAGAAAGTAAAACTTATGATTTTGTAATAAAAGTACGTTTGGCTGGAGAAAAAAAAATGAAACTGGAAGCTAAAATTTAGGATGAGCAAACTTGAATGACTATTTAGTAAATTTTACTAGTAATCAGTCTGAATTAGACAAACTCTTGTGATGGTTACTACTAAGAAGAAATAACAATCGGATGTTGATTATTTCATAGTTAATAATAATAATATGTGCAAAAGTTGGAAGCCAGTGCATCATCCACATATACCCCACCAAAAGGGACGAGTACAAGGATAAACCTCACAATCACCCTCCGATCATAGGAAACTAAAACCTAAAACATAGCAATCTAAATGCTAGAACAAACCCTATTCGGTCACTTGAAGTGATTTTATCAGTGTACTCTTTCAAAGACCTGAAGAAACCATTAAGCAGGTTTTTCCAAGTGATAGTTTACACCCATTCCAAGGAAGAACAGAAAGTTGAAAATGGATTACACTAGGGTTGTTTCCTAGAGGATCTAATCATCACAAGTCGATTTTTTTTAAGTATTTTTCAAAGGGAAAGAAGGTATGATGACCAACCTTTTGATATACTAACTGGAAAGACCAATTTACAAATAGATTGAATATTTTCCAAGCTTAAAACTTGAGCATATGAAAAACGCCCATTTCCATACCTTAAGGACAAAATATTGACAGCATGAGCCGTGATGTTACATTATCTTTTACTATTCTTCTAAACATGAAGATTGGAAGATCACCTTCATGCAATAAAAGGATCTCAGCATAAATAATATCCCGTGGAACATTGAAATTTTTTTTATATACTTTTAATTCATTTATTTCAAACGAATTAAAATTAAAAATAAGACTGAAAAATGATTTAATGATTATCCCCTATTCCCATGAAAACGAGAGATTTTGAAAAGTATGATAAAAATGATGCAGCAACTAATTCCTGGCCTCATTGTATAGAACATCTACATATTAATCGTTAGACCTTGGCATATACAGTATATGGCATGCATAAACCTACTGCATGTGGATAAATATCCCGTGCACAAAACCCATTGAAATCTGTCGAAGAGAAAGTTGAAATCATGCAGAAAAAAGGTTGAAATTGAGTTTAGTCTCCAAAAAATCGGGCAAAATTTGGGCAAAAGTGCCGGTCAACGATTTATTTGGAAATCATGATTTTAACAAGGAAAAATCACAAATAATGCCATACAACAATTAAATCATGTATAATTGCAACTTTTGCTTCTTTGGATTTGATTGAAATTAGGCACCCAAAGGAGACTAGTAGAATCACCTAACTACAATTATAGCCAGTGAAATAACAAGAATGGCTGATGTCCCATAGTGACGACCTTGTGAATGTATAATGAGGTATCCACTGTGCAGCATAACTAGATGAGTAGAATAAAAGGGTATGCAATATCCCATCTCACAGCATAGAAGGAAAAAAACAATGGCATAAATTGCTCATGTTTTGTCACCACTATAGTATACCTGGATTCAAAACTACAATACCTTGCAAGCATCCATGCATATAAAATCCACCTACAACCATCCACAACTATAAATATTCCGACAACATAGGACATTTTATACTGTATATATTGAATGCCAAATAATGGATTATACTTACATATAGCATAAAGATGCAAAAGGAATTTCTTTCGATAACCATGCCAAAGCAATGCGCAACAAGCAGGTGCATATCAATAGAAGAAAGAATCAGATGGATGCCACTTAGAGGCATTTAAGGATCAGGCAGGAGCAAGGAATAGAATTGCAATCTGTGCAATTGGTGACAGCAGTATGGTAGCAGATTCACGGCAAAGCAGAGACAAGATGTAGATAAAAGAGGACAGAGATATCTGCTTACCCATCACATTAGAAAAGAATATCTTTCCTGAATTTCTAGACGAAGTACCACCAGATAAACAAGCTAGAGCATCAGGGTGTTATGAAAAACAGGTAGTTGATTTGGGCTTGGAGCTGACATGTTCAATGGAGAAGCAAGGGACTTGCCCTTCCCTTGATAACCATGTTCCTCAAGATTTGAATCTCAACATAGAGGAACTTAAAATCAGGATAACAAGTGATATTTGTTATATCCATATCGCAGATTAAAACTTAGAAAACTAAGTTAGCGGTTCAGGTTCAGGTTCAGGTTCGAGTTCGACGGTTCAGTTGGCAGGTTCGGGCAAAAAAGATTTTGGGGTTGGGAACGTTAATACAAAAGCATATAAAAAATCAGAAATAAATACATATTTATAGCTTGAGATCAAGATTATTAGACGTGATAATATTATAATATAACAATGATATTAATATTAATAAAAATAAATTCAATATATAATATAATTTTAATATTATTATTTTTAAAGTAAATAAATATTAATAAACAAGTGCCACGTAAAGTGGCCAGTACTTGCCTTTATAGTATTATAATTATAGTTTTGTAGGGTTGAAACAAATTAAATGTAAATTTTATTAATGGAAGAAAAAGAAAAAATATAAATTTTGTTAATTAGTTGTATATTGTAGATTATTGCATGTCTTAATGGAACAAAAATTTAAAACATGTAATTCTAACTATTTTTAGTAATTTTACTTATAAAACATATCAATTAATGTCAATTTTATTATATTGATTTTATAATTGTATATTTAAGATTTAGAAAATAATATTATTTAAAAAAATTATAAAACATTTATTAAATAATTTTTAAAAAATAAAGTTATAATTATCATTAAAATAATTTTGTTATAAAAATTGTAATTTTATATTAGTAATATTAATAAAAATTTAAATACTTCTTAAAGATATATGTTTATAAATAAAAAAATAATATCAATAATATATTAATAAAAAATCAAAACACAAATTAAAAATTAAATAGATTAGAATTTTTAATCATTAAATAAATATTATCTATTAATATTGATATGAAAACAATACAAAATAACATTTATAATGATAACTAATTAGTTGTTTGCATGTTTAAATTGTAGGATAGCATGTCTATGGTATAGGAGTAGCATGGCTATATTATAGGAGTAACTTGTGGAAGATACATTACAATTTAAAAAAATATTTAATAAATAATTTTTTAAAAACAAATTTATAAAATATTATTAAAATAATTTTATTATTATTTTTTTGATATTTTCAATTTTAATATTAAATATATTAATAAAAAACATAAAAACTTTCTAAAGATATATTTTATAATAATGACAATTTATAAATTACATTGATTCAAACCAATAAACAATATAGTTTCATAAATGGAATGCCACTTTATTCTTATCAAATTATAAATATAGTTTCATAATAATAATTTACTTTATGGGTATTGAGTTACTCTTATCAAATTATAAAAAATATAATTTCAGAAATAATACTTCAATTTGTGGGTATTTGAGTAGTCGTTGAAGAGGAGAGCGCATTGGATTTCGGGAATATTTAAAATGAAATTATATTATTTATTATTTATGTTGAAAAAATAAATTTTATTCCTAAAAATTAGACACAAGAATAATTCACTTTTATTTTTTCCTTAAAATCCGTCAATAACACACAATTTTTTGACCAATCATATGTTTAAAAAAATATTTTTTATAATTTATAAAGTTAAATAATCTACAAATTCACTTTATAAAATTGATTTTTTTTTTTTTTAAATTATTGATTTTGATTGATTCAAAGCAAATTTAATAATTACTAATTAAGTAACATAAAACAAAACTCATTGCAATTGCCTGACGGCAAGTACTACTAAGCCATTCATTGGAAGCAGAGACTAATTATTTGTGAAATGTAGCTTCTTACCAAAACATCAAATCGGAATAGTGTAAAGACGCTTCATATTAATTGAATGATTAATTGGCATCAATTAATAATTGAAGTATGTTGTTCCATAGACGTTAAAAGTCTCTATTCAATTAATTTGCGTATTTCTTTAGTACGTTAGACTTCCCGCTATCTAACACTTCTCTGCTAATTTATGACATCCTTGCATAGATATTTGCATCCCATTCAGCAGTTGTTTGAGCCTTTGTAGGCTATAACAATATGATTTTAATTATCAGCGTGAAAGATGGGTGATTAAGTAAAAATCAGAAATATATACATATTTATAGCTTGAAATCAAGATTATTAGACGTGATATATATTTTGAATGTATAATAATACTTATAAGCCTTCTATAATATTATAATATAACAATAATATTAATATTAATAAATAATAAATTCAATATATAATATAATTTTAATATTATTATTTTTAAAGTAAGTAAATATTAATAAATAATAAAATTGATTTTATAAAAGAATTAAATATTGATAAATAATAAAGTTAATATATAATCTAATAAAGCTGCCTCTTCCAGATGTGTGACTTCTTTTGCTCCAACAATGTACTCCACATGGCGTCGACTCCAGTTAGCAAAGACATCTCTCGACCATGTAGTTCTACTTGCACAAACGAGCACTAACGATTTCTAAGACTAAAGGAATCCCAACACAAATCTTCAAGGTTTTTTCCATTTTCTCTATGTCTTTGCTCTTATCAGGATTGAAGTCTCCGAACAAAAATTTGCTTGCCTCTGCAAGGGGTAGAGCATCCACGATATGCTCACGACATGCAAGGCCAGCATCTATAAGCATATCCGTTTCACCCAAATTTTGAGTTTTGATCACTATTTTGCTTCGCTTCGGAAGGCCTGCTAAGCGTTTTGGGAAAAGCTCGTGCAAGTCTTTTGGGACATGGAAATGGCCCCGCACATATCCGTTTCACCCAAAAAAATTCTCACTATTCAATGGAATGGCCCCGCACTCAAAGAGGAAACAGACTGATCGGTTGTTGGTTGAAATCGCTCCATGGAAGTAGAAATGCCAATGCAGAAAATACGGGTACAATTTACAAAGGAAATGGTGGGTTTGTTGTTGCGGGAGCTAAAAAAACGTTTAAATTCATCACAGATCCACCCTTGACCATCCAACACAAACCTACTGTAAATTTCTCGAACCTTGTCTGCACCCTTGACGAATCAAATCCGAATCAGAACCCGGGCCGAATCGAGCCCAAATCAGCTAGTCCAGGGGAGTGAACCGGTAACTTAGAAAATACAACTAGGGAGTTGTTGGTTCAATCTCTCATCGGTAAATTAACAAGCTTATGGCCGACTCTAGAAGAGCTAAAAATTTGGATATGTAAGATATCAAGTACTAGATCATTTTCCCTAACCCTGAAATTAGACTCATATCTAAAGGTTTCTTTCCGGTGTGGTTTCAATCAGCAAAGCATAGAGATGCCATCTTATGTGATGGACAATGTTTCTTCAGAAACTTGGATATAATACATGTAGTCTTGGACTACACCATTTAACCTTTAGGAAGAACTGCTTTCCAAAGTGCCAAATGGATACACCTGTATAATTTACCTCCAAAATGTTGGGAAGTGGGAATTCCCAAGCAAACCACAGCGACTTTGAGGAAATATTACAGAATGGATGACTCAACTAAGAACAAAGAATTCCCCCACTATTCTCAAATTTGTAGTAAAATCAAACTGGCAAAATCCATGATCCTTATTGTTTGAACAAACTCATCCTCAAGGATATGGAGAGAAGAAATTGACTACGAAAGTTTACCACTAAGATGCTAAAGATGCAGAAGAATTGATAAGAAAGTCAGCAATTGTATCTCTCCCAGAAGGAAAAATGAAGATTTCACTAGAAAAATGTATTCCGAAACCCAACCCAAACATGTTTCAGACCTAAAGAAGTCTCAAAAAAGCAAAGACAATCCTTTCTTAGAGGAAACATGGGGGAGCTTTTATTGGGAATGAAAAGGAAAAAGATGAAAACAAGAAGCAAAGGAAAAACCAGATCTGCTATTTGTGGCTTGAAAAAAAGGGGATTACCCAGGTAATATAGGAGAGCAAGATATAACTCAAGATAGAGATGATCAAGTTAGCATTGAGAAACCAATGGAAGAATATTTGGATGGAATTTCAGCAAAAGGATTGGGAAAGAAAGAGATGGGGGAAATCTCAAAAAGAACTTCCTTGGATTTGTAATCAAGAGGAAAGTGGCCATGAAAAGGAAACCTCCCTAGTCACAAGATACCATTATTAATGACTGAACAACTCGTATAAGGAGAAGCCAGCTGCAAGAAGAAAATCCCCAAGTAACCATCCCAAAATTGTCAAGGCTCCAGCCTCCAGGTCATTGCCACATACTATAAGTTATAACACCAAGAGAAGGAAACCAGCAGACCTAGAATTCCAGCAAGAAACTAAAGTAGCTCTTGAAAATGAGCAACAGAAAACTATCACACCTTTACTCTCAACAAAGAGGCTAAACCCCTAAATATCCACCCAAAAATCATGAAGAGATCATAACAAGCAATGCTTGACCGATGGACTAAATAGATTCAAAATTACCTTATCGGCAATTGATGAGAGTTTTTGACTTGGATATGATAATGTGCAACATTGATTTAGTCAGTCACTTAGGACTTGGTTAATTAGGTTCCATATTAGTGCACAATAATAATGTCACATGGTTGGCTATCAATAAGTATTATTATTGTACTATCAGTCACCAGTTTGTCATTCAATTTTGTTGCAGATCTAGGGTTGTTAACCCTAGGTAAATTTAACAAAAAAAATATGTTGAATTACTGGTGCAACCATGGAAGCTACTAGTAATTTAACAATAATTTTCTCCAACAAGTTTCCCTCGGCTCATTCATGGGCAAAGTTTTATTTGCAAATAGTAAAATACCAAAAAAATATTGTTGAGGCAATGTGTTGCTGCTCTAGAACATAAACCAAACGCATCAGCTTGCAATGGATGCCTCATGGCAGGTTATATAAGTTTCATAAAAAGATTCTAAAATATCTTAACTTGCCAAATATTCCTATATCTATTTAGAGAGACATGTTGCATATCTACAAAAACATTGTCAAGCAACTGTTTCAATGGGCAGGTTTCCTTCACCATCTGGAAGATATGGCTTATCCTTTAGCCTGTAACTCAAAAATATGGGCTCCTGAACATACTACCCAAAGTGTTGTTAAATATGTCTGACTAACAGCTAGAAACGTATGTATCAGTGTACCTTGAGGATACACCCCCCAGGTGCTTCCTAACATACCACCATCAGGATGTCTTGGGAATGTGGATGGGAACAAAAGATCCCATCCCCATCCCCACAGCATCACACCTATTTGAGGGACACTTCCCAAGACATCCACGGTTTTTGGGAACAGACTGCCATTCATATCTTCCCTGTAACATCCCTGGCATGTGAGGCCATCTCCCACCTATTCCAGAAATGAAAACCATTAAAAAAAACTAAAATGAAATAGTAACAAACCCCAAACCTTTAACATAGGGCCCACAAAGCCCCCAACCTAAATATTGTTATTTAAGTCCCAAAGATGGCATGTACCAAAAAGGTCCATGTGGCTTCAAAGCCATTAACTTGGGTTTAATGGTGTCAGCGCTGCTGCCTCTCCACCCCACTAGAGGCTGTCACCTCAAGAAGCCCACTCTGATTTTAAAAACAAAAGATAAAAATAATTGTTTTGTGCTGTGCAATATGGAAAATCAGCATTTTTTTCTAGTCTTTCCTGAGTAACTGAATTCCATTTGTGCTTTTGGTTTCCCAAGTCAATCCCAATTCTGAGTAATGCTACTATAAGTATAATATAAAGTTACAAACCATTTTGATTTATATCACATTTGTGAATCAACAATTGACATTAAATTATCAATTATCAGCTGTGTTCTCAATTCTGTCATTAATTTTGTACATTTAGTACAAACTACAAATTATGGTTATTTGTATATATTTTTAATATTGTAATTTAGTTCACAACAGTGATGTCCTAGCTTGTCAATCGGAGTGAGTGAACCCAACCTTTTAACCAGGTCTAAAGGACGACCCAATCGCACAAGTAATGATTTCACAGCTTAGTTGATCAATGATCCTTGTTAAATGCATCTACAAATACATATAAGATTATTTTATTTATGTTGTCCTTGGCCGACAATTTAGAAAGTGAGTAAATACTAGTGTTAGTAATGTATGTCAACAATACACATATGCTCACACTAGGACAAGAAGGTCAGGGATCAAACCCAGCTGTACCAAACCCCAGGGACAAAGACTCAGGGAACCACCAAACCTGAACCTGCAACATAGTAAATAAAATTGAAAAGTCATATTGACAATGATATATGTCATTATGATTATCAAATGTATTATTGGAACTCTTGTTTTCACTTACTTTAAACCAATGTTACAGGACTCGCGGAAACTCGCGAATACTGGCCGAGTCGCAGTGTGGGTGGGGTCTAGCGAGTCTGTCCAACTCAGGAGCTGGGTACTCGCCCGACTCACTGCGTCTGGCATACTCGTCAGACTCGCCGGGTCTAGGCGAATCCTGACCCCCGAACTCAGCTGCGGCTGGCTAGACATAAAATCAGCAAAAAAACATTTTTAAAGCTCCCTTTTTCTTTTCTTTTTTCTTTTAAAATTGCCTCTATTCCTCCAAAAGGCACTTCATTTCATTTTCAAGCCAAGGAAGAGAGAAAAAAGAGAGATTAGAACCAAAACATGTTTGCATTGAAGGAAAACTAGCAAGGAGATTGAGCACAAAACAGTTGTTGAATCGCATATGAGCAGGTTCGTAGGTGATCTTGGTGCATCTAGAGGATTCTACAAGGGATTGGAAAGAGATTTCCATTGATTTCAAAGAAGATTTAAGAGGTATGTTTGAATTTTTAAGGTTTTTTTTTTTTAAACCAAAACTTTATTTCTCTTCTTTCTTTCTTCTTCTTTTTTCTATTTCATTTTAATGAAACAAAGAACAAGTTACAAACCCTAGGTGTGTTTAAGTTTTTTATTGAACAAACCCTAGGTGTTCTTGTAAAAAAAATAGTTTTATCGCTGCAGACCCTAGGTTTTTTTAATATTAGTTTAATTATAAACTTTGAACCTTAATTTGTTTTAATTTATGTATTATTGCAGCATTGTTTATATCTATAAATTGTCTCTATCACATTCACAATGTCTCAAAATAGAAAGAAACCTTGTTGGAAACATTCCATTTTTATCCTTGGGCAAAAGAAAGGGGAAGTAACATGTTTTCATTGCAAAACAACTATACTTGGGGGAGGCATTAATAGATTGAAATACCACCTTGCAAGTATACCGGACCGAGATGCTAATCCATGCACAAAAGTTCCTCTTGAGGTTATTAGTGAAGTGCAAGTGCAAGTGCAATTGGAAACCTTTGAGCAACAAAAAGAAGTAAAAAAGAGGCAAAGAGAGGAGATGGCAGCCATGTGTGGAGTTGGAGATTCGGGTTCTTCCATGCCTCCAATTCCTCCACCTTCGATTGTAGGTAGTGGTAGTGGCAGTGGCAATGGCAGTGTTAGCATTGGGCCTAGAGTTTGTGGATCTAGGTTGGATTCATATATTTTTCCACGCACTACTCTGACCCCAAGTTCCCAACCGTCACTTGAGAACATGGGTTGGAACAAAGATAAACATGATGCAGCCAAAGGTGCAAGTGAAGACTTTTGGTTCTATTGCGACATTCCATTTCATGCAGCCAAGTAATTCTTTTTTTTGTTTTGTTTTAAAATAGATAGCTTGATAGTTGATTCTTTGTCTCTTGAATTTTTATTTTTAGAGCTATGTTGAATTCAAATTGAAATTATACATTTTTCAATACTTATTTTATTTAATTTGTTTGTGTTAGGTCTCCATATTGGCAAAATATGGTTGATGCAATTACTGTTTGTGGGGCAGGGTTCAAAGCCCCTAATGATGAGGAGATAAAGGGCCCCATTTTGTCCCAAAAAGTGGCTGATGTGAAAGCCACAATAGAGAAGCAGCGCGACATTTGGAGGAAGAAGGGTTATACCATCATGACTGATGGTTGGGCCGATAGAAGAAACAGGACATTGCTCAATTTTCTTGTTTCTTCCTCAAGTAAATATTTCTTAAAATGCATTGATTTAGTGATTAACAATCAAGATTTTTAATTTATGTTTTATTTAATCATTTTTTTATTTTCTTTTTCAAGTGGTATTGTGTTCATCAAATCTATTGAAGCATCCGACAACACCAAAAATGTTGAATTCCTTTGTGAGGCTTTGGAGGGGGTCTTGGTTGAGGTAGGGTAGGAGAATGTGGTGCAAATAGTCACAGATAATGCAGAAAATTATGTTGTTGCAGGTAGACTATTGAAGGATAAGCACCCATCATTGTTTTGGACAGCTTGTTCCGCTCATTGGCTTGACCTCATATTGGAGGATCTTGGCAAGATTGCCTGGATCAAAGCATGTGTCGACACCGCAAAGAATATTTGTAAGTTCATATATAATCACACATGGTTCCTCAACCTTATGAGGCAATACACGAGGCAAGAGTTGGCTCACCCTGGGATAACCCACTTTTCTACCATTTTCATCACTCTACAATCCTTGTTGCGGTAAAATACTAAAAGGGAGCTTTGAAGTGGATGTTTGTTAGTGAGGAGTGGACTTCCTCAGCATATACTAAGACAAATGTAGGGCATGAAGTGTCAAGTTGGATTTTTGATGCACAAGGATTTTGGGTACCTACTGCGGAGATCATCAAGGTAGATGTAATTAGTAATTAGTTTAGTAATTCTACATTATATTTTCATTCTTATTTTTATTTTATTTCCTTATTTTTGTTGACTCTTACTTATGTCAATGTTTCATAATAAGTTCACAATGCCTTTAGTGGTTCTATTACAAGTTGTTGATGGGGAGAAGCCCGCAATGGGCTACATATATGAGGGCATGGATAGGGCCAAATAGGTCATTAGATCAATTTATGGGGGAGTTGATGATAAGTATTGCCCCATTTGGGAGATCATTGACAGACAATGGAACCTCCAGCTTCACAAGCCCCTACATGCAGCAGCATATTTTCTCAATCTGGCATTCCAATTCGGCTCTAAATTCAAGGTGGATGAGGAGATTTTGAGTGGGCTCTACATAGTCATCGAGCAAATGTCTGAATCTCGTGTTGGAGCACAAATTGTTGCCAAGATTGAGATTTTCAAACTTGCACAAGGAGATCTCTTTGCAAGAGACATATTCAAGGCTACTCAATCGACATTGCAGCCAAGTAAAAATTTATTAAGGGCATAATAGTAGTTTAAAGATTAACACTTTTCCCTTTTTTATATTACTATTAAATATTGAGACTTAAAGTTGGGCAATGAGATTGATTTTTTTCTTTTTTAATCTCAGATGCATGGTGGGAGAGATTTGGTGCTAAAGTACCAAATATCCAATGGATTGTGGTTCGAGTGTTGAGCCAACCATGAAGTGCCTCAAGTTGTGAGCGCAATTGGAGTATGTTTGAGCACATACACTCCAAGAAGCGCAACAAATTGTCAGTGCAGAGGTTGAATGATCTTGTTTATGTTCATTACAACATGCGCCTTTGCCATAGACAGATATTGGGTAGTGGCTTGTCACCCATCACGTTGGAGGAGGTTGATCCCATAGTTGTGAGACTCGGACTCAACGCCGACTCGGCGAGGGTGACTCGACTCGAGACTCAGGACTTGGCGCCAACTCAACGAGGGTGACTTGACTCAAGACTCAGGACTCGGCACCCAAACTCGACGCAAACTCGGCAAAGTGAAAAACCCAAGAAATTTAGAGATTTTTTAAGATTTAAAACTTGTTTCATGCACCCTTTATTAAATAAACCTTAAAGACACAATAACATCATCAAATAGAAGCTAATTTGATCACATAAGTAAAAACACAAATTGTAGTTGAGATGCTGAAGGAAATAACACACTTAGATATATAGTCAAAGACTCAAAATGTATACAAAACGCATGGAATATGAAATCCATGACACGTTCCAAACAAATATGAAATATCAAAACAATAACTAGAAGTCTATGGCTCAGAGGAGCATGCATCCTTCCTACAAATGCATCTAAGATAGGTCCTGAATGATGCAGCAACCATAATCTCAAGTTTGAGGGCAATTACCCCAACAGGGTTGAGGGGCAGCACCCTTTGCGGGGCTCTAGGGACAATGCCCCCAATGGGGTCGAGGGGCAACGCCCCTCATGGGGATCTGGGGCAACGCCCAAATTAAGACCTCCAAAACCATACAAACCTTCATGGTGTACATCATTTTGCATTCACCTTGCCTACACAAGTCTGCCTAATGGGACTCACCCGGACTTGACGAGTCCAACGAGTCTCACCAAGACTCATTCAGACTCAACCAAGTCCGAGTCCAAGCCCCCCAAACTCGGCTGGGGTGACCCCAAATGGGGGACTGGGATAACACCCAAATTAAGACCTCCAAAACCATACAAACCTTCATGGCGTACATCATTTTGCATTCACCTTGCCTACATGAGTCTGCCTAATGGGACTCACCCAAACTCGACGAGTCTCGCCTAGACTCATTCGAACTCAACCGAGTCTGAGTCTGAGTCCAAGCCCCCCAGACTCGACTAGGGTGACTTGACTCGAGTCTCGCCAAGTCCAGGCGAGTCTCATTTCTCTGGTTGATCCACAATCAAATTGGATCACTGAGGCTAAGGATCCCATCTTTAGCGATGAGGATCTTGATTGGGTCGACCAAGTGGATCAAATTCAGAGGTAGTAACCATGGCAAAGGAGGATAGAGCACGAGGAGACACCTTGGATGTTGATTTGGGTGCCACTGAGTCTGAGACACAGGCAAAGATAGTGGTTGTGAAGAGCACACAAAAAATACTAAGAAAGGGGGGGAAGGGGGGCCCGAATCAGTATTTTAAACTTTTAATACTTGAAACCATAAGAAACAACAATCAAAACAGTATGAGCAAACATTAGACAAGATGAACACCGATTTCACGTGGAAAACCCTTTCAGGTAAAAAACCATGACAAATCAATATCTTTCATTAACAATAAATGGGCACCACCCCAAATTACAAAAGTGAGCACCAACTCACTAGAAAAACCAACTTCCTCAAAGCACCGACTTTGTACAGCTAAAGCACCAACTCTAGCGTGAGCACCAACTCACTGTGAATTATCACACCGGTGCAACTCTAATTTCAAATACAATCTGCACTTCAATTGAGAGACCCATACTTGCAAATAAAATCACTGATCAGACTCAAAAATTTCTATGTTCATAGAGCTTAATCAATACTTCAAATTAGAACATTAACCACACTTTCTTTGTGCACCTCGACTTCACCTCATCCAAAAAAAACTTGAGCAATTTAATAAAACCGTCCTCAGCCATTTCAAATCATCTTCAAACTCAATAACTCCAATCACTGTTTTTGAAGAACTAACTTTAAAAAGTCCTCTTGTAAATTAATTTGAACTCATCATTTCACACACAACAGATCCTCATCATACAGCCAAAAGGGATCCACCTCTTTGAACTTTCAGACACACATTAGATGCAATCACCGTAACTCTTTCACAATAATCTGCTCCAATAACCTATTCTGTAGATTTCAATAAAGTTCGCCATCTTTCAAAACAAACCCACAAGAGCCTTTTACTACCTTGACTTTCACATGAACATCGACTCAAAACCAATGCAAAGCCATAACCAAAGACCTGAGCAAAAATGCAAACTTGATAAAATGGCACAACTTCCTAATTAATCAGACATTTGCAAAAACAAATATGGTTGTCGATTTTAAAAACACTATATGCCACAATGAATTTGACTCAACCAGAGATAGAAGACTCCACAAAAGTCTATATCGTCATTTTAAGAAAAGAACGACTCACAAACTGTTGAAATTTAGCAATCAGACTCACAATTTTTTATTCAATTTGAACGCCTCATACATACTCCTCTCAGAACCACACAAGTCTTCATCCACACAAGCCTTCAATTGTGCGCTACATCAATGCATCAATCATTTCGCACCTACACAAAGATATATTCAAACTTGACTGAAATTTTGCAAGCCACATATATACACTCACACAAACCATACCTTAGATAAAAAATGAAGGCGATTAATTTAAAAACCCACAACTCCAAACATCACGTCTTTCTCTCTTGCAACTCTCACACAACACGTTATGAATGATAGCGGTGTCGTATATTTTTGAATGCTCACATTGTTTTTCTTCGTTAACAACCACACATTCAAACATCCCGCGATTTTTCAAGCATAGTGATTTTTAAAAAACAAAGGCATTACTAAATGCTTCCTATGAATCTAACATGCCACAAAGGCCAACAAATAGCGCAGCCACAACCATCATGCACTCCACGATATAGAAAGCCATCACAGCAAATAAATGAGGCCTCTAAAAATATTGATGAATGAAATAAAGTCTCTGCCACATCCTCAAAAAGAATAAGCTCTTCATAAGTTGTTGCCGCCCTCAACTAAGGAATCTGCAAGTAGAATGAAGTCGTCGCAACCCATAAAGTAAGGCGTTACAAAAAATCAAGTCAGTGAGTAAGCCACCCCACAAAAATGAAACCGAAATCAAAAGACATCGTGAAGCCATCGACCAACAAATTAGCAAGTGTTACACATCTTCAAGGAAGATATTGTTAAGCCAAGTCAGAGTTGATGTGGCATACCACGGTGAGGAAGAAGACAATAACAAAGCTGACACTACAAAGACCCGACACTAATAATCGATTATCAATTCTAAAGGCCTACACCAATATATTTCTAAATAGCATGAACAATGTAGGAAGCATCATAAAATATTTCTGAAGAGTAGAAACATGATCAAATTATCGACCCAGGAAATATGACCTTTGACATCAATGAAAAAATATTTCAACGGGCTGCATCATCATCCAGGACCTATCTTAGACGCCTACACAGGAGGACTGACGTTGAGTGATGCAGGCTCCTCTGAGCCATAAACTTATAGCTTTTGTTTTGATATATGTTTGGAACTTTTGATGCTATGGATTTCATATTCCATGAGTATTGTATACATTTGACAACATTTATATATCTAATTGTCTTACTACTATTATTTCCTTCAACTAAAATTTGTGTTTATACTTATGTGATCCATGTGTGTTTGTGTATGGGATCATAGTAGTTTCTATTTGATGATGTTATTGTGTTTGTAAGGTTTATTTATTGAAGGGTGCATGAAATAAGTTATAAATCCTTAAAAATCTCTAAATTTTGTGAGTTTTCCTATTTGTCGAGTTTGCACCGAGTCTAGGCTCCAATGTCGAGTCCGAGTCAAAAATCGACTTGTCGAGTCCGAGGCAAGTCTAACTCTTTTAACACTACTTTAAACTATTTTCAATCTTAAATTTCAATTATTATTTTTTTAATATTATTTAGTAATTGTTTTCTTCTCATCTCCAAAATCTAGGTAAATTTTTTCCATCCCTAAAACCTGTCCCCCCATCTCGGAAACTCAGAGAAACACTGGCTTTTAGTGTTAATTTGAATACTTTGAAACCTATATATACATCCCATAAGATCATTTCTTCCAATTATAAAAAGAGTGATGTGATATCAAATGCAATTTCCATCATTAGGAAGGGGAAAGGAAACACCTTAATTCCTTACAAGAGACAAATTAGAACAAAGAATTTAATTATGGTGGCTTTCTAAGATTTTCCAACACCACTCTCCACCTCAACATTACAAGAAGAGCACCCCAACCCCAAATCAAATTTATAATTTTGAGTTGTATGTTTGGGAGGGCAAGGAGCTAATTCAAAGATAGTTGCTATAATCTGATATCTCTATCAAGTTTGGATGTATGAATCCACATTTTAAGAGCCATTGTATTATAGTTTAAACACATATTGCACCCTAATTTTGATAAAGTTGTTCCCATTCAAATATCCAAGTAATCTACAAAGGACTATGATTTGATAATTACCATTGTCCTCGAGAAGATTGTTGTCCGCACACCCTAAAATGCATCACAATTACCTCTTGTCAACAATAAAAGTTGTCTAGTTCTTCTAATTGGCAATATGAGCATCAAAGACAAGTTCACATCACCAGCTTCTCTACGGTTAAGTTGCCAACCTTGGATGTCCAAAGTGGCTCTAGTGGAGGCTCCATCCTTCTCCCTATCTATTATGACCGCCTTAGCCCACAGCACTCTCACATGGAGTTCATCATACTTTGCATCGACCCTTTCAAGCAAATTGATGATGATGGCTCTTTTCCTACTTTGAGTGTGAACCCCAATGGAAGGTAGTGGTGGCCTCCAAGCTTAGCTCCTTCCTTGTGTTCCAAACCTCTACACAACTATTTTCTTTTGTATGCTCTTGGGCATAAGTATTTGAGCACACCTACATTAGGTTGCCCCCCTCTAGCTTCGACACTAATCTAGATTTACATTTTTAGTTAGAAATAGCATTGAATCCAAAGGAAAAGTCGAACAAAACATCTTGCCTTCCTATCAATTATTGTCTAATTATCTACAGGCATGCTAGAGGGCTTCCGTCTTGCAACTGCAGTCCATAGATCCCTATCCAACAATAGTTCCTCCATCATGAGCTCAAAGTTCGTGCCACTGAACTTTTTATTTTCCATCTTTACAATGCCTACCATTTCTCTTGTGCAAATAATCCCTAGATCACCTACACAAAGCTTCCACTCAAACAAAGATCATCACAGTGCTAAAAAGTCGTCTTCCTAACAAATCTTTGGCTTTGATATCAAATATAGAAAATAAGGGTTATGACAATCTACTAAAGGAGGGTATTGTCCTCTTCAACCTCTTCATCAAATTTTTGACCGCTATTGTTTCACAATTTCAAATTTCAAACATCCTTCATCTACTGGGTTAAATTCACTCCATCCATTTGCTACTGCTGCAACGTATGCCTCATTATCCTCTCCACTTGTGTGGGCTGCCCCCACATGTTCATCCTTACATTCAACCCTTACCAAAGAGCTGCAACACTCTTTCTCTTTGCTCTTCTTTTTGCTGTCCTCTTTCAAGAAAACATTCTTCTTCTTGGTTGTCTCTACCTCATGAGAGATATCCATTTTCTCGCATTCACTCCAATCTTCATCTTCTTCCTTGAGATAGCACTCTATCCTCTTTGTGTGCCATTCTACTTCACACTTTTCAGCCTTCATCAAACCACCTACACGTGGTTCTTTCTCATACCTTTTCTCATCCATTTCAACTTCCTTGTTTTTCCCACCTTCAAGGGCATCCAACCTTGCCTGGAGTTTCAACATCTCCTCATAAACAAAATCTGAAAATCCTCTCGCAGCTCTACAATCAAAATTTGCACAGGTCTCTTCATGACCCATCTCGTCCTCTTATTTGAAGACATCTCATTCACTGCTGCAATCTGTAACTTCTGCAACCTGCACACCCACACACAATTTATAGAGCCAATGCTCTCTGCAATTGCAGGTACTCCCTGCAACAAAAATTCACACTTACCATACTCTACCCAGCCAAGACTTTGCAAGATGCTCAACCGATTTCAGATCCACAATGCAACAAAATGCCAGATAAATCATACAAGAGCAACAACAATATGAGACACACCAGATTTGCCTTGAAAGATCCTTTCAGAAAAAATCCAACAACAATAGCACACTCAATGTATTAACCTGAAATAGATGGTTATAGTACATTGTAGAGCTCCAATGCCATCAAAGGAGATCCAGCTGTCTTCTAGAGTCAATATGACAACATATCTCACTCCGAAAACCTGCCCAAAAACTATGTTGAACACTAACCCAAGCCTCCAATATGTACAGACCAAAGGCTAAACAAGAAACCATGGGTGGTTACTAAAACCATCACCCAAAACCATGGGCCCAAATTGGGCAACCAAATCAATGCATTCAATCCAAACACCCTTCTTGGCATTCTCATGACCCCTCCAATCAAAGAGTCAACCCACTAATTTGGGCACTCCAATTTGGAGCATTCATTTCACCTACAAGATGCTCTTGCACCCAGATATTATTAGCCAGTCAAAGATGCCCTTAGAGATCCAGTTGTAACTCCTATTACCAATGTTGTTACAATACCAATCTGGTATCATAAGATGCTCTTACATACATCATAGCATACAATCCAAGTGGCTTATGAGAATTTTTTGGATTCACCCAGAGGTAAACTGTATGGCTTCTTACCTTCTTCATTCCCATATTGCAGAGAAAATGGGCAGTCCAGTGAAGCTGAGAAAATTGCAGCAGGTATCATACACCAGGTTGAATGTGTAGGTCCCCCCAGTTATTGGATTGAAACCTATCCTGTTAAGCACGAGCTCCACCTACCATTTCCATGAGGGATTTCCTTATTTGGAAGTGAACATAGATTTTAACCACTAAGTTCTGGGGCCTACTTATGGGAGTAACTATGCACTCCATCAACAACATAAAAAATTCAGTTTGAATCTTGATATCCAAAATATTGAATATTGTTTTTGTGAAGAAAATGACAAACTTGGGCCTCTTTCCTTGATAACAGATGATGAGAAGTAGTGAGGATGGGAAAACAAGAAAGCCCTATCATAATTAATAGTTCCTCCTACGAGGAAAGTTAGTTTTTCTATCTTCCTATTGCAGTCCTACAATTTTGTTTCTTGGGTTGATGAAAATTTGCAGGAGATTATGTTCATTGATATTGAAATAGTCCTTCCTGCCTTGGATTATTCCTCTCTGTTGCCTTTGCTGTATATTGTCCCTGAAGTAATTTCTGTGTTTCAAATGGCCTTGATATCCACTCTGATGTGGGCTCTAAATGGCCATTGCAAAGGCAGAAGGGGCACATCTAAATATCTAAAATCACTTAAATTTGGCAGCAGTAAAAATGATGATGTCTCCCAACTGTGATAGTAAATATAGTGCTAGGTACAAGCAGCACTATTCTGATTTGTAAGCTCTGCTTATATTACTCTCAAAAAGATGCAGGCTACTGGTACAACTCAACCTGGTAATGAAAGCCCTACCTTTTTATTGTCTCAGAAAAAAATTTGATCAGAAATTGAAATCTGAATAATGAACCAAATCCCCTGCACTGCTGCTAAGACAAAAGAACTCAGCTCACTTTTCCTACTGACATTACTAGTTTTGATATATTGGTCTGAATGAAATTTTTTTGTCTTTTGTGGTTAAAGATGCACCCTAGTTAGATGTGGATATTATAAAGTATCAGGTGCCAAGAAATTCTCACCATAAGGTGGATGTCTGTAAAGAGATGGCTTCAATGTCATCATTCGAATGGCCAGAAGGAAAATAGAGGTCCCAAGTTTTTAAGAAAAAAACTAGACCATCTTTGATTCTTAAAACTTATCTATATTCAAGTACAACAATCTAGATTATAGTCTTATTAGCATAAAACCACTTCTTCACTTGAGGCTCATCTCTACTTGATTGCTTAGGTGTTTCAGATTTAGCAATTTACATTTCGTAATTCTTGTTCCATGTCCATGTTCACATCTTAAGATCAATATTACATTTGGGATCCAAAACAGTAACTTACTTCTAAAACATTTTGTACTCAATCTTACCATACATCTTTTATGCACTTAAAACATTCTTTATCAGTAGGCAATGGAATATAAAATTGTATCAACAATAAGCCAGTAGCAAGAAAAAATATTTGGTATCAGAAGCAAAGGCTCCGATACTACTTTAAAAGACCAAAAATGCCCTTTATCAGAAAGACATAAGAATTTGATATAAGATATATTGAAGAAATAAAAAAGGTATCTTTAACTATGGTACATGATATTTATACTGTCCAAAGGGTATGCCACTTATAAAAAGGCTAAAATGTCTTTTATGTAAAATCCTTGATGATTTGATTTAGGATATATTGAAGAAATAAGGACGATATCTTCAACAATGGTACATGTATATTTATATTGTCCAATGGGTATTAATACAGAGGGACATCACCTACACCATAGTTGGCAAACTCAGAGTCGGAGAGTACGAGGCAAGCCAAAAAAATTCAACTCAGAGAGTACTCGACAAGCCAAAAAAAACCACCAGGGGTCTAGGGGCAACACCCCTCGCAAGTGCGAACTTCTCCTCAATAGGTCTGAATTCTTCTTGTGTGTAATAGATGATAATGAATGGGAAATGACCTTGTATATATACACAAGGTAGAATACATCAAGGGAGGTCGGCCTCCAATAGAAGGAAACATTTTCATAATAAATACAGGATGTTGGCCCAAGGAGAAATATAATTACAATTTAAATGGTGCAAACTTCAAAGAGGGTCGGCCCAAAGAGAGATATATAATTCCCAAGTAAAGCGCCCCTTAACTATTAATTATAACAATAAAATAAATAGCCAAAGGCTATATGCAATTTTATATCATCGATTAGGCTGGAAGGATGAACCCGAAGCTGCAATATAACTTCAACACTCCCTCTCAACTAGGGAGGAATACATCCAGTTGTACAAGACACATCACCTCATTGTGATGTCAACCACTATGGCACTCCCATATGTGAAAAAGAATCATATCACCTCATCGTGATATTAACCATCATGGCTCTCCCATGTATGGCAAGGGAACATATCACCTCATCGTGATATTAACCATCATGGCTCTCCCATATATGGAAAATGTACATAAGTGCCCATCACTTAAACGTGATATTGTCACCTCACCGTGACATTCACCATGGCTCTCCCAGAGGGTGAAAAGCACTAGTACAATAAAATCATCATGGACTCTCTCACGTGATGTTGTCATGGCATCACACACATGACATCCACCATGGCTCTCCCAAAGGGTGGAAACAAGGGCTTTCACCTTGAAATTCTCTCATAGAGAGAAATGCATTAACAAGGGCTTGCACCTCAAATCTCTCTAACAGAGAGAAATGTATTAAAGCAAATCTGAAGATCACTGATACTAAGACTCCTTCTCAGCTAGGGCTTCATTCTCCACAATACCAAGCTTGTCTCGGAAGTACACAAACTTTACTCAAGCAAGAGGCTTAGTGAGAATGTTTGCCGTCTGCCCATCAATGCTGATATACTTCAATTGGATTGCTTTCCTCAATACCATATCTCTGATATAGTGGTATTTGATCTCAACATGTTTAGTTCTATCATGAAACACTGGGTTGACGAAAAGCTTCACACAGCTTTGATTATCACAATCAATGACAGTTGGCTCCAATGATTGTCCAAACAATCCTGCAAGGAGCTTCCGAAGCCACACTGCTTCCCTAGCTGCCACACAAGCTGCAATATACTCGGCCTCTACGGTGCTCAGTGCCACTGAAGACTGCTTCTTGCTACACCAAGAAATCATCGCAGATCCCAAACTGAAACAACATCCAGAGGTGCTCTTCCTATCAATGACACACCCTGCCCAATCGGAATCAATATATCCATGCAGCTTCAAATCTACACCAAAAGAATATCTCAAGCCATATCCAACTGTGCCACGCAAGTATCTCAGAACATGCTTCGCTGCAACTAGATGTATTTGCCTTGGTTCACACATGAACTGCCTAAGTGCACTCACTGCATAGCAAATATTTGGTCTAGTATTGACTAGATACATCAAAGATCCAATCAACTGCCTGTACATAGTAGGATCCACCAGATCTGAACTAGCTGCAGCCTCCTTAAGTTTCTGAAAATTGGTTTCCATAGGTGTAGACATGGATTTGCAATCCATCATACCAAATCTCTTCAGGATGTCAATAGTATACTTCCCTTGACTTAGAATGATCTCATTCGGCTTCTGCCAAGCTTCTAAACCAAGGAAGTAGTGTATGAGACCAAGATCCTTCATTTCAAATTCAGAAGCTAGCTCCTTCTTACATTTGTCAATAAGGTGATCTTCTCCAATAAGAATTAGATCATCAACATATAGAACCAAGATTAATGCTTCGCCATCAATTACCTTTAAGTACAGGTTTGAATTACCATCATTCTTGGAGAAGCCTAAGCTCATCAGGTATCGATCAATTCTTTCATACCAAGCTCGTGGAGCTTGCTTAAGGCCATACAAAGCCTTCTTTAATCTACAAACATGAGACTCTCTCCCATGAACCTCAAAGCCATCAAGTTGCTCAATGTATACCTCTTCCTCGATCACACCATTTAGAAATGTTGTCTTCACGTCCATTTGGTGTATCTTCCATCCTCTAGATGCTACAATAGCAATGATGGTCCTGACGGATGTATAACGAGCAACTGGAGCAAAGGTTTCCTCACAGTCAACTCCCTCTTTCTGAGAGAATCCTCTAGCCACAAATCTTGCCTTGTACTTCTCAATGCTCCCATCAGCCGCATGCTTGATCTTGAAGAGCCACTTAGAAGATACAACAGATTTACCTTCAAGTCTAGGTACAATGTCCCAAACATCATTCTTGAGGATGGATTGATACTCCTCAACCATAGCATCTTTCCATTCTTGTTGACTAGAAGCTTCCTCAACACTGGTAGGCTCGGACTCAATGATTTGACTCATCAAGGCAACATAGCTTAAAAACTTGTGAGGTCTCTTGCTTTCTCTGAAAGTTCCTCTCGAGGCTGCAATCCTTTCTGCCTCCTGCATTGTTTGCCTAGCCCAAAGAGATCTCTTACGACTAATCACAATGTCGGTAGGCCCATCAGTGGGTTCCAAAGGCTCAACTGGATCATCTTCTTTAGGATCAATAGTCTCCCTTTGAATCTCAGGAATATGGTCAACTTCCATATCTTGAGGAGACTCTTGGTCATCATTGTCTATCTCCATGTGGATGCCCTTAGACCTCTTGAATGCAACATCTTCTTCAAATGTAACATCCCTACTGTTCTCAATCAATTTCTGACCTGGAATGTAAACTCTGTAGGCTTTCGAAGACTCACTGTAGCCCACAAATATTCCCTTCTTGCCAGACGGTTCCAACTTTTCCCTCTTGTCTTTAGATATATGAACATATACTGGACAACCAAAGATCCTTAAATGACTTACTTCCGGCTTCACCCCTGTGAATGCTTCTTCGGGAGTTATGTTCTTCAAGATTCGGTGAGGGCTTCTATTCTAAACATACACAACTGTCCTAGATGCTTCAGCCCAAAGGAAGGTTTGTAGATCCTGATCATGAATCATAGCTCTAGCTGCTTCAACAATCGATCTGTTCTTCCTTTCTGCAACATCGGTCTGTTGTGGTTTGTACGAAACACAGAACTCCCTCTTAATTCCTGCCTCAACACAAAAGTTGCGAAAACTACTAGAGATGTATTCTCCTCCATTGTCGGATCTTAGAACTTTGATCCTCTTCCCGGATAAGTTCTCTACCTGAGCTTTAAATTCCTTGAATCTTTCAAGTACCTCCTCAGATTCTTTAGTCTTTAAGAAATAAATCCAAGTCTTTCTAGAGTAGTCATCAATAAAAATAACATAATACAAGAAACCACTCAAAGAAGCAACAGACATTGAACCACATAAATCAGAATGAATAAGATCAAGAATACATTTAGATCTACTTTCACCACTATGAAATGTACCTTTAGTATTCTTACCCAAAGCGCAACCCTTGCAAGTGCCTTCATGCTCCTGGTTGAACTTGGGAAGTCCTGTGACCATCTTCTCCATGATTGGTAGTGCTCGAAAGTGAATGTGAGCAAGTCTTCTATGCCAAAGTTCACATGAGCTTGAAGAATCATGCAACAAGGCCTGAAGTGGACAGGTGCAAATTCTATAGAGATACTCATGTCGAACTCCAATCACTCGAGCAATCTTGATACTTGAGTACTTTCGCCATGCAAGAACTTTGCCTTCGGAGAATGCAACTTGATAACCCTTGTCCTCCAAGGCTGAAATAGAAACTAGGTTCCGCTTGATACCCGGAACAAATAGAACATCACTCAACTGTAAAGTAATGCCTGAATCCAAGTGAAGAGAGGAGGTCCCAACGCCTTTCACAAAATAACTTGCATCATCACCAATGATGACTTGAACACTAGAATCTCTCTCCACCAAGTTAGTAAGATGTTCTCTGAAAACCAGTAATGTGACGAGAAGCGCCACTATCAATCAACCAAGTGTTGCAATCTGTGGGAACATTGCTTGATAACGCAGAAATGAATAGAAATTCATTTGAATCCTTTTGTGGAGGGATCTCACCCACATCTGCAAATGAAGCTTGTCGCTTAGGTCGGGAAGGACACTCCTTAGCATAATGCCCAAACTTGTCACATCTAAAACATTGAATGCAAGATAGGTCCTTCTTCTTAAGTGCAAGGGAACCATCTGATCCATTATCTCTCTTCCTCTTGAAGTATCCTTTCTTTCCTTTCTTCTTCAAGGAATGAGTGGCAAGAACATGAATGTCTTCATTCGTAGAGCTTTGACCAATGCCTCTTGCAGCCAACCTCGATTCTTCTTGAATACAATCTGCCCTCAATCGATCAAACTTAGGAAGTTTTGATCTCGCACTGATTCCTTGAATGTATGACTCCCAAGATGGAGGAAGACCATTAAGGGCCAACATAGTCAAATCCTAGTTGTCAACAACATGCCCAATAGTAGAGAGTTGATGTCTCAACTCAGTGATCTTCATGAAGTAAGAGATGACCGAATCTCCTTTTGCCATCTTGATGTGATGAAGTTGTTGCTTTAATGCAAGAGCTCGACTCGTGTTGTTGATTTCATACATCACCTCCAATGTCTTGAACATATCTCTTGTTGTCTTCAACTTGGAGATGATCGGCACAATGTGATCTTTCCCGAAATCAACCAACATCTTTTTCGCCTTAGTGCAATTCTTCTTCCATTGAGGCTTCTCATCTTCAACAGTAGGTTCGGGAACATCGTCCTCCACGAACTCTGCTAACTCATTTTCTTCCAAAGCGAGCATAACTCTAAACTTCCAAGATGTGAAGTTAGAAGCGCCCTCAAGTCTGTCTTCGACCTTAAGCCCGTTTACCATCTTGTCAATAAGATAGATGCCTCAGAATGAGATGAAGATATTGTTGCTTAAACAATTCTGATCACGATCTTCCTTAAACCCGCTCTAATACCATGTTAGTTTTCAGACCAGAAATGAAATAAGCAGAATTTAATTCAAAATACAACACATAGACACAGCATATACCCTGGGAAAACCCTCCACTTGAGGGAGAAAAACCCAGCAAACATATCTCTCATATATTATAATATAAGGAGCAGAAATCTGTTTACAAACTTGGCCACAAAAGGCCAAATTAATGCAGCAATGAATCGCCCTCACTTAGGTGCGAATACACAAATAGATAGCCTCTCCTTAATGTTGATCTGCCTCTTGCAATCAATTGATCTGCTGGAAATGGCGAACTCCTTGACAAGTGCGAACTTCTCCTCAATAGGTGTGAATTCTTCTTGTGTGTAATAGATGATAATGAATGGGAAATGACCTTGTATATATACACAAGGTAGAATACATCATGGGAGGTCGGCCTCCAATAGAAGGATACATTTTCATAATAAATACAAGAAGTCGGCCCAAAGAAAAATATAATTACAATTTAAATGGTGCAAACTTCAAGGAGGGTCGGCCCAAAGAGAGATCTATAATTCCCAAGTGAAGCACCCCTTCACTTTTAATTATAACAATAAAATAAATAGCCAAAGGCTATATGCAATTTTATATCATCGATTAGGCTGGAAGGATGAACCTGAAGCTGCAATATAACTTCAACAAGGGGTAGCACACAATTTTCATAAATTTTTAGAAGGCAAAAAAAAATATTATAAAAACAAAGAAACAGAGTTTTTGAGGTGTCTAACCCACTTTTTTTCCTTAAATTTTGACATATTGTTGGCAATGCGAGTTTAATGGAAAAGCTCGCCAAGTTTTTGGTGAGTACTCACTGTTTATCAAAAAAACTAGGCAAGTAAACCTCACCAGAACAAGCAGAACAAAAAGAAAAGTCGAGTACTTGACAAGTCACCGAGTATGTAAACTATGACCTACACAGCCCAACTTATAAAATATATAACCTTAAATATAAACCTAGCTTATAACCTATTATAAGGTTATATATGTTATCCGTCAAATTCTGTAGATCATGTCTCTATGTATTAATATTTGTTGGACTAGTAGGCTTATAATACAGAAAAACATGATCTACAGAATTTGACGTATAACATATATAACCTTATTGTTAGTGTTTCTTAGATCAGATTAAACAATGAAAGCACTTAGAAATATTGCAACACATAAGACAATGAACACAACAAGATACCCTGGGAAAACCCTTCTCTTGAGGGAGAAAAACCCAGCAAATGAATCTCTTATATAAAGTAGCACAAGAGCAGAAATCTGCTTACAACTCAGGCCCAGCAATGGCCAATAATGAATACAATGAAGTCGCAACTCTCCTAGATGCACAAGATACAAATGAATATGTTCTTCCTTGAAATCGGATCTGCTACTATGAAAGTGCGAATTCTGCTCTGCTCTTAATTGCGAACTTGCTTGAATAGAATGGATGATTTACAATGACAAGAAGACCTTGTATAAATACAAGAGAGGCGCCTCTTCAAGTTAGGTCGGCTCCTTAGGAAAAACATAAATAAAGATAAATACAACTAGGGTCGGCCCATGCAACAAATAATAAATGCGAATCATATAGGGTCGGCCCTCTCCATTAATAAAAGTTGAAGTCATGAATTAAATAGCCGAAGGCTACTTATTTAATTCATGATCTTCTCCTCGAAATTTGTGCAAAGGAAATGCAGCCCATAGCTGCTGTAACATCAACACTTATAATAGGTTATAAGCTAGGTTTATATTTAAGGTTATATATTTTATAAGTTGGGCTGTGTAGGTCATAGTTTACATACTCAGTGACTTGCCAAGTGCTCGACTTTTCTTTTTGCTCTGCGAGCTTTGGTGAGGCTTACTCGCCTAGTTTTTTTGATAAACAGTGAGTGCTCCCCAAAAACTCGGTGAGCTTTTCGATTAAACTCGCCAAGCAAGTTTAAGTATACGACAGCAACTTGGTATGCTACTAAGACAACCAACCATGGCTAAAATTATCTGTATCAAGGAGGTGAGTAGGAGCAGTTGTACTTTAGCCAATGACGTAAGTCACATAGAAGTGACATCAAAATCAATTATGAAGCTTACAAAAGAAGGGTTGGGCGATGAAGACCTCGGCAAGTTATGTCAGTTAGTTATTCTATTAGGCATTAGATTTTGTTCACCATTCACGTTATGCAATCCAAATTTGGAAATCAGAAAAATATACTCTCTAAATTGAATTCTAGCAGTTATATGATATAAAAAAAATTAACTTTAGCCATCAACATTGACAAACTATCATGAAAAAATGGAAGTTCACAATTGTATTTTCTCATGTGAATGTGGTCTACTTTGATGTAAAATGATGGATTTGTTGTATTTACATGATGTTTAAAGCCCTTCCCTCCTTTCTTCCCTCCCTCACTTGAAAATATGCGAAAAGTCAAAAGGGCCTCATACAAAAATAACTCTACACTTCAATTGATGGAAAAGTTTCAGCACAAGGGTGCACATTATCCAAGCATATATCTGATGCCCCTCCTAGTAAAAGAAAATGTAAATGCATACATACATATTTATTAAAGAGCTATCATCATATCTATGCCGAATGTTAAAACATACATGTCAATGACAAGTTTGATAAGGACACTAGCTGCAACATCAGCTGTCTCCACAGTTACCCTTCCAGCTTGATTACTTGGCAATGAAGGCGTAGAGCTCACTGTATTGTTACTTGTTATAGATCCCTCCAAACAAACAGCTGCTATAACCTCCTCAACTTCAACAGCACTCAATCTTAAAGGTTGCTGTTCACTGGCCAAAGAAACACAACTCCATTGTTGGTCAATAATCCATTCAAAATGTCACATCACAAACAAACTACAATATGTAAATCTTTCTAGATGCTTTTATTCTAAGCATTGAAGATGGCAAAGTTACTAAAGGACTGTGCATTGTCAAATAGATTTGACACCAAAAAGTCTTACACTAATAATCACACCATCAGGTACAGAGAACTCAAACATAATTAAAAGGAATGTACTTCACAAACAAGGTGAAAGGAACCCTACCACATGAAAACTCTTTCCGAACCATCCTAAATCAGATATTGAATGATTAACTCAATTGTATACTTAATTGAAGACAATTTCTCGCATTTCATAGGATAATTAATTTAAAGTTTAAAATTTACAAGTGAAACAGCATAAAGTACATGTTACAAGCCAAATTTTTAAATGCATATTTTAGAATCATCAATTAATGCATTGTCATGACATATCAAGCTAAGAATAAGCACATGCCAAACTATCTCTCAGATTACCCATGCCAATAATGCAATTTGCAAATATGCCTCAACTACTACAACTACCACATGCATGGTTAAAAAGAAATAAACAAGTGCATGACCCATCTTCAGTTTTGGAAATGTCTGATTCAGCAGAAATTATGATTTTGCTGTATGTGTGTACTTCCAATCTTCTATGTGTGCCTGTCAAGGACAAGAGTCTATTAGATGACTACGGCTCTATATGCGTACTTCATCATGTTTATCCCTTTTTTTCTGGAGCAATAATATTGATGTCACTTAAATAAAACATCTACGTTCTCAGTTGAATGCCAATCACATCCTACTTGTCATTTTCTCTGAAATGATTTAATGCAAGACAGCCATGAGGAATCCATATGAAAGCTATAAAAGTTTCTAATTTGGCCAGCTGTAATGAAATTTTAGTTTAACAAATTTGGCATGCCTGAGTTATGTCCACTGAATCGGCTCACAAAAAGCAATACCCTTTAAGTCTCTATGATAGACTCACTGTGCTAAAATCATACAGCAAAAACAGGTCCTGTTTAGCAGAACTTGACTTTGCTATAACAAATTGGTAATCAAGGTTCACTCCAAGTATTGAGATTTGCATCATTCTCCTCATTCAAGAAGCTACGAAGCCTACTTCTCAAATGCCAACCTTCAGCAGTATCCATTTGAAATGTCACAAAGCCAAATGCATATGAAAACACAATACGAAAAAAACTGGGAAGATTCCTGCAGAAAAAAAGAATTTGACTATATTTACAGATAAAAACACTAACCTATGCTAAAAATTTGCCTTTTTTTCAAACATTCATCATTCATAAATCTGAATAACAGCCCAAAGCATATTGAAAGCATCATGCATATTACTATCATGATTCAATATCTGAAAGACAACCCAAAATAAACCTGCAAAAGGCCCAAAACATCCTTAACCACATTGTCCTGAAATGGCTCAAAATTTGCTATCATTAAATGATAGGCATATTTAATAAAAGAATAACGATAATCGCTAAATAATTGTAGAAGGAAGGAATTGTATACGATCACTGTTACAGAAGGTTGCCAAATTGTGAGAAGTCTAGATGCATTCCTTTTAGGTAACAACAATATCATGTAAATAAAATAATCTCAAAAAAATTATTTCCAGAGTTGGAGATTGCTAGGTAAATTGATAAGATGGTCAGCATCTAGTAAACAAAAAAGGATAGAATATTTGTCATCACATGCTAGATAAATTGATTAGAAGGTCACCACTTAGCATGCTACATTTAACTTAATTCCTCAAATTCTAAATTTTAGCTCATGTGCTCCATTCTTTCACAGAATTTACTTGCATAATACCTAAATAACAAAAATCGAAACACAGGCTGCCGTAAAGCTTTATTGCAGCTAAACTAAGTCCATTCTTGTAGATCTAGTCTATCACTGTCAAGTCAAAAAGAAAATATGTCCACTTCATGGACTGAAGAATTACAGTAAATGATACTAGCTACTAGAGAAATGCAATCCATTATAAAAATGCTGAGGAGTTCAATATCTTGATATAGAAGAACCTATTGGAGGTATGCTCTACCAATTACTATTGTCATTTCTGTCATTTAGTAACAGCATTTCCATCAATGTTTATAGTTCTTTCTTTTGTATTAAATTTAATTAGTGATTCACAAATCAGATAAACTGGAAAAAGATAGGATTTATGCAAATTTACACATTTGCCGTCAGGCCTATCTTTCATTTTTCAATTTCTCAAATAATATACACAAACGTCAGACAAAGGGAAAATAAAATTAGCAATTGGATGAGAAAAATGCCTCCACTAGGGATCTTTGAATGCCAGTAAAGCAAGTTTATATTGAAAGCAGCATTTTATTGATGGTCAAGGAAAGAGTACGGGTGTATAGATCTTCTAAAAACAATATAAGATTGGAAAATCCCATAAGAGGTATTGTTTAATGCCTAAAAACTCAGGGATCGTTTGTCAAAGGAGGACATGACATAAAATAATTGTGGAATTGGCAGACAAAAGTTTCCACAAACAAACAATATACTATACAGATATGCCTGTTGCATTACCAAATTTTAACCAACCTAACTAAAAAGAAACAAGATATTCAACTTGAGCTCACTTTGTTGCATAAATTGTTATAACATAGTACCTGTAATGTCTGTAATGAAAAAGAGGCCGTGGCCGGCGACGCCAAGTGTTCACAGGCACATCCTCCCTGCAAAGCATAATAGCCTCTACTTAGTACCAACTATTGATGAATAATTGTTTCAGAGTTTGGAGAAACAATAAAAATGGTAATGTGAAATTATCTAAAACTAGCCAGACTTCCACATTAATCTAGATTTTTTTAATTATAAAGGTTCAAAAGGATAAGAGTGTTACAAAGGTTTAAACTCTGACAAGTGCAATAGTCATGGTTTTGGCATCAAGATCAAAAACGTTTTTAAGTGCTAAAGACACTCATGCTTAAGTCCACACAAGAAAAGATATAAAACTAGGGGGATGAGAAAACTGTTTCAGTACCAAATCTTTTGCAAACAAATTGACAATATGAAAGATTACCCGATCCGTGAGTGTGGAAGCAGTGAAAATGGGCATGAGGTGAGTGAAAGGTATGGTTGCAAGGAGCATATGACGGTAGCAAACTCTCAAATTTTTACACTAGAGAATGTCGAGATTATGGTTTTCAAGAAGTCATGAAAGCATACCAAAATCATAGCAATTATTTACTATAATCATAAATGAGAAGCTATGGGCTAAAAAGTAATTCAAACATGAAATAACAGAATTCTAGAAATATCAATCTTAGTCCTTTTAAAATGTTCAGCGTATTTGAAATGTTTTCATTTTATCCTTCTTAGTTGTTGTTTTGGTGTTTTTTTTCCTTTTTGATATTTTCATTGAAGGATTTGTTATAGGTTAAACAAACATAAGATAATGCATCATAACATTTGCCTTTGATCCATCTATCATCTTTAAAATCACACTGCAACTTGTCTGGAAGTTTTTTCTTTAAAGTTAAGAGAGTGTGTCATTATATCAATCTTTGATCCATCTTGGTCATGGGATTCATTCAGGAAAACGATCATATAAAGGTTCAAGGATCCTAAAGAGATTGGTACAAAATTGATATGCAGTCATATAGACCATCTGCTGAAAGAATGCCAAGAGAAAATAATCTCATTTCTTCTCAGACACATTCTGCTGAAAGATTGCCAAGAGAGAAAATAATCTCATTTCTTCTCAGACACATTCTGCTGAAAGATTGCCAAGAGAGAAAATAATCTCATTTCTTCTCAGACACATGCTGCTCATAAAACTCAGAAAGATGGCAGAGGACTTGTATTGCATGGTAAACAATATTGTAGAATCAATATCCAACGAAGATCAATCAAAGGAAAGAGAAAATAGCAGATGCACAAAATGCTACGAACCAACCACTCAAATTATATGTAAACCACATAGTAAGAAAGAGAAAAAAAAATTATATAGGCATTCACAAATGACCAAAGTGCATAAAGGGTACTCAAAAGTCAAAAGTATTGGCAAATTACAATAACTAATATGAATTACAAAAGGGACAATCTTAATCTAGATTGAAGAAATGGAAAGAGCCTAATTACAAAAGAAGAGATCCAAGTAAGTAAAACCTAGATTCATCATTCTGTGCAAATCCATGTATTATAAACATAGTTGCACAAAGACACGTCTCCAACCCCCCTGGGACGCATCTCGAGTACCAGGACGTGTTTCCCTATACTAAAAGCTCGTCAGAGATGCCCCTGCTTGTAGGAGATGTCTTGCCAACGCTTCCTTAATTTTACATTTGAAAAAAACAAAAAAACCCTATGTTTCGACAAGTTTCCATATGAAAAGAAAAAAAAACAAATCGACATTTCTGAATTTCAATATGTAATACCAAATATGTAGCATGAAGTCTCTGACTCTTTGACATTTGTGTGTTTAAACTTTAAATTTAATGTTAAACTTTACTAATGTTCTTGTTTTGAAAGTTCAATGTCATGATATTTTCAGATTTAATGTAGCAAATTTATAAATTATTAAACTATATTAAAAAAAAAATGACATCTCCAAGTACCCCTGTCTCCTATTTTTCAAAAATAGATGTACCAATACTGGTACCTGTCTCTTGGCAACTATGATTACAAAACAATGATATGAAAGGAAGGTTCTGTGCTAAATGAGGAACAGCCGATAGAGCCAATAGAGGGGAGTGAATGGAGAACAGGGCTTTATTTTGCATCAAGGATGGGTGCAAAATAAGGGCCAACATTCTTGTGAATTGCCAAGAAAGGGCCAACAAGGAGAGTAATGAGCTATGAAGGCCTTGGCAGAGCAATCCCAGGGCAAAAAGAAAACTATTCCTCCTATTAACTATCTTAACATCCACAGCAGACAGTACTCCAAATGTAGAGATAATATTGGAAATATATATCTGATCCTGAAACATGAGCTGTGAAAGCTTAAGAGTAGCTAATCTTCTAAACTGCGAATGAGACTTAGAGGTTTGAGCTGCCCTAGTTCCTGCTCACAGAGGAGGAATTGACATTTTTTCTTGCAGATCTATCACAAATGGCAAGTGCTTGACACCCAAAATATTAGAAATAGGTGAAAAGAAGGAAGTAATCAATCTGGTTTCCTGAAGTCAAAATTCCCTTCAAATTCTGATGTCAAAAATTAACCGTATGCCATTCATAAAGGACCACACGCTTCTATTCTGATAACTCAATATGTAGTGGACATGTATTATCAATGATATCTCCCTTTCATTATAAATTGGGCAATCAAAAGATAAGGCTTTGTTCTGTCTCTACCTCCTAACGAGGGCAACACTAAATATGCTGGTATATACCAACTTGTAACTAATAATAGCATACACTCAAGCTCTGAATCATCTAAGGTGTTTTCGTAGGCCATGTTCCCAATTAAGTAATAATCAGGGCAAACAATAATGGCACTGGCAAATTTCAAGAAATGAAAGTGCAGAAAGCCATTTCAGGGCTAAAAAGCTGCATGAAACATACCCAAATGACATGAACATACTGCCGATATCTGCTTTGACAACTCTACTAATTACTATGGTCATAGGAAGGTGAGATAGGCATCTTGTGATGACCCAACCAAACGAATCCCCAACTAACCTCACAATAATCATAAATTTTCAACACTTCATTTGCTTGCATACATACATAAAATTACAAGCATAGTACATAAACATAACAAAAAAGGATATGTGTACACTCTCTTTTAATTTCAACCACTTAACAATTCACAATCAATATAGGTAACATATGCAAATTCCATACTTCTTTTTAAGCTTACCATTCTCTTTACAACTCATATTAGACCAATCATATCACAATAATACTACCCAATATAGTGTTCCACACACATCACATTCATATGCTCATGACTGTAATCAAGCTCTCCTCAAGAGATATGCCAAATTTCTAATCTTAAGTTCACAACAATCAAGTCACTTGAAATACAAATCACAAGTGTAAATCACAAATCTTAGGATAGAATAGAATAGAAGACTTTTAATGTCCATGAGGCCAAGAAAACCTATGGGACAGTAAACCCTGTTATTTTAGTATTGTGAAGTGTTGACCTTCTGCAGTTTAGTTTGGAAAAGTAGCCGCTGGTAAATCACTTATGTAGCTGTCTCTGATGTCACTGTATGCTTTGCAATCTAAAATAAAATGCTTTTCAGTTTCCACAGTCTCCGTTGTACACAAGATACAACCCTCTCTTCCCAAACCTCTCTTGGCGTTTTCCACCTTCATATTTTACATCGGAAACAACAAGTCCTCAACTGGGCAATGAGAATCTTTGACCTCCAAGGGATATTGGCCTCTATATATTCCTTTTGCTGATGGTCAATGTTGGGGTTAAATTTTTCAAGGTAATAATTCTTTCTCCCAACAACCTTTGTCCACATAACCTTGCGAAATTTCTCAACCACACATCTTTATTTCTTTACTATTATTAGGACACACATTCAAGTGAATGTGCCACTTGTTCATCCACTTACAATTTTATTTCATCCATGTTCTTTCTTTCACCTAAGACATCTTTAAATACAACATTGGGCCAACAATATGTTTCCATCTGCTCAATATTTTTCAAATATCTCAAAAGACTCACCATAGCGATGGCCACAATAGAAATTGCACCTATTTCAGCTAGAAGAATCTCATAGGGAACCAACGCTTTTATTTTGAATTCGGTTGTGATCAAGCACTTTTGAATTATCTATATCTGCGTCCATTTTATGTTATAAAGCACCTTCACAACCATAAAGCACCACCAGAATCACTAAAAGCACAAACAGAATTTGAATAGTTTTCCCATAACTCTGCCTCTTTGCATTAGTTTTGAAGTGAAAAAAGTGCTCTCCGACCTCCCAAAATAATTTTTCCTTTTGCAAGTTTCCCAACTAAGCTTGTTGTTGAAGCCAGTTCCCAGGTATTTATACTCTATTACTTCCTCTAGGATACTACCTTCAAAATAGAAGTCGAACTGATTATTTTTCCTTTTATTGGAGAAGGTTATGATCTTGGTCTTACAAATATTAACCTGCATACCCACATCTTTGCAAAAATGCTCAAGTGCAACCAAATGTGCTTGCAACCCTTAGGAAGATCTAGCAATCAAAATAAGATCTTCAGCGTACAACAGAAGCTTGACAACATACTTTCCCAAGGGAGCCCCCTCCCCACCCTCAAATTCAACCCTTGTTTAACCCCATTATCACTCCTAAAGGTTTTTTAAGTACCTCCAAGAGTTTTGATTTTTACCCGAACCTCTTCATAAAGCCTATGGACAGCCGCACTAAAATTCTCTAGAAGTAGAATACCAAGGTCCTTCATTCTACCCCATAACTTGTGCCTAGGAACCATGTCAAAAGCCTTCCTAAATTCGGCAAAGCAACAAAAAGCTTCCTCTTTCTCACCCCAAAAATTTTCAATGATATGTCTCAAAGTGATGCCACAATCAATTGTTGAATGTTTTGGTTTGAAACCTGCTTGCCCTTTTGCTCTCTTATTTTTTTCTTCTACACATTTTCTGATTTTGTGTTCAACCATGCTGCCAAACAACTTTGCAAATATAGGATTGATCATGATGGTCCAATGACTGGAGGAATTGTTAACATCCACACTCTTATATAGGGGTATAGCTAAGCTAGTGATCCAATCTTTTGAAAACCCATGTTGAATGATGTTGTTGAATATTTCATAATGTGAGGAGTGAGGGTTTTCATCCCCCATTTTAGATATTCAGCCTGAAGCTTAACCATGTCTTTAGCCTTTCCTGCCCTTAGCTTCTTGATACCTTCCTTAATCTTCTATAAAGTGAAAAGCTTTGTTGTCACAATTACCCTTAGAGGCTCCTCAATCTCTGAATTTTGCTCCACAATTGTTTTGCATACTCAAACCATTGAGTGGAGGTGATGCTATTCTTTGTTTCCTCTTTCCTTGATTGAAGCGCCCTCCAAAAAAGCTTTGGGTTATTGAAAACATCTCATGACTCAAAATCTTGACTTCATCAAAACTCCACATCACTAAAATCAACCAAAAACTCAAGTTCAACCAATACACAATGACAATATCCTCACCGTAATGAAAGGAACAATCTTCAATCCATAAACAATAAAACCAATTCAGCAACAAATAATAAGATTCATTAATAAAAGAATTGTCGTGAGAATAGGTCACAACAAGCCAAATGTCACCCCAACAATAAGTAAGATCCCTCAACTATAAGCAATCGTTTCAACAATAAATATTGATTCATAAACCATCAGTGAAACTACACCATCTTTGTTGATTCACACAACACATTGGTGGGACAACTCTATTGAATTTCAATAGCATTGGCGGGGCCACTCCACCATCACCTTGCATAAACATCTTGACCACTAGCTTGATTATTCCCCTCCCTACTCCTAGTGCTTCTAACTAAGGTCTTCAAAACCCATTCGGCTGGTATAATTTTCCTCTCATCTACTACATAGCTCAATGATAAATCAGTAATAAACAAATCATAGCCACTAGCTATGGTTATCCCCCTCTCCTACACCTAATGCCCATCAACTCGAATATAAAGGTTAACAACCCATCTTTAACTAGAATTGATTTATCCCCTTCGCCAACCCACTCATCTAATGTCAATTTACCCACCTCACTGACCCGCATAGTTGTAGATGATTTAACCACTTCAAGTGCCAACACAAAGCATCAGATTATCCCTCTCACAGACCCCTATAACACATAAAACAACCCTTTCACAACCAATTCACCACAATAATAAACAATAAATCCAAGGCACCAAGTGCAATCACAATAATAAATGATAAATACAGAGGCATTAAGTTCAACTGAACTATCAATGGGAAATAATCACCACTAAGTTCTTCACAATCTACAAAGATAGTATGATGGACAGATTTCATAGCTGAATGGGGAGGATTACATCCTTCTTTGAGAAACTCAACATGATGAATTACAAACCCTCACTAGTCATGAACCCCATAAAATAACTGCTTTTCCCAAAGACTTAAACCAAGGTTGGTAAGAGACCAGTACCAGTATTGGTACGGAAGACTAATATTGGTACTGATACATCTATTTTTGAAAAATAGTAGACGGGTACTTGGAGATGCCATTTTTTTAATATAATATATCAATTTATTAATTAGCTAACAATAAAACTGAAAATATCATGACATTGAACTTTCCAAACAAGATGGAGGGTATTCCATTTAAATCCTCTCACAATATTTTTAATAAACAATGGAGCCTTGTAATTTCTTCAAATTTTGAAAATAGCTCATGCAAAGATTCCCAAGGAATTTAATCAGCAAAATATTCAAATTGAGTGGGTCTTCAATGAATGTGGGCATCTATTCAATCTTACTAGTTACTACTAAAAAAAAAAACAGAGGAAATGGACATTTGTTATAAACAGGGGAGTCATGAACCACATTTATAAAATGACTAGTGCAGAAGGAATTTCAATAGGGCATTGTATAACATGTAAATCTTACTAAGCAAGGATTTTTGGATTTCATCAATAACAAATTGAAATGAAAGAATTTCCCAAACAGTGAAATGAGAACACCCACAATTTGGCAATTATATAAGCCAATTTTTAAAATTAAAGGAGAGTTGTTTGGTTACAACATAGTTCATAATAATTACTAATCTCCAAAATCTCAAATTACAAGGAGATATGAGTAAAGTTCATGACTATTTTTCTATCTTGTGACCATAAAGATCTAGAAAAATAGAGGACAAAAAATGGAATGAAGCAGAATTATGATAAGGGGATGTCGGTACACGGTAATGAAGGAAAACAGAATGACAATAAAATTTAGTCCAATAAGCTCGTGAAACGAAAAAGGTGGGAAATAAGCTCATGTGACAAGAAAGCAATGGCGAATTTTATATAATGCATTATGTTTTAGGGTTATTTCTGTTTTTTGTTTGATGTGCCTAAGACACCACATTTAGGGTTTTTTACAAGAGATGTAAGGAAACGCGAGCAGAATATTTCCTATATTTTGGGACATCTTTGTATCGATTTCCAATATGGGAAATGTATCCCAATCACCAAAGACGCATCCCAAGGGATCAAAGGCATGTCTACCTGCAACCTTGACTTAAACTAATGTCCACCATCATGTTTGCAGATCCACAATGTCATCTTATACAAAGTAATCAGCCAAGATAGAGCAAAAAAAACACAAGTTTCCACAATCAAATAAATGATTTCAATAACCAAAACAACACACTAAGCAATATGCATATAAAAAGTCTTGCTAGTCACATATATAATGGAAACAACATGTATTTTCCAGCCTTCCACAGATTCAATATTGTCAATGCCAACTTTCAAACTTCACACAGGGGCTCAAACACACATATTTCAATTGCCATCCTAGCCTAAAACATAAACCCACTTATAACCAGCAAATTCATTCAAGAACCCATCTCCAAAAAAACACAGAAAACACAATGCAATATGTCTAAATCTAATGCCCACAGGTGTTTGTTCCTCCATCATCTGATGTAGTTTTGACTTAGGTAATATTTGATGATGTTTTGTACTGATACTTAGATACTCAAATTGTATTTTGGGATACACATACATATATATGTTATTAACTTATTATATTAAGATTAATCCTGCATACTTCTTTCAGCTTCACTGTTTTCATTTAATTGATATGCTAGTTGGGTTAACTATGTGGTTTTCCTTTATTGCTTTAATAAATGATTAACTCGTGTATTATTGCATTATTATGATGAAGTCATAAAATGTTATGATTAAAATATTGATTATTTATTCTGATTGGTTGATTTTACTATGCTTCAGCTATTGTTACATATGGGGCAATTATGCGTAATGTTTGACTTGAATGTGCAAGTACAAGAAAAATCCCAATTTTGGTTCATTGGAGACAGTATAAATGGTTTGTTTGATATTGTAAACCCATCCTACATAATGTAAAGTAATAGGACATGTGATGTTGAAACCCATAGAAACAATATCCAAATCAATCATGATTCTAGACCCCCCTATGTGATAGACCTGTAAATGCTTTCTCTTAATCAGCTTCATTTGTGTAATTTGCCTGATATGTGCAAAAAGAGATTAATAAGGATTTTGAATTAAAGATATGCTTTGGGGATTATTTATTTGAAAAGGGTAAAATAACTGTATCATAAAATTTAAAGTTATTTGGGAAATATTGTATTTATAAGTCAAAAATAGCTATTTGGGAATATCTAGTATGGGTTTGAAATGTCAAAAAGAGAGAAAAAGAGATTTTGTTTTTAGGTTACCTTATATTGCAAAAGTGCTTTGTTTTTTTCATTATGCATCTTTCTTGGAAAAGAAACTTAGAGAGAGTAAAAGAAAAGAAACGGATTTATAAAACCCTAGCATCCATTAGAGAAAAAATTGCAAAAGGCTTGGATTGGTGGTAGAGATTATTGGTTTTGCTTGTGGATTGAAGAAACTTGCAATTCCTTTGTTTGTCATCATTTCTTGAGGTATTTTTCTTGTTAGTTTATTTACAAATGAATAGAAATTCAATAAAGTATTCTAAATTCTTGATGCATGAATTAGTGTTGTTTGTTTGGTGCATATGATTGCTCTTTTTGTTTGGGTAGTAGATTAGGACCCAATTTCATTGAGAAAAGATAGATTTCAGTTGTAGTTTATTTTAAAATTTTGAAAAATGAATTTTGTACCCAGACCCTTGCAAAATTTTATATGATTGTGTATTTGCATTGTTGGGTGAATTTGGGACAAGAATTTAGAAATAAAACTTTAAGATTTTGCGAATTTTAATTTTGTGAAAAAATATAAGATTCATCAATGGTAGAACCTAAATATAATTGGAAAAATTTTGGAATCTGAAACTTTTGAATTAAGATTATTTTGTTGATTGCCATAGAATTAATGTGTTCTTGCCTTACAATGCATGCAATGTGTTTAAAACGTATTTTTCTTCCTTCTATGGGCTAGTTGCTAGCCCAAGTTAGTGGCCTTAGAATGTATGATAGGAATGATTAGGAGGTTATGGCTTGGAGTGGAAGGTTTTAACTTTTGGCTATACAATACATAATGCCTGAAATAGTTTGTGTTGTATGATAATGAGAAATACAAGATTAAGTTAGGCATTACATAATGCCTGAAATAGGTTGTATTGTATAACAATAATGAGCACAAGATTAAGTTATGCATTACATAATATTGGAAAAGTTGGCATTAAATAGTGTTCCACGGGGACGCGTCCCCCCGGAAAAACCATCCGTTTCCGAGACAGGGAGACACCTAGGAAACATCCCTCCACCGTCCCCCCGCCGTCTCCACATTTCTCCACCGTCCCCCCCGAAGTCTCCTCCTGGAGGGAGACGTTTTTGCATCGGAGACTCCAGGGAAACTTCTAGGAGACTTCTAGACGTCCCCTCCACCCAAGGAAACTCCAGGGAAACTTCTAGGAGACTTCCAGAGGCATCAAGCCATTAGCCTGGATCCATTTACTATTATTATTTACTATTTTGTACTCTGTTTTTGAAGTTTTAAGTTTGAACATTGATGATACAATGATACTTGATTGTAATCATGATTATGAAACTCAAATTATGAAACATCTAGTTCTTGTTGCATTTTCCAATATTTATATTTTCATTTTGATTTTCAATGTTCAGTGATTCACTAGTTCAATGAAATGATATATCATTGCAATGTGTTATCGTGTTTAAACTTTAAACTTTTAAGTTTTGTTTTTATGTGTTAACTTTACGTATTCCTTAGGCTTCTACAGTTATATAATTATATTGTTATACATCTTTTTATAACTAATTTTCCAAGTACTATATGTATTTCAGCCACCACCCCAACCCTCCCGTCCCCTTGCCATCCCCAAACTTAGGCCCCCCGTCTCCCATCTCGGAAACGTGTCCCCCGCCGTCCCCCCGTCCCCGTCCCCGTCCCCGAAACTCTGTGGAGCTATGATAATAAATAATAAATCATATGAGTTAACTCAAGAAAGTAATGGCCAAATGGGTGTCTAAAATACACATATTGCATTATAAAAGTGTGTCCATTATAGCACTCACTATTTGAGATCACAAGTCTAATTGGTCCTAGCTTGGTTTCGAAGAATCGGGGGGACCACTCTTTGTCCTAAGCTTCCCACATCTTCCTTCTTGTTGTTTGGACTCATGCAGTTCATCATCCATATGAGAAAACCTTGGTTGAAGTGTTTTTGTATGTGGCCAATCTTGTATGTTGTGTTTGTGTATGATAACCATTGAGGCCATCTCTTAGTCTAGAGGGGTAAACATCAAGGTCCCACATGGTTGGGTGATGTTGATCACCATTGAGATTGTTCATTGGAATCATGGAGTATCATGGAGTTTCCACGACAATATTATAGCTCTTGGTGGCTTCATATTATATTATCTTCTCATATTTGGAGAAGATGTAATCTTCTTGTGAAACTGTAACTTTTGATTATTAGTGTATTTGAATGAAGGCTTGGAAATATTGTAATTATATATTATTTCCATATTTGTATTAGTGTGTGATCCATCCATGTTTAGGATTGGATCTCCACTTTGTAATCTTGTAATACGATTGAAATGAGTTGAAATCATACCTCATGTTGAATGATATTATCATTATTTGTGTTTAGTCCTAAATTGAACTAGTGATGGAAAATGATGTTTTAAGCATGTTATACCTTTCATTGGATGTTGTGAAAATGCGAAATTAAATAGTAATGTGGATGTGACCTTGATTGTAAAATATTGGAAGTCGTCCTTCAACCAAATGTTGTTCTCTTTTCACATTTTGCGTAATGAATGCTTGCATTTGAATAGTAGCTTCTTAGTGAAAATGAATAAGTGATGTTTTTGAGTTTTAAGAATGGTTTGTTGTAGCTTAGGATCATTAAAAATAGTTGTTTTAGACCTATGGTTAACAACTCGTTTATCAAGGAAGTTATGCCTAGTCTAATGCTGGTTACATAGACTTGCATTAGCCCTTCACTTGTTTTGGGGTTTCATACGTCATTTCTTGTCTTGCGATGTTGTAAATTAGTGTTGATTGCATGGGAGGTTTCTAAGCTTGTGGAGGACCCTTCATTGTGCTTCAACATCAAATTCTAGGCCTCCAAGAAGCCCACTATCCATTCGGGACCATTTCCACTAATTATAGATCACATTTTTTACCAAGGCCAACTTTCCTAGCAATAGGGGGCAACCTAGACTGGTAATATGGGTGACTTGGTCCAAAAAGGGGTGACCCTCACTTCCACACCTTTTTTCAAAAATGGTTTCCTAGAAAAAGTTGCTCTTTGGGGTCTACCTTGAATGCCTATCCTGTTGGTTTAGTGTTATCTTGTGTCCTTGGTTATTTCTATTTTTATTTGTGTTGTGCTTGTGTCCCAAGGTGTGCTTGGTTACGCTCTAGTGAGACTTGGAAGAGATGTCACATGTCCCTTGTGACCAACCACTCATGGTGTGTTGAGAGGATGTTTCGATGATCTGAATCCATTCTTTGGACATGGGAAGGGTGAACTTTAGCATGGGCTTTAGTTCCTTCCATCCTCATCTTTTGTTTGTGCCAACTATGTGAGTCTAGCATTGTATTGTCGATTGTGAGGAGTTTCTATCTACTCCATTTCTTGTCATGATGTTGGCATTCCACGATGTTTGTTTAATCTTCCACTAGCATTGTTTTGTGTTAATGTGCACTGACTTTGTGTGATGATGCACTTTGTGGTGTCATCATGTGCTCTAGTCATGATGTGGGCATATCATGTGTGTGAGCATGAGATTATGACATGGTTGTCACAACTAGAACATGAAAATTTGTCCGTTCATGTTGTGTCTACTAATGTCTTGATGTAAAAATTGGGACAATACACCAAACATGACCATATTGATGAAAAACATAAACACATGCAATACCCAACAAATTCATTCAAGAACAAATTTTCAACACATAGAAAATGAAATACAATATTGTCCAAACATGACACTCAAATCAACAACTATCCAATTTGAACACAATCTCATTGAATAAACTAACCTTCATTTCACCACAAAGTTAGCCATCATCCATTCATCACCATTCAACATTGTCATCTAGAATTCTCACCTAATCCAATTTCCATTTCCTCAATTAAGTGTTCTTGTTTCCACTTAGTCTTAGTATCATATAAAGTATTTGGATTTCAAGAACAGAATTAGGTTAGGAAGTAGCCAAGTCCATTAATCTATCCTATCAAGGGAATCAAGATCATGTAGTTCTTCTAAGCAACTGCCATATTGGCTTAAAATGTAAACTCACTCAATAACTAACAAATACATTCAAGAACCCATTTCCAAAAAATACATACAAAACAAAGATCCAAAGTGACCTAGCATACTAAGAAGCTTGAATCGGGGAAAAGATGTAGAGATTGATGTGGCAAACCCTAAATTGATGCTTCATGACTTTGGGTTGTTGATGTTGTAGCTTCGGGCTACATACTTCCGCCTTGATTGTTGAACAATAAATTCATATAGCCTAACGGCTATTCATTTATTGCATTTATTAAAGTGAAGAGGCGCTTCACTTGGCATCTAACATAATATTTAATTATTGTGAATAATTAAATGGGGCCGACTTCATTAAAGAAATAATATTTATTTCTTTATTATTGCTATGAGGGCGACCTCATGAAGAGTCACATTGTTTTGTATAAATACAAGGTGATGATCACCTCATTTGATCATCAAATTCATTCTTTCATATTCGCACTCCTAGAAGAAGTTCGCACTTGAGCAGTAGATCATCATCTTGAGCAGCAGATCATCATACTGATGCAGCAGATTGATCTCGAGGAAAAACATGTTCATTTCTGTATCTACGCATCTAAGAGAGGTGTTATTATCCATTGTATCAAATTCGGCCTTGTGTTGGGCCTGAGTTGTAAGCAGATTTCTGCACTTATTCCTGAATATATAAGCGATATATTTGCTGGGTTTTTCCCCTCGAGTTGGAGGGTTTTCCCAAGGTATCTTGTTGTGTTCATTGTCTTATGTGTTGCATTTTCTGATTGCTTTCATTTCTGATCCTAAAACTAACATGGGCTACTGCCATCGTAAATGGCTAGTGAGAGGGGGATACTGCAGCCTAAAAATATCAATCTTGAGATTATTGTGCCTACAAATAGTGTTGTGGTGGGTCAAAATGTTGATGAGGTGGAACAGTTGCATTAACAACGAGATATCCTTGAAGGTAGCAAAGTTGCTCCAAAAGGCCAAACAAATCACATGGAGGAAGGGAGAAAAGTAAGAAAGTTTTGTTTCCTAATAAAAATGGTGTTGGCAAAAAGGCAAACAATCAAGATATCATGTGCCACAATAAACAAGGGAAGGAAGTTAAATGAGTTTCAAAAAGGAGGGTGTCATTGAACATAGTCAAAATAGTAAAAATGTTGAATCTGGAGTTTGGAGAAGACGTGCAAGAGGAGATGGAACATTACAGTGAGTCAAGGTTCATAGGAAGATTTAGTTCTCTGTGGTCTTTATTCCCAGAGCTGAACAATTGGGTAGAGCAGACTTAGCGCCCATTCCAAATCTTCCTCTCCATTTTTGGATGCATTCTCTTTTGAGATCTATTGGAGCTGCTTTGGGCAAGTTTATTGCATCAACTCCAAATACTGCAAGCATACTTTAATAGCTTCTACAAGGATTTTTGTAGAAATGGATATGACTAACTGTCTGCCAAAAGAAATTTGTAGGAAACGAGGAAAGAAAATTTGGAAACAACCATTATGTTGGAATTGCTTTCAAGTAGTGCAAATGTTGATGAATGTAAGAAAGAAAAACAGCCTTCTGGATGCTTGTCCCCAACAGCAATTAGTTGGATATACATTGGTTCTGGCTCCAATTAGTCCAGCAAAAAGGACAAATATCATGCAGGAATGTAGTCAAGTTTTAAGGGAACAGCAAGCTGTTGCAACAGAATTTGTGAGTGTAGAAGGAAGATCTGCAGAAAAAGAAAACCAAGGAGAGTTTATATGGCAAGGAGAAGAGCCTCCTCAAGATTCTGGGGTTAATATTTCAGCCATGCTAGAGAGGAATTAGTAAAACTTTTGGAACTGTCATATGCCAATTCAGGAGAATGTGCCACAATGCAAGAAACTTTAAAAAAGGTTCCCTTCTCTTTTAAAGAAGATTTTACATCAGAGATTGGTAATTGTGAGAAGGATGAAGAAGGGGAATATCTGACATCTCCAAAAAACTGTGTTCCACATGGATGCATCCCCAACCTCAAAGGCCCGTCCACATCGCCAATGGCTTTTTGGGTACAACGGGATGGCAAAGGATGCCACCTGGCTGTCCCCAAAAATCTTCAAATTTTTGAAACATTTCTAAAATGTGTTGCAGACACAGGAAACACCGTGTGTACATTTGACCATTCCTCCAACAGTTGACAGCTGAGACATCCCTCAACCATCCCCAGGATAGCCAGAAGCATCTGATGGCAAGGCAAGCTTTTATAATGTTAAAAAAAAATTTAAAAAAACCATTCATGACATTAGAAAAAGACTGTTAAAGGTATAATGACAGCAGTATCACAGCAATAAAATTAATCATGACAGCAGTGACAGCAGCAACGGTAGTATAACAAAAAAATATATACATGATTTAGTTTCATAGCTAATGATATAAGTTATCTAATATATAACATTTAACACTAACAGCAATAATTTGGATTTCTGATTTCATTGTTCAAACTTTAAACTGAAAGTCTCAAAATTGAAGATTTTCGATATGGTTTAGAGTCGGTTATTATTGTCAGTTGCAAAAGAGATTATAGGTGCATTGACCATGGTTTGGTACAGTGTGGTATTGTGTGAGATGTAACAGTGCCATGTTATATTGTTGCTGTTACTTGTTATATTGAAAATTTTCAATATGATATTATTGTCAGTCTCAAACAAGGACGACCACATTTTTCTGGAAAATTTTGTAGTCCAAGACATTCTGGGACCATGGATTTCAACTCATTGGACCGCAAGTTATTAAAATAGTTGTGGGTTGAAATGTTCATTTCCAAACTGCAAATTTTCGAAACTATTAGCAATCAGTGGTTTTTCAAAAGTAGCAGTCTGGCAGTGTACTAAACCATGGGTTTTCTGATAAAGTAGTGATCGAGGTCTTTTTGACAAAAACTTTACTTTTCTTTAAAATATAAACCTAGAAAGCAAGGTAGGCTTAAATTTTAATGATTGAACTTCACTAAGTAGCAAATAAACATATATTAACCCAAATTCCAAGCCTAGCCAATGATTCCCATCAATTTACTTATTTGGCATGAAAAACTTACATATCATCCTTAAAGCTAACACACAATTCAAAGAAGAACCACTAACCTGTTTAATAAAAGTGTGTAGACTAATTGAAAAATATTCGTTGAATTCCTTTCTAGTTTGCTTGTCATAAATTATTCTTCTTCTTCCTTTCTCTTTCTTTTCTTCCTCAACCTGTGAAAAGAATCAACCTAATCTCCCTTCTCCCCTACTTAAAAGCTTCTAAATCATCAAAAGATGAATTGCACTTTCTGAAATTTGATTGGCTAAATTCAAATAGTCAAGCCTTTCCTAGTTAAAATAATCTAAATTTGGGGATCACCCCGCAATGCAACGGTAGTTGCAACACCGTGTTGATACGGTGGTCAAGGTTTCGAGTCTCACCATGCGCATCACCCATCTGAAGGCAGTCGGGGTGTTCACATTGGAGATAGGCGCACGAAAGGTAATGGAAGGCTGCGAGAGGAGAAAGGCAGGCCAGGAATCATGCGGTGAGACAAAGGACAAAGAAGTAGAGGAAGAACGGAGGACAGAAAAAGCGCGGGAGCTGGAGGCCAGCAGTGCGGCAGAAACATGGAAAAGAAAGCCATGGAGGAGAGGAGGAGAAGGTGCGACGGTGGAGAAGAGGAAAGAAAGAAAGCTGCAGGGGAGGGAGTGGAGGTAGAGGAGAGTAGAGGAGAAAGAGAGAAGCAAGGAGAAGAGGTGGGAAGGCGCTGTGGGAGAAAGGAGGGAGTGGAGGTAGAGGAGAGGAGAAGAGAGGAGTAGGGAGAAAGAGGAGAGAGGGAGGTTGCGGGAGGAAGGAGGGAGTGGAGGTAGAAAAAGGAGGAGGAAGGAAGAAGGAAGGAAGGAAGGAAGGAGGAGCCGACGTAGAAGAGGAGGTAGGAGGGGCATCGAAGGAAGGAAGGGGGGATGGAGGAAGGAAGAGACACGGTGTGGTCAAGTGTTCGAATCAGGAGCTAGATGCACAGCCGGCTCACCCATCGACGATTGTTGATGACAGTTGCTGGAGATCCATGACGCACGGTGTAATTGACGGGGATGAGACCCCTCAAATGTGGCCTCACTAGTTCATAGCTCCAGTCAAAAGCGGTTATTGATCAAAAAAAAATTTAATCTAAATTTACAAATTTCCATGCATGAAAGTCTATTTATAAATGGCGGCAACCAAAAGCCAAAATTAACACTAAAGTTTACCCATCAAATTTAAGTTGAATGGTTAACTCATCTAGAAAACAAGAAAAATTCGAAAGTAGTAACTAAAGTTTCCTAGTCCTTAAATCTACCTTCCATAAAGCTTTTAGGTCAAAATAAGATCATTTACTATTTATTCTTATCCTGTACTTTTTTTTTCTTTTAAAGTACTATTTTTAGCTCATCTAAAGAAAAAATAACACTTCTATTGCTTTCCTTGTATTTAATTTTGGCCATAAATAGGAAGAGCAACCCTTCCAGGTTAATTTTAACATAGATCATAATAGAAACACTTTTTGCTTCTATTAAATTTTCCAATTGATATATTGTTATTTGCACATAATTCCAACCCTCGCAACAATAGAAATACTAATAATCGATTAATAAAAGTAGTAGGTACAGCAGGGATTATTGAGCATGAAGGCATCTGAGAGTGATGAAGTGGAAAGTGAAGGAGTTGCAGAAGCAGATGACGTTGTGGGAGGTGGAAGGGTTGATACTGTGAACACCTCACGTCCCTACCAGCTAGATAATAAATATTTTTGCTGTCAAAGAAAGGGTGCAAAAGAAAGGGTGCAGCAGCTGCAGAGAAGAAGGCAAGATCAGCAATTGGCAAGAAGGAAGAATCAATTGCTGACCATGGGCAAACAAAATCTATCCCACAGTGGAGTTTTTGAAAAAAATCTAAGGCTCTAAGCCAAAGGCTCAAATCTTAGCTAGTGAGCAGCAAGCTCAGCCAGAAGAGGCAACTGCAGTAGGGAGGATTAAACAGGTTTGCAAAAACTCCTACAACCCCTTTCAAAGCTGCAGGCATGTTATGTACAGTGATCTGCAGGGTGATTTGAGGCTTGTCTCTAAGCCCACCATTCATAGATGAGGTTGATGAGATACTCATACAGCTTACAATTATTCTCTTTGGCCTCTGACTTCAACATGGAAATCACTCAATGGGCACAAATTAAGATGGCAGCATTTGTAGCAGAGAAAACTAGGGTCTAGGTTTCTTCTAGTCCCATAGAAGATATGTCATCAACTGAAACCCATATTGTAGAGTTGAGAAAACCCTTGCATAGTTGTGTACAAGATTGACATGTAAACTCTTTCCATGGTCCACAGCAAAGTTGGAAAACTCGGACTCGGCACGGACTTGGCAGCCCAAAATAGGACTCGGACTCAAGACTCAACAAAAAACTCAGCTAGGACTTGGCAAAAAAAAAAAAACCGTAGTTTTACAAAAAAGAAATTAATGCATTTAGAGAACATATGAGCCTAAATTGATTATCAATTTGTCATAATTCAAAGATTACACATGTCATATGATCAACAAACCTCAATAATTGAAATTTCATCATTCATACTCATAATTTCAAACTTTCAAATGTATAACAGCATCATAAGTTTATAAATGTTAAATATAATGATATGTCAAAATGAGACAAATATTAACAACCAAATAAAATCTATATCTTCCTCTTTCCCCTCCTACTGCAACTCAATTTTGCAGGCCTTCGCTCATCTTACTTGGCTCTAATTTGATCTCCTTTGCTCGTCTTCTCCGCTTCTTCCAACCCTACTTCGAGTTGCAGACCTGTTTTGGGCAAAATGGAAGAGTAAAATGAAAGAAAAAAACAAAAAAAAGAGGTTCTAAAACCTCCTTCTTCACCTACAGTCGCCGGCGCGAGTCCAGGCACGGGACTCAGGAGTCTAAGCCCAGGACTCGCGTGAGTCCCTCAGACGAACTCGGGAGTCCAAGCCTGGGACTCTCCTAGAATCGACTCGGGGATCCGCACCGAGTCGACTCAGCCAGGCCTAGGACTCCCGAGTCCACCGAGTCTGTGGCAAATCTTGCCGAGTTTCCCAACCTTGGTCCACAGCACCCAGCCAGCATCCTTAATCAATACATTTCTCATACTCTGATCATCCCTAGCTTATTGAAGGTAGTACCCCACATATCTATAACAGGAGAACCTGACCTCGATCAACATTCAAGGTCTCCAACAATCTATCATTGAACTGAATCTTCTAATAGACCTGGACTGTTTCAATCATTAAAAGCTACTCTCCTATCAAAAATTATCCTTGCACCATTACCAGGGATATGTAGTGAAAAAGAATCCATCCAAGTTAAGACGTCTCTAAATCAAGAGAAATATATTGAACTAGACAACTAGCATCACCGTTGGGGAATTTTTCCTACCAATGCCAGCAACTCAAGAACTTCTCTACAACAGAAAATGTTTGCCCATCACAATTAAAACTCTTGGAAGTTCCAAGAATTGAACTTAGATTTTAGGAATCTAGTCTGCAATTTCGGGGCTTCTCCTTGTGGTCTTTACTTCATAACCATCTTCTCACATCAGTGACTGAGAGCAGTAACTTTCGATTTGAACATTGTGACTTTCAGTTTTTATTATAATCACTCTTGATAATGCAATTATAAAAAAATGCATGCAATTTATATAGAGTAAAGCTAAGAAGTTCGAAATGATTTTCCATACAAGCATTGGAAGCCAACTACTTGAGTTCTAAAGCAGCTCTATTGTTATAAATAGAATATTTATTGCTTGAATTAATTAATGCGCATTAATTTATGGATCAGGTATTGTGTATTCTAAATTGTCTCAAGTGTGCCATGAAACCCTTTATTTAGATTTAATATATTGAATCGTTATTATTTATACATCTTGAACATTTAAAAGCATGCAAAGATCTTCTAATCAATAGTTACAAAAATCACCAAAATGTTTCAGATATTTGCAGTCTAGGTATAAACCCCTATATAGTTGAAAGTCAGATGAGTTAATTTGCATTTCTAGATAATTCGGTTGATCCACAAAGAAAAGAATTAGATGATCCAAAATGAAATATAAATAAGATTGAAGTGAAGGCAGCATATCATATATACAGGTCAATTGTGAGTCTTCCACTCACAAGAATGTGAGGCCATATAAATGCGTGCATGTTTTCCTTTTGTATGCATACACATTGTGAGTGTCAATGTTGTGTGAACACACTGTCTGTAAAAGAGTATCAAAAGACAGATGATTGCTACAGAGGGCAACTAACCAGATTTGATGTGTGCCTGTTTTGATGCGTTTAGAAGCTGCTATAGATCTCAAATGTGACCGGGCAGATGCTGTGTCGGTAATAGTTGTCAATGTAGAAGGCTGCAAGAGTTGCTCAGTAAGGAAGCCAGGACTTGTTCTCCTGTCTGTTGTTTTCCCTAGTTGACCCTTCATTAGCAATGCTGCAGCTCCACGTTCTAGTATATCATATTTGCTGTCTATTTGTGGGCGTCCTATACCCCCACTGCCTTCGACAAAACAGTTTAGTAAATTATTCAAAATGTTGCATAAAAACAGATGTGGAGATTTAACTTATTATTAGAAAGCAAAATTAAAACCACTTACAAATAGTCCAAAGTATAAAATTGAAAATAAAAGAAATAGGCAATCCATGATAAATATCCTTGTGATACCCAAACAGAAGTTGATTCCATAAAACTAATTAGACCCAGCATTCATCACACTACAGATATATATAACCAGCCTTAAGGGAAAGTAAGCAAATGCAAATAAGAAATACCTGTCCGTCATAACAGGAGATGGGGTCCAACTTTGCTGATGTCTACCCCTGATCCACTGTGATTTGAATACATCAAGTGCAATATAATTGAGATCCTCCTCGTCAATTGTCTCCAAACCTACAATGTTCATTATAGCTGACTTTGCAGCCTCTTCAATCTCAGGTGAACCCCTGCCTGCAATGCCACCTGGACTTAGTTGGGAACCAAATGATCTACTTCTCAAAGATGACAGTGTTGGAGAATATCGCTTTGAAGAAGTATGGGAGTTTGCAGCAAATAGTGGTGACTGAAAAGAATGTTTTGGAATGTGCTTTGAAACCAGAGCACGAACATAATTCAAGGACTTTACAAGAGCTTCAGAGGCAAAAGCTACCGATGTTGCGCTGGTAGAAGATGAATTTCCAGATATATTCGATGCTGCATGCTCGCTGTTTGCAGACTGTACCCATGGAGATGACTTCTTGTTGGTGACAGCATTGCACTCAGCAATTAGATTCACACAAAACAAATCAATCTGTTGTAGAGTCTGTATTCTAGGTATATATCTGCATAAGTCACCATATTTTTTGGAACAAATCAAAGACATGAAGCAGCTGATTATATGATATTTACCAATTCATTTTACCTACCATAAACATGAAAAGAAGATGATAAATACAGAATATTTGCATAGACTCTCAAAGTTCTATTTATTTCATCAAAATTTAAGTGGATCGTACCATAGTTCACATAGAACTATCTTTTGATCTTCATTACCAGTGTAAAACAGAATCTACTGTATCTAGCTGAAGCTCTCTTGTATTGGCATTATAAACCATATATATAAAATATCTTAAAGAGCATGCAAAAATAAGAAAAATCAAAGATTGTATTTCACTCATCAAAGTAAAAATTCACCATCACCAGTAGAATAAACTCACCTAAAAAGATACCGTTTGAGAAGTGCTACACACTTTGCAACAACTGGAGGGCTGTCCAATCCAAGTACATAACAGTATTAACTTCATCATAGACAAAGCAATAAGATGAGTCCTATATTAAAGAAGCCAAAGGGCATAACAAATACAATATGAGATACAGATTTTGACAGTCAATGGTCCATTAAACAATATAAAAATGGCAGAGCAAGTGGATCACACACATTGTATGTCCCAAATTCTTAGCTATTATCAACTGCCTTCTCAATGATGGTAGACATCGACAGCAAACCAAACAAAGCAATTCATGCCTCTAGCAATTTAAATAAAAAGCATTTTTCCACACATTAAATCAATGCTAACTGTGGTATATAATCTAGAAAGTCAGGAAAGATGATTAGAAAGAATGAATGAATGAATGAGGCCATATTAATTTCCAAGAATGATCAAAGTAGGTGAATAGGACTCAACAGTACAGCAAGTTACATACATAAAACTAAATATAGATCTGAATCTAGAAAGCAATATAAGAACTAACATGTTGTTTGGTGTAATGTATGTGCATTCCTTTGCAGATAATTGCCACTAAGTGACTGATCTAACATAAAAACTGCAGAACTTGTTTGTTTCATAATACTTCTGGTCCTGACATAATAATAGACTATAGTTATTCAAATAATAATTTGTGCAATCATCTAGGGCACCGTGGTCTAAAATAGTAATACATTGTGTGGACAGCAATCATCCAAGAAAAAAACATTTCCAATTGATGGTTCTAACGTCTTGTTTGATAGGCTTATTTCTTCTGTACAGTACCATATGTAAGGATATTCCATTGTGTACTAAAGCTGTGTTGTTCCATGTGCAGGTATGATTTTTGCAACCTTTCTTCCACCTTTATACTTGCTCTCTCTATCAGTTTCATCTTTTCTCTCCTCTTGTTTTTAGTTTTCTTTCATAGCTTAGATGAGGCCATGGCCTCCTCCCTTGGCAATTCTGATTCCTATAGTTTGGCTATCTTGAATGAATCCCTTCAGCCCTCCAAAGGACTACTATTGCAATTTCTGCGGCAGCAACTTTATAAGGCATGCTCCAACAACTAACTTCTTCTAAGCTTTCTAATGACTACTACAGATGATCTGAAATTTTATCTAGCATTGTAATTTTCACTTGAAGAATAGGGATGTAGGGTTTAAAGGTTTGAGGAAATGGCACGGATTTTCCAGTTCACGAGTCTTTTCCTCCATTCTGAAACAGTTAAGAATTGGAATGCATTAAACTAGAAACTTCCTGCTTCAGCAAATGTTTTGATTATGCCACTATGAAATTTCACAGTGGCCATCTTTTCTAAAGCAGATGTAGAGATGTTTTCAGAGAGGCTGCATGGTTAATAAAGAGCGAGCCTTATCATGAACGGCTAGGTTTCAGCTTTTAATCCTACAGAGGATCTTCCCATAATTGTTCTGAATCAGATCCATCTCTTTGCAGTCTGAGGTGAATTCCAGGGTAAGGCCCTCTAAGAAGGATCAGAATGCTGTTTGTTATTATGTGGCAACCTCCGATTTCCCTTCACAGCAGCCTCTATTGAATAATACCTGCACTTATCTTAATGTAGATATCAAGAACCCTTTGCCAGGGTTAACTGAGCTCATGTTGACTGGTAGAAATTGGGAAAGACAACCAATAATACATTTTCTTAAGTGTAAAGCTTAAGTATTTTCATTAGTGATCAATTGCTTCAAGTATACCCTAAATTATGCTCTAAGAAGACAATATCTGTACCTTCCCTGTTCCAGCTTCTTCGGTCTTCATTGTCCCCTACCAACTCTCAACAGATGTTTATTACAGCATTTAAAAAGAAAAAAAAGGATTCTTCTACTTTTCCTCCAATTCTACTTTCTAACCATCAAATTCTGTGTCCAGAAGATGGCCCTTAATCTAAATCCTTCTTAGTTGAGAATCTTTTGCCTAGTTTGCCTCCCGACCCTCTTCTCACAAGAGGGGATGATGCTCTTCGTTTGAGAGAGGAACCACCCAAAAATAAAATTTCAGGCTCTGCAAACTCTTCAGTTGGCTATTAAAAAGAAATAGAGGTTATACAGTTAGATGCAAGCCAGCAAAAAGGAACAAACCAAGCCCAAGAATAAGCTTACTCAATGGCTTCCACATCTATTAATAGATGAACTCTGCAGAATAGATAAGGGAAAGAAGATGGTTCATCAGGAGCCAACCTCTTTTTCAAGCCTGTCTGTTGCAAATAAGTTTCATCTTAAGCAGCAAATATTTGAAAAGTGGGAGGAGAGTACATTTTGAAACAGGCTTTTGATCACAATTGCACTCATTAACAAGCCGGGAAATTATTGTCTTAGGGTACTTGCATACTTGGATCTGTATCCAAGAAGATACAAATACCAAGAATATTCAACAGCATGAAGCAGGCCCTGTACTTCTGCAATAGACTCATTTTTACTCAATGAGTTCACTCAATTTTTAGAATAGACTTGCACATTAGCTGCTTTTATAAGTTTTTTCCCAAAAATGAATCATGCAGTATAATGATTTTATTAAATCCTGCTAAGCTCCTTCTCAAGAATTCATCTACACATTCTTGGAATGGTGTTGGTTGTTTTCTTTGTTGACAATTGTGCATATAGTGTCTGTATTCTGTACATATTTGATATTTCTAACTCTTTGCCTCTTAATATAAAGAGTAAGATATACAGCTCAATGAACTCATATGGCAATATTGAAGGCAGAAAGGGAATACAAATTTGTAACTCTGATCAAACTGACAAAACATAAAAGCTTCCACTATTAATAAAATCTATAAAAAATGCCAACAGTATTTTACCTAAATAAAACAAATCCTCAAATAATTTCAGTTCCAAACTGTATAAGAATTGAATACATACAACAGATAACAAATTGTGGCTAAAATGATTGTAAGTACAGTTCATTTGAAGTAGAGCTGCTAAGTTGTGAGTGGTACATGAACATAAGTGGACCTAAAACATGAATAAGATAAACAAAACATACCTTCGATCCCTCTCTGCAAGTGCATGCTCTATAAGTACTGTATAACCAATGTCAATGGTTCTTGTATCTGCCAAGTAATCCTAATGCAGACAGAAACAAGCAAAAATGTTAATATCATTCTGTGTTTATACAACTGTTTCTACAAAACAGAAGTAAGTACAACCTTTCCATGCATGCGGACAGCTTCTTGATACTAAACAAATCCGGTCGTGGTGTAAAGAATCTTGACCAATAATTCAGAAGAGCCTCCCATAATACCATAAGATGAATTAACTTTCTGTTGTTCTAAGAAACTAAAAAATTCAAAAAGCCCACATTGAACTTATAAAACCAAATGGAAAAAACAAAAAAGAGTACAGTAGAATCATAAATTTATGTTGTTGATTATCTCTATACTAGTAAAGATAGCTTAAATACATCTATCTAAAAAACACAATGAGATAACAATCTACAGTTATTTTACTTGAAGTTATTTTATTTTATTATAGAACTGTTTAAGAATTGTTTATTTTATTTATATTGTTTATTTTATTTTTTATTTGAAGAACTATTTTTATTTACTTAAGAGTTATTTTATAATTTTAATTTTATATATATATATATATATATGAGTTATGTTTTAATATAGATATCTTAAATAGATTTCAGGAGCCTTTTTATTTATTTATATAATTATTTTATTTTACTTATAGAACTATTTATTTATTTAATCTAACTTGTTTATTTTTATTTTTAAATTTTGTTTTTGCTTTGCAAAGTGTAGTAAATTTTACAGTTTTAGCTTTTTCTTTAAAATATGTTGGGTGTCTTTTAGTTTTGTTTTTACTTTAAAAAAGTGTAGTAATATCTCTTTTATCTATATATACATTATATATTATTATATAATAGTATATATGTAAGTAATATTACTCTCATTTATATAAGAATAATATTATTAATATTACTTACATATCTATAAATTATATAAGTAATGTATAAATAGATATATTTATTTTATTTTATTACGCTGAAAAGCGTTATACAGTGAAAGCATTCAAGGAATATTCTGTGTTAAGTTTTTGCAGCTGCATTGAAAATGACAGGCAGGTGGAAATCATTTCCCTCAAAATTGATTACAGAATTAATTATAAAAAATTAATTCATATTTTTTTAACATTGAATATTCTTTTTACAAAATTATCTTTATTTTGAAAAGAAACAATGAAATCATTTAATATTTCTCTTTAGAAGAAGTAAGCATTTTTCCTCAATAACTTTTGATAACTTTCAGCATTTTTTATATATATTATTAATTAATATATGTATGCTAGTTTACATTGTTTTGAAGATATATATAAAAAAGTAGCATTACTCTCATACATATATAATGCATATGGCAATACTTCTTTGATATATATATACCTTATATGTAAGAGTATATATGTAAGTAATATTACTCTCATGTAAGAATAATATTCTTTCAATATCTATATATAAGAAATGTATAGATAGATATATTTACTAAAAAGTTATTTTATTTTCCTTTAGAACTATTTTGTTTACATAAAAGTTATTTTATTTAGAGAGGCTTATATATAGAGAAGTTTGGGTTGTTTTATTTACTTAAGAGTTATTTTACTTACTTAGGATATGTATATGTATATGTACTAGTTTTTTAATAATATGTCAACCATGTATTTAAAAAAACATAAATTTAAACAAGCTCACAACATGAGGCATTTTTATGCCACTGTATAACACCTCTTGGCATAAAAATAAATATTTGCTACTTATCACAGCAAGTCTGAGACCTTAGGGATAGCAGACATTCTTACATCCATAATTGAAGACAGACAATAAAATATGGAGAAATTACATGTTGATGTGACAATTTGCGGAAGTAAATCAAACATACATAGAATGGAAAAGGCAATAGTGTTTTTGATTCAGAAACAGACAAGAAATATTTGATTTCTGTTCACAAGATACATGGAAAATGAGCCAAACTAACATGATAGCAAGTGTAGAAAAAGATCCTTCGAGGTTATAGAATAGAAAATACATATAATGTTTTTGCCTTCACTGTCTCTCGCTAGCATAACAAGGACATCATGTTGCTATGCTACTAAGATCATAATGCCTGACTATTTTCAGAAATCAAAGATTCCTAAGAGCTCGAGGTATTCAAACAGCACTTAAAATAGCTATCCTGTTCAAATGCACAGAAGAATGAACAAGGACAAATATCGAGAGGAATCACACCAGGCCTTGTTGCAGAAGTCACTTAAGAAAATTTTGGTTGTATCATTTTCAAGGCACAACTAAGATCAATCTAGTGTTCATTATCAACTCTGATATATCTATCTCCTGTTCTCAATAACTACAGTGCTCATTGCAGAAGCTACTCAGGAACTTCTAACTGTATCCTTTTCAAAGAGAACTAAGATCAATGTAGTGCTCTATAAGGACCCAATATAGTCAAGCCTGATATATCTATCTCCTGATTTCAATGAAACAATGCACAATCTACGACTCTCTATTGATCCCTGATAACAGACTTTGAGATTATCATCTCAAATTTCCAATGAAATGTGCACTGCCTATTATCTATGACACATGTGTTATAGAACTAAAGAACTAGCATACCTTTTTACATCACATACAGAAACTATAGATGTTTTGCGTTTGCATTGCACAGAGTTGTGGAATTAAGAATCAATCCCAAGGTTATGTTACTTTGACAGTTTCATGAAGTCTTCAGCAAAGAAGAGGGGAATTTGTCATAAAAATGGATCACGACTAAGAAGGGAGAGGAAACAATCTAAGAATTGACAGTTGCTTGAAATCCTGGTAATCAATATTAGGGAAAAACAATATATACTTGGTGCAAATGGTTGATGTGATAAAGTGAATCAACATCAAGGAGAATCACTACAAGCTCGAAGCAAATAATTGCAATGATAAAGTCCTCAATTTTAAAATTCTCACACTTTACTAATGATATGATAAAGTCCAAATCAACATTAGGAAGAACCCATACAAACCTGAAGTAACTAACTGTTGTGATATTATGCTTCACAAATAATTTAAGACATATGGTGTTGGAAGTAAATGACCAATTCTCAACATTGAATGATTAGAATATGGAAGAGACTGCAAACTACAGTTTGGTTTTGGTTGGATGAACTTGTGCAAATAATCACACGCATTTTTAAAAGCAATGAAATGTGATTGCTATTATAGTATGAATGGTCCAACATTTTTTGGTTGTGTGCCTTACATGAGATAGAATTAGTTTCGAAGGAATGTGTGTATGAGGACAGACATACAGCAACTCAAAGATATAACCATTTGTAGAGAGACGATATCAAACAAGGGATGAACTGGAACACAGAATTGATTAGCAGCAAAACAACAACATCCCCTTTGGTGAGAAATGATATCAAGCTTGGGATGAAATGATTCATGTCATCAGTTGGATATTTTAGTAGGATTAAATTTTGAATTGAAAATGTTTGCAGTTTGATTGTCTCTCTTAGCACTCTGTTTTTATGAACATGATCCCATGTGTATTATAACATCCCAAAATCAGTTATAATATCTCGATACTTGTTATTACTAAAATCAGTTTTTTGTGATTATTATTGTTTTGCAAGCCTAAATTTAGGAATATCCCAAAAGGGGACATTACAGCCCCCCTAACGAGTTGGGCAGACTTCCATACTATCACTGGGTATCAGATGAATAACCTAATGATAACTTGTTTTCTCTCTCATTTCCTTCTGTTGTCTTCCAGTTTATAGATTTTTTCTCCATGAATGTCTATCCAAGTCTCAAGTTGATACAAGACTCTAGCAGTCTCAATCCCAAGAAATCTTGCTTTATAGTATTATATCCTTCCCACTTTCCAAATTCATGCTTCCACTCTGAGAGAAGAATGCAATGAAGAGAAGAAATAAGTTATTAAATTATAGGGAGATGATCAGGAGGAGCATGTATGGTTGGAGATGGCTCAACAGTTGTGATGAAAGAGGGTCGAATTGCATGTGAGAGAAAGATCACACAAAAGATTAAGATGAGGATAATGAAAACTCAAAAGTGCAATGAGTAAGACAAGGAGGGGGAAAAAATTGTGGAAAAGATGGTGTGATCATTTGTTAGGATGGCAGTAGAAAAAAGTTATATGTAACCCTAACTGCCCCAAAAATAAATTTGATTGAGAATTAGAAACAAAGCAACATGTTCATAGTGCATGGGACTCAAAAAAGTTTACTTACCAAAAAAAAGGCACAACATCCAGAAAACATAATTTTTATGTAGGTAAAAAATTTGTTATCCTTGCAAAATTGTTGCATGTTACTCATCCAACCTGTGTTATCCATCTTCTCCTATTTAAATAATTAAATTTTTACCCTAAGAAACAACATATGACATCACGTTACAGTTAAAGTAGGATAATAGACAAGGTAAAAGAAGTTCATTTCTTTGGGTTAAGCAACAAAAAGCTGTAATACAAGAACCCACTTCAAACTGTGTTATCAGAAACAGGAAATAAAAAATGACATCACAACAGGCTTGAACCGAGAGACCAAGGTTCTAATGTTAAGGGGTTAAAACCATCATAGGGCTTTCTTGTGTAAATCCAAGAATTTACACATTTTAATTATCATCAAAAAAAGACAAATTACAAATCATTCAATTTTCTCTAAATATAAATTTACATCATATTCATATTTTTATCTAGGGCTTACAAACACATCTACCATAAAACTAAGAAGGAATTAGAAGATACAAAAAAAGAATAATGCACAGCACGAAATCAATGAAACACCCCATGCAGGGACTGAACAGAATTTCACCTCAATGGAGAGCTTGAGACAACAGATCAAAATACAGAAATTATTATGAACAGATCTTGAAATTGTTACTGTGTATTGCACATAGTTTTAACCAGCCTGGGTACAATCCCAGAAAAGATAAACTCTAAGAACACTGGTTTCTTGGTGAACAGGTTTCAAAGATGACAACCCCTGGTCATTACATTTCTAGATTTAATTCAGGACGAAGAGCTGTGTTGCCCTTGTAAAATAATTGCATGCCAGTAATCCAAGCTATGTTTCCCATAATCTCCTAACCAAAATTAAATCTCACAAACATCTTAAAACATCACTTTCAAGTCTCAATACCATTTACTTTTATGTTTCCCTTTCGCATTTTCCATTTCCTATGAAACAGGGATGAACTGCCAAAGGATTTTTATAATACTGGATATGCCAGTTTAGACAGTCTGCTCCTATTTTGTTTTTGTCATAGGCCATAGATTTCATGATTTCAATCTTCATTTGTATATATATTTGTTCATCTGACTATGAATTGGCAAATTATACATCATGTGGTACCATTGATTAGACGATACAATTACATGATTGGTACCATTTTTAAGCTAATACTACGTTCGTCTTTGTCAGTTAATTCCCACACTAAATAGATAAGAAGAGAAGAAGTTGTTTTCATCCTATTTCCAGTATCTGGTAACACAGGATTCAAGTAGGAGAGAGTAAAATATTTTAGACAGAATTTTGTGTCTTAGAATCAGTAACCAAAAAAGATCACATTACACAAATCCAATCAAATTCAATATGAAGCTCATACGAGCATTTAATGCAAGCTTTATACAAAATCCAGTAAAACTCAATGTAAACTTTATTGCAAGCGGATCAGATACAGAAAAATGCAGAGGAGCTTTATAAAAGCCTAACCTGAAGCTTCATGATACAGTATTTATTGAAGTATCAATAGCTTTATAATGCTTACCTGAAGCGTCCGCACTGCCTCGGATTGAAGCACTGGTGACATTCCATGGTGAGATGAGGACAAGCAATCTGCCACGGCTCGCCGTAGCGGCTCAGGAGGCTTCCTCTGCAAGGGCCTCTGCCTCTGGGAAGCGACAGCCTGCAGTCTGGATGGACCAGGACTCCGCTTAACAACATGTTCTCTTTCCCCACTGGTTTTCTCCTTCAAAAGACTCGCTCTCCCCATGATCGCTCCATGAAAACCATCCTGAGTAGCAGCAGAAGTAGAAGATCTTCTCGCTGCTACTCCCCTACCAAGCTCCGGCCCTGAAAAGGACATATCTTTGCACTACTCTCCTCCTCACACTTGCTCTCTTCCCATTCTCTGAAACGTCAAACACTCTGCATCTCCAAGCTACAACCTTCAAACACTTGGATGTCACTATTTTAGAATCTTCGGCGGACTTATTAGAGCGTCAAACAGTTTTTACTGACACTCCACATTGCATCCCTCGCTTGTTTATTTAACTCTAATTAAACGTTCCATTCCCGATTGCACCTCGACACATACTGGCACATCCGATCCATTCTGATTGAAAAAGAGCAATAATAAACCCTCAAAAAGCATTAACAACTCAAATATCACTCCTGTTGCACCTTTGTCCAGCTTATTACAATATCAAACACTTCGAGCACCACTCTGCATTGTTGGCTTCTCTTTTTATCTCCATTTAAATGTTGCATCTCGTTAATTGATGGCAAATCCGATCCATGTAATGAACAAACCGAAAATAAACCCTTTGAAACCGCTAAATCCGATTAATCTGAAGGGCAGCGCAATGCCTACCTCTGCGGAGCATCGAAGACCGACAAATGCAGAAAAATCGGCGCTCTCATACTCAAGCTATAAAATATGCATCAATCCAGAGCCAAATCGAGCAAAATTTACCTCAACTGAAAGATCTCGCCCCGCTGAACATTACCGTGCGCGCCGCCAGCAGCAATAACTAATTATTTCGTGCTTAAAAACTTGCAGTTCCTCGAAAATGAGAAAAGTTTTTGCTGAATCTGAGGGTTTGGATGAGCATAGTACTGCCTCTGTTTGCTTAGATGCGGATGAGATTATGATTATTGCGATGATGATATCCGCTTTGCCTCTGCAGAAAGAGAAAAAATACGAGTCTTTTTAACTTTTAATACCCCTTTCTTTTTTCTCTTTTACCGCTATTGTCGATAATGATGATGATGACGAAGAATTTTTATCTCATAATGGAAGAGAAGGAAATGAAGAACAGAATCCCCACGGACTTATGTGCTTTTTTTAATTATCGTTTAATATTTAAATGGCAGTGCCCCTCTGCGCTTAGTGTAGGACAGCGAAGCATATCACCAACCAAATTCCCCAAAAGCTAAAGACTTTATACGACGTAGGTATTGTTACTGCGGAAATGCATCTTGTTCAACTTGAATTTTTATAAATGTAATTTACTCTATTGAAACCTGATGAGTTCGAACTTACGAAAAAGGAGATTTCAGTCAGATATCTTTTGTTCGCGAGAGAATGAATTAATACTATTTGACTTGGAGACGCCATGTGAAAGTCCTAAAAGACATAAACCTAGACCTACCACAAAATTGATATTTCAGAAGTTTATATAAATGGTCAAAGCTACATTTTGTTGTTTTTGTTTTAATAGGTTATTTTAGGGGGATAAATTTTTATCTATGAGTGGAAATTATTTTTAGAATGATATAATAATTAATATTTTAATATTGATTTCTAAAGAATTTATTAAAGATCAAGTTTTATTAAAAATAAAATGAATGGTTTTCAATTTTTTATTTCTAATTAAAAATTATTATTTGATTATTAAGTTTTTTTTATTAGGCTGAAAGCGTTATACAGTGAAAGCAACAAAGGAATATTCGTAAACTTTTTGAAGCTTCATTGAAAATGACAGGTGGAAGTATGTGCTGCTTAAGAATAACAAGCACATAAAATAATTTTTTTTTTCTATTTTTCAAAAAAGATTTAAATTAAAAACTTCCCAATAAATGGTTTTTAATTTAAATACTTTTCGATTAAAACAACAAACTAAGATGTATGCTTAAATAGTTTTTTATATATATTATTAATTAATATATATATATATATAAATAGTAAAAATAGTTTTTTATATATTATTAGTTTTTAATATATTCTATTAATTAATATTATAATAAACAATGTTGAGTATTGATAACTTTCAGAGTTCTTTATATATATTATTAATTAATATATGTATACTAGTTTATATTTTCAATACCAACATAAAATATCATAAAGACTTATTGTAAAATCTCTCAATAAAAAAATATTACTCTCAATCTAAATGATATCTATCGTATTACATATTTTTCTAAAAAGAAAACATGTAGAATATTTCTAATGATATTTTTTTTTGCAGAGAAATAGTGTGGAGTATTCTTAATATTCTTGATCTTATTATATCTTTTAAAATGAGAATTAGATAAATTTTAATCTTTTTAAGTATTGTTAAAAATGTGTTTAGTTGTTTATTTAGAATTTACGTGTATGTGTTTACAACTATTCAGTTAATAAATAAATGTTTAAGTTGTATTTGATTATTTTGTATTTTTTATAATTGTAAAGATGAGAAATGTATGCTTTGTATTTTCACTTTTTATTTAATAATATCTTATGATTATGTGGTGTTTTAATATATGATTTTGATTGATTTGATATTCTCATTGATTTTAGATTTGAATTTGTCTATAAGGAAATCAGGAGAATGGCATGAATCATCAACAACAATCACAAAGTTGTCTAAATTCTAGCCCTAAGAAACCCTAATCTACAATGAAGCACAAGATGACACAAAAACTCAAATGATAAATCCTTCATTGCTCTTCTCGATTTTGCTATGTAGATTATGATAGCAAAATCTCAAAGAATGTGATTAGGTTGGAATGAGGTGGATAGCTTGATTTTATAGAAAACAATGAGGATAAAGAGGTGTAGAGATGAGATCAACAATGGAAGATTGTTGAGAAGAATAGATGGATTAGTTAACTCATTGCATGAGGAGTTAAGTGAGCTAATTATGGAGATAATTGGATTGAGTGTTAGTGAGAACATGAGGAGGAATTTGCATGAGGATTTAATAATTAATTATTATTGCATGTGCAAGATGGGCTAAATAAATAAAATAAATAATTTTATTTATTTAGATAATGAATAAAGATGGATAAATTAAATATCTAATTTGGGAGCTGGAAGAATGAATAACTAAATAATTAAAATAATTATTTAATTATAGAAGAAAAGAGGGAAATGAATAATTAAATAATTAAAAACAATTATTTAATTATAGATGAAAAGTGATGATGGACAATTAAATAAATATTTATTTAATTAATTAATTTAGAAGAAAATATGTAATTAGTGACATAATTAAATAAATAAAAATTTATTTAATTAATTAAATAAGAATAAAGTTAAAGTGAATTAATTAAATAATATAAAATTATTTAAATTAATAGTAGAATGTGGCATTAGGGATTTATTAAACAATTAAAATTATTTAATTATGTGGGAAAATATGCAAGTTAGTGCAAAAATGTCATTCGCATGCTCAGGACATATGTTAGTGTTTACATTTTGTTCAGGATATGCCCCAATATACCCTGGCATGCCCTGGTAACAGCGAAATAGTGTGGTGCCCCCGCGAGAAATTTGGAAAATTTTCAAAATAAATCAAAATAATTGGCAAATTTTTTAATAGATCAATTTGATGTGTGTGAGTGTTTTGGCAATGAAAAATTATAGGTCAATTTGGGCCACTGTATTAGTGTTTGAAAATCAAGGCCAATGTGTCCGGTTATAAAGGGGGGGCCTCTTAGGTCAAAAAGACCTATAAATAAGCCCTTGGAGGGTCAAATTTCTCATTTGTGCATTTGGAGTTTAGAAATTTTAATGGAGAGGAGAGTGAATTATGAGCAGAGCAATGAAGCTATGGTGCTCATTCTAGAGAGCTCTCACCATGGATATCGCATGCGAACCTATAAGCGGCCCAAGGGATCGGACAACACGATATGTACCTCTTTTTTATTTGATTTTTTTGTGTTTTTTAATAGATTTTAGGGCTCAAAAATGAGCAAATAGATACAGTGTAGTTTTTGCATCACATGTGTAGTTGTGAACATCGTAATTGTAGGGTCGTGCAATGCATATGTAAGGGGCGTCACATTTGTAGTCAGCTCGCAAATGTAAATAGGACCACAATTGATTTATGGTCGTAAATGTAAGAAATAGGACCGCAATTATGAAAGTGTGACGTATATGTTAGATAGTGCACCACAAGTGTTTAGACAAGTTGAAATTGCATTGTGAGCCACATTTGAGGATGTAAGTTGCATCTATTAAAAGGTGTGATACATCTAGTTGCTAGCCAATTAAAGGCAGTTTTAGGAAAAAAAATCAAGGTCTAAAAGGTCCAATAGGTTTATTTAGGTGTCTTGATTGACATAATATGTTGTTGGAGTGTAGGTGAGGTTGTTGCCTATCTATACTCAAGAGAGTCAACCATCTTCATTTGTATTGCGAGATCACTTAGATGACATAAAGAGGAGCACCTTACATGCCCTAGGATTATACTTTGTGACCTTTATGCCCGAGATCCAGGGTAACCAGGGACTACTGATCGCATTGGGTAAGAGATGGCATTCAAAGACCAACTTGTTCCACTTACCAACTGGGGAGGCCACTGTGACATTGGAGGATGTATGGTACATCTTATGTATCTCGATTCATGGCAAGAGGGTGGTATATGACCCAAACTCCAAACTTACTACTATGTAGAGATGCTTCAAGATAGAGGACCTCAAAGTGGAGAAGTACGAGATCAGGTGGGACACCTTAGTAGATCATTATGAATGTTTGATCATGGTGGTATGTAGTGTGATAGTGGTTGTAGTGTCAAATCGATGAGGCCACAGTTTTCTTGTTGGATGGGGTCGGATGTTAGATGATGGAGGAGGGCACTATCTATACATGGGGCCCTTACATGCTAGCTATGTTATATTTTTAGCTCCATGATGTTGCATACATAGGTGCTTGTTATTGGTTGCAATACGACACTTCTAATGGTATGGGCATGGGATCATATCGTCATGTTCACATTCATTACAAATAGAGACTTGTCACATAGTTTACCCTATGTGTACATGTATGGAGGAGCAATTACTCAAACACATGTGGGAGATAAAGGTTATTGGAGGCATGTTATTGATCTTCTTGATGGATTTACTTGGAGACCCTACAGATAGTATGTGGCATGGGATGATGACATTAAGCATCAACCCTGCTGCAAACACACTAGATATCTAATTGGTCATATTGTGCAGAGTCAGCATATTATAGAATGGCATCTATTAGAGCATATGTTAAGGCAATTTGGTGAGAGACAAGGTGAGCCTATTGGCATAACCATGTTTGTGAGATTAGCTCAGGAGGTGGCACAACGAGGTCTAATGATTATCCCTCAAGTCGCCATTTAGGAGTTTGATCAAGTGTAGCTTGTGCTATGGGGTGTAGGTTCAAAGGTTATGGATGCAAGAACTACACCAAACTATGATGCCTAGTGGGAAACGCATAGGCTAGTACCCCTTATAGATCTTGATTTTCTAGCACCTATGGAGAGACGAGAGAGAGTTCCATGCAACCAATTATGAGGAAGAGAGTTGGTGAGAGGTGATGACAACGACAGAGGTGGAGTTGGGGGATGGAAATGATAATGGTGGAGGTGGAGGTAGGGATGGTAGTAGAGGCAGTGACAAAGGAAAGGGGAGGATCAGAGCTCCACTAATCATTCAAGGACGACTCCCACCCATCAAGGAGGAGAGGGAGGAGGTTAGGGCAGAACATGCTCCTTGAGAGGAGGAGGCATGGGGAGAGTGGGGGATGGAGGTGCAGGTGGATGTGGTCACAAAGGAGGAGGATTTCACTTGAGATATGGCCATAGATGGGGGTCTATAAGATGTTCCTATTAGAGAGGTAATCTGGGATGTTGTAACATGCCCTTTGTTCTACCCATTGGTTAAATTACTATGTTTAACCCATAAGTGAATAGTTTATGATACCAACAATAAGCAATAAAAAAATTATTTTCTATTTCAATAACAAGATGCGCATTTGAAACAATCTTATTTCAAAGTTTCCCATTCCATTACAAAGAAACATTAAAAATTCCCAAGTAAAAATTCCATATTACATAATTTCATGAAATATACATATAGTTTTGAAAAACTAAGTATAATAACCAATAGCAACATAACCGCACAAATTCCAATATAGAGCATATATGTATATGCCAAACAATTGGGTTTCACCAACACAAGACTCTACTAAGAATCATGCAAGCTTATCCAAAATAAGAAATAAACTAAGTTCATACAAGCAAGCTTAACATGCATTTAAATTATCCTTTCCATAAACAATGACATTCATAGATAATATTTCAACATAAAAAGAATAGAGTAATAAAGATCAACATGCCTGGAATTATAGCTCCAAATGATAATACTGCTTCCCAAGCTCAACTTCCACAATCATGCTTGCTGCTCCTTCTAAGCTCAACGTATCTTCAATTCTAGCCTCTCACAAAAATCTTAACAAATGAAAATTCACAAAACAAACTCTCTTTCTCACTAAGCTCTCAAAAACACACTTGCATAAAAAACTACAATAGAATTACGAATGAAGAAATTAGAATGAATTAGTGTAACAAAAGGTAGAGAAGTTGCCTCTATTTATACTTAAATCTAAGCAACTCAATGCTACAAACAAACTACTAAATCCACCACCTTTTCTCTCCTTTCTGCCACCACTTCAATAGAAAACTAATAATGCATCGACTCAACCATTTAGAATGAAATGTGGTTGTTTTAAACTCATAATTTGCAACACATAAACAGTCCTCTCATTTACAGCTTCTTAAAATGGACAAGTCACCCTTTTCAAGTGACAACAATGACTTTTTTACTGAGTCAAAACACAGTAATGCATATCTACAGGTTTCCTAAGTGTTATGCAAGTCGACTACATTCTTAAGCTTCAACCATCTTTGGCTTTGACAAAGTTTGCATGCTAATATATAGTTGTGTGTTGGTCATTCCAATGTTTGACTTCTATTTGGTTTATTCTACCTATTAAGGCACTACATAATTTCCACATCATCATGTTGTGTATGGTTATTATTTGCAACATCTTTTATCATATTTCATTATTCACTATAGCATTGGCTTATGCACTTTTCATACTTCTTTTGTTTGTATTCACTTAGTAATATATGCACTGCCTTTATTCATTCACATATGCACATTTTATTTGTTGCATAATGCTAACATAATATTGGCTTTTATTTAAGCTAAGTTCAATAATATAGCCCGCACTATATATGCACCTAAGTTTACTTTAAAACATTTCAAAATACTTTTAAATATATACCAATATGTATATATATTATTAATATATATATGTAATATAACTTTCATTCTTATATTATATATATGTATATATATATGCAAGTCTAGTGTAGAAAAATGTACAACTTTACATTTTCACACTATGTTTGGGTCCCTTAATTAATTAGACTTAATTAAGCCTCTAATTGACCCAATTATGTATTTATAAGCCTAATTAATTGTATTTTCCGAAGGGAGAACCCGCGATTAATTAATGCCTATACTTAATTTAACATCTTGGAAAGTGTTTGTTCTAGGCTTAGTGCCTAGGACCCATTCGCCCAAGGGCGAATGGGTCCCCCTTAAGCTTTAGAACCCAATTTTTAATATGTTTTTGGCAACATTTTTTATGATCCCAAATTCAAATTTTAAATGTCAGCTTATAATGTTTAATTGTCAAGAAACTAGAAAATTGTCTATAAATACATAGTTATTTTATCATTTCAACATTAGAGAAAAAGAAGGCAACTTTCACATGAGAAAATATTATTATCAAGAACATTGAAGAGAAGATTTATCAAGCATCTACAACAATAATCAAGATCAAGATCATCATATCAAAGTTATTTGCATTCATGCATGTTTTTGGAGCTAACATTGTGATGTAGGTTTCAAGTTTTCAAGTCAAGATTCAAGTTATCAAATCAAGCCATTCATGCAAGATCAAGACCTTGGAGAGATGTATTAGATTTTAGTCCTTCGAGGATCTCAACTCAAGGGTTTAGTGAGTTACAACAGCAATTGTTCATTCATCATTCCTTTCATGTTTCATTTTATTTCAAGGTTTGATTACCAAAATGGGGTTTGACCAAGGCAAACCTCCATTCACCAAAAACAAACAATTTCCCTCTCTTGTGTATGTGTAGATCTTAGGTTGAAGAAAGTATTGGAATTGAAGATCTCAAAAGTGCAAAATTGTAAAAGTTTTCAAAGTTGTAAAGTTGTCAAAAAAAGTTGTCAAGATCACAGAAACTCAGATCTTGAATTTGTTTCCGACATTTTTGCAGTGAAACTTGTGGAAAAAGCCATCTCAGATCCATCTCTAGAGGCTCCCAAAAATTGAGGAAATTTTTTGTACAAAGACCCATTTGCCATTTCATGACGCCTTGCAACACTTTTTGTGACAAGTTTTTAGTATCTTACCTTCTTCAAATCTATTAGGAGTCTATTGTTTATGTTAATATTATGCTTCATCTACATGATTCAAGTCTTACATTGCAGATTTTAGTTCATTTACTATTTTATTTTTATCTCCCAAGAGTGTTGTTCAGGCTAATTTTACACTTTTTTGTCATAAAGGAAATTGCAAGATATTTCACTTAAAGGTTGAAAGTCAATTCTATTATTGGGGGACCTCATTTCCCAATGAAATGGATGAAATATATGTTCATTACACCCCATTTTTCCCTTTCCATTTTTAGTAAATTATTGGTGAACCTCTCATTTTAATAGAAAGAACCTATTTGTATATGTTTCATTTTGGTGAACCCAATGTTTTTGCACTATTTTTTTTTTATTTGGAATCCATTCAAACCCTAGATCTAGGATTTACACTAGTTTGCATTCCATTTAGGGTTGTCAAAATTGCATTAGTTTGCATCTTATATAGGATTTTAAATTGGCATTTTGCATTATTTAAAATCTAAAAAATTCAAAACAATTGCATGCATATTACATTGATTTTGCATAGTACTTGCATATTAGTGTATTTTCAATCATTTGCAATCATAAATTTGGTCAAAATTGCATTTCAAAAAGTGTCATATTGTTAGCTAGTTATCACTAATTACACTTGCATTTAGACACCAAAATTTGGAAAAATCTGCTATAGAAACCACAGTTTACAACCTGAAATAGAAAGCACAAATAACAATTTAGAATTTGGATTTTTCATTTTTTTAATCTATGTACAAGGACCCATTTTCCCTTGGGAAAATGAGTCCTTGAGGGCCCATCAAAACCAACTTTTTTGAGCATTTTTGTGGTCCTCTGCACTTCCTAGATCTATCGGTAAACAACTATTTCAATGTGGCAATTTTCAAGAATTTCTACTTTATGAATTAGATCTAATCATTCATTTAGTTTTGGCAATACAAATTGGGAAAATTTGTTGCATTTCATATCTATAAAATAATTATTATATCATGTTATCATTGCAAAATTATTTGGTTATCATACTTCATGTTTCATTTTCAAATATTGTTGAATACTCTAGGAAATTATTGTTACAAGCATATGAATACAGTGTCATTTCCCCTCTTTTCTTGTTTTTCATTGATCCCTCTCCCGTGTGTGAAACTAACTTACTTAAAGAGAATACAATAATGGACAATCATGACAATCAATTTTGTTCTTCTCCCAATATCTCTCATATTTGTGAAGAAGATACTTTTGTGTTAGAGGAACTCATCATTGAGAGCCATGAGAATCCTATTTTTTTCTCTTCTCCCACTTGGGAAGTGTAACATACCAACCCTTCTATGAAGTAAAAATTTCTATTTTTTCACCTTTCGAGTAAATTAACTAAGTAACAAACCATTGCAATAAAAAAAATTCATTTCTTTATTAACAATTTTTAAACAAGATGCAAACATAATACAACATGGATTCCATTTCTTTTCAATAATTTAATAAGTTACAAAAATACAAGAATGCATACATAGCTCAATGAGATTTGGAACAAATAGTTGTAAGATGGTCTAGGATCCTTCCTTTCAAATCTTGGTTCTTCTATCGCCTGTTGTGGAGGAGAAGCATCACTCAAGTTCTTTTCTGCCAACCACAGACTCTTAATGCGGTCCCCCACACATCTATCATTCGATAGATGGCCCTTCTCTTCGACGAAGAGATTGGTAGAGTAACCAATAACAACAACCAACTGCCACAATCTCGAACTAGCATGTAATATTGGATCACTATGAATTGGCAATGGACCCAAAGGTCATCACACTACTTCATCCAAAGTCTTTCATTCGATATTTTCTACTGAGGGTCATCTATCACATACACTAATCAGAGCCGATTTGACTTAAGGTCATCTTAAACTATGCATAGGTATTTCCTTCAATGGATAATCTATCATCCCATAGATAACCTATCACCATTTTATCCTACTTGGATTAACCTAATTAAACATCAAGTACACAAGCTAGGTATTTCCTTCAATGGATAATCTATCATCCCAAAGATAACCTATCACCATATACTTGGAATAAACCTACTCAACAAGTAAGTACACAAGATCCCTCCCATATTGGATTAACTATCCTAGGAGTAAACACAAGCTTTCCTAGTTAAATCAATAACTTAGCTAAGTGTATCACAAGTGCCTCTCATGTTCAATCATACCTATGATAAACACCAATCTCCTATTATGGAGAACTTACAAGCACAACATGAAAACAACATAAAATATTCAATTTCTTTTTCAAAGACACTCTAATTTCTCTAATGCACACACTGGAAAAGACAACTCAAGCATTCATAGAAGACACATCATTCATAAGTAAAATACCAAAGAAGAAAAGATCCTCATGCATGTTATCGCTTATCCAAATAAATGACAACAATACATCCCTTTCTAACAACAACAAAACTTGATAATCAGCTTCTCTAGAACGTTGCAAGGAAACTCTATATCTCAAGTTGATAGCTTACTTCTCTCAACAACAATATTCCTCACAACAAAATAGAACTCTCTCCCTTTCTCACTCGTAATATAAAATAGAGTATGGCTAGAAATGATGCAGTAATAAAGACTTGAAAGAAGAAAGCAAAAGATGTGCAATCTTGTGAAAGAATGTGTCCCTTCAAATGAAATGGATCGGCTATTTATAGAGCATATTGGTAACTTCATAGCCTACAGTTTAGGCATGACAATGGACAACAAGCACCATGCAAACCAACACATGAAACATAGCAAAAAGGTGGCGACTTCCTAAGTTTATACTTAGCAAAATCACCCCTAGGTCGACTATCAATATTGACAACATTCAAAGACTCATTCAAATCTGCATATGCTCAATTCAAATTAACACATGAGATAGACAACTACGAAAATTGGGTTTCTAGAGGTGGTACCAAATTCATCCACACTCCTCATTGTTGGCACAATTTTCCTTGCCATCAGAAACAATCAACTACCAATTTGTAACACCAAGCACTATCAACTTGCTTTAGGGAATGAGTTGACTGAGATGTTAAATATGTTTGACAAAGTCATCGACAGATGTATAAAACATGGTAGGTATGTTTACCAAGTCAAAGTTTGATCTTAAACATAGGCATCAACTAAGTCCATGCTTGTATCAACATGAGACAATAACTCAAAATGCAATATAAGCATTTCATATCGCGTGACAGTATGAGTGAGAATCGACTTCACAAAATAGTCATAAGCTACTTCTATCAGCCTCTGTTCTTTCACTATGTACTCCACACTTTTCTCTCTATGTGATGATATAAATGTTGTGCCTATGTTTTGTGAAAGTCTTACAAAGTGTTCAAAATACACAACCAAACTTTTTTCAACATACCTTATGCTATGTATGGCTTCAAGTGCTACTTATAAAATGCTATAAAGTTTCACTTTAAAACTCATATATGGTGCGGCCTCCAAGTTTAGGCATTATATGTTATAAAAGCACATGTATGAATATGCACTAGCTATATTTGTATTACATTATGCACCATATAACCAGCGCTATATAATTTAACAGCACATAATATATGTGTGTATACAAAAGAATACAAATAAATAAACATTCACACATATATTAGGTTATCATATTCTCGTTGATACACATATTCGTTAAGTGTGTATATATTCACATATACATAATTGATCCCTCATGTGAGTATGTTTGTAAGTATTTCTACTTACACATACATGGGAGCTCAAAGGACAATAAAAAATGTCAAAAGCATCAAAAGATCACAATCAAATTTCAAACGTCCTTTGCCACAGGATCAAAAGGGTGGATGGGATTGATGCGGTATATTAGGAAGGATGCATCATGTTAAGACCAAAGATGGAAGCTAAACTAGATGATCAACATGATGAGGGATATCTGAAACTGATTGGACCTCATGATACTAATGACCTTTGTTTGTAAGCATCAACTAGGATAGGGACATACTTGACGACGTGACAAGATACAAGACTGACACACCCTAAAGACCTAGGGGCTCGAGGGTCGATCAAAGATCAGCCTTGCCTACATGAAAGCGCAGAGCCCTCATAGTTTGACAAAAGACCGTGGATAAAAGCAGAAAGAGGATGATGTAGACCATGATGGATGACAAAGACCGAGCAGATAGATGCCCTGTGGGTGGATCAAATGATCGACCTTGCCTACATGAAAGCGCAGGGGCAACATAGTTCGACACAAGTCCAAAGACAGACAATGGACAAGAGATGATGAGATGACTAGGACAAGGAGATACAATGATGGAAAAGATACAATGAGACAATATAGACCTAGTGGATAGGATGATGGATATGCATAAGATGTGGATTATGTGAAGCTCAGGGATGGGATAATTATCCAAATCATCAAAAGATGAATGAGGAGGATGACATGATGGAAAGATAAGTGATGAAGAGTGAGATGAATGGCATTGGATTGCATGGGGGTAGCCTATAGCTAGATATCAATGACAAGGGATTATGAGATGGAGGGAAAATAGAGAGAAATGGATGGATTGATAAATATGGGGAGATAGAAGGGATGCTAGGATGAATGGATAGAGGGATGAGGATTTGGAAAGATGGAATGGATTACTGGATGGATAAATGGATAGGGAGAAAAAAATGAAAGGATGGAAAAGGACTAGTGGATGGGCGGATAGGAAGTTAAGGATTTGGAAGATGGAAGGAATTACTGAGATGGATGGATGGATAGGGAGAGGCAGATGAAAAGATGGAAAAGGACTAGTGGATGGGTGGATAGGAAGATAAGGATTTGGAATATGGAAGGGATTAATGAGATGGATGGATGGATAGGGAGAGACAAATGAAAATATGGAAAAGGACTAGTGGATGGGTGGATAGGGAGATAAGGATGAAAAGACAAAAAAGGACTAGTGGATGGGTGGATAGGAAGATAAGGATTTGGAAGATGGAAGGGATTACTGGGATGGATGGATGGATGGTGTCTCCAAGGACTATGTCACAAAGAAGGAGATTCCCCACTCTAGATATGTCATGTGTGACAAGGCAAGAGGGATGGTAGCTAGTAGGATGGGTGGACAATAGAAAATAGATAGAGGTGGATAGGATGCATGGGGGAGGATAAGGGATATGGCAGTGTATGGATGAGGGGAATGTATGCCAAGAGATTTCCAAAGCATGTATATATATGTTCCCCTATCTTGATCAAGATCACAAGGAATATGGAGGGACTGGATACAAATGGGATATGATGGATAGGATGTAGAAGATAGGTGGATGTAGGAGATGGAGGAAGTGGATGCATAGATGGAAGCTGCCCCCAATTGTGGAAGTAAACTGGATAAGGGATTTACGTATGACACCTATTTTCCAGGTTTTCATCATGGTACTTATCCAAGGTGCTTGTTTGCCAAGTTTTCACCATTGGATGAATTATTTCTCTTTACTATTTTTTTTTTAATTTTTGACTTTTTTGGACAGAAATGTGGATGGAGATGGATAAAGATAGGGATGTGGATATGTGGATTTAGAAGATATTTGATAAGGAGATGGATGAAGGACTCAAGCATCAAGTTCCATGCGAGGTAATGAGAACCCATGTTTGAAGCGACTATTCAGATGTTGGTACAACCTTATTAGAATGGATGGATTATGCAAGAGAATGGATTAAAGGGATTTGATGGGGGAGATATGGGGGATAGTGGATGGGATTTTGGAAAGTGTATGGATGGAAGGATGGAGTGGATGTGTGATGGGGGAATGTGTTCATGACCAAAATTGGCACATGTGTTGGTGGATTTGAAAGGATAGGGAGATGAATGGATGGAGAGTGTGGGGATAATGGAGGAGTTGGTACAATGAATTTTGGGACATAGGGACCCAAAATAGATTTAGGAGATGAAGGATGTGAATGATTAGTTGTTGGATTAGCAACTTTGGATATCGTTATGGCTTTTTCATTTGAAGGCATGGCACCTTTTTTCTTTGGGATCCACATGGTTTTGATTTTTGCTTTGGTGGGCCTTTGCAACCTATGGGTTAGATTTGGATTTTGGATTTGATTTTTATATTCTTCAACATATCTTTTGGAAGGGACATGAGGAGCTTTAGATTCATGTGGATGTTTGGATTTATGCATTTTTACTTTGGCATCCAAAGTGCTTTTAATAGTAATGGGATAGATATGAGGTGATGGATGATGTGGAGGAGACATAGATGGATTGATAGAGGTAGTATTTTGGAGGTGATGATGTGTAGATGGAGGATGTGAGATAACATGTATGGAGGGGTGCCTTTGCTAATCCTGATTAGGGATTATGAGGTTAGGATTTTTATTATGTGCACTAGGGATAGGTGATGGATGAATGAGAGGATGAAGAGGATAAGATGGAGGAGGTGATTTTGGGATATAAGGACAGAAAATGGACTTCGTATATGGAGGATGTGTGAGGGTTGACGGAGGGACATAAGGACCCAAAATAGATGCAATAGATGGAGGATGAGTGATGGTGGATGGAGGGACATAAGGACCCAAAATGGATTTGGAGGAGGAAGGAGGAAGGAGGAAGATGGACGGTTGTTTTGAGGTAATATGATGGAGGAGGGGGGATGGGAAAAATGATTTGGTTGATCGATGGGAAGTGCTTCTTATTCCTTCGGAAGAGGATCGCTTAGGATGTATGGAGATTGTACCAACACTTTTGGAGTGGGGAGATATATCCAAGACCTTGTGTGCATGGATGTTCTTTGACCTAGATGGGCTCTAAAATACCTTGCTCATGAAGGCCTAAACCTTTTATTTGATAGTTCATGATCTTGAACATGTGATATATGGTAGAATGCTTATTCTTTTGGAAGCATGATGCGAGTCCATTAGCAGGTGGAGGAGGAAGGGTGGTGCATATGCTTTGTTTTTATTCTATGGGAAAACCACCATGGATGAGTATAACGTTACCAAGGTGATATAAAAGTGGCGTTGGGATGGTATGGCTAGGCGACAATGAAGGATCATGAGATGGAGATGATGAGATGGACACATATTGACTTGGAGGAGGAAGTGATAAGGGATCATGGGGTGGAGTGATTGGATCTTGAGTGCACAGGGGGTCAAGGTATGGAGCGGATGAGCTAGTGTGATCTTGAGATGGGATGGTAAGATCATGACTTGATTAAGGATAGGGATAATGAGACAAAATGGATGGGGAACTATGATCTTGAGATGGAGTAGATAGGATGGTAGGATCTTGATTTGGAGGAGGGGATATATTGGTTTGATTTGGATCGCGCTCTTGGTATGACTCATCTTGTGCGAGAGGCATGATGAGGGAGGAGTGTTGGAGGGAATCCTTAATTGGGGGATATGGAAGGATGGAGGATTCATGAAGGTCATGGGGTTGGAGTTTAGTGATACTAGGACTAGGAGGAGTGGATTGGATTGTGGTGTCTTCACTGGTTTCAGTGGTTCTACTAGTAGAAGATGGGGATTCGATGGTTTTGATGGTGCTAGGAGCGATAATAGGGGTGATAGACATAGGATGGGGAAGAGCCTCATTACTAATGACTGTACATGATAGAGTGGGATGGCATGGTTCCACAACATCAAGATGTGGATTTGGGGATGTCTCTTCTATCATGTTTCCTTGGACGACATCTAGAGTGAGATATTTGGGAATCGTAGGTTCAGGTGGGGTGATGAGAATGGATGGAGGATTATGGATGGGTGGAGTACTAGGATTAGGGATTGGTGGATTAGGATTAGATGAGTGGATGGGATTGGATGGAGGACTAAGAGTAGATGGAGGATTAAGCTTTATGGGTGGATCAATATTAGATGGAGGATTGAGGTAGGGTGAATTGGGAGGAGGATTAAAATATAATGGAATGGTAGGTGGAGTGATGCAGGATGATGAACTAAGATAGGAGGATGTGGATGCTAGATTAGGTTGGGAAGATTGGGATGGTGGATTATAGTAGGAATATTGGGATGGTGGATTAAAATAGGAGGGTGTGGATGTTGGATTAGGATGGGAAGATTGGGATGGTGGATTAGGATAAGAGGACATGGATGGAGGATTAGGATATCAATATGTGGATGTTGGATTAAGGTGGGAAGATGTAGATGTGGAATTAAGGTAGAGATATTAGGATGGTTGATGATAAGGATAGGAGTATGAGGATGGTGGATTAATATAGGAGGATGTGGATGTTGGATAGGAGGGATATGTAGAGGGAGGACATGATGGATATGTGGATGGTGAGGATAATGGATATCCCTTGTCAAGGGTAGCATAAGGACTGTTATTAGATGTGGATGAAGGCATGGGGGGATAGTTCAAAGGAGTGATTGGATTTTAGGCGATGGTCGAAAAAATCTTGCTAGCAACAATAGGATCAAGGGGATCTATATTAAACTCATCTTGATCAACAAGAATTTTGTTATCGTCACCATCGTAGTTAGGATTCCCCTTGACTACTAATTTTGGTTGCACTGATGAAGGATAAGGATTCATGATGTTAGATGGAATAGATGTGGATGGAAAAGATGGGAATAAATGATTAGAATAAAAGGATAAATGATGAAAAGATAAATAGGATGGATTGGAAGAAGATGGGAGAAGGGATCTTAATATTTTGTTTCAATATCAGAAGATCTTGAATGTAGATGGATCAAAGCTCAAATTGGGATTTAGGTTAAGCTCAGATTCAGATTGGATTAAAGCTCGGATTTAGATTAGATTAAAGCTCATATTTAGATTGGAGTGAAGCTTAGATTAGGATGATTGGAAGATGTGATGGGATGTGATAGGATGTTATAGAATCAAATGATTGATTGGATAGGAAGATGGGAATAGATTCTAAACCCAGTTCAGAGATTTGATTGAGATGATGTAAGGTGCTGACGATCGGATTGAATTGAGAACGAGATGATTACAACACTGAATCTACATCACGATGGAAGTAGATTGATTGGGTTGTAATGATGATTAACTAACTTAGAATAAATAACAATCCTAAGTAAGTGTGATTGATGACGATCAAGATTAGACACCTAAGCCAACTTGGATAAAAACCTCTAAAATGAAGTCTAGGTGATTGGAATCGATGAAACGATGATGGATATGCAATCTAAGGATGCTCTAAGATACTCCTAGAGGATTTGATTGATGAAACGATGAGCTTTAGAGGATGCAAATGGATGAAAATGATGATTACGGGAAGACGAATGTTGATAAAAAAAATTGATTACAACAAACGACTCAGAGAACAACAGGCTTTCAGTGGCCAACAGGGTTCACATTCTAGAATTTGTATGGGAAGCAAGGTCGCCTTTAAAGGTTGCAAGATATCCTATGAAGGTTGTAAGGTTGCTTATGAAGGTTGCAAGGTCGCCCCCGTACTAAGTGACGCCAAAAATAGGCAAATTCACCCCAAAATGGTAAATTTGTCTATTTGGCATAGCAAATTCACTCAAGAAGGTTGAAAACTCACCTATTAAGGTTTCAAGGTCACCTATGAAGGTTGCAAGGTCACCTATGAAGCTTTCAAGGTCGCATATGAAGGTTGCAAGGTCACCCCTATACTAGGTGACACCAGAAATAGGCCAATTCACCCCAAAATGGTAAATTCGCCTATATGGAAAAGAAAATTCGCCCAAGAAGGAAGAAAAATCACCCAATAAGCAAGAAAAATAGCCCAAGAAGCAAGCAAACTGACCCAAGAAGCAAAAAAACTCACCCAAGAAGCTGAAGACACTAAAGAACGAATAGGTGTGACTGAGGAACGGGCAAGGGTGATTGAAGAATGGGCAGGGGTGACCTTGAGGATTACCTAATGAGATGAAAATTTCCCCTAAAGGGACTCAAACTGGGGCCTGGATGGAGAACGGGATAGCAAATAGACAAACAGATCCCAAAACGGACCTGAACGGGGACTTGAAAGAAGAACGAGACAGTAAAGCGGACAAACGGATTTGACTAAACGAATCCAAACGAAGACTCAAATAGAGGATAGGACCACCAATGGACAACCATATTTTCCTAAGTGGATCTGAACGAGGACTTGGACGGACAAACGAATGCCAAAACGGACCCGAACAGGGACTCGATCAAAGAATGAGATAGTAAAATGGACAAATGGATCTGAACGGAGACTCAGACGGAGGATAGTACCACCAAAAGACAACTAGATTCTCCTAAATAGATCCGAACAATGACTTAGATGAAGAACAGGTAAGCAAATGGTCAAACGAACACCAAAACATAGCCAAATGGGGCCTCAGACGGAAAAAAGACTTGAACAGGAGGAGAGGTTGCCCTTGTAACAAGAAAATTCACCCTAGAAGGAAGCAAAATCACCCAAGAAGCAAGAAAAATCACCCAAGAAGGAAGCAAATTCACCCAAGAAGCAAGCAAACTCGCCCAAGAAACAAGCAAATTCGCCCAAAAAGCTAACAAGTTCGCCCAAATAGCTAAAGAACAGGCAGATGAGACTGTGAGGATCACCTATCAGGATGAAAAATTCCCCTAAACGAATTTGAATGGGGACTCAGACGAAGCACATGATGGAAAATGGATAAACGGACACCAAAACAGACCCGAATGAGGCCTTGAACGGAGAATGGGATAGCAAACTGAAAGAACGAATTCACCTAAACGAATCTAGATAGAGACTTAGTCAGAGGATAGGATCACCAACAAACTAAGGAATACACCTAAATGGATCCGAATAGTGACTCATATGGAAAACACGACAAAAAATGACCAAACAAACATGAAAATGGACCCGAACGAGGCCTCAAACAAAGAATGGGATAACAAATGGAAAGAACAGATTCAACTAAATGGATCTAGATGGAGACTCAGATGGAGGATAGGACCACCAATAGACAAATGGATTCTCCTAACGGGATCCGAATAAGGACTCCCACGGAGAATGGGACAAAAAATGACCAAACAAACACCAAAACAGACTCGAACGGAAAAAAGATTTCAATGGGAGGTAAGGTCGCCCCTGTACTAAGAAAATTCACCCAAGAAGGTGGAAAACTCACCCATGTAAAAGGAAGAGGCGAATTTGATGGATAGGATAACGAACTTGACTAAAAGGGGAAAGCAAAATCGCCCCTATGAAGAGAAAATTTGCCCAAAAGGCAAGCAAGCTTGCCCAACAGGTGATATAAATCACTTATGAACAAGGAAATGGGAGAATTTGATTGATGGGGGATTGATAGACTCGTCTAAGGGATGGAAAAACTCACTTACTCCAAAGAACGGGCGAAAACAGGGTCGCCTAAGAGAGTGACTGACAGGCAAATTTGCCTTTGTAAGGGGCGAGTTTGCCTCTGAAGGCAGGAACTAACTATGGCAGAGGACAACAAGCATGAAAACTAGTAGACAAAAGGCTAGACTGACTCAACTGAAAGGGAAACACTTGTATCACACAAAGAAGACACATCGAATAACACAATCCTAGAATTAGTGATATGGGTTTGTAAACTTAATGTAGGCCCACCACCTTGAGCGGACAACCCAAGGTTAATACTCTGTGATACCGAGATGGTTCTCTGGAGCACCCTTTCTCGCAAAGGCAGATAGCTAGCATTCCAATGGAACAGGGTTGTCAAAATATGCCACAGGCTCATCTTCATGCTCTCACTCGAGGAATATCATAGTCCACCACGAGGATTCCTATCTCAACCCAAGGGAGTATGTGGTGAGTAACTTCAGGGTACGACCTGCATCCCCTGCACTACACCAAGCTACAACTGAAACACAGGTCTTTATTTAGGCTACACAAGGCTATCTCGAGCATCCTCGATATACACAAGGTACGTGAGACACAACTGATGAGCTCGAAATATGCTCATAATTAGAATATTATGATGTATTTTTAATACCTTTACTCTTTTTTTGATGGTTGTTTAAACTCTTCGAATAAGAGACTTTTTATCTAAAAATCGGGTAGTATCCTGTAGCAACACATTCCTATATTCCTACAGCTTAACATCTTTGTGTGTCTGTACTTATTGCCCTATTTGACCTCTCGAATGACTGATATAATGCATGTGGGTTTTGGATAATGAAATGGATTTAATGTGTGATTAATGAATGTGTATCGTGTTATTATGTGTGTGCTTTCTTTTGCTTATGTCGCCATGTGTATCGTAGGTTGTTGAAAAGGCATGAACGAGTCAAAGCATAGTAGATCTTGGCCCTGTAGTAAAGTCCATTTCTAGCACGACATCGAGGAAGTTTTTCCAGCAAAGACTCTCTGATCGGGTCATTGGGAGGAAATCTAAATGATCATTAATCTAGAAAGAGTGGAATGCTAGATTCTCTCTGAATCGGTTGAACAGATATGCTTTCATTTATGAAAAGTTTGTTCCTTGACATCAGGAGGCATTTATGTCCACGTCTTTCTCTGTTAGAGTTAGGTAGTTAGTTGCTTTTCTATAAATAAGTGTTCCTCTTGCGTGAGTGAACAGAGCAGAACATTACAGAACAAAGTGTATTAAGATTAGTATGAGAAATAAAGTTTTGTGTTAGTTTTCTTACAAGCAGAATGATCATGTATATGATTCCAAGTTTATGAATAAAAGTTGATGAAGTTTTGAGTTCAATTCTTGCATAAACTGGTTGATGCTTGCTAAGGGGGCCCACTTAGTGAGTATCTGTAGTTTGTTGTTTATTTCCTATTGATTATAAGTTAGAATTTCATTCTTGAAGGTTTTTACGCAAACTCAGTCTTGTATTGTTCCTGCAGCATCGAGAATCCATCCCTGTGTTTGTTCCTGCAGCATAAGACCAGTTCATAGTTTGTTCCTTGGTAATAGTTGTCATGATTTCTGCTTCGATTAAGTTATGCTTAAGTTAAGAAGACTTTACATTACGTTCCTACAGCATAAGTAGAATTCCTTCCAAGCATTTATTTCTAGTAAATTATGGTTGAAACTGGTTCTTAGTGCACATACAGTGCCACTCCATTTCAAGTATACGTTCCCTAGTTTGACAATGTAAATGAACGACCATAAGAAGATGTTAGTCACCTGTTGGAATGTCCAATTCCCAGGTTAGGATTTTCCACGACTTTTATATCCTTTTGTGGGCGACAACCAACAACTGTGAACACCATCCCATCACAAGCATGAGTCGGGAGCCCCGATGAGGTACTGGAAACTCTGACCAATTTTGCATGTCTTATCTAGGTATCATAGCTTCGACACTTCGCTAAACACAACATGACTAGATTGGGGTACAACTTTCGCTCTCCCCCCTTTATATACCCCATCGGTAACAGGTGGTTGGAATTGTCCCCTAGGTGATGAAATCCTAGGAAGGTCCCGCTAAAGGAAAAAGATACTAGACATTACGGCTGGTCCCCAGGCTCACACGTAGTGCAAGGGGAGAACTTACATGCACTAGCACCTCCTAGGTGGACTCGACTGGACTAGAGTGAACTATGATTTCTCTTCACCCAGGATCACCAAGTGGCGCAAGGGGATTGGATATGTCAACAATCCACTCACAAACATGGAAAACAAGTGTATATTGACCATTTAATTAAAGCTACGTGTGCCTAGCTAGTATGAAAAAATGACAAACAAACTAACTAAAGGTCTTGGACCGAATGTTTTGCAGAAGATGCGTTAGTAGTTTCAAACTTCCGGTCTTGGACGAATGAAGACAAGCTGCACAGATTGTTAGGAGAAAGCGAGGACACTCACAAACAAACGAGTTAGCAGATTAGTACCTAAAAACGAAACCAAAACGATGTTGAAAATGGAAGATTAAAGCCTCGGGTTTACCTCAGATTTGCCTCTATATGAGGCAAATTCACCATTCTGGGTGTGCAAGTTTGCTCCTATAAGTTGCAAACTCGTCATTCTCACTAGTCAAGTTCGCCTATTCTAAAGACCAGAGCAAGTTAGCCCTTGAAGGAAGCAAATTCACCCCAAAAAGCAAATTCGTCCCTATGCAATCTAGCCTGTCTGGAGAAGCAAATTTGCCCCTGTTTGCAACCTAGCTTGTTTGGAAAGGAAAATTCGCCCTTGTAAGTGGAAAATTAAACTCAAACAACAGCAAACGTAAAAGTATAGACTCATGACGTGGGTCCCACCAGGCGTGCCAAAAATGTGTGCAATGAAAATCCCGTGGTCTAGAATGCAAAACAAAACGAATGCAAGACAAAGGAAACACAATAACACCTCAAGATTGGCCTAGTTGAACTTGAACAAAATGAAAGAGAAAAGAGTGTTATACCTTGTCCAAGTTGATTGGTTGGTTGGCCTTGTAGATAATTTTCTTTGTGTGCTCCTAGATCGATTTAGGCAACATAATGGCTTGTTTTTGCTTGATTTGGATGCAAGGATGGCTATGGATGCAAGATGGTAGTGTGTGAGAAGAGGGTTTTGGATTAATCTGATAGATTGTGGATGAATGTGAATGTGAATAATGGTGAATGAATGCAAAAATGGCTAAGTGTTTTACTCATTAGCAAGAGGGGAGATGAATGAATGGCCAAGATTCATTCTTGGGAGAGGATCAATGGTTGGGATCAAAGAGTTGACCAAAGGAATTAAAAATTCCTTTATAATATGCATGGAAAGGATAAGAGGAATTTAATATTCTTTGGGAAAGAGAAAATGAATTTAATATTCCTTGAGAGATGAGAGAGGAATTAAAAATTCCTCAAAAATTACCTTGAGAAGACAAAAAGGAATTAAAAATTCTTTGGGAGATGGGAAAAGTTGACTAAAGGGTTGATTAGACCAGTTAATCAATGATTAAGTGAAAGTTAGGTGGCTAATGAGGATTAGGGGCCAACTTGAAAAAGTTGGAGGATGTGACACATCCTAATCATGGATTAGGAATGCGCACATCCCTAATGATGGGATTAGGAGGTGGATTAGGATTAAGTGTAAATTAGAAAAAAGTGATGGAGGATGTGACATGAGGGAGTAAATTAAATAAATAGAAGTTATTTATTTAATTTATGGGATGAAAGGGGTAAGGTAGGATAGATGATAAAGTATTTAATTAAATACCTTAGATATTTATAAGACTTTAGGGGTATTAATTAAATAATAGTAATATTACTTAATTAATGTGGGTAAGAGGATATTTAGACAAAAAAGGATAAATTTGACCAAATGCAAGTGGTCAAATTTGGGTGTTTATAGGTACGAACAAATGAGAGATGAACAAAAAGATAGGGAACAACAAATGTCTTAGTCTATAGGTTATACTCCTTTAAGGTATGTGTCAGAGAGTGAATCCGAAGGATACTCTCCACTCGACTATCTAAATAGTCACTCCATGTAATCAAAAGGATATTGAAATCCTCAAAAAATGAATAAAAATTATATATTTAGTTGAGTGATTTCTGGATTTGATTGTGTCTGAATTTTTCGCATCAAATCCAGATGCAAAAAATTCACACACAATCAAATCCAGAAATCACTCAGCTAAACATTATGGATTGTGGAAACTTGATACCATTAAAAATTATATGTTTATCAAAAGAAGCGTATGCTTAATCTTATGTGGAATTCTTGTGTACATGTGAATGTTTACTCTTATATTTCCATACGATAATTGATAGCATAATTTAGTCTAACATGGATAAAAAATTAAGCCAAAAACCAATTACATAAGCATGGTGAGGACACAAATTAATCTTGGTGGAAGTCAGGAGGTTGGACAAGGAACCACTAGAGTAGAGGCTAGGCTTGACCAAATCTTGGCAAGGTTAGCTAACCTTGAACAAGAAAGAGTTAAGGATAGGATAGAAAAGGAAGTAACCGTTAAGACCATGAGAGAGAAAATTCTTCCCATAGGCATAATGAAAACCATAATCATGAGAAGGAAAAATCACCTACACCATCTATGGAAAGGAATAAGAAGCTTGTAGCTTACGAACTTTCTAGGGACATGAAAAAGGTTATTCCACCTAAGTTTGATGGAAGTGCTAGAGGTGATGAGGCTAAGGCGTGGCTTATACAAATGGAAAATTATTTTTAAATACAAAACTATGATGAAGTTACTAAAGCCGCATGGGGTGCGCATCAGTTAGCAGGGGAAGCATCTAACTGGTGGATGAACAAGAAGTTGGAACTTAACATCAACTCATGGAAGATGAAATGGGGAGAATTTGTGGAGATTTTCCACAAAATATGGTTACCACAACTTTATTATGATAAAAAACTTTCGGATTTCCAAGGATTGAAGCAAGGTAACATGATGGTCAACGAATACTGGGAGAAGTTTACCCGATTTATGCGCTATGTTCCCATATATCATAAGGATGAGTGTATCCGTATTAGGAAATTTATAATGGGGCTTAATAGTCAAATTGGAGGTGAAGTGGATATGCATGGTCTAACCACAATGGATCTTGTATATGAGAAAGAAATTAAGCAGGAGCAAAATCTTAGGGCTAATTTCACTCGTCAAGAAAGAAAAGAGCAAAAGAAGGATGTGGAAGTTCCTAATAAGGTAGTTCCAAATAAGGAGGAGTCAACACAAAATTTTCCAAGGAAAAAGGGGAAACAATTCTACAATAATGGAAAGGAGATTAGGAGAGAGCGGAAAAATAATGATACTAGCATGGGTAATACCAATAAGGCTAGTGAAAATACCTATAAGTTTGGAGAAACCATAGGAAAAAGAGGACTGTCTACAGGATATTTTATATGTTGAGGGGATCACTATGCTAGTGAGTGTCCCAATAAAACTTCTGGATCACAACCATATGGTAATCCATTACCCACTCAACAAACAATGTTTCAACATAAGATACGTGCATCAATGGACAATCGATAGACAAAGTACCAAGTAACTCCAGTCGAAATGCCAGGTATTTTGTTTGGCCTACCTATTTCTATTCTTATTGATGCTAGTGCAACTGATAATTTCATTTAACCTAGAATAACTAAACAATTATCTAGAAAGGTGAGACACATGGCAATGTCTTGGAATGTAGAGTATGCAAACCAGACAAGAGCAAAGGTGGATCAATGTCTATTTGAGGCTAGGATAGAATTACCTAGTTTCACTACAAAAGTTAACCTTTATGTTGCACCTCTAGGATCATATGATGTTATCCTAGGAATGAATTGGTTATGGAAACATAGGGCAATTGTAGACTGTCATGCTAAGATTGTAGAATGCCTAGATGATTTTGGAAATCGAGTTAAATTCCAAGGGATACGTAGGGAGGTTAGGGTTCAAAAAATTACGACAATGCAACTTATAAGAGCTAAGAAGAAAGGATGTAAACTCTTCACCATAAAGATTGAAGAACTTGAGAAGGATAGAGATGATTTGAAGTTCCAAAGTTTATAGGAACTAGAAGATGGAGAAATAGATGAAACTAGGAAATCGGATATGAAGAAGTATCCAATATTAAAGAAATTTTCAGATGTGTTTCTAGAGGAGTTGCTAGGGTTGCCTCCGAAAAGAGTATTTGACTTCTCTATATATATATTTCTAGGGTCAAAACCTATTTCTAAGGTACCCTATAGGATGAAAACCATTGAACTTATGGAACTAAAGACACAATTGTATGATTTGTTGTCGAAAGACTGATAAGACCAAGTGTATCACCTTGGGGAGTGCCAACCATCTTTGCTAAGAAGGATGGTACATTGTGTTTGTGCATTGACTATTCTATGCTTAACAAAGCTATGGTTAAGAACAAGTATTTGTTGCCACACATTGACATCATTTTTTAATCAAATGAGGGGTGTCTTCGTATTCTCTAAAATTGATCTGAGATCTAGATATCACCAATTGAGGGTTAAAGATGAAGATATCTTTAAAACTACATTCAGAACTAGATATGGACACTATGAGTTCACTATTTTACCTTTTAGTTTAACAAATGCACCTGCAACACTCATGAACCTAATGAATAGTGTGTTTACGGATTACTTCGACAAATTTGTACTAGTTTTTCTAGATGATATTTTGATTTATTCTAGAAATGAGGAAGAACATTGCAAGCATTTAGAAATGGTCCTACAACATTTGTGAGAGCATAGGTTGTATGGTAAACTTCCCAAGTGTACATTCTTCCAAAAGAGGGTACATTATTTAGGTCATGTGATTTCAACAGATGGGATTGTTGTAGATCCAACTAAGATCAAGGAAATAATTGAGTGGCCTATACCTAAGAACGTATCAAAAGTAAGAAGTTTTGTGGGTTTGGCAGGATATTATAGGAAGTTTTTTGTAAACTTTTCTAAGATCGCTTTTCCAATTACTTCTTTGCAAAAGAAAGGAAAGAGATTTAAATGGACTAAGAAGTGTCAAGAGGCTTTTGACCTACTCAAGGAGAAATTAACCACCACACCAATCTTAAAAGTACCAAATCCTGAAGGTAACTTTATGGTTATTACAGATGCATGTAGAGAAGGATTAAGAGGTGTGCTAATGCAAGATGGTCAAGTAATTGCCTATGAATCTAGAAAGCTGAAACCATATGAGATGAATTATGCATCACATGATTTAGAGTTGGTAGTTTTAGTTCATGCATTGCAAATGTGGAGGCACTATTTGCTAGGAAAACCCTTTGAGTTGAAAACTAACCATAATGGGTTAAATTACCTTTTTACTCAACCTAATTTAAATGCAAGACAAAGAATATGGTTAGAGTTAATAGATGAATATGATTTTAATATCAGTTATATTAAGGGAAAAGAAAATCGGGTTGCTGGTGCATTAATTTGAAGATGACACATTGCTTCAATAGTAACAATCCAAACTAATTTCAAGGGGCAAGTACTCCGAAAGTGCAAGGAGGATGAGTATTTCTTGCAAGTTAAGCAAGCACTCACAGATAATCCACAAGATTCTAAGTATGAAGGTTTTCAATTTGAACCTAGTGGATTGCTTATATATAAGGGTAGAATGTATGTACTCAACATAAATGAATTAAGAAATTAGGTATGGAAGGAAATACACGAAGCACCATATTCTAGACATCTTGGAGTGATGAAAATGATAGCTGATGTAAAACCATTATACTTTTGGAAGGGAATGAAGAGAGATGCCACTAGCTTTGTGGCTAGGTGTCGAGTTTCGAAGGGTGAAAGATGAGCATCATCATCCTGCTGGCTTGTTATACCCACATGATATACCAGAAAAGAAGTGGCAAGTCATAAGTATGGACTTTGTGCAAGGATTACCTATGTCAAGGAATAAGCACAATGCCATATTGGTGGTAGTAGATAAGCTTACTAAGGTAGCACATTTTATACTAGGGAACTTAATTGATGGGGCACCTATCATAGCAAGAAAATTTGTGTAGGAAGTGTTTAGATTGCATGGAAAGCCTGCAAAGATAAAATTTCAAATAGGGATGCAAGAGTCACTTCTAGGTTTTGGCAAACCTTGTTTTCTGCACTAGGGACTCAGTTAAATATAAGCTCAACATATCATCCGGAAATAGATGGGAAAATGGAAAGGGTAAACCAAGTATTGGAAGACCTACTTAGGATTTATTACATGGATCAACAATACAAGTGGGAGGATTACTTACCCTTAGTTGAATTTTCTTACAATAACTCTTATCATTATGCAATTAAGATGGCTCCTTTCAAAGCTTTGTATGGTTGAAAGTGTCAAACTCCTATAAATTAGGATAAACTTGAGGATCGAGTAAGTCTTGGGCCAAAAATGTTGGCTGAAATGGATGAACAAGATAAGGTAGTTAAAAAAAGGTTAGCTGAAGCTAACGACCGACAAAAAAGCTATATTGACACTAAGAGAGTACCTCATAATTTTTCCTTAGGTGACAAAGTATTGTTGAGAGTGAAACCTCACAAGAGCTCCATTAAACTTGGAAATTCTTCTAAGTTAGCCCCATGTTATGTTGGACCTTTTGAGATTCTAGAGGAAGTGAATATAGTAGCCTATTGAATTGTGTTGCCACCAACTCTTGCTAGAATGAATTACGTCTTCCATGTGTCCTACCTTAAAAATTATATACTAGGGGATAATCATATAATTGATTGAACTGCTTTACAAGTATGTGACCCCGAAGTAGTAACTCTTGAGCCTGTTGAGGTGCTAGGAACATGTAATCTATGCTTGTGTAACAAAGAGGTATTACAGTGCAAAGTCTAGTGGGACCAATACGCAAAAGACACAACTACTTGGGAGGTCTATGCGGAAATTCAACAAAAAATTCCTCATGTTCTTAGTGCTTTTGAGAATGTTGAATAATATAATGTTAGTTGTTATGTTTTGAATAATACCTTAGGTAATTGGGGATGATGATTCATAATGGGGGAGTATGTTACACCCCAAAAGTAGAGTTACTATTTACTATTACTACATAGGGTAAATATGGATGTAATGTGAATTTTGGAAATGAATAAAGTATGATTGTACCTTGTTATCAATATGAATGTTATCTCATTTGATGTTATTCATGGTGAAATACTACATATAAGTGAATGAAAGGTTATTGAATTATCATTACTCTAACTTTGGAGATTTTTATGTGTACTGAATATTTTTATGAACAATTGACTGTTATGTGCATGTGTTAGTGGATGCAGGTATGTGTTCCATTCCTCCAAGTGGAGGGGAAGTATCACTCAGGAGAAGATCTTGGTCGGGTAATCAGTAAAAGTAACTATCTCAACATATACACACACCACATTAAAAAGATTGAGTTGAGTCAGTTTGAGGGTAATAGGTAAGTCATCCTTAGCCAATATGTCCTCATTTGAGAGTCTTGTTTACTTCTACATGCATTGGGTGATGTTTATCTGTTTGAGCTTTTGAGATCTTTCTTGTGCTATTACGATTATATGAACAAATGGGATGTACGTGGAAGTATTCTTATATATATATGCACGTGCATGTCAATGGGATCTAACGACACATATATGCATATGCATAGATATACCACACGTACACACTTATCAATATGATGGTTAATGTGAGTGGCTATATGTGGAACGAATGTGAACTTATATATATGTGTATAGTATATACACATATCCATACATATATGTATATCGATACATGCGTACGTTGGTGAATGGACACACTCATACAGATGCATCGATATAGATATACCTACACATACATGTACATAAAGGTATATACATTTAAACATATATATATATATATATGCACACATTTTGTATAATGCCTTTATTAAATATATTCTTGCCTATACTCTTATATATATATATATATCGAATGTATGCTTACATTATAGACTTACTATATATATATAAATAAATATATGTAATATATATGTGTATATATATATTAATGGATATATATATGTATATATATATAAATACATGTTAAGTATTTAAGTATATATATGTATATAATATATTATATATATATATATTTATATATAATATATATATATATATTATACATATTAAATATTTCAATTGAGATCGACTATCTCTTATTCTTTAAAGCCGATTGTAAAGGTTGTTTACAAGTCGATAGAGACTATGGATGAGGTTGATATTGACTATGTCAATGGAGGCCGAATTTATAGTTAATGACTATCAATGCAAACCGATTTCCATAAGGAATGAGACATGATTTAAGTCATTTCATAACATTTGATTTTGATGTCTATCATTTGCTTGACTTGGTCGACGCCTTTATGGAGACCATGCTTGACTTTATCTAAACGTATTTATTACTAAGTTGATTCATTTACCATTTGGGCTGACTGAAATTTGCTATCACATATTGGAAGTTGATAGAGTTTGATGACACCAAATTTGAAGGAAGTAGAGTAGGAATTGGCACCACCTTTGAGTTTGTTTTGTTGTAGATGTATTCTCATTGAAAAAATTCAAATTCTCCATGTGCATTTTGATTAAGTCTTTGAATTGTTGTCATAGAAACTAATCGATCTATAGGAGGTTTTGTTGAGTCTGAGCTTAGTTGATCACCACCTTAATGTTGAGTTGCATTGCATGAATCTTGTTGTCATTTTTCAAGCCTAAAATTTAGGCTTTGAGGTTTCTTGGATACTCTACAAATAGTTGATCCTTTTCTTTGAGAGGGACGTATTCCTTCAAGAGATTACATATCTTTTGCAATTCGTATCTCTGCATATTACCAACCATACTTTGCTTTGTATTGTGAGAGAGATAGGAGTGAGATAATATAGTTGAGAGGTTATTATATTTTGAGAGAAGTAAGCTACCAACAAGTGAGAGAGATAGTTTGACAAGTTGATTATCAATTCATTTCCTTTTGGAGAGGGCCGCATTGCTGACATTAGTTTGGATTAAGTGATAACCGGCATGGGGATTTCCTCTTCTTTGTTATTTAACTTTGAAATGGTGTGTTTTGCATTCATGGTTGTGTTGTCTTTCTAGTATATGCATTAGAAATTTTAGATTACTTTAAAAAGGGAAGTGAAGTCATTATGTTGGTTTCATGATGTATTTTTATGTACTCCATAGTAGGAGATGATTGCTTATCATAGGTATTATATGTAGACACCTAAATTTAGACACTTCATTTGTCCAAATTTATCTCTTTTTGTCTAAATATCCTCTCATTTGCATTAATTAAGTAATATCACTATTATTTAATTAATACCTCTAAAGTTCTTCTAAATCCCTAAAGTATCTAGTTAAATAATTAAATACCTTACCCCTTTAATTCCCCTTTTATCAAATGAATTAAATAAATGTAATTCCTCACATGTCGCATCCTTTTCTTAATCTTAATCAACCTCTTAATCTCTTCATTAGGGATGTGCACATGCCTAATCCTTGATTAGGATGTGTCGCATCCTCCAGCTTTTGCAAGTTGGCTTCTAATCCTTATTAATCACTAATTATCTTCTAATTACTGATCAGTTGAGCCTAATCAGTACCTTGATCAACTCTCTCCATCTCCTAAAAAATTTTCAATTCTTTTTTATTCATCCAAGGCTCCTCTCTTCTCCATGTGAATTTTTAATTCACTTTTATTCCTCCAAAGAATCTTCTCTTCCCCATGCAAATTCTAGAGCCTTTGACTTGTCACATCACATGTGGTAAAGTCTTCTAGAATCTTTGAATTGTCACATCAAGTCACATGTGAGTAAGTACTTGTTTTTTTAAGGACCTTGTTTTATCCAAGGTACTTTCCACCTCTCCTTTTGAAACCTTGTCTTATCCACAAGATTCTCTAATCATGTGCATTTTTAATTCACTTTTATTCACCCAAGATTCTCCTCTTCCCTATGTGATCATTGAGAGGTCACATAATCCTTTTTCCAAGATACTTGTCATTCCTCCACATCATGTACCTTCCTTCCACCTCACTTCCACATCATCTCATCCTAGGCCATCTCACATTCCACATGTCAAGATGTGAAGGCATATGAGTCATCAACTCACCATAGCCCTCCATCTTGGCCTTGTTGGTTTAATATCAACTCTTGAATTCTCTAGAGAATTCAAATTCCTCTATAAATACCCCCTCTTTTCTCTCATTTAGGAAACTCATGCATTTGATACCAAACTCTTGCCATTTTATCATTTAACAACACTTAGCCATTTGCACCTTTATGCTACCAAATCGCTCACTCAATTTGCAAGCATCATATTAGCCATTTAACCAATCCATTTAACCATTAGCACTTGCATTTATCACATTGCTCATCTTGCATACACCATTTTTATAGCCATCCAAGGAGCACACAAGATTTCAAATATCAAGGACCAACCAAGGGATTTCTACAACAAAAAAGGTATAATTGCTTGTCATTTTTTTTCGTTATCTTATTTCTTTGCATTATCATTCCTTAGGCTAATTTTGAGGTGTATCTTTTGTGTTCTTCCATTAGTGCATAATAGTTGTTTTGCATCTTTAGAATAGGATAAACATTTAAGGGATCACATTTTTGGCACGCCCGGTGGGACCCACAAACGGGTCCTTTCATTTCACATTTGTTGTTGTTGAGTTTGTTTGCAGGAACAGGTCGTAGAGGGGTGGATTTTCCCTATAGAGGGGCATATACGCCCTCCAGTTTACTGCAGAGGGGCGGATACACTCTGGTTTACATTATGATTTCTAACAGTTTACTACGGAGGGGCGGATACGCCCTAGTTTACATTTTGTTTTCTAACAATTTACTACAGAGGGGTGGATTTTCCCTATTTTGAATAGTGTTTCTAATAGCTTGCTGCAGAAGGGCAGATTTTCCCTAAACAACATTTTTTGGAAGGCAAAAATAAGCATTTTAGCTTCATTTTTGTCCAATTTTTTTTGTTGTTTTGAGGTTCTAACCCCCTAACCTTGTTTATTTGTGGGTATAGTTGGATTTATTGCTAATATTTTGCAGCATACTTTTGTAATTAACAAAGAATGGAAGATAAAACAACTAACATTTGCTTGCAGGGCCATCCGTTTGTTCAAAATTTAGAAGTTTTCATTGTTGTTTTCATTTAGGCACATAGTTTAATTAGGGGGAAGTAAAATTTATTGCTTGTTATCTCTATTTTTGTGTCACCCAAGGGGGTACTAGTTTATTTTTGCTTTCCCCTTGCACTTCGTGTGAGCCTAGGGAGTAGCTGGAAACGATTAGTGCCTTCTTTTTAGGGGGACCTGCTTGGGGATTTCATCACCCCAAGGGACGATCCCAACCACGCGAACCGACAGGGTATAAAAAGGGGGGAGAGCCAAAGTTGTACCCCAATCCAATCACGTCATGTTTGGAGGAGCGTCAAAGCTAGGGTGATACCTAGATAGATGTGAAGAGTTGGTCTGAACCCTTCAGTGTCTTGTTGGGGTTCCCAACTCACGCTTGTGATGGGGTGGTGTTCATGGTCTGAGCCTCATGTACTGAGAGAATATCAAGGACTCCCTAGAAGCCTTGTGCATCCTAGATTAAGACCTTTGTTAGCCATACCTTTAACATTAATCATAGGATTGTGCTTGTCTAAAGTGTCTTCTTGTGAGAAACCAATAAATTTTTGACAAGTCAGCCTCATTGTTATCATTTCAAGTCCTTGCCATAGTCATTCTCATCCAAACCAAGTCCCTGTTTTCTCTAGTGGGATGGATTTTCCCTCCTGATCACTATAGTGGGGCATATTTTCCCTTTAGTTTATTGCAGAGGGGAAAATTTGCCTTGCAGTTTATTGCAGAGGGGCGGATACACCCCCTGAATAGTCAATTTCACTCTGTTTAACCATTCCAAGCCTATGTTTGATAATTCTGAACCTCTGTTTAATCATTCCAAGCATCCGTTTAACCATTCCAAGCCTATGTTTGATCATTTTGAACCTTTTTTTAATCATTCCAAGTATCCGTTTAACCATTCCAAGCCTTTGTTTAACCATTCAAAGCATCCATTCACTTGTTCCATTAATCCGTTTACCTGTTTCGAACGTCCAAACTTTCATTTCTCACTCACATTACTCATTTCATCATTTGGGGAACTCACTTCACCATTTGTTAGGCTTATTTTCCCAATTCAAACAAAAACTAGTTGGAAATCTAAAACCCTATCATTTGCTATGACCTAAACATTTTCATTCTCATTCAGTCATCACAATTCATCCTTTAGTCCATTTGCACTTTTCATTTAAGTCAAGTCCCAATATTTTGACAGTTTACTACAGAAGGGCGGACTTGCCCTGTAGAGGGGCAAATCCGCCCCTCTGTGCCCCACAGTGGGGGGAACTTGCCCTGAAAATAGCCTTTTTCATCGTTCGTTCAGCCGTTTCAAGCACCCATATGCTCATTTTCATGTTTCGAGCAGTTGTCCCCCCATTTCAAACATCTTTTCATCATATTGAGTGATCATCCCCTCAGTCAAGGCAATCACCCCTTTGTTTCGAGCACTTATTTACTTAATCTGAACATCCATTTTTTCTTGTTTTTCACCAAAAGGAAAACTTGCATACATTTTGTTATACGTTTCGAACCATCATTTCTCCTTTATGAGTAAACTACCATATATTCCAAGAATCAAGCTCCCCATCCCAACATTTGTTCATCCATTTTGATCAATCGTTTACTCATTTCGAGCTTTCATCTCCACAACCTGATAGTCGTTTATCCATTCCGAGCAGTTGTTTACTCATTCTGAATAGTCTTTCATCCCCCTCGATTCTCCGTTTACTC
>CM021106.1:340759800-340896738 GCA_007115665.2 Sequoiadendron giganteum | reverse complement strand
TTCCACATCACCCATCCATGTCACCCATCTTGTTATACCACCTTCATTTATGGTTTCCATTCCAGCCATCATTTCAAGCTGAGTTGTGATCTTTCCCATCATCTACGAGCACTTATTATAAGGTACGCGATATCTTTTATTGTCACATCATTTATTTATTTTATTTATTCATTAATTGCTATGTATCTATCAATCATTATTGCCTATTTTTTGCCTATCCTTACACACATGTATGGACACATGCCAAATTTTAAGTAGGGGGCGGGGATAATCCATTTCAAACTTTTTCTTGTGCCAATGTCAACGTCTATCAAGACAGTTTTATTTTCTTGTACTTACCAAGTACGACTACGTGCTTTTATCCTAATCAACAAGTTAACTTCTTGATTTGAGTAGTTTTTAATAATCATTTCATGCAATTACCCTTTGTATCATTCTTGGAAAAGTAAGAAAGGTGACAGTAGAAAAGAAAGAAGTAGGGCGAAATTTTTTTTTTTTGAATTTTTAGAAGAAGTTTGAATTTTAGGAATCTCAACAGGGATAATTTATGAATATGGGTGGACAGTTAGTGAGACATGAGCCTGCATTTCATGAAGCCTTGACGCAAAATTCTCAACTGGTTCAGGCATTCAACAATTGTGCATGGCTAAATTATTTTCTAGGGATAGATTACTTTAATGAGGAAGCTACAAGTGAGTTTTTGAGAACTCTTTCAGAGGGAGAAGCTACAGTGTGGGGTTTGATAGTAGCCATTACAGAAGAGTGGATTGCTGAAATAACTGGGCTTTCGGTGGTAGGAGAGAACTTTCCTTCAAGAAGAGATGTTGTCTCTTCTAGGGCAGAATTCACAATACCAATAGATGGACCCTTAGAGGTTTCCAAACAAGGATGCAAATGGGTGTCACTGCCTCCTCCATACTCAGAATATGCCACCTTCATAATCAGGTATTTGACTTGTGAGGGATGTTTTTCCTATTTGCATTCTTATCATTTAAAACTATTGAGTCATATGAGGCACGATTTAGCTATCAATGTTCCAAACTTTTTGTTAAACCTTTTGGAACGTAGTGCCCATGAAACCCAGAGGGGTAAGGACAACTCTATCACCCATCATGCCCTCATTAAATTCTTGATTGAGCGTTCCTTGAGGGATGTATCACCCCTTTCTTGGCAATAATTTGTTTCCCAAAAGGGTCTGCAACCTCCAGAAACTCCTAGAGCACTCCCTGCGCAACACAAGAAAAAGAAAAAGAGAGTAGAATCTATGAGTACAGAAGTAGAGCAAGAATCATCTACTCTTGCAGCACCTAGTTCTGTAGCCTCCACACTAGAGTCCTCTACCCAAATAAAAACCAGGTTTGCTCGTAGAAAAGAAAAGGGGAAAACGAAGTTAGGACAGTCATCTAGGCCTGAACAAACCCTAGAATCAAGCCCTCATGTTCAAAAGCGAAAACGTTCTACTTCATTCTCTCCTACAGCATCTTCCCCTATTGTAGTTTCTCCTGCAGCAATGCTTGTTGCCACCACAATTTCACTATCACATTCTCCTATTGATTCTGAATCCTCTAGGCAAGTTAGAAAGAAGAAAGCTATGAAAGAGTTTCCTGTAGCTATTACATTGCCAAAAATATTTTCATCAAGGAAACAGTGTAAAGTTACCTCAACCTCTATTCAACCTGAAATTATAGTCATTCTTGAGGAATCTGAAGAATTCAGTCATGATGTTTCTCAGAGTGTACCTAAGAATGTTCCACAAAGTTCATCTATTATTCCTAGGGAACTGCAAACTAAGACAGTGGAAGTTGAGGAAGCACAACATGGTAGTGGTAATAAAAGGAGGATGCCAAGTCTTGATGACTTGGCTGAAGCAGTTGGGAAAATTTTAAGAGAAACACAATCTCCTTTTGGGCAGCAACATGAGTCCATCCTACAGCAAGAGGAAGAACAACTTGAACAATCTGAAGTGTCCAATGAAACACCTTTACCCTCTGAAACTTTTCGAGCATTGATTGTTTATAAAAGGACATTGTTGATTGAATATTTGGAATATCTTAGGATTACATGGAGGCCTATTACATTTCAGACTTTGAGTTTCTGCCATTTAGCTAGAGCTAACCTTCAACAAAGTCTTTGGGAAGAAGAAAAGAAGAAATTGAAAAAGGAAATTTAAAGACAAAAATTAGGAAATTCAAGAAATGAACGAGAAAATGGATGAAATGATGAAGGTAACTGGTAAAATTATGAAATGTAGACCACCACCTAGGGTATATGCTATGTGCCTTAAAGAAAAATTTCTATGGTTCCAATTGATGATAATTTCCAGAAATTTAGACCCTAACATTCACACAACTAAGGAATTTTATGATGCATATCAAGTAGCACCCAATTGGCTGAGAAATTCTTTATGTGAGTTTTATCTGCATGGTTTGCTAATTCCCTTTGAAACAAAATGGAATCCACTTATCTACATTGGTGACATTCATCTGAGGTCACTCATGTCTTGGGTGGACAATGAAACTAACTATGGAAAATAATTAGAGGCTTATGAAGAGGCTGAAAGGAATGAACCTATTCCTCTGTGACCTAAAAGCTCAGATCCCCACACAGTTCTGAGAACTTGGCTTATTGTTGCGTATGGATTCCATGATCCTACAACAAGAATGAAAGTATTTGATATCAGGAAGTAGGTGTATGATGAGTTCAAATACCAAACATATCTGTTTTGGAGGCTTTCATCTTCCAAAATTGAAACAAGATGGGAAAAATTGATTGTTGGTCTAAGGAAATCTAAGCCTCATAGCCCTCTGAATTTTAAAGCAACCATCAGAAGGACAAAGAAGTATATGCAGTTGGGTCTCCAAGAAAGGTTTGAGTTATGGTTACTATTAACATTTCGACCTCCAGTTTTGATGTGACCACTTTACCCTTATTTAGCTACAGATGTTAATGAGGATGCAGAAACCCATAGGTATGAGAGATGACAAAGTTTCAGAGGTTTCTACTACAAATTCGGAACTTCATTACAGAGCCATGCTACTCCTACTAATTTCAGAGAAACAACTAGAAAGCTTAATGCTAGAGGACCATCATTAGGATAAGTAGGGGGCAAATGATGAGCTCGAAATATGCTCATAATTTGAATATTATGATGTATTTTTAATACCCTTACTCTTTTTGTTGATGTTTGTTTAAACTCTTTGATTAACGAATTTTTATCTAAAACCGGGTAGTATCTTGTAGCAACACATTCCTATATTCCTGCAGCTTAACATCTTTGTGTGTCTGTATTTATTGCCCTATTTGACCTCCCGAATGATTGATATAATGCATGTGGTTTTTGGATAATGAAATGGATTTAATGTGTGATTAATGAATGTGTATCGTGTTATTGTGTGCATGCTTTCTTTCGCTTCTGTCACCATGTGTGTCGCAGGTTGTTGAAAAAGACATGAACGATTCAAAGCGCAACAGATCTCAGCCCTACAGTAAAGTCCATTTCCAACACGACATCGAGGAAGTTGTTCCAACAAAGACTCTCTGACCGGGTCATTGGGAGGAAATCTAAATGATCATTAATCTAGGAATAGTGGAATGCTAGATTCTCTCTGAATCGGTTGAATAGATATGCTTTCATTTATGAGAATTCTATTCCTCGGTGTCAGGAAGCATTTATGTCCACGTATTTCTCTATTAGAGTTAGGTAGTTAGTTGCTTTTCTATAAATAAGTGTTCATCGTGTGTGAGTGAACAGAGTAGGAGATAGAACATAGTGTATTAAGATTAGTATGAGAAACAGAGTTTTTTGTTAGTTTTCTTACAAGCAAAATGATCAATGTATATGATTCCAAGTTTATGAATAAAAGCTGATGAAGTTTTGAGTTCAATTCTTGCATAAACTGGTTGATGCTTGCTAAGGGGGCCCACTTAGTGAGTATCTGTAGTTATTTATTTATTTCCTGTTGATTATAAGTTAGAATTTCATTCTCGAAGGTTTCAACGCAAACTCAGTCTTATATTGTTCTTGCAGCATCGGGAATCTACCCCTAGGTTTGTTCCTGTAGCATAAGACCAGTTCATAGTTTGTTCCTTAGTAATAGTTGTCATGATTTTTGCTTTGATTAAGTTATGCTTAAGTAAAGAAGACTTTACATTACGTTCCTACATCATAAGTAGAATTCCTTCCAAGCATTTATTTCTTATAAATTGTGGCTGAAACTGGTTCTTAATGCACATACAGTGCCGCCCCATTTAAAGTATACATTCTCTGGTTTGACAATGTAAATGAACGACCATAAGAAGATGTTAGTCACCTGTTGGAATGTCCAATTCCCAGGTTAGGATTTTCCACGACTTTTATATCCTTTTGTGGGCGACAACCAACAACTGTGAACACCATCCCATCACAAGCATGAGTCGGGAGCCCCGATGAGGTACTGGAAACTCTGACCAATTTTGCATGTCTTATCTAGGTATCATAGCTTCGACACTTCGCTAAACACAACATGACTAGATTGGGGTACAACTTTCGCTCTCCCCCCTTTATATACCCCATCGGTAACAGGTGGTTGGAATTGTCCCCTAGGTGATGAAATCCTAGGAAGGTCCCGCTAAAGGAAAAAGATACTAGACATTACGGCTGGTCCCCAGGCTCACACGTAGTGCAAGGGGAGAACTTACATGCACTAGCACCTCCTAGGTGGACTCGACTGGACTAGAGTGAACTATGATTTCTCTTCACCCAGGATCACCAAGTGGCGCAAGGGGATTGGATATGTCAACAATCCACTCACAAACATGGAAAACAAGTGTATATTGACCATTTAATTAAAGCTACGTGTGCCTAGCTAGTATGAAAAAATGACAAACAAACTAACTAAAGGTCTTGGACCGAATGTTTTGCAGAAGATGCGTTAGTAGTTTCAAACTTCCGGTCTTGGACGAATGAAGACAAGCTGCACAGATTGTTAGGAGAAAGCGAGGACACTCACAAACAAACGAGTTAGCAGATTAGTACCTAAAAACGAAACCAAAACGATGTTGAAAATGGAAGATTAAAGCCTCGGGTTTACCTCAGATTTGCCTCTATATGAGGCAAATTCACCATTCTGGGTGTGCAAGTTTGCTCCTATAAGTTGCAAACTCGTCATTCTCACTAGTCAAGTTCGCCTATTCTAAAGACCAGAGCAAGTTAGCCCTTGAAGGAAGCAAATTCACCCCAAAAAGCAAATTCGTCCCTATGCAATCTAGCCTGTCTGGAGAAGCAAATTTGCCCCTGTTTGCAACCTAGCTTGTTTGGAAAGGAAAATTCGCCCTTGTAAGTGGAAAATTAAACTCAAACAACAGCAAACGTAAAAGTATAGACTCATGACGTGGGTCCCACCAGGCGTGCCAAAAATGTGTGCAATGAAAATCCCGTGGTCTAGAATGCAAAACAAAACGAATGCAAGACAAAGGAAACACAATAACACCTCAAGATTGGCCTAGTTGAACTTGAACAAAATGAAAGAGAAAAGAGTGTTATACCTTGTCCAAGTTGATTGGTTGGTTGGCCTTGTAGATAATTTTCTTTGTGTGCTCCTAGATCGATTTAGGCAACATAATGGCTTGTTTTTGCTTGATTTGGATGCAAGGATGGCTATGGATGCAAGATGGTAGTGTGTGAGAAGAGGGTTTTGGATTAATCTGATAGATTGTGGATGAATGTGAATGTGAATAATGGTGAATGAATGCAAAAATGGCTAAGTGTTTTACTCATTAGCAAGAGGGGAGATGAATGAATGGCCAAGATTCATTCTTGGGAGAGGATCAATGGTTGGGATCAAAGAGTTGACCAAAGGAATTAAAAATTCCTTTATAATATGCATGGAAAGGATAAGAGGAATTTAATATTCTTTGGGAAAGAGAAAATGAATTTAATATTCCTTGAGAGATGAGAGAGGAATTAAAAATTCCTCAAAAATTACCTTGAGAAGACAAAAAGGAATTAAAAATTCTTTGGGAGATGGGAAAAGTTGACTAAAGGGTTGATTAGACCAGTTAATCAATGATTAAGTGAAAGTTAGGTGGCTAATGAGGATTAGGGGCCAACTTGAAAAAGTTGGAGGATGTGACACATCCTAATCATGGATTAGGAATGCGCACATCCCTAATGATGGGATTAGGAGGTGGATTAGGATTAAGTGTAAATTAGAAAAAAGTGATGGAGGATGTGACATGAGGGAGTAAATTAAATAAATAGAAGTTATTTATTTAATTTATGGGATGAAAGGGGTAAGGTAGGATAGATGATAAAGTATTTAATTAAATACCTTAGATATTTATAAGACTTTAGGGGTATTAATTAAATAATAGTAATATTACTTAATTAATGTGGGTAAGAGGATATTTAGACAAAAAAGGATAAATTTGACCAAATGCAAGTGGTCAAATTTGGGTGTTTATAGGTACGAACAAATGAGAGATGAACAAAAAGATAGGGAACAACAAATGTCTTAGTCTATAGGTTATACTCCTTTAAGGTATGTGTCAGAGAGTGAATCCGAAGGATACTCTCCACTCGACTATCTAAATAGTCACTCCATGTAATCAAAAGGATATTGAAATCCTCAAAAAATGAATAAAAATTATATATTTAGTTGAGTGATTTCTGGATTTGATTGTGTCTGAATTTTTCGCATCAAATCCAGATGCAAAAAATTCACACACAATCAAATCCAGAAATCACTCAGCTAAACATTATGGATTGTGGAAACTTGATACCATTAAAAATTATATGTTTATCAAAAGAAGCGTATGCTTAATCTTATGTGGAATTCTTGTGTACATGTGAATGTTTACTCTTATATTTCCATACGATAATTGATAGCATAATTTAGTCTAACATGGATAAAAAATTAAGCCAAAAACCAATTACATAAGCATGGTGAGGACACAAATTAATCTTGGTGGAAGTCAGGAGGTTGGACAAGGAACCACTAGAGTAGAGGCTAGGCTTGACCAAATCTTGGCAAGGTTAGCTAACCTTGAACAAGAAAGAGTTAAGGATAGGATAGAAAAGGAAGTAACCGTTAAGACCATGAGAGAGAAAATTCTTCCCATAGGCATAATGAAAACCATAATCATGAGAAGGAAAAATCACCTACACCATCTATGGAAAGGAATAAGAAGCTTGTAGCTTACGAACTTTCTAGGGACATGAAAAAGGTTATTCCACCTAAGTTTGATGGAAGTGCTAGAGGTGATGAGGCTAAGGCGTGGCTTATACAAATGGAAAATTATTTTTAAATACAAAACTATGATGAAGTTACTAAAGCCGCATGGGGTGCGCATCAGTTAGCAGGGGAAGCATCTAACTGGTGGATGAACAAGAAGTTGGAACTTAACATCAACTCATGGAAGATGAAATGGGGAGAATTTGTGGAGATTTTCCACAAAATATGGTTACCACAACTTTATTATGATAAAAAACTTTCGGATTTCCAAGGATTGAAGCAAGGTAACATGATGGTCAACGAATACTGGGAGAAGTTTACCCGATTTATGCGCTATGTTCCCATATATCATAAGGATGAGTGTATCCGTATTAGGAAATTTATAATGGGGCTTAATAGTCAAATTGGAGGTGAAGTGGATATGCATGGTCTAACCACAATGGATCTTGTATATGAGAAAGAAATTAAGCAGGAGCAAAATCTTAGGGCTAATTTCACTCGTCAAGAAAGAAAAGAGCAAAAGAAGGATGTGGAAGTTCCTAATAAGGTAGTTCCAAATAAGGAGGAGTCAACACAAAATTTTCCAAGGAAAAAGGGGAAACAATTCTACAATAATGGAAAGGAGATTAGGAGAGAGCGGAAAAATAATGATACTAGCATGGGTAATACCAATAAGGCTAGTGAAAATACCTATAAGTTTGGAGAAACCATAGGAAAAAGAGGACTGTCTACAGGATATTTTATATGTTGAGGGGATCACTATGCTAGTGAGTGTCCCAATAAAACTTCTGGATCACAACCATATGGTAATCCATTACCCACTCAACAAACAATGTTTCAACATAAGATACGTGCATCAATGGACAATCGATAGACAAAGTACCAAGTAACTCCAGTCGAAATGCCAGGTATTTTGTTTGGCCTACCTATTTCTATTCTTATTGATGCTAGTGCAACTGATAATTTCATTTAACCTAGAATAACTAAACAATTATCTAGAAAGGTGAGACACATGGCAATGTCTTGGAATGTAGAGTATGCAAACCAGACAAGAGCAAAGGTGGATCAATGTCTATTTGAGGCTAGGATAGAATTACCTAGTTTCACTACAAAAGTTAACCTTTATGTTGCACCTCTAGGATCATATGATGTTATCCTAGGAATGAATTGGTTATGGAAACATAGGGCAATTGTAGACTGTCATGCTAAGATTGTAGAATGCCTAGATGATTTTGGAAATCGAGTTAAATTCCAAGGGATACGTAGGGAGGTTAGGGTTCAAAAAATTACGACAATGCAACTTATAAGAGCTAAGAAGAAAGGATGTAAACTCTTCACCATAAAGATTGAAGAACTTGAGAAGGATAGAGATGATTTGAAGTTCCAAAGTTTATAGGAACTAGAAGATGGAGAAATAGATGAAACTAGGAAATCGGATATGAAGAAGTATCCAATATTAAAGAAATTTTCAGATGTGTTTCTAGAGGAGTTGCTAGGGTTGCCTCCGAAAAGAGTATTTGACTTCTCTATATATATATTTCTAGGGTCAAAACCTATTTCTAAGGTACCCTATAGGATGAAAACCATTGAACTTATGGAACTAAAGACACAATTGTATGATTTGTTGTCGAAAGACTGATAAGACCAAGTGTATCACCTTGGGGAGTGCCAACCATCTTTGCTAAGAAGGATGGTACATTGTGTTTGTGCATTGACTATTCTATGCTTAACAAAGCTATGGTTAAGAACAAGTATTTGTTGCCACACATTGACATCATTTTTTAATCAAATGAGGGGTGTCTTCGTATTCTCTAAAATTGATCTGAGATCTAGATATCACCAATTGAGGGTTAAAGATGAAGATATCTTTAAAACTACATTCAGAACTAGATATGGACACTATGAGTTCACTATTTTACCTTTTAGTTTAACAAATGCACCTGCAACACTCATGAACCTAATGAATAGTGTGTTTACGGATTACTTCGACAAATTTGTACTAGTTTTTCTAGATGATATTTTGATTTATTCTAGAAATGAGGAAGAACATTGCAAGCATTTAGAAATGGTCCTACAACATTTGTGAGAGCATAGGTTGTATGGTAAACTTCCCAAGTGTACATTCTTCCAAAAGAGGGTACATTATTTAGGTCATGTGATTTCAACAGATGGGATTGTTGTAGATCCAACTAAGATCAAGGAAATAATTGAGTGGCCTATACCTAAGAACGTATCAAAAGTAAGAAGTTTTGTGGGTTTGGCAGGATATTATAGGAAGTTTTTTGTAAACTTTTCTAAGATCGCTTTTCCAATTACTTCTTTGCAAAAGAAAGGAAAGAGATTTAAATGGACTAAGAAGTGTCAAGAGGCTTTTGACCTACTCAAGGAGAAATTAACCACCACACCAATCTTAAAAGTACCAAATCCTGAAGGTAACTTTATGGTTATTACAGATGCATGTAGAGAAGGATTAAGAGGTGTGCTAATGCAAGATGGTCAAGTAATTGCCTATGAATCTAGAAAGCTGAAACCATATGAGATGAATTATGCATCACATGATTTAGAGTTGGTAGTTTTAGTTCATGCATTGCAAATGTGGAGGCACTATTTGCTAGGAAAACCCTTTGAGTTGAAAACTAACCATAATGGGTTAAATTACCTTTTTACTCAACCTAATTTAAATGCAAGACAAAGAATATGGTTAGAGTTAATAGATGAATATGATTTTAATATCAGTTATATTAAGGGAAAAGAAAATCGGGTTGCTGGTGCATTAATTTGAAGATGACACATTGCTTCAATAGTAACAATCCAAACTAATTTCAAGGGGCAAGTACTCCGAAAGTGCAAGGAGGATGAGTATTTCTTGCAAGTTAAGCAAGCACTCACAGATAATCCACAAGATTCTAAGTATGAAGGTTTTCAATTTGAACCTAGTGGATTGCTTATATATAAGGGTAGAATGTATGTACTCAACATAAATGAATTAAGAAATTAGGTATGGAAGGAAATACACGAAGCACCATATTCTAGACATCTTGGAGTGATGAAAATGATAGCTGATGTAAAACCATTATACTTTTGGAAGGGAATGAAGAGAGATGCCACTAGCTTTGTGGCTAGGTGTCGAGTTTCGAAGGGTGAAAGATGAGCATCATCATCCTGCTGGCTTGTTATACCCACATGATATACCAGAAAAGAAGTGGCAAGTCATAAGTATGGACTTTGTGCAAGGATTACCTATGTCAAGGAATAAGCACAATGCCATATTGGTGGTAGTAGATAAGCTTACTAAGGTAGCACATTTTATACTAGGGAACTTAATTGATGGGGCACCTATCATAGCAAGAAAATTTGTGTAGGAAGTGTTTAGATTGCATGGAAAGCCTGCAAAGATAAAATTTCAAATAGGGATGCAAGAGTCACTTCTAGGTTTTGGCAAACCTTGTTTTCTGCACTAGGGACTCAGTTAAATATAAGCTCAACATATCATCCGGAAATAGATGGGAAAATGGAAAGGGTAAACCAAGTATTGGAAGACCTACTTAGGATTTATTACATGGATCAACAATACAAGTGGGAGGATTACTTACCCTTAGTTGAATTTTCTTACAATAACTCTTATCATTATGCAATTAAGATGGCTCCTTTCAAAGCTTTGTATGGTTGAAAGTGTCAAACTCCTATAAATTAGGATAAACTTGAGGATCGAGTAAGTCTTGGGCCAAAAATGTTGGCTGAAATGGATGAACAAGATAAGGTAGTTAAAAAAAGGTTAGCTGAAGCTAACGACCGACAAAAAAGCTATATTGACACTAAGAGAGTACCTCATAATTTTTCCTTAGGTGACAAAGTATTGTTGAGAGTGAAACCTCACAAGAGCTCCATTAAACTTGGAAATTCTTCTAAGTTAGCCCCATGTTATGTTGGACCTTTTGAGATTCTAGAGGAAGTGAATATAGTAGCCTATTGAATTGTGTTGCCACCAACTCTTGCTAGAATGAATTACGTCTTCCATGTGTCCTACCTTAAAAATTATATACTAGGGGATAATCATATAATTGATTGAACTGCTTTACAAGTATGTGACCCCGAAGTAGTAACTCTTGAGCCTGTTGAGGTGCTAGGAACATGTAATCTATGCTTGTGTAACAAAGAGGTATTACAGTGCAAAGTCTAGTGGGACCAATACGCAAAAGACACAACTACTTGGGAGGTCTATGCGGAAATTCAACAAAAAATTCCTCATGTTCTTAGTGCTTTTGAGAATGTTGAATAATATAATGTTAGTTGTTATGTTTTGAATAATACCTTAGGTAATTGGGGATGATGATTCATAATGGGGGAGTATGTTACACCCCAAAAGTAGAGTTACTATTTACTATTACTACATAGGGTAAATATGGATGTAATGTGAATTTTGGAAATGAATAAAGTATGATTGTACCTTGTTATCAATATGAATGTTATCTCATTTGATGTTATTCATGGTGAAATACTACATATAAGTGAATGAAAGGTTATTGAATTATCATTACTCTAACTTTGGAGATTTTTATGTGTACTGAATATTTTTATGAACAATTGACTGTTATGTGCATGTGTTAGTGGATGCAGGTATGTGTTCCATTCCTCCAAGTGGAGGGGAAGTATCACTCAGGAGAAGATCTTGGTCGGGTAATCAGTAAAAGTAACTATCTCAACATATACACACACCACATTAAAAAGATTGAGTTGAGTCAGTTTGAGGGTAATAGGTAAGTCATCCTTAGCCAATATGTCCTCATTTGAGAGTCTTGTTTACTTCTACATGCATTGGGTGATGTTTATCTGTTTGAGCTTTTGAGATCTTTCTTGTGCTATTACGATTATATGAACAAATGGGATGTACGTGGAAGTATTCTTATATATATATGCACGTGCATGTCAATGGGATCTAACGACACATATATGCATATGCATAGATATACCACACGTACACACTTATCAATATGATGGTTAATGTGAGTGGCTATATGTGGAACGAATGTGAACTTATATATATGTGTATAGTATATACACATATCCATACATATATGTATATCGATACATGCGTACGTTGGTGAATGGACACACTCATACAGATGCATCGATATAGATATACCTACACATACATGTACATAAAGGTATATACATTTAAACATATATATATATATATATGCACACATTTTGTATAATGCCTTTATTAAATATATTCTTGCCTATACTCTTATATATATATATATATCGAATGTATGCTTACATTATAGACTTACTATATATATATAAATAAATATATGTAATATATATGTGTATATATATATTAATGGATATATATATGTATATATATATAAATACATGTTAAGTATTTAAGTATATATATGTATATAATATATTATATATATATATATTTATATATAATATATATATATATATTATACATATTAAATATTTCAATTGAGATCGACTATCTCTTATTCTTTAAAGCCGATTGTAAAGGTTGTTTACAAGTCGATAGAGACTATGGATGAGGTTGATATTGACTATGTCAATGGAGGCCGAATTTATAGTTAATGACTATCAATGCAAACCGATTTCCATAAGGAATGAGACATGATTTAAGTCATTTCATAACATTTGATTTTGATGTCTATCATTTGCTTGACTTGGTCGACGCCTTTATGGAGACCATGCTTGACTTTATCTAAACGTATTTATTACTAAGTTGATTCATTTACCATTTGGGCTGACTGAAATTTGCTATCACATATTGGAAGTTGATAGAGTTTGATGACACCAAATTTGAAGGAAGTAGAGTAGGAATTGGCACCACCTTTGAGTTTGTTTTGTTGTAGATGTATTCTCATTGAAAAAATTCAAATTCTCCATGTGCATTTTGATTAAGTCTTTGAATTGTTGTCATAGAAACTAATCGATCTATAGGAGGTTTTGTTGAGTCTGAGCTTAGTTGATCACCACCTTAATGTTGAGTTGCATTGCATGAATCTTGTTGTCATTTTTCAAGCCTAAAATTTAGGCTTTGAGGTTTCTTGGATACTCTACAAATAGTTGATCCTTTTCTTTGAGAGGGACGTATTCCTTCAAGAGATTACATATCTTTTGCAATTCGTATCTCTGCATATTACCAACCATACTTTGCTTTGTATTGTGAGAGAGATAGGAGTGAGATAATATAGTTGAGAGGTTATTATATTTTGAGAGAAGTAAGCTACCAACAAGTGAGAGAGATAGTTTGACAAGTTGATTATCAATTCATTTCCTTTTGGAGAGGGCCGCATTGCTGACATTAGTTTGGATTAAGTGATAACCGGCATGGGGATTTCCTCTTCTTTGTTATTTAACTTTGAAATGGTGTGTTTTGCATTCATGGTTGTGTTGTCTTTCTAGTATATGCATTAGAAATTTTAGATTACTTTAAAAAGGGAAGTGAAGTCATTATGTTGGTTTCATGATGTATTTTTATGTACTCCATAGTAGGAGATGATTGCTTATCATAGGTATTATATGTAGACACCTAAATTTAGACACTTCATTTGTCCAAATTTATCTCTTTTTGTCTAAATATCCTCTCATTTGCATTAATTAAGTAATATCACTATTATTTAATTAATACCTCTAAAGTTCTTCTAAATCCCTAAAGTATCTAGTTAAATAATTAAATACCTTACCCCTTTAATTCCCCTTTTATCAAATGAATTAAATAAATGTAATTCCTCACATGTCGCATCCTTTTCTTAATCTTAATCAACCTCTTAATCTCTTCATTAGGGATGTGCACATGCCTAATCCTTGATTAGGATGTGTCGCATCCTCCAGCTTTTGCAAGTTGGCTTCTAATCCTTATTAATCACTAATTATCTTCTAATTACTGATCAGTTGAGCCTAATCAGTACCTTGATCAACTCTCTCCATCTCCTAAAAAATTTTCAATTCTTTTTTATTCATCCAAGGCTCCTCTCTTCTCCATGTGAATTTTTAATTCACTTTTATTCCTCCAAAGAATCTTCTCTTCCCCATGCAAATTCTAGAGCCTTTGACTTGTCACATCACATGTGGTAAAGTCTTCTAGAATCTTTGAATTGTCACATCAAGTCACATGTGAGTAAGTACTTGTTTTTTTAAGGACCTTGTTTTATCCAAGGTACTTTCCACCTCTCCTTTTGAAACCTTGTCTTATCCACAAGATTCTCTAATCATGTGCATTTTTAATTCACTTTTATTCACCCAAGATTCTCCTCTTCCCTATGTGATCATTGAGAGGTCACATAATCCTTTTTCCAAGATACTTGTCATTCCTCCACATCATGTACCTTCCTTCCACCTCACTTCCACATCATCTCATCCTAGGCCATCTCACATTCCACATGTCAAGATGTGAAGGCATATGAGTCATCAACTCACCATAGCCCTCCATCTTGGCCTTGTTGGTTTAATATCAACTCTTGAATTCTCTAGAGAATTCAAATTCCTCTATAAATACCCCCTCTTTTCTCTCATTTAGGAAACTCATGCATTTGATACCAAACTCTTGCCATTTTATCATTTAACAACACTTAGCCATTTGCACCTTTATGCTACCAAATCGCTCACTCAATTTGCAAGCATCATATTAGCCATTTAACCAATCCATTTAACCATTAGCACTTGCATTTATCACATTGCTCATCTTGCATACACCATTTTTATAGCCATCCAAGGAGCACACAAGATTTCAAATATCAAGGACCAACCAAGGGATTTCTACAACAAAAAAGGTATAATTGCTTGTCATTTTTTTTCGTTATCTTATTTCTTTGCATTATCATTCCTTAGGCTAATTTTGAGGTGTATCTTTTGTGTTCTTCCATTAGTGCATAATAGTTGTTTTGCATCTTTAGAATAGGATAAACATTTAAGGGATCACATTTTTGGCACGCCCGGTGGGACCCACAAACGGGTCCTTTCATTTCACATTTGTTGTTGTTGAGTTTGTTTGCAGGAACAGGTCGTAGAGGGGTGGATTTTCCCTATAGAGGGGCATATACGCCCTCCAGTTTACTGCAGAGGGGCGGATACACTCTGGTTTACATTATGATTTCTAACAGTTTACTACGGAGGGGCGGATACGCCCTAGTTTACATTTTGTTTTCTAACAATTTACTACAGAGGGGTGGATTTTCCCTATTTTGAATAGTGTTTCTAATAGCTTGCTGCAGAAGGGCAGATTTTCCCTAAACAACATTTTTTGGAAGGCAAAAATAAGCATTTTAGCTTCATTTTTGTCCAATTTTTTTTGTTGTTTTGAGGTTCTAACCCCCTAACCTTGTTTATTTGTGGGTATAGTTGGATTTATTGCTAATATTTTGCAGCATACTTTTGTAATTAACAAAGAATGGAAGATAAAACAACTAACATTTGCTTGCAGGGCCATCCGTTTGTTCAAAATTTAGAAGTTTTCATTGTTGTTTTCATTTAGGCACATAGTTTAATTAGGGGGAAGTAAAATTTATTGCTTGTTATCTCTATTTTTGTGTCACCCAAGGGGGTACTAGTTTATTTTTGCTTTCCCCTTGCACTTCGTGTGAGCCTAGGGAGTAGCTGGAAACGATTAGTGCCTTCTTTTTAGGGGGACCTGCTTGGGGATTTCATCACCCCAAGGGACGATCCCAACCACGCGAACCGACAGGGTATAAAAAGGGGGGAGAGCCAAAGTTGTACCCCAATCCAATCACGTCATGTTTGGAGGAGCGTCAAAGCTAGGGTGATACCTAGATAGATGTGAAGAGTTGGTCTGAACCCTTCAGTGTCTTGTTGGGGTTCCCAACTCACGCTTGTGATGGGGTGGTGTTCATGGTCTGAGCCTCATGTACTGAGAGAATATCAAGGACTCCCTAGAAGCCTTGTGCATCCTAGATTAAGACCTTTGTTAGCCATACCTTTAACATTAATCATAGGATTGTGCTTGTCTAAAGTGTCTTCTTGTGAGAAACCAATAAATTTTTGACAAGTCAGCCTCATTGTTATCATTTCAAGTCCTTGCCATAGTCATTCTCATCCAAACCAAGTCCCTGTTTTCTCTAGTGGGATGGATTTTCCCTCCTGATCACTATAGTGGGGCATATTTTCCCTTTAGTTTATTGCAGAGGGGAAAATTTGCCTTGCAGTTTATTGCAGAGGGGCGGATACACCCCCTGAATAGTCAATTTCACTCTGTTTAACCATTCCAAGCCTATGTTTGATAATTCTGAACCTCTGTTTAATCATTCCAAGCATCCGTTTAACCATTCCAAGCCTATGTTTGATCATTTTGAACCTTTTTTTAATCATTCCAAGTATCCGTTTAACCATTCCAAGCCTTTGTTTAACCATTCAAAGCATCCATTCACTTGTTCCATTAATCCGTTTACCTGTTTCGAACGTCCAAACTTTCATTTCTCACTCACATTACTCATTTCATCATTTGGGGAACTCACTTCACCATTTGTTAGGCTTATTTTCCCAATTCAAACAAAAACTAGTTGGAAATCTAAAACCCTATCATTTGCTATGACCTAAACATTTTCATTCTCATTCAGTCATCACAATTCATCCTTTAGTCCATTTGCACTTTTCATTTAAGTCAAGTCCCAATATTTTGACAGTTTACTACAGAAGGGCGGACTTGCCCTGTAGAGGGGCAAATCCGCCCCTCTGTGCCCCACAGTGGGGGGAACTTGCCCTGAAAATAGCCTTTTTCATCGTTCGTTCAGCCGTTTCAAGCACCCATATGCTCATTTTCATGTTTCGAGCAGTTGTCCCCCCATTTCAAACATCTTTTCATCATATTGAGTGATCATCCCCTCAGTCAAGGCAATCACCCCTTTGTTTCGAGCACTTATTTACTTAATCTGAACATCCATTTTTTCTTGTTTTTCACCAAAAGGAAAACTTGCATACATTTTGTTATACGTTTCGAACCATCATTTCTCCTTTATGAGTAAACTACCATATATTCCAAGAATCAAGCTCCCCATCCCAACATTTGTTCATCCATTTTGATCAATCGTTTACTCATTTCGAGCTTTCATCTCCACAACCTGATAGTCGTTTATCCATTCCGAGCAGTTGTTTACTCATTCTGAATAGTCTTTCATCCCCCTCGATTCTCCGTTTACTCATTTCGAGTAATCTTTCATCCATTCCAAGAATCCATCTCCTCATTTCGAGAGTTGTTCATCCATTCTAATCAATCATTTACTCATTTCGAGCTCTCATCTTTGCGACCTAAGAGTCGTTCATCCATTCCAAGAAATCGTTTACCAGTTCTAAGTGCTTGTTCATCCACTCCAGTCATCTATTTCTTAAATCCAATTATCTAACACCCCGTTCCAATCACCCGTCTCATCGTTCTAACAACCCGTTTACCTACTCAGAGAGTCCAAAATTAGTGGGGCGGACCTGCCCTCTAGTGGGGTGGACTTTCCCTCCAATGGGGCAGACCTGCCCTCCAGAGGGGAAAATCCGCCCCTTTGTGCTCTGCAGTGGGGCAGACCTACCTTGTAGAAGGGAAAATTTTCCCCTCTGTGACATAAGGGAAAATCCACCCCTCTGTGAGGGCAAATTTGCCTCGGAAGGGCAAGTTCGCCCCTCTACAACGAAAAGTTGGAAAACAGACAATAAACAGATCCAACTTTCAAATTCGACCGGTGGAATCAATCCCATCATATTCTTCAATCCAATTATAATAAAATCTTTGATCCCATCATCTGAATTTGAGTCCATATCTATCATCAAATAATCCATCCCAATCATCTAGACTTCATTTTGAGGGTTTTGATTTCTATGTAGAAACTTTCTGAGGCCATAACTTTTGAGTTGGATGTGGGTTTTCGCTAATATTTTATGGCTGGTTGTGTTATGAGGTGGCATGTGGATTCCCAATCAACTCAAAGTTGGTTGGACCCTGTTTTAGCACATTTTTGAGGCCTCAAAGTTTCATCTTGACCCTCAAAATCGCAATTCAATGTTTTTTTCTAGTTTTTGAAAAATTATTTTCGTTAATAACTCGAAATGAATGTCTCAGATTTAGGATGTTAGTTTGAAATTATTCCTATCTTAGTATTGGGTATTTTTTGGGAAAAAACTAGATTCTCAAGGATACACCTATGAAGTTTCCTAAAATGGCAAAATCTGACAATTTTTGAAAACTGCCAAATCTGGCAAAAATTTGATTGTCAACACCTTGCATCCTCTAGTTAAAACCCCTGAACTTGGTTTTGAATCAATCCTATCATATCCTCTGACCCAATCCGAGCCTTAATCCAATCCTAATCTGAGCCTTAATCGAATCCTAATTTGAGCTTTAATCCCATCATCCTACTCTGAGCTTTAATCCAATCCCGATCTCAGGTTGACCTGAATCCCAACTTGAGCTTTAGTCCACCTACATCTTCTTCCAATCCATCCTATTTATCATTCCATCATCTGATCCCCTCCATCTTCTAAATTCATATCTATTTTGTATCCATCATGAATCCTTATCCGCCTCTTGCAAGACCAATAATAATAGTCAAGGGAAATCCTAATTACGTCGACGACGATAATGAAATTCTTGTTGATCACGAAGAGTGTTATATAGATACCCTTGACACTATCATTGCTAGAAAGCTCTCCCCAATCACCTCCCAAAATCCAACTACTCCTCTGAACTATCTCACCGTGCCTTCATCCACATCTACTAACAATCCTTATGCTACCCTTGACAAGGGATATCCAACATCCTCACCATCGACATATTCATCATGTCCTCCCTCTCCACCTTTATAATATCCAACATACACAACCCTCTATAGCAATCCACCATCTCCATACTCCTATCTGTATCATCATCAAGCATCACAATATCCCTATCTAAAAAGTCCAACATCCGCATATTGCTATCCTAACCCTCCATCCATGTCCTACGTAAATTCACCCACATCCTTTTACGCTAATCCACCATCCCAATCTTCCCATCCTAATCCAACATCCACACCATCCTATCATAATCCACCATCCCAATATCCCTACCTTAATCTGACCTCCACATATTGCCATCCTAATCCATCATCCACATCTTCCCACTATTATCCATCATCTGAATCTCCCCATCCTAATCCATCATCCATATCTTCCCACTATTATCCATCATCTGAATCTCCCCATCCTAATCCATCATCCACATCTTCCCACTATTATCCATCATCTGAATCTCCTCATCCTAATCTATCATCCACATCTTCCTACTATTATCCATCACCCCAATCTTCTCATCCTAATCTATCATCCACATTTTACTACGTTCCTCCATCATCCCAATCTTCCAATCCTAATCCCTTATCCACATCTTCCTACTATTACCCACCATCCCAACCTAATCCAACATCTGCATCCTCCTATCTTAATTCATCATCCGCATCCTCTTACGTCTCTCCTCACTTCACCGCATTATATCTTAATCCTCCCTCTAAACATAACCCACCTAGTCCTCCAACCACTCCTAATCCTCCATCTAGTCCCATCCACTCATCTAATCATAATCCTCCATCTCCTTCTAGTTCTACATCTAATCCTAATCAACTAATCCCTAATCCTCCATCCATTCCCACCCCCACATCTGATCCTAATCCACCAATCCCTAATCCTAACCCTCCATCCATTCCCATCACCCCACCTAATCCTACATCCCTTTCACATGTCATCCAAGGACTGATGATAGAAAACACACCATGCCCTCCCACTCTATCATGTACAGTCACTAGTGATGAGGCCCTCCTCCATCCTACACCTCTTACTCCCATTGCCATTCCTAACACCATCTGAATGGTTGAGCTTGTCAAACCCATTGAATCCACTGAACCCCCATCTTCTACTGCTAGATCCACCTAATCCATTGGAGACATCCAATCCACTCCTCCTAGTCCTAATATTACCAAACTTCAATCCAATGACCTTCATGAATCCTCTATCCTCCTATTCCCCCCACCTAAGGAGTCCCTCCAACAATCCTCCATCATTGTGCCTCCCACACATGCTGAGCCATACCAAGGGCTTGATCCAAAGCACACAAACCTAGATCCTACCATCCCATATCATGATTCCTTTCCTCACCTGAATCCTGATCTCATCATCCTATCCACCCTATCTGAAGATCACACTAGCTCATCCACTCCATCCCATGATCCCCTTCACACTCAAGATCCAAGCACTCCCTCTCATGAGCCCTTATCACCCATTGCCATAAATCTGGATCCTACCATACCATCTAATCCCTCTCCCAATCCCTTATCACTCATTCCTCCTGATTAGGATGTTGTTATCCCCTCGTCTCCATCACATGATCCTCCATCGCTACCTAGCCTTGTCACCACAACCCCACTTTTGTATCACCTCGGTAACATTACGCCCATCCATGGTGGTCTCCTTGCAGAAGAAAAATAAAGTATATGCACCGCCCATCCTCTTTTACATAATAATAGACTCACATCATTCTTCCAAAATAATAAGCATCCTACCCTAGATCATATGCTCAAGAACATGAACTATCAAGGAAAAGGTTTAGGACTTCATGAGCAAGGTACTTTAGAGCCCATCCAAGTCAAAGAACATCTAGGTGCACATGGTCTTAAATATATCTCCCAAAAATCGCACTCCAAAGATGTTGGTACAACCTCCGTACATCCTAAATGATCCTCTTCTAAAGGCACACGAGGTACTTCTCATCGTTCTACCAAATAATTTTCCGCCATCCCCCCTCCTCCATCATATTATCTCAAAACAACCGTCCATCTTCCTCCTTCGTCCTCTAGGTCCATTGTGGGTCCTTATGTCCTCCATCCATCATTGCTCATCCTCCATCTACTATGGGTCCTTATATCCCTCCATCAAATGCCACACATCCTCCATATATAAAGTCCCTTTTGGGCCCTTATATCCAAAAATCACCCCCTCCATCTTGTCCTATTCATCCTTTTCTCTATCTATCATCTATTTGTAGTGCACAACATAAAAATCCTACCTTCATGAATCCTAATCAGGATCAACAAAGGCACCCCTCCATGCATGCTATCTCGCATCCTCCATCCACACATCCTCATCAAATGCCTACTTCTATCACTCCATCCACGTCCTCTCCACATCATCCATCTTCCCATACCCATCCCCTTGCTACTAAAAGCACTTTGGATGCAAAAGAAAAAATGTATAAATCCAAACGTCCACATGAATCTAAAGCTCCTCATGTCCCCTTCAAAAGACATGTTGAAGAAAAGAAAAATCAAGTCCAAAATCCAAATCAATCCAAATGGCCACAAAGGCCCACTCAAGCACAAATCAAAACCATGTGGATTCCCAAGAGAAAAGAGGCCATGCCTTCAAATGAGAAAACCCTAAAGACATCCAAAGTTGCTTATCCCAAAGTTAATCCTCCATCTCCTAAATCTGTTTTGGGTCCTTATGTCCCAAAATTCACTATCCCAACGCCTCCAGTATTGCCATATTCTCCATCCATCAACCCTCCTCTCATTTCACACCCACCACATGTGCCAATGTTGGTCCTGAACACCTTCTCCTATCACACATCCACTCCATCATTCCATCCATACACTTTCCAACACCCCATCCACTATCCCCCATATCTCCCCCATCCAATCCCTTTGATTAATCCTCTTGCATAATCCATTTCTCCTAATAAGGTTGTATCAACATCCAATGGCCACTTTACACATGGGCTCTTATTACCTTATATGGAACTTGATGTTTGAGTCCTTCATCCATCTGCTTTATCATATGTCTTCTGAATCCATATTCTCCTCCATCTCCCTCCGTATTTCTGTCTGAAAATTCTCGACAGTCAGAAAAACCTAAAAAATAAAATAAAAAAAATGAGTGAAAAAACATAGAAAAAAGAAAATAGTAAAGAGAAAATCATTCATCTAATGGTGAAAACTTGGCAAACAAGCACCTTGTATATGTACCATGATGAAAAACTGGCAAATAGGCATCATTCATAAATCCCCCATCTAGTCTACTTCCACAATTGGGGGCAACATCCACTTACACATTCCTTTCCTCCATCTCCTACATCTTCCTATCTTTTGCATCCTATCCATCCTATCCCATTTATCCCAGCCCCTCCCTCTTCCTTATGATCTTGATAACGATAGGGGAAAACCTATATACATGATTTGGACACCTCTTGGCATATATTCACCTCATCCATACACTATCATATTCCTATCCACCTCTATCTATCTTCCATTGTCCATGCATCCTTTCCACCTCTATCTATCTTCGATTGCCCATCTCACTCCCTTATCCACCCATCCTACTATCCCTCTTTCCTTGTCATGCATGACACATCTGGAGTGGGGCATCTCCTTATTTACAATTGGGTCCTTGGAGACATCATCCATCCATCCCTTCAGGTAATCCTCTCCATGTCCCCATCCTTCCCATCCATTTATCCATCCAGTAATCCCTGCCATCTACCAAATCCTTATCTTCCTATACTCTCATCCACTAGTCCTTTTCCATATTTTGATCCTTATCTTCCCATCCAATAATCCATTCCATCCTTCCAATTTCTTATCCCTCTATCCACCTATCCTAGCATCTTTCTATCTCCCCATCTTTATCCATCTTTCCATTTACTTCTATTTTCCTCCTATCTCATAATCCCTTGTCATTGGTATCTAGCTATAGGCTACCCTCATGCAATCCAATGCCCTACTACCTCCCTCTCATCATTCCTATCTATTTCCCCAATCTTTCTCATATCTTCATCACTCATTTATCCATCGTCTCACCTTCCCAATTCATATTCTATTGATCTGAATAACTTCCCATCCCTAAGCTTCACATAATATATATCTTGCATATATCTACCATCCCATCTGCATGGCCTATCCTGGCTCCTCATATCAGCTCCATCCTTTTATCCATTTATCATGGTCATCTCATCATCCCTTATCCATTGTCTGTTGTTGGTCTCATGTTAACTGCATTGCCCCTGCGCTTTCACGTAGGCAAGGTTGATCATTTGATCTGCCCCCAGGGCTCTGTCTTTTGTCTGTCTTATCATCCTCCATCGTCTATCTTTGGCCTTGTATCAAACTACGTTTTCCCTTGCTCTCTCACGTAGGGAAGGCTAAATCGTTTCCTCTGGCCCTAGGGTATTTGTCCGGTCTTCATCCTCCATCGTGCTCTCCATTATCCTCTTTCCACTTTTATCCATGGTCTTTTATTGAACTACGAGGGCTCTACGCTTTCATGTAGGTAAGGCTGATCTTTAATCAACCCTCGAGCCCCTAGGTCTTTAGTGTTTTGTTGTCTTGTGCCTTATCATCCTATCATATTGTCGTTTCGTCAAGTATGTCCCTATCCTAGCTGATGCTTACAAACAAAGGTCATTAGTCTCATGAGATCCACTCGGTTTTAGATATCCTATGTCATATTGGTCAACCAATTTACCCTCCATCTTTAGTCTTAATAGGATGTATCCTTCCTAATAGACCGCATCAATCCCATCCATCCTTTTGATCCTGTGGCAAAGGACGTTTGAAATTTTATTGTGATCTTTTGGCGCTTTTGACATTTTGTTTATCATTTGATCTACCTATCATCACTTGTCAAGGTCACCATGATCTCTTATATTATGGTGTGCTTTGACTAGTTAACATAGGGGCATATCTTGTTTTTTCTTTTGTTTGTTGTCTTCTTAGTTGTCCCATGTAGTACCCACCAAGACCCCTGTGGTCTTGCGTTACGCTGGGACATCCTTTTGTGCTTGTGGTTATCCCAATACCTGGCCCGACCAAAGTCATCGTGACTTTGGGGTGTTAGGATAGCCTTTTTGTTTGTTGTGTTTGTGTATGCATTAGACACTAATTCTCCTTGGTTCCACATACCATGGTATCTGGTGTCTTATGCTATAGCAAAAATCAGTGCTCTGAAAATAGAAAATTGCATCTTCCATTGCATTGCATCTTTGCCTCCATCATCATTGCTTTTAACCATATCACATCTCCATCCAATCCTAACCCATTCAATTTAGGACAAATCATCTAATCACATCCTTGGTCTTGTCTCCAACCTTGTTACAAGCCTCAATCCAATCATCCTCATCATCGTCCTCATCATCGGGATGTATCCTTCCCTATCCTTTGGTGTTGTTTCGGGATGTATTCTCCCCTCATCAAAAACCCTTTTTATCGGGATGTACCCTTCCCTATCCTCGTGTTGCTTTGGGATGTATCCTTCCCTCATCAACGACACTTTCATCATCATCATCAGGATGTATCCTTCCCTATCCTTTTGTGCTGTCTTGGGACATATCATTCCCTTAATGATAACACTCCGTCCATCATCAACCCATTTTGTCTTGTAGCTTGATTGGGGCAACATCACCTCTTGTCCTAAAATCCATTTGTGCTTCTCATCATCTCATATCACTTGTCATCCTCCCTTATCCATCACTTTGCATCATCTTCCTCATCTCCCCTTTCATCGTCTCATCCATTTTGAGAGCACACCCGTGTTCTCTTGAACCCACATGTCCTCTTGAGGGGGCATCCTCAATCCCTAATCTTCATCTTCACTCTCATCATCTTTCTTCCCAGTCACTCCTTTGATGACTGGGGCATCTTTCCCAATCTAACCATCTTCTTCTAGGTTCTATGTTTTAATATTCTTTGAAATGATGCTACTTCGTAGCACCATCTCAAAGAGGGGAAAAATGTAGACACCTAAATTTGGACACTTCATTTGTCCAAATTTATCTCTTTTTGTCTAAATATCCTCTTATTTGCATTAATTAAGTAATATCGCTATTATTTAATTAATACCTCTAAATTTCTTCTAAATCCCTAAAGTATCTAGTTAAATAATTAAATACCTTACCCCTTTAATTCCCATTTCATCAAATGAATTAAATAAATGACATTTATTTAATTCCTCGCATGTCACATCATTTCCTTAATCTTAATCTCTTCATTAGGGATGTGCACATGCCCAATCCTTGATTAGGATGTGTCACATCCTCCAACTTTTGCAAGTTGGCTTCTAATCTTTATTAATCACTAATTATCTTCTAATTATTGATCAATTGAGCTTAATCAGTACCTTGGTCAACTCTCCCCATCTCCCAAGGAATTTTTATTTATTTTTATTCATCCAAGGCTCCTCTCTTCTCCATGTGAATTTTTAATTCACTTTTATTCCTCCAAAAAATCTTCTCTTCCCCATGCAAATTCTGGAGCTTTTGACTTGTCACATCACATATGGTAAAGTCTTCTAGAATCTTTGAATTGTCACATCAAGTCACATGTGGGTAAGTACTTGTCTTTTTAAGGACCTTGTTTTATCCAAAGTACTTTCCACCTCTCCTTTTGGAACCTTATCTTATCCACAAGATTCCCCAATCATTTGAATTTTTAATTCACTTTTATTCACCCAAGATTTTTCTCTTCCCTATGTGATCATTGAGAGGTCACATAATCCTTTTTCCAAGATACTTGTTATTCCTCCACATCATGTACCTTCCTTCCACCTCACTTCCATATCATCTCATCCTAGGCCATCTCACATTCCACATGTCAAGATGTGAGGGCTTGTGAGTCATCAACTCACCATAACCCTCCATCTTGTCTTTGTTGGTTTAATATCAACTCTTGAATTCTCTAGAGAATTCAAATTCCTCTATAAATACCCCCTCTTTTCTCTCATTTAGGAAACTCATGCATTTTATACCAAACTCTTGCCATTTTTCATTTAACAACACTTATCCATTTGCACCTTTATGCTACCAAATCGCTCACTCAATTTGCAAGCATCATATTAGCCATTTAACCAAGCCATTTAGCCATTAGAACTTGCATTTATCACATTGCTCATCTTGCATACACCATTTTTATAGCCATCCAAGGAGCACACAAGATTTTAAACATCAAGGACCAACCAAGGGATTTCTACAACAAATAAGGTATAATCGCTTGTCATTTTTTTTGTTATCTTATTTCTTTGCATTATCATTCCTTAGGCTAATTTTGAGGTGTATCTTTTGTGTTCTTCCATTAGTGCATAATAGTTGTTTTGCATCTTTAGAATATGATAGAAATTTAAGGGATCACATTATATATTATGTATGATTGAACATGAAAGCACATATGGTGCATATAGTTAAGTTATTTATTTAACTAGGAAAGCTTATGTTTTACTCCTAGAGAGGTCATCCAGTATGGGAGAATTTTATAAACTTACAATTAAGTGAGGTTATCCAAGTATATAGGTTATCTTTGGAATGATGGAATATCCATAGAAGGAAATACCTAACTTATGTACTTACTAGTTAAGTAGGTTTATTTCAAGTAGTTTAATATGTTGTAGGTAATCTGAGATGATGGACTATCCATTGAAGGATATACCTATGTGTAGCTTAAGATAGCTTTAAGTCAAATCGACCTTGAGTAGTGTATGTGATAGATGACTCTTAGTAAGAATACTGAATGTAACACTTTGTTCAAAGTAGTGTGAATATCTGAGACTCCACTCTAGATTGTGTGACTATCGAGACTAAACATTGTCAGTTCATCGTGATCCAATATTGCATGCTAGATAGAGATTGTGGGATTACAAGTTATAGTTATGTAGGACACAACACTATGCTTAGTTGGTTATTGTTATCGGTTACTCTACCAATCTCTTTATCGAAGGGAAGGGCCATCTATCGAATGATAGATGTGCGGGGGACCGCATTATGAGTTTGTGGTTGGCGGAAAAGTGCTTGAGTGATGCTTCTCCTCCACAGTAGGCGATAAAAGAACCAAGATTTGAAATGAAGGATCTTGGACCGTCTTACAACTATTTTTTCTAAAGCTCTTTGAGCTATGTATGTAATTGTATGCCTTCTTACATTGATGTATTATATGAAATGAAAAGGAAATCATGTTGTATTATGTTTTGCATCTTGATTGGGTATTATCAATAAAGAAAAGAAATTTTTTATTTTCAATGACATGTTACTTGTTTTATTTACTCGTTTGCTATAAATTTAGAAATTTTTACTTCATAGAAGGGTTAGTTTGTTACAAATATATATAAGGTATGGTGTGATAATAGGTCACAACTCTTGACATTTCCACTATTTTTCTCCAAAATTTCAATACCTTATCCTTGTGGTCATGAAGTATATGAGTTAATTTGACATCATGACTTGCGAAGAAGTCAAAAATTCTTCCGAATCATAAATATATTTTCGATTTTCGTTGGGTTGGGTACATTATCTGAGTCAATCCAGTCTCTTTCTTCCCCACCTTAGTGGTTTCCACAACATTCGATCTATTCAAATTTGAACTTCTAGCAAATATTTGCTTTCATAAAATGATTAAACATTCCTTGTTGTTTCCTTTCTATTACCTTTTCCCGCCTCAATGGTATACCTTGAATATACTTTTTCCAAAGTTAGATTCATCAATTATTTCTAATCCCATAGATTCAATATTTTAGATCATCCAATAGGAGATCTAATGAATAATCAACAACTTAGAAATTAAGAGGCACACTAATATTTGAATTCTCTTTCCAATAGATCCTTTTTGTGAAGGAATATCCTTACCCACAAAGCCTCTTTGGTTGGTGTACGTTTCAACTTAGAGCATTGTTTCCTAAAAACTTATATTTATTTGACACCTAGTGTCATACTGTACTCCATTTCCTTTTGGAACTTCTAAACATATTTTGGTTTTCATAGACATGTTGGTGAGTTCATATTATACTCCAACCTATCTATGTTCTATCCAAACCTTTTTCAGGCTAACCTAATTTACCTTTGTCCGGTTTCTTTCTCATATTATCATTTCCAAGTGACTTTACCCCAATGCTTGGAATCTTATTCTCTCATAACCTTTAGAGATATCAAAGTTGTTTGGTCTCTTTTTCTCATCTTATTCAAAACTTCAAAATTGATTTCATCGATTTTGGTTGGTTGAAACATGTCCACTTTGTTGATTACTTATTTTTTGACCATTCTGGTCTTTTCTCTTTTTCCTAGGTACTAACTCTTTTCCTGCAAGATCCTCTCCTTATACAAGAATTAGATTTATGTCAAGAGTTCTCCCATCTTGTGGATATCTCCTTTGTTGACTCTGTACTTCGATCTAATTTATGTCGACATTACATACACATAGATTCGTAGTGTTTTTACTAAATCCAATAATTCTTGACTCTTTGCAACTATAGTTAGCTACTAATAGGGCATTATCACATATCTTCCCATCCCCTTAGAGTCATTTAACTATTTTGTAGGATAAGGTATATATATTGGTTATTATTCCTAACCTTCCTACATAACCCGATTGCATAATCTTCTGCAATCCAAGGTAATATTATAATAAGTTGTTAGTTTAGGTGTTCCTAACTATAGGGACAAGTCTTAACTAGTCCCAAATTTAAACAAATTACAAAGAATTCTCATCTTCCTTTCTCTTTTCCCTCTGTTCTTTTCTTTTTCTATTGTGGCACAAGAACTTTTCAACCATTATCTTCTGATAAGGTTTATACATTGTTTGTGTAATCAGCTCATAGGTTTCAGTGTTGAACCTAGTAACTATAATACCATAGGTAACACACCAACCCTTCCATGAAGTAAAAATTTATAAGTTTTCACCTTTCGAGTAAATTAACTAAGTAACAAACTATTGTAATATAATTTTTTCTTTTCTTTATTGATAATTTTCAAACAAGATGCATAACATAATACAACATGGATTCCATTTCTTTTCAATAATTTCATAAGTTACAAGAATACAAGAATGCATACAGTAACATACATAGCTCAATGAGCTTTGGAACAAATAGTTGTAAGATGGTCCAGGATCCTTCCTTTCAAATCTTGGTTTTTCTGTTGCCTATTGTGGAGGAGAAGCATCACTCAAGCTTTTTTTCACCAACCACAAACTCTTAATGCAATCCCCCACACATCTATTGTTCGATAGATGGCCCTTCCCTTCGATGAAGAGATTGGTATAGTAACTGATAACAACAACCAATTGAGCATAGTGTTGTGTCCTACATAACTAGAACTTGTAATCCCATAATCTCAGACTAGCATGTAATACTGGATCACGGTGAACTGACAGTGGAGCCAAAGGTCTTCACACTACTTCAACCAAAGTCTTTCATTTAGTATTTTCTACTAAAGGTCATCTATCACATACACTACTCAGGGCCAATTTGACTTAAGGCCATCTTAAACTATGCATAGGTATTTCCTTCAATGGATAATCTATGATCCTAGAGATAAGCTATGAACATTTTATCCTACTTGGATTAATCTACTTAACCAAAAAGTACACAAGCTAGGTATTTCCTTCAATTGATAATATATCATCCCAAAGATAACCTATCATCATATACTTGGAATAAACCTACTTAACAAGTAAGTACACAAGCTCCCTCCCATATTGGATTAACTATCCTAGGAGTAAACACAAGCTTTCCTAGTTAAATCAATAACTTAGCTAAGTGTATCACAAGTGCCTCTCATGTTCAATCATACCTAGTATATAATACCTATGATAAACACCAATCTCCTATTATGGAGTACTTACAAGCACAATATGAAAACAACATAAAAGCTTCAATTTCCTTTTCAAAGACACTCTAATTTCTCTAATTCACACATTGGAAAAGACAACTCAAGCATTCATGGAAGACACACCATTCCTAAGTAAAATAACAAAGAAGAAGAGATCCTCATGCCTGTTATCTCTTATCCAAATAAATGACAACAATGCACAACCCTTTCCAACAACAACAAGCTTGATAATCAACTTCTCTAGAACGTCACAACGAAACTCTATCTCTCAACAATAATCTTCCTCCAAACAAAATAGAACTCCCTCCCTTTCTCACTCACAATATAAAATAGAGTATGGATGGAAATGATGCAATATAAAGAATTGTAAGAAGAATGCAAAAGATGCATAATCTTGTGAAAGAATGTGTCCCTCTAAATGAAATGGCTAAGCTATTTATAGAGCAGCTTGGTAACTTCATAGCCTATAGTTTAGGCATGATAATGGACAACAAGCTCCGTGCAAAGTAACACATGAAACACAACAGAAAGGTGGTGATTTCCTAAGTTTATACTTAGCAAAATCACCTATAGGTCGACTTACAATATTGAAAACATTCAAAGACTCATTCAAATCTGCATATGCTCAGTTTGAATTAACACATGAGATAAACATCTACAACAATTGGATTTCTAGAGGTGGTGCCAAATTTATCCACACTTTCATTGTTGGCACGATTTTCGTTGCCATCAAAAATAGTCAACTACCAATTCGTAACACCAAGCACTATCGACTTTCTTTAGGGAATGAGACAACTGAGATGTTAAATATGTTTGACAAAGTCATCGATAGATGTATAAAACATGGCAGGTATATTTACCAAGTCAAAGTTTGATCTTAAACATAGGCATCAACTAAGTCCATGCTTGTATCGACATGAGACAACAACTCAAAATGCAATATAAGTGTTTCATATCGTGTGATAGTATGAGTGATAATTTTCTTCACAAAATAGTCATAAGCTACTTCTATCGACATCTATTCTTTCTCTACTTACTCCACACTTTTTCTCTCTAGGTGATGATATAAATGTTGCGCCTATGTTTTGTGAAAGTCTTGCAAAGTGTTCAAAATACGCAGCCAAACTTTGTCCAACATACCTTATGCTACGTATGGCTTCAAGCACTACTTATAAAATGCTATAAATTTTCACTTTCAAACTCATATACGGTGTGGCCTCCAAGTTTGGGCATTCTGTGTTATATAAGCACATATATGAATATGTGCTAGCTATATTCATATTACATCATGCACCATATAACTAGCGCTATGAAATTTAGCAACATATAATATATGTGTGTATACAAAAGAATACAAACATATAAACATTCATGTAGTAATAGAAATCATATCAATATATATATATTCTCCCGTATACTCATGTATACATAAGTATACATGTATATATATATATCTTCTATATATAGATATATGTATGATTGCACCATTTAAGCATATACACAAGTATTCCAATATACACATATTTAATATGTTCACACACATATATCAGTTTATCATATTCTTGTTGATACACATATACATAATTGATCCCTCGTGTGAGTATGTTTGTAAGTATTTATACTTACACATACATGCATATGATTATGCTCTCGCACACGACTCAATGTATGTATATACTCATATACATGCATACTTTCGACATAGATATGTATCAATGAAAAGATCAAAGACACATAAACCTCAAACACATAACAACATCATATGGTTACAAATATATATATTTATATATACACTTATACATATATATACATGCTTGATAAATAGCATTAACGATTTCCCTCATATATATATGTATGTGTATATATACTAATATATATATATTTATATCCTATGTCAATCAAGTATATATACATTCGATATTCAAATGAATACAAATGAGTAACCATTCACACATAATAATAATTTATTATATATATACATATATATATGTATATACACACTCCTCTATTAAGATTTTATGCTTATGTGTGTATTTGTACGTATATACAAACATATATATTATATAGCAATCATGTTAGTCAAATGATCCACACAATCAAGCACAAAAATACAAGGAACTCACAAGCTCAGACAAATAACATCACCCTATATTACTCTCAATAGTAAACAAGACCATTACTAATGTAGACACATCAAACTAAGGATGAATTACCTACTTCCCATAAAATGACTCAACTCAATTATTCTACTGTGGTGTGTGTATGCTCAAATAGTTTTTTTACCGATTACTCGACCTAGATCTTCTCCTGAGTGATACTTCCCCTCCGCTTGGAGGAATGAACATTTACCTGCAACCACTAACACATGCTCACGACAGCCAGTTGTTGAAAAAATATGCATTTCACATAATACATCTCCAAAGTTATAATATCAATTCAATAACCATCATTTCAAATATATGCATTTATTTTCACACAAAATCAGATGTGGTAACATACATTCATAATGCATTGATAACCAAGTACAAGCACAATTTATTCATTTCCAAAATTCACATTAAATTCACATTTTACCCTACATAATAATAGTAAATAGTAATTACACAATTAGGGTGTAACAAGATGACATTATTGAACAAGAGGATGCAATCATTGATAAGCAATAAAATCCAACCATTGATATCTCCCCTACTTGTGATGAAGTTATTTTAGAAGATCCAACCATTGGATGTCATGAAAATCTAGTTTACTTCTCTCCGAAAAACTCTCCTACTAGGGCATATATCATGGTGCAAGAGGATGATAACATTGATACATGTGTTTCAAAAAATAGTAATGTGGCTTCCTTAGATGAACATGATGAGGTGACATTAAACTCCCGTTTGCTAAAAGATCATCAAAATAAGGATAAGTCTATTGAGGTTCTGAACATTAATTCTCCCTTGATTATTAGACCTCATAAGAGTCCTCTAATCATTTGACCTCCTAAGATTCCTTTAATTATTGGACCTCCCAAGTCATCCCCTAAGCCACTTCTTATCATAGGACCACCACAACACCAACCACAACCTCTAGGAGCTATCTTAAACTTTGCAAGGCATCTCACCAATAACAATGTTTCATAGCAACCGAGTTATCATACAATTTCTCATACATATAACACAAGGGACAATAGGAAACCACAAACCAAACCTACTTCATTACCACTTTCTCAACCTATCTTGCCTAGTGCTTCTCATTTGCCTTTGCATAGCAGAAAGGAGTATGATCTTGTAGAACAACTCTACAACACTCCTACTAAGATATCCTTGTGGGATTTGATTCAAGATTCACCTAATTACCATAGCATGCTTCAAAATGCTTTACAACAAGTTGTTAACCCTCCTAGTGTGCAACCAAAAGATGTAGCGACCCTAATTCAAGGTATAAAATCGGTCAAATTAGACATTACCTTTCATCAAGATGAGTTACCCCCTTTGGAAACACTAAAATAAAATGAGGCTTTCATGGTAATGGCTATCATTAATAACTGTGGGATAAAACAAACTCTCATTGACAATGGTTTGGATCTTAATGTGTGTAGTGTAAATATTTTAGATAAGATTGGAGTGGACAAGGCTATGATTGAAGTTGATTATTTATCTATTTGTGGATTCGATAATGTGGGAAAACAACCTTTGGGTGTGATAACATTGCCTATTAGAGTTGGAAAGGTCACATTACAAACTCTTATCCATGTGATGCCTCAAGATCTCTCATACAATATTATTTTGGGTAGACTATGGATCCATGAGGTGAATGGGGTACCTTCAACTCTTCATCATTTAATGAAATATGTCTATAACAACAAGGTTTATAAAATCAAGGCTGAAGCTCACCCAAAAATTTGTTTGTACACTGAGAAAGACAAGGAAATTCCTTTAAAAACATTGATACCAACTTAAAAAATGGAACCTGTGCAAGCGGAAGAAAAGAGAAGAATATTGAAGAAGTCACAAAGTTATTGGATGATGATTGGGGTTCATTGGATTTCACACCTATGCTCATGGGAGAATACAAGATTACACAAAAAAATAGGAAAGGAGAAAGAAACATACATAATATCAACACAAGATAATTCATCAAAAATATGCGAGTCCACAACTTTTAGCAAAGAAGAGGAAAATAACAATTACACATCCACATGTGAAGAGTGTGATCACAAGAAACCACCAAATCCAAAGAGATAGAAAAGATTTATGGAAGAGGTTAAAAACTTTTGAAACAACTTGGATATAATGGAAAAGGATGTGGTGCTAGAGAACAAGGTATTTGTGTCCCTATAGATCCTAACACACAAGAAACAACTAGTGGTCTTGGCTATTATCCTTTGAAAGAAATTAAAGCATCAAAGAAACCTTCGCTTAATATCAATGTCATCACACAAAACACTCATAGGAAATATTTAAATACATGTGATGAAGAGGAAGGAGAAATACATCAAACAACTTTCCTATCACCTTCAAACATGACTTCAAAACTTAAGGCTGCAATTATGCATTTTGTTCATCCTAGATAATAAGTTCTCAAACCCAAAAGATGGGGCAACAATTCAGACCTTTTTGGTCATAATTTCCTTGAAGTACATGTTAAAGAGAATGTGAAAACTATTTTGTATACCCTTTTGGCCCTTACTAAACATATGCTAAAATGAAGTAGTGTTGTTTTGTATGGAATAGGGCAAAACAAGGCGTTCATTGATCAAACCCACAGGCTACCTCACTGTGAAATGAAAGGAACAGTCATTAATAAATTTCAAAAAACAAATAATTAAGCCAATCACTTCAGTGGGATTGAATATAACCTAATTATAGAATTTTCCTCCAATTTTCATAAAGATCCATTGGTGGAAAAGAAAGTTATGGATTTTTTTCTCAAACTACAAACTTTAGGTGGCCACAAACTTGCTCTCACCAAAAATGGCATAACTTGTTCAAAACTTAATAAAAATTACTCAAACAAAAATAATATGAAACTAGAATCATGCCTTAAACTTTTAGAATTGGTTTCAAGCCCATATTATACCATACATTTCTGTAATATCATGTTTTCAGACTGTAAATTTTGGAAAACACCGTTAGAATAGGGTAGCCTTCACCAAAATGGCCATATCTTCCACCAAACTCAATGAAATTCAATGCCAAAATAAAAAAAATAAAGAGGATTCAAATTCCCACACATTCCAACCATTTTAAAATCATTAAATTTTCTGTACAAACCATACACAATGAAAGAACAAGACTAAAACACTAGAAAACACCAAAAAACTTCCTTCCATTCACTCCAAGTTTGAAAAATCAATACACTAATCCTTGCATTCGACCATTCCAACTTATTCACGCCTTTTCCATCTTTTTTTCAATTTATTCCCACGTTCCTACCCTTGCATGTAACTGAAATCCACTTTTTTGACAACTTGCTAAAGTTGCCATGCAACATTTCAACAACTTTAGGAATTTTACAACTTTTCTCACCAACAACCAAAACCACTACAAAATGATTTGAATACAATTGAATATGGTAATAAATGACCTTTTGAACCACTAAAAACCATTAGAAACCCAAAATTACAAAAAATGAAGCACCTAGTGCCCCTGCACCATACGCCCGAGGAAGAAAAGATTCAAGTTCCAATTGAATGTAGACCTGCAATAGTATATCCATGCTTGAAAATATCATCTTCAAACATCCAAGTAGCATATTCCATAGGAAGACCCCTCCATTTGACCAAATATTGCAAATATGTTTTATTTCTTGTCTTCTTGAGCTTCTTTGTGTCTAATATGCACTCCAACTCTAAAGGCTTGCTTTTCTTTCTCTTCTTCCAATTGTGTTGCATATGAAACTGTTTGCTAACCTTCTCATGATCCTCTCCATGCTTGGCTTCATCATCTCCATGTTTCTTAACTTTTACTTGTTGTTCCTTTACAATGGATTTTCTTTGCCAAAATGGTACTATATAGCCATTGATCCATTAAATTATTTTTCTCCTTTCTACCTTGAAGGTTGACATTCCTATATTAACTTGCAAAATAAAAATCAAAGTTTGTACTCATATTTACCTTGTCTTTATCTTGTTGTCCCAAAGTTCCTCCCTCTTGGGCTTCATGGCTTGTCATCTCCTTCCCTTTGTAGGTTTCCTCCTTTTATTTAATAATCCTCTTTTCATCTTTAGGTACCTTGCAATGTACCTCTATTGCAAGATGTCTTCTTTTGTTTACTGCTGCAACTTGTTTCCTTTCTTTCACATCTTCAACTTTGTTTGTAGACACTCTCTTTATATATTCTATCATCTTTAAGGTCTTTTTCTTCTTATTTTGCATACCTGCATTCACATTCTCAAACATATCATTAGAAAATAAATCAAGAGACCAAGATGTCTCCTTAAGTGCCTCCTTCATGGACATTTTCTTCTCCTTTCCCATTTCTTCTTTCAGTGCTGCTTGTTGTAGTTCTTTTGCATCTTTCTTCAAGTCCTCTTCCATGAGAACTTCATGCACCTCTTCTAGTGAACGTTGCTCCTCTGGCAACTCTCTACTATCCCCAACTCTATGGGTTTCTTTCACACTCTTGTCTTCTTTCTTCAAGGCAACCAACTTATACCTCCTCTTCCTCTTAACAATCTTCTTTACTGGCCACTTGACAATTTTGTTAATGGTGATGTGCCAACTCCACACACTTGTTCCTATACTCTGTATTCTTTCTTCAAGTTTTTGCATTTTTTCCAAAGCTTATCTCATCGTTGTTATCTTTTGTTGAATATTTTTTTTTTTACCTTCTAATCTTTCTTCTTCATTTCACTCCTTTCTCTCCTCATCTCTTGTTGCTTTCTTGACAACTTCTTACTCTTCAAATCTTCATGGATTATTCTCCTCAACACTTCCATTCTTTTGGTATTCCAATACCTTCACACACACAAATATCCTCTACCCAATAGGATTTTGGAAGATGCGCTCTCCAAGACCTCTTCTACCCACTTCCTCTTAGTGGAAGAGATCTGCACACCTTCTACCCAGTTTCATCACTATTACAAGACCACAACAAGCTTTCATGAAGACTAAGACCTATTGTTGCTCCTGTAAATGAAAATGATGCTAAATGACCAAAACAGTCCCTTACAAGATCATTCAAACATGACACAAGTTGAGGTACCTCCAAAAACAACAAGAATAAGATAATTTCAAAGAGGCTACACACCATGCAATGCTTAACTTCATGAAACAACACGGACTCAACCCATTTTTGCACTACTTGCTTATGTTGACTTATAAAGATAGTTCAAAATAGTGAATTTCCAAGATTGTGCAGACCAATCCAACCATTCTCTTGACCTATGGGGACTCTAAAGGCATCTACCAACCTAGAAAATCACAATTTTCAAGAGAACCAACATGGGTTTTGAGTGAACAAAGCTCGAAAGTTCAAGAAACCACTGTTTTACAAGTTTTCCTTCACTATTCAAATGGGACAATCCTAAATGCAATTCCACTAATCTTTAAATGCCCTTGGAAACCCTGTATATGGCATGAAAATACTCTAGTACATAAAGCAACATTAATCAATGCAAAAAATCATGAATCAAAACGTGGGTTTAGAAAGAGCAATAAAAAAAGATCAATTTCACTATTTTTTTCACACTTTCTTCATAGTACTAGTGAAGATTTCTCAATAACCCATGCATGAAACTTAAAAAAACCAAAGAAAAACTAAAATATAGATCAAAACATAATTTTTCTCAAGATTTTTGCATTTTTCAATGGTTCAAAAAAAAGTTATCCCATTTTTAATGTCTGCTACCAACCCTAGCTAAGGTTTGGACAATTTTTACCAAAATCACTATAACTTCAGCAAAACTTGATGAAATATCCTAAAACCAACACCATTTGAAATAGGATTCAACAAAAATTAACATGCAACTGGTTTCAAGCCATTATCGAGGCTGTACAGGCCGTGCCAAACCAAGAAAGTGAACTGCAACTCAAAAAATAGTGAAAAAAACTTGCTCTATTAATTCAAAATCATAAAAATCAAAGTTACAATGCTGCAGTCGACCTTTTCCCAAGCATATAATCATGTTTCTATCCTTTTCATTAGTTACACCATGTTTCCATCATGTTCATTCATGATTTTCATGTTTTACTATTCTCGCACAAAAAATGCCTTTTCAAAATTATCAACATTGACAATTTTTGAAAACCCACTCAAAATTAAAAACCCACACCTAGAATCTATTCAAAATGAATCAAAAACATTAGAAATGGTCATTAATGACCTTGTGAACCACTAAAACCCATTATCAACCCAAAATTACAAAAAAACCAAAAATGAGCAAAAATGAAGCACCTAGTGCCCCTGCACCAACATGTCTTGGTAATAAAAAATATTACCAATATAAAGATTCTTGTGTATGTATTACATCTTGTGCTAAGAAAGAAATATCTTTTTCACAAAAGAAAGCCACATCTTCTACCATTGATCAAGAGAGTACCTTGTCGAAGCTTCTCCAAGCTCACTTGATATCTCTCCCTCCAAGGACACGAAAGAAATTTTACAAAAAAATTTCATTTTGTGCATATCATAGAGTTCATGGTCATTATACTAATGAATGTAAGGCTTTGAGAAATAAAATTCAACATCTCAATGATTGTGGTGCTCTTCCTTGTGTTGATGCACCTATTTCCTCTAATTGATAATAATTTTCATCCTATCATGTTGCTCATCACTATGTGGCATTAGTAGCTTTACGTGTCTATCTCATTGCCATTCATGGTGGTACAATTTTAGGTGAAACCATATTTCTCTTGGCAGCAACATGATAGTTCTTGGTGGTTGTCTTTGTCTCTATGACTGGGGGGGAAGGATAACTAGTTTTGGGAGTTGTGCATTCTTTCAAAGGATCCTCTCTTTCTCTCTTTCTACTTAAAATACCAACATAGCAAGTATGTTGACATTTTAAGTGGGGGGCATATTGTCCCCCATTCATTGTTTGCATGTCCACTTCTTAGTGATGATAACATACATCTCCTAGTCTGTGTGATTTTTTTTTCAAAGTGTGGTCTTCTAAATTCATGTGACATGTCTTCCTTGTGGTGATATTATACTTGATGTTCTACAAGAGTGTTAGCTTTCTTGGCATATGACATTCCTCTTAGTGGTAATGCTATGAATTGCATTCCCTAAGTTGTGAATCTTTTATCCTTGACTAATCCTCTCTTGGAGACATTAAGAATGGTGTTCCCTAAGGTGAGACCTTTCATGAACTAAGAAAAACCCATTTGTCCATCCTATCCTATTGTATTTAAAATGGCCACCAAGCATAACACAACTTGCTTGCTAGTGGAGCCTTTCTCATGAGTGCCTAGCATAATGTAGCTTGATACCTTGTGACCATTTATGTGATGCCTTATCAAAGTTATCAAGAGGTATAATTTTGGTATGGTTGATACATGGGAGCTTGTAGACTTGGCATGACTTTCCCATCGACCACCTTTTTGTGGGTACATACCGACCTAGTGTGTGTTTCTCACTTTCTTGGGGGCTCACTTAGTGGACACCGGGTTTCACTAGCCCTTGTGAGTATATTTTTCATGGCCACCAAGCATAACACAAATTTCTTACCTATGGAGCCATGTGTTTCATAATTTATTTTACACCTTTGTGAGCGTATTTGATGGATGTGGCATAATGCAACTTGCTAGTTCATCTTTCTTTCCTCTTTGCATTAATTTTGACATTGTATTCTTGTGTATCTTGTCTTGCTACTTCATATCATACATTCATGTGTGTCCCTTTGTTCTTATGTTGGTTTTCCATGGGATCTTGATCCTAGGGGCTCGACCACCTCCTTGATATTTGTCATCCTATCCTATCAACATTTATGCACTTGGACCCCTCTCGACATATATTTGTCTACTTTAGTGTGATTTTTAGCATAGGGCTCATCCTCTCACTAAAGTGGGGCTAAATATAGTGTAGAAAAATGTACACCTTTACATTTTCACACTATGTTTGGGTCCTATTGGGTGAATATTTTGTAATCCCTCTACAAATTACAAAATAGTGATTTTAGCCACAATTATTGTGAGATAAATCTCTCCTCTCAGAAAGTGGAGGCTCCCTTCTTATTGCTTACTGGAACAAAAAGTAAACTATGCTAGACTTTACAATATATACACTATTTTAACCATGTAGGGGGTGTATTACATTCATCGTTTTCTCTTATTTCAGAAAATGTGTTTACAATGTTCGACAATGTTACTTCACAATGCCTTTCAGTTGTAAGTAAAACCTAAGTAGTAATTCCAAATATTCTCAATTAAACATAAGTGTAACCCAAGAATACCAGTATAACCAAAGATATGAACCAAAAAACACATGAAAGCACAAAGTCTTTTCGTTGTTCCCAATAAGAGTTCTTCAATAACTAGAGATGTAAATTGAAGCATAAAGTCTTTCAATCCATGCCACGAAAAGGTCCATGTACCAAATGAATAATTCCAAGCTCAAATTCTTGACAATTCTTCACCAAAAGATATTAATAGCACACACACAATCTTCAAGTAAATCATATAACACAAAATCTACAAAACTTAGCTCGAATGCCCTCCAATCACACGTAAGGAAACACCACTTATCCAATCAATTAATAAGATAAATTAGCAAGAAAAACATAAGAACATTCTCACTCATTTGAATTTGACCCAAAACAAAGGTTGGTATGCAAATTCGCCTTCTTTATTGATTGGAATTGATATGCAATTTGAACTCAAAGTTTCAAAGTTGGAATACAATTTTGGTAGCACTTTGTTGTAAAAGATTAAAGGTAAAAAATACAAATGAGCTCTTTCATATTTATAGGTGAGAGCTAAGAGCTAATCTAAGAAAAATTCCAACTACTTTGACTTATTCAACGATGGAGTCCAAAATAATTGGAGAACTTCAAAGTTGTTACATGTATTTATAATTTGACAAATGACATGTAAATTGTCTTTGGCTAACTACAAAAACTTGAAATATAATCTAAGGCATGGTCAACCTTCTTCAACATTTTGCATCAATAAATCATCATGTTTCTTTAGGATCGCTTGTAATTCTTTATTTGGCACTGAAGTATGCTTGATGATTCCTCAGGCTCTTGATACTGAATCTCTAACAGTTTTGTAGGATTTTTCATCTCGCCCAACATACTATTTTTGCTCAAAGATAATTGAAGATAAAAAGTTCAATCTATTAGTGGTATTGAAAACACTTGGTCTTGAAACTCCTTCTGAATCATGCCGCTGAACTGTTGAACCACATTATTTGGGGGAAGTAGCTTTTGACTATCATCTCGCAGCTTACATGGAATTTCTTCAATTTTATTTATCAGTTGCAAGTCATGTTCTTCACCAAGCTCCCGTGTAGATTGTAGATCATTAAGCAAGTTGGTGAGAACAGTGTCTTTGCGAATCAAATACTCTTCAATTTCCACGTACATGTCTTGGTTGGGAATGACCCTAAACTCCTCCAATTTGTCTAGAGTTTTCTCATCTTAATCCAAGACTGTACTTTATTTTCTATGTCCTCTTTCTCTTAAGAGAAAACTTTCACAATGTCATCTAGTTTTGCTCTAATGTTTTCCATCTTTTCCAAATTTCCCATGGCTAACCCTAGCATTTCTATGCCCAATTCGATCAAGCAATCAAGATATTCACCAACTACGCTACCTCTAGCCTGTACCCTTTCCACATTTTGAATGATGGGATTCTCAATACCAATTGTAATTGCCTCAGGTTTAATGGATTCAGAAGGTTGAGTGATTTTTTGTAGCACAGACGTGAGTTGCTCCGTCTTAGCTTTGTAGCGATCTTTCATCTTTTTCTCCTTGTCAAATTTCTCAATGAGAGAATCTAAGGCTGATTGAACATCCACCTTCACACTATCATGAGTCACTTTACCCAAGAAAACCCTCGTGACAGAATATTCTGCAAGATCTACTTCCTCATAAGTTTCATCGAAGGGAGGCTGAGCTATCTCCATATATTTGTTACCATCCTTATCAAAAATAATCCTAGAAAGAATCTTTTCTTTCTTTTTGGTCCTAGTCTTGGTAGTGGAAAGTTGTGCAAATTCGAATTCATCAAGAAAGGTGGCTTATTTCCTTCTTTTTGGTGCTTGTGAAGACAACCATGGTGGCAATGGTGAACCCTTCTCAGGTTGAATAGCCATCAGATGAGATGTAGCAGTTGTATCCACAAAGGTGGTGGTCACAATGGGAGATGTGTTAGTCAAAATAACCTTAGGAATTTCAGCTCTAGAGACTTGCACAAAATCATTCAAAAATTGCTCCAAATTAGAGTGAGATGTGAGATCAAAAAACAGTGATGATAGACTTGGATATGACATAGGAGAACTAGTCACATTGTCTAAACCTTATCTTGGGATTTCACTGGAAATCATGAGATGGGAGAAGAATGTACAAAATGAACCAAAATAATAGGTTCCATAACACTTGTTACTATGGGGGAGGATTAACCAGGACATTAGGTACAAATGTGGTCATAGGAGGAGGAACGAAAGTAGACACAACATTGTCAATGGAAGATGAGGTGATAGGTGGTTCCTCAAGAATATTTTCACAAGGAGACATATATGCTTCTTCATGATCCTCTTCATTAATCTTCCCTTCTTCTTGCACATGTTTCTTGCACATGCTCCTTTCAGGCCTCTGTGGATGGTCCCTTTGCAGATTTCCCAGCCTTCTTTCCACCCTTGACCACAAATTTGATCTTAGGCTTTGAAGATCTTCTGGAGCTTGGAGCATTATTCTTGTTTTTAGTCCTTATCTCTTATTTATTTCCTGCTTGCATTTTAGATTCATCCTCTGACCCAGTAAAGAAAGGATTCAATTGAAGATCCCTTTCATCCAACTGAACATTTGTATTGGCTAAGATTGGTTGAAACCTTTCTTAGATTGATATTACTTCTTTTCGAGACCACTGGATTGAAGGAAGAGGAGAAGATGCAATTTTATTTTTTTCATATTCAACAACGAGAATACTATCTTCATATTCCATGTCCTCTGGGATATCAACAAGATCCAATTCCCTTATTTGATCTAAAGTCAATTTGCAATAATCCATCTTCTTGATCTCTCATTTTGCCTTAAGGTCAGCCAAAATGTCTTTGATCTAATGCACATGAGAGAAGGCCATTTTGATTTGAGACTTCATGCCTCTATAGTCAAATTCATATCTTTCCTTATACAATTTGATTATCACTTGTTGCATTTTTTATTCAACCGCCTTTGCCTTGTGTGAGGTTAGAATGGAGTACCTTCCAATTGCCAATGAAAATTTGAATCTTGGCTTATGAGCTTCCATTTTCTTATTATGAACCACAATAATCTACCTGCATAACTCCATTAAAAAAAAATTATCACTTGGATAACGTGGAAGCATATATGGATAGCTAGCAAAGCATCCTACTCTTAAATAAGTAAAATTTGGAAACTGTAGGTACATGCATCCATATTTGTTTATAATTTTCCATGCTTCATTTGATACCCTTTTGTTCTCCAATTCAGGATCGAAGGGACACAAGAGTGGTCCGAAGAAGGAATCTTTCACCCTTCTAAAGTGTTTGATACTTCCCTTGAGGATGATCTGTGGAAAATATTTGAAAATTGGTGTAACCTTCCTGTCACCTTCAGAAGTCAAACCTAGAAAGTTTCTCATGGAGGCCGCAACATAGACCAAATACGAGGTCATGTAGAACTTATGTGTTGCATGCACGTGGGTCAAATGCTCATGGAGAGCATTGTTGATTACCTCTCCCCAAAAGATGTGTTGCTTCCCTTTCAAAATGATCTTGATGTATGTGTGCATCCGATCCTTAAAATAACATGAAGTTGGTAAACCATGCACTCTTTGGAGAAGAGTGATGAGGTTGTTTACCTCTTCAATAAAATCAATACAAGGAGAGATTTTGGGAAATCTAGTAACACCTAGCCTAGGAGCCTTGAGCCAATTACTGTTGATCATTTTTTTTGCAAAATCAGGATCCTTGTCATATTTTTCTTTTGTGGATTCCTTAGAAATCCCCACATATGAATCAACACCTGAGCACCTAAAAAATTTGTTAAAGAAATCTGCATCTAACTCCATTACCATATTTTGGTTTGAATCCCTAACTTTCTTGTCATCCTTGTTATAGTTAGAAGTGACTTGTAGCATGAACTCTGGATTTTGAGCAACTACCAAGAATGAAGCCACAATGTGTATGTTGCTATAAATTTTTGACTTCATCCTATTGGTTATAGGTTCTTTCTTAGTTCTTTCAACAAACTCACCCATGTCTACATGATCGATCTATGTGTCTTTGATTTCATCCACATTTGATTAGACCACTGTAGGAGGAAGTACACCTTGGTATTTGTACTTCATTGCTTTCCCCTTGGGAGGAGACAAATCTGACATTGGCAGAAGAAATGACTTGTAGAAATGTAGATGCAAGATCTTGATAAGCATGCAAAAAGGAACTGCATGAGAAGATTAACAATATTGCAAATGTTAGGAAAAATTTTACATTTAGGAAATAGTAGCGATATCTAAAAATGGAGTGATTACGCGAAAATTGGGGTTTGAGCACGGTGGGCATGAAAAACGAAGCACAAAATATTAGCTTGGTGAAGCAGGAAAATTTCCAATATTAGGAAAATTTCACGAGAAATGAACGTATGTGCTAGAAAATAACGAATCTACAAGTGGAAATTGCCTTTGACAAAAAAATTGTAAAGTCGGTAAAAAATATTGAAACAACAAGTGGGAAGTTTGCTTTTTTGCAATTTTGGAAAAAAAATTGATTTTGCGAACTTGGGAACAATTTCGATTATTGCAATTTTGGTAAAAATCTCCAACTGTGCAAATAAGAAGATCATCTTTTGTGAAATCGAAAAAATTCTCCGCTTTTGCAAGTAACACTTGCTTGATTTGTCTAATCAGTAAAAATCATTGACTTAGCAAATGGGAAGATCCTCGTTTTTTCCAAAATCGTGAAAATTACTGATTTTACAAACTGGGTGGGTTATTGATGTTAAATTGGGAAAACTCTCTAATTTTACAAGTATCCTTGGGTTTACTTGCTGGGTCGGGGGAAAACCCCGACCCTACAAATGGGGGGAAGACTACAGTTTGTAAGTTCAGAAAAAAAGTCGAAGCAACAATACATAGCTCTTACATTTTTTGGGAATTTTTACAGAAATTACAAGTCGAAGACTTGGCGGCTTTTGCATATTCAAGGCTTTAGGCCACATTTACAAATGGAAAAATCAAGACTTGTTTGGTCGAGGAAAAATCTCGACCGTACAAAGGATAGTTTAGTGGATTAGTATTTGTATGTTTCAGCGAAAATGTCAATATTACAAACATGACTTCGGATTTCTTGTGGGGTCAGAGATTTATAATGAAACTACAAGTACTAAGCAACGCGGAATGAATGGTTATTGGTTCAGGGAAAAACCCTGATATGATAAAGGATAGTTTATATTCTCGTACATTTGAGAAACTAGAGGTGGGTAAAATGTTTCCTTGCTTTGTTTGCATCATCAATGAAATCATTGGTGATGCAAACCAAAACCTGGCTAACTTTTCTTTACAATACACACAATATAACTACATGTGTAAGTAACAAAGACATCTCAAAGAAAAACATGAGATCCAAACCCAAAGGCGAGCATAAGAATAATTAAACATGAAACTTAAAGATGGAGAAAACCGTAAAATGGCATAAACTAGGGTATGCAAAAAGATGAGACCAATGCATACAAAACAAACAAAAACTACAAAATCAAAAACATAAAAATGATCACTTGAAATACAATGGATCATAAACTAAAACAAAAAACCCTAGATATCTAGTAGATGATAAAAAAATGAATAGAAAGATGAAAATGCGAGGAACTTACCCAGAGAAAAATGAAACCCTAGGTCAAAACTTGATTGGAATCCACTCAAACTTTGAACAAACAAATTTCCAGTGAGCTCACAACACAGGTAAGAGCAAGAATGGTGAGTAGAATGAGAAAGAAGGACAAATTGAAAGCTTTAAAAATGGTTTAAAAAGACATAAAAATGACAATTAATATCGTCAACACGAAAATTGAGATTGTAGGAGCGGTAAAAATTGGCGTGCTTACAAGTATAACTTGTAGTGTTAGGAAAATTTAACTATTTTACAAGTGACTTGTAATTTCATGAAAAATATCCAATTTTATAAGAAACTGCCCCTTCTGCAAACTTGACTTGCAAGGTCGGGGAAAAACCCCGACCTTGCAAGTATAAAAAATATTCTAACACTTGACAACTGAACTTTCACAATTCACGTAAAAAGATAATTTTAATGAAGGTTATTGCTCAGAAGAAATTCCAAGACTTAGGACCACACATGAGAGCAGATTGAGATTCACCTCATTTTTCCTGGTTAGAGTGCATGAGACTATGAAAGAAACAAGTTTCGTAGGGGTTATCCTGTGAATCAAGCACAACTAGATTCAAGGATAATAGGTCCCTTAATTAATTGGACTTAATTAAGCCTTTAATTGACCCAATTATGCATTTATAAACCAAATTAATTATATTTTATGAAGGGAGAACCTGCAATTAATTAATGCCTATACTTAATTTAACATCTTGAAAAGTGTGTTTTCAAGGCTTATGGCCTAGGACCCATTCACCCAAGGGTGAAAGGGTCCCCCTTAAGCTTTAGAACCTATTTTTAGTATTTTTTTGTGGCATTTTTATGATCCCAAATTCAAATTTTAAATGTTGGCTTATAATGTTTAATTGTCGAGAAATTAGAAAATCATCTATAAATACATAGTTATTTTATCAATTCAACATTCGAGAAAAATCACATGAGAAAATATTATTGTAAAGAGCATTGAAGAGCAGATTTATCAAGCATCTACAACAACAATCAAGATCAAGATCATCATGTCAAAGTTATTTGCATTCATGCATGTTTTTGGAGCTAACATTGTGATGTAGGTTTCAAGTTTTCAAGTCAAGATTTAAGGTATCAAATCAAGCATCTAATCACACCATTCATGCAAGATCAAGACCTTGGAGAGATGTATTAGAATTCAGTCTGTCAAGGATCTCAACTCAAGGGTTTTCTGAGATGCAACATAGCAAGTGTTCATTCAACATTCCTTTCTTAATCATTTCATTTCAAGGTTTAATTACCAAAACGGGGTTTAACCAAGGCAAACCCCATTCACCAAAAACAATCAATTTTCCCTCTCTTGTGTATTTGCAGATCTAAGGTTGAAGAAAAGATTGGAATTGAAGATCTCAAAAGTGCAAAATTGCAAAAGTTGTTAAAGTTACAAAATTGTCACAAAAAGCTGTCAAGATCACAAAAAATCATATCTTAGATTTATTTTTGACATTTTTGCAGTAAAAATTATGGAAAAAGGCATCTCAGATCCATCTTTAGAGGCTCCCAAAAATTGAGGAAAAGTTTTGTACAAAGACCCATTCGCCATTTTAGGACACATTGCGACACTTTTGGTGACAACTTTTTAGTATCTTACCTTCTTCAAATCTGTCGGGAGTTTGTTGTTTCTGTTAGTATTATGCTTCATCTACATGATTCAAGTCTTATATTTCAGATTTGAGTTCATTTACTATTGTATTTTTATCTCCCAAGAGTGTTGTTCAAGCTGATTTTACACTTTTCTGTCATAAAGGAAATTGCAAGATCTTTTATAGAATTGAATCACTTAAAGGCTGGAAGTCAATTCTATTATTGGGGGATCTCATTTCCTAATGAAATAGATGAAAGATAGGTTCATTACATCCCATTTTTCCCTTTATATTTTTAGTAAATTATTGGTGAACCTCTCATTTCAATAGAAAGAATCTATTTTTCTATGTTTCAACATGTTTATTAAATCATTATTCACTAATCACATAAATATATATATACACATATTAATATGTATGTATTTAATATATTCACTTACATATATCATTATTTTAATTATCCATACAAACACATATATTTACATATCCATCAATCAGTATATATATGTCACATATGTCCAATCGATATTCTGATGCATATGGTATATCCGTACACGAGTATGTGTAGATACGTCTACCTACGTATATGCATGCATGTTTATACTCACATGTATGATTTATTGTAAACATGCACATATATACATATATACATTCTATGTATATACTTATTGATTAATACATAAATAGGAACACACAAAGAAGAACTTACACTTAACACAAAGACATAATAACATATTCCCAATCAAGAACACTCAAAGACTAAAACCATAAACCAATACAAAACATTCCCAAACCATGACTAAAGGTTGCTTACCATTTCCTAAACTAACTTGACTCAACTTGACCAAACTAGGATGTGAGTGTGTGATAGCTCAATAGGCACATTAAGGGTTACCAAACCCGGTCCTTCTCCTAAGTGATAGTCCCCCTCTCTTTTGGAGGCTCAACTCTATTCTTGCATCTATCTTAGTACATCACAACAGTAGTTAGTTGATAACATTACATTTTTATGCATCATATATCATTGCACTATCAAAGTATTGAAAATATTCATATTGAATTGCACATTCATTCATCATATTTTCCATCCACATATATATACACAAAACGCAATCAAGTATTAAAACATTTTAACTCATCAAGCAAAAGTAAATAAGTAATAACACAATGGGGTGTAACATATTCCCCCCCTTTTGAATCATCATCCCCGATGATTTTAAGTATCAAACATGAACATAAAACATAACAACATAACAACATTATTTTTTAGGAATTTTCAAAGTCTAGAAAAACATGAGGAAAATTTTGCTTCATCTCAACATAGTCCTCATACTTGTATTGTTAATCCATGCAATACATTCTTAGTAGATCCTTTAACACTTGGTTCACCCTTTCAGTTTGACCATCAGTTTCTGGATGATATGTTGAGCTTATGTTCAACTATGTCCCAAGTGAAGAAAACAAGGTTTGCCAAAACCTAGATGTCACACAAGCATCCTTGTCAAAAATAATCTTCTCAGGAATTTCATGTAACCTAAATACCTCTTGAATAAAATTTTGAGCTATAGTAGGAGCTATGTCCATTAGATTCCTTGGAATAAAGTGAGCCACCTTCATAAGCTTATCCACCACTACTAGAATGGAATTATGCTTATTCCGACATTGGAAGACCTTGCACAAAATCAATGCTAATGACTTGCCATTTCCTTTTTGGAACTTCATGAGGATACAAAATTCCTATTGGGTGATGATGTTTTGCCTTCACCCTCTGACATTCTAAACAACTTGCTACAAACCTTGCAATATCCCTTTTCATTCCTTTCTAGAAATACAATGGCTTCACATCAACCAACATCTTAGTCACTCCGAGATGTCTAGAATATGGTGTGGTATGAAATTATTTCCACACTAAATTCCTTAATTCCATAGAGTCAAGTACATAGATTCTTCCCTTAAACCTTAATAAACCATCAGGTTCAAAGTGAAATCCTTCATACCTTGGGTCTTGCGGATTATTCAAGAGTTCTTGCTTGAATTGTCCATAATACTCATCACCCTTGGATTTCTACAACACTTGACCCTTGAAATCAATTTGAATTGATATCATTGAGGAGATATGCCTCCTACGACTTAGGGAATCTACAACCCGATTCTCATTCCCCTTGATATAATTGATTTAAAATAATAATCAAATTTCAATTCCAACCATCTTCTTTTTCATGCATTTAGATTTAGTTAAGTAAACAAATACTTTAGATTGTGGTGATCGCTCTTTAGTTCAAAAGGTTTCCCCAACAAATAATGTCTCCATATCTGTAATGCATGGTCAACTGCTACTAATTCCAAATCATGCAAAGCACATTTTTTCTCATAAGGCTTCAGCTTGCTTGACTCATAGGCTATGACTCACCCATCATGCATCAAGACTTCACTGAAACCTTCTCTTGAAGCATTTGTTATGACAATAAAATCACCATATGAATTTGGTACTTTCAATATCAGAGCTATAGTCAATTTCTCCTTGAGTTGGTCAAATGCCACTTGACATTTCTCCGACCATTCAAACTTCTTCCCTTTTCTCTGTAATGAAGTAATGGGAAAATTTATTATAGAAAAATTTGCTACAAATTTTTGATAATAACCAACCAAACCCATAAAGCTTCGAACCTCAGGCACATTCTTAAGTACTGGCCCTTCAAGCACTGCTTTTATTTTTGTTGGATCAATTGCAATCCAATTAGTTGAAATGACATGACCCAAATACTACACTTCCTTTTGAAAGAATGTACACTTTGAGAGTTTCCCATATAGCTTATGCTCTCTTAAACGTTGGAGAATAATCTCTAGATGTTGGAGATGTTTCTTTTTGTTCTTGGAGTAGATAAGAATATCATCCAAGAATACCAACATGAAATTATCCAAGGAGTCCTTGAATACATTATTCATCAAGTTCATGAATGTTGTAGGTGCATTCATTAGTCCAAAAGGTAGGAGTATGAACTCATAATGACCATACCTAGTCCTAAAAGTTGTTTTGAAAATGTCTCCATCCTTGATCCTCAATTGATGATAACCTGATCGTAGATCATTTTTTGAAAACGCTATCATTCCTCACATCTGATCAGATAGATCATCGATATGTGGTAGCACATACTTATTCTTTATTGTTGTCTTGTTAAGAAAGCAATAATCAATGCACACGCGTAGTGTACCATCTTTCTTCTTCACGAAGATCACTGGAACTCCCCAGGGTGAAACACTATGTCTAATTAGTCCCTTGGAAAACAATTCCTCCAATGAGATTTTAGCTCCATTAACTCCGTCGAGTTCATCCTATATGACACTTTTGACATAGGCTCTGGCACTGGAACAATGTCGATGGAGAAATCAAACACTCTTTTGGGAGGTAATCTAGGTAATTCATTTGGAAATACATCCACAAAGTTCCTTAAGAGAGGATATTTCTCCATATTTGATTTTCTTGATTCCACCACCTCACCATCTTCAGCTTCTTGGAGGTCTTGAGGTCCATAGTACATTACATAATCTTGATAAATGAACTCATTGTATTCCCTAAGTTTCTCCATTTTCACAACAAAGAGTTGACAACCTTTCTTCTTCTCTCTATGCATTTGTATGGTGGATATCTGCCACAACTTAACTTCTCTAGGTGTTCCTTGTAAGAATACCCAATTTCCAAGATCATCTAAACATTCTACTATTTTTTCATGACAATCTACTTTGGCTCTATGCTTCCATAGCCAATTCATCCCTAAAATGACATCACATGAACCTAGGCAAGCTACATACAAATTCACTTCCATAGATAAACTTGGAAGTTCAACCCTTGCTTTGAATAAACATTGCTCCACCTTAGCTCATGTCTGGTTTGCATATTCAAAAATCCAATACTTTTCCATATAGCTAGGTTTTCTAGAAATTTTACTAGCTATACTAGGAGAGTTTTTTTTTTCTATAGCATCGGTATTAATTAAAATTGATATGGGTGTACCAAACAAAGTACCTAGGATTTCCATTGGACTAATTTGGTACTTCACTTGTCGGCTTTCTAATGCCGCATGGATATTCTATTGGAATGTTTCTCATTGAGGAGGTAGAGGGTTCCCATGTGGTTGTGTCCATGGTGGTTTTTTGGAACACTGATTTTCCAAGTGATCCCCTCCACACATGAAACATCCTCCCAATGACCCATTCCTTGATGCAAGCCTTCCAAATTGCCTTCATTCCTACCAGCATTGTTGTTGTTGTTGTTCCTCATATGGTCCCTTCTTGATTTATTTTGATTATTACATAATCCCTTGTCCCCTTTCCTTTGAAAATATTGCCCATCACTAGGCTTCTTCGAAGCTTGATTGGCTTGTGACCAATTAAACTTCTTCTAAGTATTTTCATGGTAGTTCAAGATAGATTTAAGCCTTTGCTCTTGCTTAATGGATTTCTCGTACACTAAGTCCATGGTATCAGGATCGTGCACGTCTATCTCTCCTCTCATTTGGGTATTGAGGCACGTACCTTAGGAGATGAGTAAATTTCTCCCAATATTTGTTTACCGAGGAATCTCCTTGCCTCAGGTTTTGAAAGTCACTAAGCTTCTGACCATAGAAAAGTTGAGGTAGCTACCACTATTAGAAAATTTCAATGAATTCACTCCAAGTAATACTTAAGGAACTTAATCCAATCTCCATATTTTTGTTCATCCACCAATTGGATGCTTCTCCATCCAAATTAAAAGCTCCCCAAATAGCCTTGGTTATCTCAAAGTAATTCCTAATTTCAAAATACTTTTCCATTTATGTGAGCCATGCCTTAGCCACATCTCCATTGGTGCTTCCTTCAAACTTTGGAGGGGTGATCTTTCTCATATCTCAAGATAGCTCACTTGCAAGTCATTTCCTTTTGCTTCCCTCCGATCTAGACTGTGATTCATTATCCTCATGTTCACTTGAATAAGTATGATTATGAGAATTTTCCCCTTCTTCTCCATTAGGAAATTCTTGTTCATGCATTTTTGTTCCTCTTATCAATTGCTCAAGGTTCCCAATTCTTTCTCTTGTCTCATTCATCATGGCTAAAATACGATCCAATTTAGCTTCTAAATGTTTTGCACCTTGGCCTACTTCTTGGCTTCCCCAAGGTTGGCTCTTCTTCTAACCATTTTTCACAAGAAAATTCCACCTAGAGGTTTCATTTTTAATTAGATCCTAAGAAGGTTTACTTAGCATTCTACAAAAACATTTCCAAAACAACCATTCATACATAAGAATTTTAAAAGAACTCATATGCAAGTTTTTCCATAACATGATTTTTTTTTTATTAAGATCAAAAGGATTTCAATATTCTTTCATTTACATGGAATTGAAATTCAAATAATATAGGGGAGAGTATCCCTTGGATTCTCTCTTTGAAACATAGCTAAGTGGGGTATACCCCCCATATTTTTGTTCACATACATTGTCGAAAGGTACATACCCTTCGTACTCATTCTCATATACATAGTTTAGGGGACATATCCCTTTGATTCACCACTAGAGGCTATTACAATAAATTTTGATATTGGAAGAACACAAGGGTCCCTAAAGATCATGGTAGGACTAATAACCCATTTTGAGGGCATATCCCTAGAAAGTGGTAAAGAATCTGAATTGGAAAGAGAGGCAGGAGGTACAAAGTTAGCAGCCTCACACATCCACTTTCTTTCTTGACTGATATGATCTAGGGTATGACTAAAAGTCTCATTGTCACTTAGCCAAATTGCGATGTTGTAATTGGTCCCCTTTATGGTTTAAACAATGGATTCTCTTTCTTTCTTGGACTTCAGGTAGCGCTCATTACCAATTACTAACTTCCTTGCAATCATCTTGAGATGCACCATCTTGGTACAAGAATTCCAAACATTAGACTCATATAATGTTGGATGAAATCATAGCGAGCACATAGTTTCCGGAGCTAAACCTGGTAGCTCTAATACCACGTGTAACATGCCCATTGTTCTATCCATTGGTTTTTACTATGTTTAACTCACAAGTGAATAGTTTATGATACCAACAATAAGTAATTAAATTTTTATTTTCTATTACAATAACAAGATGCACATTTGAAACAACTCCATTTCAAACTTTCCCATTGAATTACAAAGAAACATTACAAATTCCCAAATAATGATTCGATATTATATAATTTCATGAAACATAGATGTATAGCTTTGAAAAACTAAGTACAATAACCAATAGCAACATAACCACACAAATTCCAATATAGAAAATATATGTATATGCCAAACAAATGGGTTTCACCAAGACAAGACTACCAAGAATCATGCAAGCTTATCCAAAATAAGAAATAAATTAATTTCATACAAGCAATCTTAACATGCATTTAAATTATCCTTTCCATAAATAATGGCATTCATAGAAAATGAAATTTCAACATAAAAAGAATAGAGTAATAAAAATCAACATGCCTAGAATTATATCTCTAAATGAAATACTGCTTTCTAAGCTCAATTTCCACAATCACTCTTGCTGCTCCTTCTAAGCTCAACCTATCTTCAATTCTAGCCCCTCACAAAACTCATAACAAATGCAAATTCACAAAACAAACTCTCTTTCTCACTAAGCTCTCAAAAACACACTTGCATAAAAAACTATAGTAGAATTATGAATGAAGAAATCAAAATGAATGAGTGTAACAAAAGGTAGAGAAGTTGCCTCTATTTATACTTCAATTTGAGCAACTCAATGCTACAAACTAGCTAGACTAAATCTGCCACCTTTTCTCTCCTTTCTACCACTACTTCAATAACAAACTAATAATGCATCTACTCAACCATTTAGAATGAAATGTGGTTGTTTTAAACTCACAATTTTTAACACATAAACAATCCTCTCATTTCCAACTTCTTAAAATGGACGAGTCACCCTTTTCAAGTGACAAAAATGACTCTTTTACCGATTCAAAACATAGTAATGCATATCTACAGGTTTCTTAATTGTTATGCAAGTCGACTACCTTTTTAAGCTTCAACTAGCTTTTACTTTAACAAAGTCTACATGCTAATATATAGTTGTGCACTGGTTATTCCAGCGTTTGACTTTTATTTGGTTTATTCTACCTATTAAGGTGTTGCATACTTCCACATCATCATGTTGTGTGTGGTTATTATTTGCAACAAATTTTATCATATTTCATTATTCACTATAGCATTGGCTTATGTGCTTTGCATACTTCTTTTGTTTGTATTCACTTAGCAATACATGTGCTGCCTTTATTCATTCACATATGCGCATTTTATGCACTGCATAATGCTAGCATAATATTGGCTTTTATTTAAGCCAAGCTCAACAATATAGCCCACACTATATATGTGCCCAAGTTTATTTTAAAATATTTCAAAATACTTTTAAATATCAATATATATATTTTTATTATTAATATATATATGTAATATAACTTCCATTGTTATATTATATATATATATATATATACATGTTTATTAAATCATTATTTTCCAATCACATAAATGTATATATACTAAAAATTATATATATAGATATATTAATTGTGACCGATGACATAGTATAGGTTAACTACACTTGATCCATACAAATTCGAAGCATAATTAAACCACTATGCATCAATCCCAATAAGATCATTAAATTTAAACAAAGATGAAGCTATTAAAACTAACATATTAAAACATAAAATCTTAATAAACATCTACTCTAAGACATTGAAACTTATCCTATTGGGGAGTGGTGTCACATTGATGTGGAATGGCGACCCTTTCCCAATCCCTTGGATAATGAGCTTGTTTCAATCGATTCTATTGAAGAGAATTGATGAAACCGATGAGATGTGTGTTGTAAAACATGATGAAAGCTATTTTAACATGACATATTCTAAGATGATTGATGTGAGTGTATACAAAGCTATTCTAAATGTACGCAAGATTCAAACCCTAGTTTCAAAATATGCTAAATGAATGCACCTTGTTGGAATGCTAGATACACAGGTTGCCTTGATGAAGCTGCAGACTTCAATGGAGGACCTTTGCCAAGAAGAAATATTCACCCACACAGAAAGTATGATAATGACATTCAAAATAGAGATTCTATTATGATGATCTAGATTCTTAATTACAAAGAGTACATATGCCTAATTAAATAGGCAAGAGCTAAACCTAGAATGCATAAGATGTTTCCAAGTGTACAAACCACACTTCATGTGACAACATGAAACCCTAACCTAGGGAATGATAACAAGATGGAGATAACTTCTAGAAAAGACAACTCATCTTCTAGAAGGGCATCTTATCTCAACATCTTTATTAAATGATTAAAAGTAACCTAGGACTAATATGATTAATTAACCCTAAGTTAACTTATGCTAGTGTAATAATTAATTAATTAATTACACTAACACCCCCCCATAAGTGCAACTTAGGGAGACTAGATAAGCATGCACCTAAAACTAAGATGAATGCAAGAAAGCATGAATGAGTCTCGACAACAAGGCCTGATCAGGTACCCATGTACAAATGCAATAAATGGGCCCCCCATAGGAGGGAAATAGAGAGACTAGATAGCCCCCCCAAAAGATGTGATCACCTGCAAAAAAGGTAAGTGTATGTAGACAAAATATGATCCAATGTTGACAAACAACTTGTCTCCCTTTTGGAAGAAACAAAACTAGGTGCAAGTGTAGAGATGCTTCCCATTTCGGATAGGAATTGAAGGAAGGAAAGGAATAGATGGAGACTTGATTGCCCCCCCATAATGAAGTGTCCTCAAAACCACTGAGATAAGACTGAAGCCAAACCAATGGTAGATGCTGAAGGAACTCCGATGAAGATGGAGGAAGTCTCATATATGAAATCTCTGAATAGAGGAGTGATATCCCCTCAAGAATGTCATCCAAACCTATAGAAATAGCCAAGTCAACAATCCCTGAAACAAAGCCATCCTGTGATGTCAAGTCTAGAAAACATAATGTGTCCTGATGAATGATGATGATGGAAGCCTCAATCAATGACTCTGGACAACGAATCATTGAATGTGAAGGGATACCAACTGTCTCTGATGGAGAAGAAGAATCATCTGAAGCAACCTTGTCAACCTCTTCAGAAGAGTCAAGGCAATCCAAACAAACAACCTCCTGCATAGCAATATCATCATGGGGTACTTGATCTGAAACCTGACATTCTGAATCATGACCATCAAGGAAGGGTGGAGTATCTGAATCTCCATATATCTCCCAAATCTTAGTCCAAAGGATGTGAGGACTATCACAATGATCAATAGATTCCAAAATATCACAATCAACATGCATTGCAATCACTGCTAAAACATTATATCTGCTGCAACTCCAAGCAAATTTCTGAATACCTTGACCTGGATGGGGAACCGTACCATACAAATGTGGCAACAATTCAAGTGTTTGAAGATGGTGGATGATCCCATCTCGCCATTGTTTATAGTTTCCCATGTGCAACATAGTCAAAGAAGGATAATATGCAAGCCCCATAATGCACAAACAAATTTCTCCAAAAATATAAAGACAATGACCTTCAATAGCAAATAGAAATTCCCAAAACTGATATGCAACTGAAGTGATGCAACCCAAATAAAAATTCTTTTCCCAAGCTTCAGGATATCCAAGTTATTGAACAAATGCACCAAATTGAACAAAACCAATGCAAGAGTACCTGGAGCTGAAACTGATCAAAGTGAATGGACTGATGAAAAGAGCTCTAAATTACCTTCCTGATGCCACTGGAATCATTGAATTTCGATCAACGGTTGCAAAGATATGAGCCTTTATGTCTAAATTAGGGTTTTGACTTCAGTTGACTGTATATTTTTCTGACAGAAGAATTCTGAAAAATGGATGTCACCACTGGAAAGTAGACCAAATCCTCTTTCCGATGGTATCTTTTTTCCCGATTTTCGATACCCAGGTGAAAAGTTATGATAAAATGAAAAAAATGCCTAGATGAGGCACTCTGCAGGCTAAATAGGGGCAAAAATCTGGCCCTCGGGCGCTAACACCTGGTTGTTGATATGACTGCGGGTGTATGTGTGGCAAAAAAAAAAAGAAAGAGGGCCGCCGGGCGGAGCGGCTGGCGGGTAGAGATCTCAGGCGGAGCAGCGGCACCTCTTGGACCGGCCCATGGAGGTTGTCGGCGGGGGCACGGGCCTGGCGGGTGAAGAGTCGGCGGGGAGTCTGGAAGCTGACACCGGCGGGAACGATCGGGAATGACAGTGGCCAGTAGAATATACCCAGTGGTGATCGATGATGACAGCAGACAGGATGGTCAACGGGACCGATGGTAGATACGTCGGCGTACGATGATGGGACCTCCCCTACAGACAGGAATCAATGCGGCCGACCGAACAATATTGTCTGCGGACTGTCAAAGTGACAGATATCGACTAAGACATATAATTTTGAATATTGTGGATTTGCAATTCAAAATTAAATATAAATGTCGGTTAAAAAATCAAACCTCCAATATGCCGACGAAAGAATAAATTAAAGGTTGCCCGAATTATTTTTTTTCTGCAAACTATACAGAGAAGCCCGAATAGTATTTTTTTGCCAAACAATATAGAATTTGCCCGGATTTTTTTTGAACTGAAAATGGCCTGAGACTAAAAGGATTTTGCCATGATGGAGGACTGAAAGGGGAGATATTTTTCTGCAAATTTGTACGGATAGTACAAAAAATTACAAACCCTAGATAATACCTCAACTGGCTGAATATGTCCAAATCGGAGCCAAACTTTCTTGATCTTGGGATGAACCTTCACTGGAACAACTCTGATACCATGTTGGAATGCTGGATACACATGTTGCCTTGATGAAGCTGCAGACTTCAATAGAGGACCTTTGCCAAGAAGAAATATTCACCCACACAGAAAGTATGATAATGACATTCAAAATAGAGATTCTATTATGATGATCTGGATTCTTAATTACAAAGAGTACATATGCCTGATTAAATAGGCAAGAGCTAAACCTAGAATGCATAAGATGTTGCCAAGTGTACAAACCACACTTCATGTGACAACATGAAACCCTAACCTAGGGAATGATAACAAGATGAAGATAACTTCTAGAAAAGACAACTCATCTTTTAGAAGGGAATCTTATCTCAACATCTTTATTAAATGATTAAAAGTAACCTAGGACTAATATGATTAATTAACCCTAAGTTAACTTATGCTAGTGTAATAATTAATTAATTAATTACACTAACACACCTAAGTTGCCATATAAGCCATTAATGTAAGCTAAGCTAAAAATGAATGCAAAATAACCTAAAATGCTTTTAAAACATAAAATGTGAGTGCAAATGGATGTGATTTTCAACATCATAAGTTTTCTTTGAAAAGGTGGATCCCTATTCAATAGATGCAAGCTCTATTTATAGAATAGGAAAAATAAAACTGATGGCCAAGATCAAAATGATCAATCAATGGTCAGAATGGAAGGAAGATGGAGGCATGGATCATGGATTCCCATCAAGGGTTGAGGATGCAAGATGATATTTAATCAAGGGCTTACATTCATCCAAACAAACACACTTTCAAAACTTGCACAAGAATCTTTGTTGAAAGTTTGTTTCAAAAAAGAATATTCCCTTTTTCAAATGAGTGCAAAGGGAAAGAATATTCCTTTTTAGAGGAAAATTAGTCATTTAGTTCATTAAAACTAAATTTAAATGTGCAAAGGGGAGGGAATATTCTATGAGAATATTCCCTTTTTGGAGGAATGTGCAAAGGAGGAATATTCTCAAGGAATATTCCCTTGCAAGTGGGAGGATTAGATTTAATTAGTAATTTGATAATTAAACAAAGTTTTAATTTTACAAACTAGGGGGCGGGAGGCCTAACTCAATTGGTTAAAGCATCTTGTTGTAGGCAAGAGGTCACGAGGTCTAGTCTCCCCCCAAAATCGTGGTACCGAAGGTCATGTCGTGCCAGCGCCATCGGTCACATGAAATTTTTTTACCAGGCGCACTGCAGCTTATAGGGGGATGGATACCTGATCGATTCCTGCAATCTAAAAAAGAAAATTATGCAAACTAGGGGAATTATATGAGATTCATTAAATAAATGATTTAATAAAAAAAGGGGGATGTGATATGATATTTAATTAAATTGCTTAGGGTTATTTAATTAAATAAGAGGACTTAGGGGTTTAAATTAAATAATTTGCGTTATTTAATTAAACAAGGTGAAAGGTTAGCACAAGAAGGGGTGAATTAACCTAATTAGGTCAATTATATTAATAGATGAAAATGACATAATTAATTAAATAGCTAGGCTAATTTAATCAATTAAGCAAAGATAGGATGGGTTTTAGGATGAAACGGTGTTAGTATATTAGATTTGAGTCTATGATACCATTTAGGACATTTTTAAGTGTCTACATTTTGCCCCTCTTTGAAGCAAGGTACTTGTTACGTTGGTTTAAAGACTGATGCTTTGCGGATTAAAAATTGCCGCTTAGATAAAAAAAGAAAAATGATTTTTTGGATGCCTCACTATTGCCCCAATGGAAGGAATAAGCTGGTTCCTTACCCCCTTGAGAGATTGTGTGAAAATTTTGAATTTTGGGTTGATCTCTCAAGGGGGTAGGGAACCAGCTTATTCCTTCCATTGGGGCAATAGTGAGGCATCCAAAAAATCATTTTTCTTTTTTTTATCTAAGCGACAATTTTTTATTCGATTGCCCCAATGGAAGGAATAAGCTGGTTCCCTACCCCCTTGAGAGATTGCGTGAAAATTTTGAATTTTGGGTTGATCTCTCAAAAAAGGTTAAATATAGGTTTCAAGTGCGAAAAACATGCCACGGGAAGCAAAAAATAGCCTCTAAAACATAAAAAACAGCTCAAAATAGGGCACAAAGCATGGAAATAGGCCAAAACCCTAACCGCACTCTCAAATTAGGGCAAAAAACCCTAATTTTTAGGTTAAAATAGGTGATAAAGGGTCACTTTCAAGTCATTTGTGCATTCACACTTGATAGAATTGCTGCATTTTGAGCTCTAACCTCCTGATGAAATGGCACAATGAGTGCTCCAATGACATATTTTAGATCGGGTTCGAGAGTACCAAAGGCCTCTAGGTGCAGGACCAACGATATATAATTTGAAACTTTCCTTGCATTTTGACTTTTTGATGCATTTATTAGGTTTTGAAATTTGGTCTAGGTCGACATTGTTGTTTTGTGACCCTTGATTTGCAATTTAGAATTAGGGTTTAAGATTTCAAATCACAACGCCAATGTAAATAGCAACGCTGGTGGTGATTTAGAATTTGAAGGCACTGGGCATCACTATTTAGAATTTGAATTATTGCAATGCCTTCATAAATGGTGACACCTTTATCATTTTGGGGATAAAGAATCCAAAAGGAAATTTTAACGAAATTTGACATCGTGCGCTTCATGGGTGCAGGAGGTGATCCAACCTTTGATGTCCCATGAGCATCGACCCACTGTACTTTCCGTATTGGATGACTTATCTAAGCATAGATAGGAGCACCTCAAAGAGATTGGATTGTGGTATGTCGCATATATTCCCGTTGTGCGGACCCATCTAGCGATGATGACAACATTCTGTGAGCGATGGTATAGCGAGACCTCATCATTTCACTTACCCACCAGCGAGGCAACAGTCACATTAGAGGATGTATGGCGGATATTGTGATTGTCGATACATTGTGACCATGTGATCTAAGATACTGACACAGGATATGGTGTGTGCCACAAGGTTTTTGGTCAGGATACTATTGTCCTGGCCAATTCACAGATTGACCTTGAGATGTACAGAGGGTACTCATCGACTTTTAGATTGATTGTTGGTGCAGTGATTTCGGGGTTGGTTTCCCCAGATCGACGAAGCAGAGGATTCAATCTTGGATGGAGGTTGGCATGGCACCAAATGATTTTCAGATGGACTCAACATGCATGGGGGCCAGTGATGCTGGAATCTCTTTATCATGATATGCATCAGTTTGTGTACTGTTATGGGAGAGCCATTAGTGTAGGAGTCACACTTTTGCACATATGGGCATGGGAGCACATTATTGTGCTCCAATCGATCATCCACATGGTTGATGTGGAGTCAGATGATATAGTTGTGTGGAGGTATGGAGGGGCTATCACTCTACACCATACAGGCCAACTTGGCATACCCTACTGGAGGAGAGTGATTGATGACATGACAGTGTTCTAATGGTGGTCATGGCTACAAATGCCACCTTGGTATGACGATGTGCAAATACTCTTCTTTGCTTGCTAGACCTGGTACATGTAGGGTCGGGAGGATACCATGATTGAGCGGTACTTTTCGGATAGGGGTAAAAGCATAAACCTATGTCACTTTATAAAGGAATCAACCAACAACAAAAAACATTCTAAACTTCGACCACATAAAAGTGGTCTTTATGTTTTTAATTTCAAAATGGTGTAAACTAATGAAATGTAGAACTTTTGATGAAGTTTATTCTTGTAATTTTTCAAATTTTAATTATTTTTTTTCATTATGTTTTTATCAATTTAAGGATAGATTTTAGAATGCTAAAAATTTGAGAAAAACAGTTCACGAGCCGCCAAGAAAAAAATTGAAAAAAAATTCATTTCTCCCTAATTGTTTTTTCTCCAAATAGGCACTTCAATATCTTGTGCATGGAAAAAAAATTCAAATTTTGATGTATATTTTTCTTGTAATAATGTTTTAAAGTCAATTTTTTAAGAATTTGACAGTTTTCACGGGCCATCAACTATTTTCAAAAATTTTAATCATTTTCAAAAAACAAATTATACCCTTTTGAAGAAGACTCTCTCCTCTTCTGCCCCATATACTTTAAAAATAATAATAATATGTTTTACTATTTTTTTAAAATTTCTAATTAGCCTCTTTTTTTAATTTTAACAACCTACTTACATTATTTGAAAAATAAAATATATTAAAACTAATCAAAATATTAAAAAAATTATATATTTGGATTCCCCACTTCGAGCTCTACAAAAGGGTATTTTTTTTTGCAAAAAAATCATTTTGACTGGAGAAATACTTAGTTAAAGTTGAAAGTTTCATAAAATTCTGAACAAAGTTGAGTTGGCTACCAACTAGACAATTTCGACTGAAAGGGTTTCGGCTGAAACCCTTCTGATAGAAACCCCACACATAAAATAAGCCAATTTGAAATTTGCAAAGGGAAAAATTTAATTTTTTGGTTTTAGTTGAAACTTATTCAACCAAAACCTTGTGTGCCATGTATACGCCACATGGTTTAGGTCGAAACCTACTCGGCCGAAACATTTCCATCCGAAAATAGTTCGTTCGGAACTATTTATTTGGCCGAAAGTGTGACACATGTTTGTGTTTTTACCCATAGGGTAGCTAGACAGTTTGGCGAGAGGTAGGACAGGCCCGACAATCAATATACAACCATTTTTGCGAGATCAGCTCGAGAGGTAACTTTGGGGCACATGATACTACCTCATGAGGTTGTTGAGGGATTTATATAGATGGTTGCTAGGCCATGGAACTTTGATCAGGTGTAGGATGATGCACATACAACACCTGCATATGATGTTTGGTTTGTACCCCCTCCCCGACTTATAAATCTAGCGAGCATACCTCCACGAGGGAGGTCGGGAAGGGAGTAGGTAGAGGATGAGGCCAACTAAAGGATGGTCAGGATAGAGGATAAGATGGCCAGGATGGCCAAAAAAATGATGGAAAGGTCCCCAGTGCATCCCCACTACACTAGCACCCACCGTCGGGGCCAAATCCCCGAGATGCACAAATTCAACAGTTGTAGCAACAACTACAGGTTGTGACAGCTGAGTGAGATCAGGCTTGGCAACAGGTTATAGCACTCACAACTGAGAGAGATCATGAGCACCAGCTTAGGTAGACCTCAAATGTACATTTGGCATAGGAGGTTGGGCGGTGATAGAAGTTAGAGGCTGTCTCCCAACAATAGTCCTAGCAGGCACATGGGTTTGTTGGATAGACAATGTCAACGTAGCTATATGGGTCGATGAGGGAGGAGGTGGCATATTGGTGGACCTTGTATTATAGAGATGTCCCTCCTCGCCTTAGGCAGCTTGATTTTGAGCACCAGATTCAGGTGCAACAAAGTGCCTCTACCTCAGTCAGGCAGCGAAACCATCCAGGAGATGGTGACAGAGGCAACCAGGGATACAACTCTTTTGATTTTGTAGACACATTTTTGTTATATAGCCTGATTATTAATACAGTTATACATTCATAAGATCATTTTTTATAGCCTCTTGTATATTTTACATTTTTATGATATTCATACATATCAATTCATATATTGTACCATGACAGTCTTTTTTTAATATATATATATATATACGAGATGACACATATTCATGATGTGATGTACCTTTATTTCATGCTTTATGAATGTATGGATGCATATGTTATGATATGATGTTATATTTATGCGTTATAATTATGTATGGATGCAAATGTGATGGATACACTTTTTTTACTTATGTTGATATGATCTGCGATGTTTATGAAATGGATGCAACACAATGGATGGGTTACCTTATTTTCCAATATCTTTGTATGATATGTTATAACATGCAGATGATATGATATGCTTATGTAGAATGTATGGATGAATGCATTTCTTTTTGTGTCCTTTTCCCATGCGATTTATGATGTCATGATGTATGCATGCATATGGATGTTACATATGGATGATGCTTATAGTATGTATGCTATAAATGATTATGATATGGATGCAATGAATGGTAATACAATGTTGTAAGATGCTTAGAATAACGATTATATTATTCAAAACTTAAATGATAATGATGATGCAATGGATTATGTTTTTCATTATTATGATATGCTGTGATGATGTGAGATGTATGTATGTTGACGATTTTGTGGATGCAGGATGGATGCATTATGATGTTTTTGTTAACTTTCATGATACTAGGTTAGCGCACAAAGAAGATAGAAGAATGCAGAAGATCTGACCATTGATTTTGAGATTGATTCAAAAAAAGTCCAACAACTCCATGATCTACCAAAACTTTATTAGATATGGTGATGAGAGTGATAATTTTATCATATCTTAGTATTGGGATTTTTCATCATTCCTTATGTTTGATATAACACATAGACATGATGCATCTTGATATTGATAACCAAGATGGCGTTGTATCTAGTGACATGGACTTTGACTCTACAAATAAATAGGATAGTTCCCGTACTTCACACCTTGACATACGAAAACCTCATTGGAATGTAGTTTAGAAGTTTAGAATATATCAGACCAAAGCATATGCATAGTCAACAATCTACTCCAAACAACTTCCCTACACACAACTAAGCAAGTATGCGCCAAGATTATTTTACAAGAATACCCACAAGCACAACAAATGAAAGATAATGATTGATTCCCCATTCCTTTCTCTCTAAATAATTTAGACATCATTGAGAGGTCCTCATAATGGGTCAATAAGATAAATCATAAGAAAAGATTAAAGACAAACAATTAGTGTTATCTATATCTCTTGCCAATTTAATATAGCTAAGGTGATGTCTGATGTTGATGCCCATTGTCAAAAGGATACATCCTAGGACAATTAATCAAATGGTTTGATTAGGATGAGGTTTGTGATAAGTCGTTGATATAAACTCCACTGACTTGTTTACCTACGATCTAGACTTTAGATTTTGACACTTAGGTTCTCACTTTATGACTTACGATACTTGCTTTCTACTTGTTTTGCTAAAGGTTGAAGGTGATGATTGATTTATTATGGGTGAAAGTTTATTGTAGGTGAAAGTGAATGGGATGGATTGTTTTGAGTTTTTTGGAATATTTCAATGTTTTTGGTGTTATAGAAATGTTTTGAGGCTATTTTTGGTTTTTTTGAAAGTTTATGTGAATGTTTTCGTTTTCGATTATTTGAGGTTGTTTAGGGTTTTCCAAGTTTTCCAATGTTTTTATGTTTTTCAATTTTCAAATGTTTTTGTGTTTTCTGAGATTCCGACCAAGAACCTAACCTAAAAGACTATCCTAGAGGCCTCAAGGGCTTATCAATGATTAACCTTGCCTATGTTATATACGCAGAGACTAGGTAGTTTGATTGACTTGACTTATTATTGATGAGATGTGAACACTTGATGGATTTCCAGTTTATTATGACAGACTCCTAAAGGACTGACCTAGGGTATCTTGGGGACACATCAATGATGGCCTTGCTTACGTTCAAGCTCAGAGACTCGTAGTTTGACATGGTACTATTTTTGAATTTTTGATGTTTTGACCTTTGTAGGGATTTAGATGTGTTTTGGGATGTTTTTGGATTTTGAATTTACACTTTTTAGAATGATTTTGGATTTTAGCTATATAGGATTTTGAATATTTTTGGTTTTTTTAATTTTGCAAGTGTTTTGGATTTTGATGAGATTTTATGAATGTTTTTGGAATTTTTGATGACATTTTAAAATAACCTTAAGATATACAAGAACCTGATCTGATCCATAACGAATTTCCTCCAGTATTATGCAATAGAATACCTCAATATAGGTAGGAAAAACTAACCTTTGGAATTTTACAAGTAGTACTAAAGGGGATACAATACTTCACAATATCAAGCTACAATACAAATGCAGATGGGTGATGGAATAAATAGGATGAATGATGTGATGGATGGATGGTGATGCAAACAATGATAGGATAAACAACCAAAGATGGATGGAGGTTCTTTATTTATGCAAGTCACCTATTTGCTAGGTTTTCACCAAGGTACTTGCCTAAAGTGCCACTGAAGTGGTTTTTACTAGAGGAAAAGAAAATTCTTTACTGTTCTCAATCTTCTTCTTTTTTTGTATTTTTGATCATTTTTTGATTTTTTTGTGCATTTTTCAGATTTATACCCTTCAATCCTAGGCATAAAACTTTTTAAGATGTAGGCTATTGGTCGGTTCCTACAAGGATTCACCTTAAAGTGTTGATAATTAGTATGCTCCTAATCCATAGCTTGTTGTGATGACAAATGGACTTAACCAGTTAGGCTCAAACTTTCTTTTACTATCCTGATCTAGAAGATTCTTTTAATTCTACTTGAGAACAAGGTCCCCTACCTAGAAAGATCGAATCTTGATCTTCTTGTTATAGGTTCATTTTAGTTAGTTTTGATACACTTGCAAGTGATTAAGGACATCAAGATAATGCTCATCCAAGAATTCTAGCTCATTTAGCCAAGATACTCTATACTCTTCATCAGTGATTAGGTTCTGTAGTGACACTCGCAGTGAAGGAAGCTCAACCTCGATAGGAAGGATGGCTTTTGATCCGTAGACCAAGGAGAATGGGGTTGCACCTGTAGGTGTGTGGATAGTGGTTCAATAGGCCCATAAGGAGGGATTTAACTGCAGATGCTAATTACGACCAACTTCATTGACCATTTTCTTTAGGATTTTTAGAATGGTTTTGTTTGTAGCCTCAACTTGACTATTGCCTTGGGGATAATATGGGGTAGAGAATTGATGTTGGATGTTAAATTGTTGGCATATTTCTCTCACATCCTGATTCTTGAAGGGTGTTCCGTTATCAGAAATAAGGGCTTGCAAAACACCATAACGACATATGAGGTAATTCAGGATAAACTTAACAATTTTCTTCCTTGTTGTGTAGGTAATATGAATGGTTTCTACCCACTTGGTAAAGTGCTCAGTGGCTTTTATGATGAAATTGTGGCTGTTAGATGAGGTGGGAGAAATATTTCCTATGAGGTCAAGCCCCCACTGTGAGAAAGGCCAAGGTGTGACCATTGGTTGTAACTCCTGAGCTGGAGCATGAATAATATCTCCATGTTGTTGACACTAGACACACTTCTATACATACTGATGAGCTTCTCTTTCCATGGTTGGCTAGTAATACCCTGTCCTCAATGATTTCTTAGCTGAAGTCATACCACTAGAATGGGAACTGCATATGCCATCGTGTACTTTTGTTAGGGTGGTCAAGGCTTCCTCTTGGTTCAAACATCATAGTAATGTCCCCTCGATGCTTCAGCAATATAAGGTATCCCCTAGGATCACAAATTGGGATGCTTTTTTAACGAAGGTCTTTTAAAGGTTGGAGGTGATATTGGATGGGAGGGTTCCTTGGCTAAGGTAGGTGAATATATCATGATACCCCAGGGAACTGAGACCAACGATTACACACACAAATTTATATTTTGGTATTTTGAAAGTCGGTATGAGAAGTTGTTCTACCAAGAATTCACATTGAAGGATGTTGTGCGACATGTCTAATAATGATCCTATTGTTGCCATAGCATATGTTGCCTGATTTTTCATGCGATGAATTTTATCAAAGGTTATGTTTATGAAAAAGTCCTTGAGACTCTCCACCATATTCTTGTAAGGAGTGAGTTTATCATCCTTGGTTTGATAGTCATTATTGACCTGGTTGATAACCAACTATGAGTCTCCATAAACTTTTAACTCTTGTATCTGCCATTGAACTACTATCGTTAGACCCGTTATCAGGGCTTCATACTTTGCAATGTTGTTAGTACACAAAAATGATAGCCTATATGAATTTGGGATGCAATCACCTTGAGTGGAAATAAAAAGAATACCTGCCCCTGATCCATGTTGGGTAAATGATCCATCAAAATACATTTTCTCCTGATCTGTTGTATTGGTAAGGAACATTGATTCATTAGGAAATTCAGATATTAAAGGGTTCTTTGCATAGATAGGTGCTTCTTCTAGTTGGTCTGTGATCACTTATCCTTTGATTACATTGTGATCCACATATTCTATGTCAAATTTAGTCAAGATCTTACCCATTTGGCCATTCACCTAGTGAGAGTTGCTTTGGATAACAAGTATTTCAATGGGTCAATCTTTGAAATAAGCTTGATATGATGCGACAATATGTAGTGTCTGAATTTTTGTGAAGCAAAAAATACTAATAAGCATACTTTCTCAATGGATGAATAGTTCATTTCATAGCCCACCAAGGTCCTAATGATGTAATAGATGACTCTTTATTTTCCATTTTCATCATGTTGTGCTAGAAGAGCACCCAGTGTTGTCGATGTTGCTGAGATATATAGGATTAATGGATTATTTGGTATTCGCGGCATGAGTGCTGGAGGTTTCAATAGGTAGTACTTGATCTTCTGGAAAGATTTATCGTACTTCTCATCCCACTTGTAAGTTATTCCTTTATGGAGAAGATGCGAGAAAGGGTGGATTTTATCTGATAACTATGATATGAACCTTTTAATGGACTGCAATATTCCTTGTAACCCTCTCATCTGCTTCAATGTTTGTGGTGGTTCCATGTCTAGGATGGATTTTAATTTTGCTGGATCAATTTCTATCCCTCTTTGTGAGATGATGTAGCTAAGAAGCTTCCCTGATGTAACCCAAAAGACACACTTTTTCGAGTTTAGCCATACTCTATACTCTTTGAGCCTATCGAAGATGGGTCCCAATACCACTATGTGTGCACTCCTTTTCTTTGACTTGGACAAAATATCATCCACATAGTCTTCAACTATTTTTTGGATCATATCATTAAAGATGAGGGTCATTGTTCTTTGATAGGTTGCTCCTGCGTTCTTCAACCCAAATGGCATCATGTTCCAACAATATGTTCCCCATGGACAAGTGAATGTAGTTTTGTGTTGATCCTCCTTGGTGATCATGATTTGATTATAGCCTAAAAAACCATCCATGAGTGATAACATTTCATTCCCACCTGTTAAATCAACGATGATGTCAATGTTAGGAAGAGGGAAATCATCCTTTGAGCATGAATTGTTTAAGTCTCTAAAATTCATGCATATTTTGATGCCCCCAGTGGGTTTGGAGATTGGTACCAAGTTGGAAACCAACTCAAGATAATATATCGATCAGATGAATCCAACACCAAGAAGCTTTTGTAACTCAAGTTTCACCAAGAGTGTTATTTGAGTGTGCATCTTTCTCAATTTTTGCTTCATTGGTTTGGCTTCAGAATAGATTGCTAAATGGTGCACAACCACTTCCAGATCGAGGCCTGACATATCTGTGTATGACCATGCAAAGTTGGCTCTTCTCTCCTCCAAGAATGTTGCTAGGTTTTTTTCTTCTTTTTCTAACAAGGATTAGTCATAGAAAGTGATCTTGGGTGCTGCTTCTGTTTCCACATTGACTGGAGTGGCCTTTTATGCTAGCATTGCTATTTGTTTTGGATTCATTGCACTAAGGGGGAGATTGAATCCTTCATCCTTAGGCACCTCAGAGAGGTTTTCACCCTTAGATGCATACTTTCTTTTTACTATTTTAGAATCATAAAGTGCCACAGTGTGGTTTTTACTCAAAGATCTATATGTTAGTTGCATTTTGTTCATTTTGCGATTGAAGGATTCAATAATCTCCCCATAGTATGCCCCTATGTCTAGCTCTATATCAAAACCAACTTTGTGATCTGCCCATGGTAAGTTGTCGTAGAGTCCCATGAATTATGAGATTGCTTCATCGTTTTCAAATAAATCTAGAATCGGTGGTCCTTGTTGGTCCCAATCAATGAGTTGCGGGTAAACTAGGCTTATTTATGTGGTTTGATAGTTTGGGGTAAAATATGTTGTGGATATCATGAAGAGAGAGTTATTCTCAAATAGGTTAGCAACATCGAGAGGGAAGTTGTCTAGGGTAGTATCACACAATGTTAGTAACCAAGAGGAAGCCTTAGCCCATTTAGAGGAAGTGCCTTTTCCAATAAGGGTAACCTTGCCAATAGTGCATCCTAGGCCAAGATTCTTTGGATGTTTCTCAGAACGATGGGCTCTATCAAACCATTGTCAGGTTTTCCCAGTTTCTCATTCTTTTTATATCCCCATCCCTTCATTAGCTGCAAGACTTTATTATCATCTTCCATAGGAAGAATGAGGACGGGTCAGTCATCTTGATAGAGTAGTTTAGAGATATCCTCCTCATTGACATATTTTTTGTTCAAATCCCCCTACTTGGTGAAGGTGGTATCTGCCACATGTATTGTTTCGACCACTTTGTTGATAGGTGCGGGTTTACCATGAGATTTGAGAGAAAGAGGTAGCTCCCCCAACACAAAAGTATCCTTCGTTAGTTTATAGTTTCCACAACCATCATCCTGGATCACTGCTTTGATGCCATGAATGTTCTGCACAATGGGTGTTTTTGTTTCTGAGGTAGATGCAAGGGACGATGGGTCAAAAAATGAGGAGGATGGGGTAGGCCCTTCATCATTTTTAAGGATTTTTTTGTATTTTGTAAAACTTGGCCTCAAGGTTCTTGCAGTAGTAAAAGGGCTTAGGATCTCTATGGATGGTAACTTCTTTGTCCTCAAAAGGAAACTTTACACATTGGTGGTAGGTTGAAGCTACAAATTTTAGGGCATGGATCCATGGTTAACCAAGCAATATGTTGTAGGGGAGATAAAGGTCTAACACTTGGCATGTAGTTTCAGCAATGACGAGTCCTACTTGGATGGGTAGTGTGATGATTCCTTGTGATACCCACTCTTGATCATAATATGCTTTGATGGTTGTACTCTTTGCTTTCTCAATAGTATCTTCTGAATATCCTAAGTTCTTGATCAACTGAAGGGCACAATTATTCAAACTAGCACCTCCATCTACTAAGACTCTTTTAACCTTGTTCTTATGAATAATGACCTCAAGGTGTAAAGAACGATTATAAGATGGTTGGGATGGAAAGTATTATTCTGAGAAGGTGAGAAGATGAGGGATAATGATATGCCCCACCATAGTTTGAATTTTTTCTATATCCATATCCTCAGGGATGAATAATGAAGATAAAGCTTTCTCTAAGATTTCCCTATGTGCGAGGGATAGCCTCAATAGTTCCAAGATCGAGATCTGTGAGGGGTCTTCTTAAGTTGATCTAGGAGACTGTATTTACTAGGGTTCGATGTTGGAAAAGTAGGTTGTGCCCTAAATTGAGATGAGACTCCTTGGATGGTGAATTTTCCACATCGTGTGGTGAATCCACACTCTGCACTAGGCCCTTTGATGGTGATGACAGTGACAACACTGCCACAAGAAGTGACTACATTGGAATAGATATGCTACACATTTGTGTAATCCTTACCTTTTCCATTGTTGTTTCCTTTGCTATGATCTAGCATAGGGTTCTTGTATATCTTAAGATCCTGGTTGTCGACTGGTACCTCAACAGATATGTCTCCATTCCCGATAAGATCTTGGATAACTTTTTGAGCCTCATACAGTTTGATGTTTTGTGTCTTTTGATTTTGTGAAAGTCACAAGATATTTTTCGTTGTACTAGGGTGATTTATCACATGGCTCTTGGTAGTTTTCAACATTGGGAGGCGTTATCAAGTTTGAATCTACAAATCTCTTCATGATGGTTTCAATAGTTTTTGACAACTGTGTGTATTTATGTTTTAGATAGTTATTCCTGTTAGATATTCATCATTGTTGCGTTGCATTGTTATTGACTTGATTGTTTTGAGGTGATGTGTTTTGTTTCACGATTGGTTGAGAATTAGATATTTGATTGTTGTTTGGCCTAGGAGCAGTTAGGACCACCTTAGCATCTACTACGCCATCATTCGTCATGTTCTTATTTTTAGCCCATACTCAAGGCTTGTCATTTCAACTGGTTGATGGGCGATTGTCCTTGTAGGCTTGATTATTTCCCTATGAGATTAGAGCTCTCTTGATGTTAAGTGGTTTAGGGACAAGGTCATCATAAGAGGTAATGCACTGCATCTTCAAGTGGAAGGATAGATATGGATCGAAATTTGATATGATGATCCCCACTTATGGCTCGTTGGGAATGGGCCACTTGCTCTTACTAGCTCTTTATCTCCATCATTGCGAGAAATTGGCAAAAGATTCTCCTTTGTTTTGTTTGAGAGTGTACAACTATTCTAGGCTCATGTCCATGTCAAGATTAAAGGAGAAGTGATCTATGAATTTATCGATGATTTCTTGGAAGGTTTTGATACTTGGAGGCAACTGGGAAAACCGGTCGATGGTTGGGCCTATCAAGCTTCGTAGAAAGAGGTGCATTAAGTATGAATCATTATAGGTGACATCCATACACATGGCATTAAACTCTTTGACATGGTCTATATGAATTCCTCTCCCTTTGTATTTATCAAATTTGGGTACTTCAAAACTAGGAGGGAATGGTACCATTGCGATGTTTCAATCAAATGGATATGGGCATAGGTTTTGTTGTGTATGGGGCTTCTTAATTTTTCCCATCCAGATATCCTGCATTTCTTGTGTTAATGCTTTAAGTTGTGAGGCTACATCATCTTGTGGGTTTGGTGGAAGAACATATTGTGGAAAGGCAGATGGATTATACATGGGATTCTGATATGATGGGGTGTTGTATGGTGTGTATGGTGGTGTAGGATATTATGAAGGTGATTATGGTGGAGGCGTATATGTCCCTAACATACTCGTATTGATGATGTTCTATTGAGGGTTATAGTATAAACCCTGTTGCTATTGTTGTTGTTGTTTGAGTACTTGTTGTTGCGCATATTGTTGGGATTGCTATTACTATTGGACCACTAGGGCTACTTGTTGTTGTTGTTGTTGATGTTGGGTTGTTGAGGCTTCTTGATGTTGTTGTTGGGTTGCTAAGGTTGTTTGATGTTGTTGTTGGGACACTAAGGCTACTTGTTGTGCTTTCTATTGTTGTTTTGCTACTAGGGTTGCTTGTTGTGCTTGTTGTTGTTGTGTTACTAGGGCTGCTTGTTGTTGTTGCTGTGCTGCTAGGATTGCTTGATGTTGTTATTGTGCTACTAGGGTTGCTTGTTGTTGTTGTTACTATTGGATGGCTTACTGATAAGCCTTTTGTGCTTTTTGTAAAGCTAAGGCATGTGCTTGCAATGTAGGATCAGTTGGTTGTTGGAACATCTACGACAAGTTTTGGGTGTTGATGTTTTGCGTGGTTTGTGGGTTGTTGACAAAAGGTTAGGGGTTCCCTTGGTTTATCATGCCTTGTAAGATGGTGGATTGGGATGAAGGAATGTAAGTTTGAGGTTCCATTTTATTTTTCATGATGAGAGGGACTGAGGGAAAAGATGATGATGGTGTCATTAGATATTGTGATGGAAATGACACATTAGGACCTTGAGTCCATTGATTGAAAGGGTTCCCTTGATTGATATTTTGGGGATTTCCTTGTGTTTTGGATGTGGCCAAGGTATTACCTTGGTTGATGGGGTTTGTGACCAAGAGGTTGTTTTGATTTGGGTTTATGATGGATGGGATAGATGTGTTTTGGATAATTGATGGGTTGGATGTGTTAACGGGAGGGTTGGATGAGGATGTCCCATGTTGCGTTGAAGGCTGATTTTGCGTAAGGGTATTGACATGCCCTTTTGGGTCTATTTGAGATACCTAGCCCATACTACCTTGCGTGACATTGGGCACACTTGTGGTACTTGTGGGGATGGATGAAGATTGGTTCCCTCGATATGCAGAGGTTGCCATTGATTCATGAAGTGTAAGTGGTTTATGTTGATGTAGGGGATGCTCAAGAACAGGAGGAGCGCCAAATGTTGGTGTCCAAGTGGTTTTTTGGGAGGGATTGGTGTTTAGGGTACCCACAAGTGTGTTTCTTTACAATGGAAGAGTGTGGTCAAAGTCCTTAGCAAGACTTGCTGCAATACTAGAAGTTTGTGTTTGACTTAGCCCTAGTGATGGAGTTGTTTGAATTGTGGATGAAGTCAAGCCTTGTGTTAAGGGTTGTGCAACAAAAGATGGGGAAATTGGAGCTATGTTTTCTAAGGCTTGATGTTCTTGTTTGTACTCCATTGTTTGATGGGGTAACATGAATTCTTGGATCAAATTCTTGAGGATTGATATCATGTGAAGTGAATGTGACTTTGGTTTTTTCCATGATTCTCTTGTGTTGTGATCTTGTCTTTACCATAAATTGTGGGTCACCTATGGGAGAGTTATGTTGAGATTTATAATGTTTAAACTCTTTAGTTGACTCAAATCTTGGTAAAAGGGATGCTCTAAGTATTTTTGGAGCAATGGTGATAATGGGAGATGAAAAGGATGAATGATGTGGAGAGTGATCTTCGCAAATGTTTTGGGAAAACACTTTTGACTATAAGTTTGATGTTTGATGTTGGGATAAAATATGTTAATGAACTTGTGAGTATTTAAGGTAGAATTGCGACCTTCAAGATAAAATAGTCCACAAATGATAATTAATTTAACCAAGTGCATGAAAAAGGATTCGTTTCACATACAAAGTAGCTAAGTTAGGGTTTGAGTTGAAAGTGTTCGTGTATTTGAAATTTTTGTGAAGGTTGGTGAAGTGAAATGTGAAAGATGATAAGGGGTGGATGAAGTGTTTGACCCAATGTTGACCTAGAGTGAATCTTTGTTTTCCAAGACCAAGGTAGTGAGAAACATGTTATAGTTCTAAAGTGTTCAAACCCTAAGGACTCAATGATTAAGGATAAGTTCTTGTAAAATGTGTAGATCTAGTTCATCCATGAAAAATTGTAGAAAATGTATTCTTATTGATCTATCTCAGTTGTGGTGATTCCTTAAGATATGTCTCCAAATATACTTTTCACTATGATTTCTAAGTTTGAAGTAGTGGAATGTAGACCTTCTCTTGGGGATTTTGACTTTGTAAGAGATAATTTAGAGAAGCACAAGATTTATGAATAAAGAGGATATTTATTGCCACACAGGAAGTGGTAATATGGGCCTTCTGGCCACAATATCAAAATTTTCCTCTTGTTCGTCTAAGATGTTTTCCATGTTTATCCACTGGCTTGGTGTTTCCTTTGTTTCAAAAGTGAATCTCCTCAAACTACTATTTATATTTGTTCTCTTTCAATTAGTTCAAATTTTGGTTCTATGATTGAGGACGTAAGGTTAGGTTGCTCAACTAGAGCGATCAGATGCCAAATGGTCATGTGGGGTTCAAATTTGTTAATTTATCTTGCTTAAATGAGTTTCTTTTTACCACAAACACTTGTATTGCTTAAGTTTAAAACTAAATGTCTATGTCAAAAACATCATAAATTTCACAAGGTCCATTTTGTGAAAAGGATGAAGTTAGGGGCATAGTTACCTAGGTTAACTTTGGGAAGTAGGGATTGAGATGTAAACCAAAATATTTAGAAGTCTCTAAGAATAAATCCTTAGGACAAGCATCAATATCAAGGATTTTTTCAAAGGGTATCCATACTTAGACCAAAGGGTTTGAAATTTTGAGAAAGAATTGTTGATGTTTGTTTGCAATGTTTTGGAACCAAGCAAAGTATTAAACTGAATCACAAGCATGAACAATCCTAGTTCAGGTGTGTATTTCTTAGTAGGCTTACCATCATCCCCTAATAGATGATTAATCTATGAAGATGGAAAGGAAAAATATGTCAAGGAAATGTACTATCTTGACATGCCAAGCAAAGGAGTCCCGTACCCATTTTATTTATTGCCTCAACCAAAAACTGGACATGGTAAGTAACTTCTGGGAGTGGTGCACCTCCCATGCACTACTTCAAAATACACTTTAGAGGAAATGGTGAGCCACTACAAACAAGGTTCCTAATTCAAAATTTCGGGATAAAATAGTGCCATACATGCAGTGATTCACTCAATTAAGAGGCCTCCCAACCCTTAGAAATATCTAAGGATTTTAACACATGACAAGGATTCTAAGGGAGACATTCGTCAGTATAGGACAACAACACTAGCCGGTTAATGACTTTAGTCACAACCAATTATTTATATAGCAGACTAAAATGAAAGCACCACTTGGGTCATTCCCTCTCACAAGTTGGGAGGAAGGCCCTCTAAAGGTAACACATGTTTGAAGCGTGAAATGATTTTCGTCACCCAAGATTGCAAAAAGGAGCAAGGGGAGAGGATAGGCACTTCCAAGAATAAAAGTATACTTGTGTGTTTCTCTTCACCCAAGATCACATGAAGTGCAAGGGTATTGGATACGCACAACACGCATACACAATCAAATTAGACACATGTTCATTTTAACCTTGACAAGCATAATGAATTTGTTTTAAGCACCAAATGAAGTGTGGAGATTGTTTTGTTTAATTTTAAACCAACAAGCATAAGGATGTGAGGGTTTGGTTTTAACCAATTTGAACATTTATTTTAAACCCCAAAGAAATCTATTTGGTCCTAAAATATGAAATAAAGCATTATAAAATGGGTTATAATTTCCCCATAATTGTCAAAACACTTGTTTACAATTATAATCAAATGATGGTACACGTCTTTACTCCAAGATTTATTGCCCAAACCTGCAAAATCGGTTAGCCTAAAAAATAAAAATGAGAAGTTAGTGACATGTTAAAGAGTAGATAAAATAATTTTTTTAAAACACATGTCAAAATTTAATCACTATTATTGTTTACCAGTAAAAAGCATTGATGTTCACGAAGGCATCACCATAATTCAAAAAAGCATCGCTCTGGTGAAAAAAAGCGTCGCTCTATAGTAAAACAGAGATGACAATGGTGTCGCTATTTTGGGTGGCATCGTTGTTTGGAAATCTTTGATACCTGCAAAAAGTATTACCATCGCAATTTTTAATAGGCGTCGGTGATTTAATTAAGTGTCATTGTATTTGTAGAAAAGGGTGTCGCTATATGGCGATGCCTCACAAAGGTGTCACTGTAGTCTTCAAAAGAATCGTTATATCTGCAAAACCAAAAAAAGGAATTTGAGAGAAATATTCATTAAATTTGATCGGTAAAGCCCTCCTTCTAGCACCAAAATGTGACCGATGACGTAGTATAGGTTAACTAAACTTGATGGAAATATGGATTTGAAGCATAATTAAGCCACTATGCATTAACCCCAATAAGATAATTCAATTTAAATGAAGATGAAGAAGCCATTAGAACTAACATATTAGAACATGAAAGCTTAATAAACACCTAATCTAAGACATTGAAACTTATCCTATCAAGGGAGTGGTGTCGCATTGATGTGGAATGTTGAACCTTTCCCAATCCCTTGGATAATGAGCTTATTTTAATCGATTCTATTGAAGAGAATCGATGAAACCGATGATATGTGCATTGTAAAACATGATGAATGATATTTTAACATGACATATGCTAAGATGATCGATGTAAGTGTATGCAAAGATATTCTAAATGTATGCAAGATTTGAAAGATTTAAACCCTACTTTCAAAATATGCTAAATGGATGCACCTAAGTTACCATGGAAGCCATTAATGGAAGCTAAGCTAAAAATGCATGTAAAATAACCTAAAATGCTTTTAAAACATAAAACATGAGTGCAAATGGATGTGATTTTCAATAGAATAAGTTTTCTCTAAAAAGTGGATCCCTATTCAATAGATGCAAGCTCTATTTATAGAATAGGCAAAATGAAACTGATGACCAAGATCAAAAGGATCAATCAACAGTCAGAATGGAAGGAAGATGGAGGCATAGATCATGGATTCCCATCAAGGGTTGAGGATGCAAGATGATATTTAATCAAGGGCTTACATTCATCCAAACAAACACACTTTCAAAACTTGCACAAGAAGCGTTGAAAGTTTATTTCAAAAAGGAATATTCCCTTTTTCAAATGAGTGCAAAGGGAAAGAATATTCCCTTTTGGAGGAAAATTAGTCATTTAGTTAATTACAACCAAATTTAAATGTGCAAAGGGGAAGGAATATTCCATGGGAATATTCTCTTTTTGGAGGAATGTGCAAAAGATGAATATTCTCAAGGAATATTCCCTTGCAAGTGGGAGGATTAGATTTAATTAGTAATTTGATAATTAAACAAAGTTTTAATTATGCAAACTAGAGGAATTATATGATATTTATTAAATAAATGATTTAATGAAAAAAGGGGGATGTGATATGATATTTAATTAAATAGCTTAGGGTTATTAATTAAATAAGAGGACTTAGGAGTTTAAATTGATTAATTTGTGGTATTTAATTAAACATGAAGAAATGTAACACCCCGCCACGTAACCCTAGAGGATGACGCAATTACAATGGAAGCATAACAATTTTTTTTGAAAGTGCAATTAGCAATAAGTCAAGTGAATTACACTTAACACATACATCCTCTAAGGTACGCGACAATTCTTACATTTGAAACCCATAACATACAAAAGTAAACTAATCCATAGCATATAAATTATACTCATGAAATAAAGAACATAGATTCAATAACATTAAACTCATTTCATAAGATTACAAAGTACATATTAAAACCATTCATAGATTGTGATCATTCTATATTGCAGTTACAAGTCTCATTTCCAAAATGAGGTAGATCATACAAACAATATTACAATTACAAAGATATAAGGATTATCCTTGAATACAAATGAGGAGTAGTACATAAACATTAACATCCAACTGAACCAATAGAACACAAGAGATGGTACAAAGCAATTGGAACATGCGTTCTCACCAATTTGGAAGATCCTACCATCACAAACATGAAATATAAACCCAACGGTGTAAGGTGCACATTCCACCCAACCATGTGGTACTTAAAGGCCCACCCTCATGCTAGGAGATAGTAAATGGGCTTCCTAGGTATAACCAACAACCTCAAGACACAGGCAACCACAAGATTGAATTATACAAGTACATTAAATAACATGAAGGTTACATTGCTTCCAAAGTAAAAGAATCAAATACATCAATTGGACAATAAAAATTGTTGTCATAGGAGGAGTGCCATCACAAAATTGCATGGGTTATCCTAGCAGATCTTCCTAGGCCTCAACCCCCATCTTGGGTTATCCTGGTAGCCTCTCACAATCCCCGGCCCCACATGCAAATTGATGCAGAGTCAAATATATTTCAAAGGAACAAAATAATGACCTTGCCATTCCAGGCCTTCTCATCTCATCTCAAGTCTAAATGAGCCCTTGATCTAATGAGCGAGGCACAATTAATAAGTTAAGTGTTTTAAGGCTACCCTTTCCCCTAATACTTTTATTTAATTTCCACTAAATTATTTAACTCTCACATGAGTTATCCAGGCACCACTTTGTGCACCGACCCCCATTGAGAGCCACTCCCCTACTGGCAACATAAGGATCTAATCCATAAACCAAGGGTAGACAAAGTGCACAAAAAATAGATATTAAATCCCAACCATAATGCAAGAGGCAACACATCCCGTTCGTAGTAACTGGGTGTTTAAACTGGATCACAACCAGGTGCACTACTCAAGGGAAACAAAGGGCTGAACAAAATATCACAACCACCCCCACATAATATTACAACATCTGGAAGGCTTACACATTCACAACTAACAGATTTCCCAACTTACGTGGACAAAAGACATCATAATTAAATAAGCAATTCAGGTAGATAAGTAGAACTATCATTATGATTTCTTTAATCTAATTTCCATTCCAAGAAAAACAATAATACATGGCTCAAATAATCTAGCTTAATACAATTTCATTTATAGTCAATAAAAAAATAAAATCTAATTATTTAATTCAATTTCCCAATTTACATCTATATAAAATCAATTCCTTTTTAAATCATTTCATTTTAAAAACATCTAATTCGTGCATTTACATGCACCTATTATAAAATTCATTTAAATATATATATTTGAATTTATATATATTTAATTATATATAACTATATATACAAATATATTATTTAAATATTTAAAAATTAAATTACAATTTTCCAAACAAATATTAAACATATATAAATACATATATATAAAAATATATACATATATACATATATAAAAATATATACATATATATAAATATATATTTACATATTATATATTTATGCATATATATGCATAATATATATTATATATTTAAAACCAAATATTAAAATCAAAATATACGGTGGACGAAAGTTTGAGCAACCATTATAGTCATGGGTTGTTTACACAGCCGAACCCCTATGGGGGTGCGACCTGTGAAGGTAGTGTTGGGCGCCGCCTCCACAACGCCGCCTCCCCTATGAGGACGGTTGTGGGGGCAGCCCCAACCCCATACAATTTTTTTAAAAAATTAAAAAACTTTTAAAACCCGCGATTTACATAACTAAAATCGCTATGCAAATTTCGATCAACGGTTATCAACATAAATTTTAACAATTTTTTTTATAAAAATATGCATATATATTTATATATGTATATATTATATATATATATAAATATATATAAATATATCAAAATGATTGCTCCAGATGAGTAATTTCTACAAAATTTATCTATAGGAAAATATATTTACAAATTTACCAGAGGTTTTTAATTTCCCAAGTCAAATAAATCTAATTGGAAAAAGAAACAATAATCTTCTATAGGAAGATCTTTTCAAATACAATTAGAGGTTTTCTACAAATTTTAACAGGAAGATTGTTATCAATTCCTATAGAGGTTTTTCCAATTTTCTATATAACCATTCTTGGAATTCTATTATTTTAAAACAATTCATCTTTTCAAAAGAATACAAGAATTTAATTCAAGACTCTAAAGCTTTCACGACAATCTTTCCAATTTTCAAAACATATTAAAGCTTTATAACAAATAAAATTTTCTTCATATGCTTGAAGAATTGAAGTTTGAAGTAGAGCCTCACCTTCAGATTCTAAAATTATCAAAGCCTCTTCCAAAATAATCCTCTTTTCCAGAAAGTTGAAAATAAAACCAAAGCCAATATCCCGAAAAATTCTTCCAAATTTTAACAACCCCAAAAATACCATTTTCATTCTCGTGAAATAACCTTTTTCACCTCTTTCAGTTAATGCAATGATTCTCTCCATGAATTATTTCCCAACACCAGTTTTAAATTTTCTAACTCATGTCACAATCTCAAAATATCTTTCCAAATCAAATCACAAGATATTTCCTCTTAGATATTTTATAAGATATTTGTGTATTTAATAATTTAAAGTCAAATATTAATTTTAATTATCCATTCATTTAAATTCATAACTTTATTTAATTAATTTAAATAATTAATTAAATAAAACTTTTATAATCTAACAATTTTAATATCAAATTTAATCTAATTAATTTTAATCACTATACAAAATAAATTTAATCTAAATAATTAAATTACTTTATAAAATAAATTAAATCAAATTTAAAGCTTCTAACAACATTAATCATGATTAAATAAATAATTAATTTAAAACATTATAAACATTAATTAACATTAATTTTCCACAGAGCATACCTTGCAAACTAATTAAATGACAAGGAAAATGGGGACAACATGATAACAAAGCATGACCAAAACAAGGACTGGCGACACACTGTGACTAGGGTTGTGGTTTGACAAGGAAATCCTGTTACTACCTCCCAATCAACTATTCTGTTGGGCAATGGACACACTCAAACCTATGAATCCAAGTGGAGTCGATGTCCTGTACCTGCAATCCTGCAATCAAAACATATTTCATACATTTATATAGATCATGAACAATCACACCGTGAAGTGAAAATCGCGGAATCGTAGGGCGCTCACAAGCGAGTGATGCAATCTCATTCCTTTCACCAATATAGTGTCACATCAAAATTGACGAAACTAGAACATCAAATAACTACAGATGAACATATACCAATATCAACTCACATAATCAACTATGCTAACTAGAGAGCATGTCATAATAAATAATCATCAATATAGTGTACCATCACATCTCAATATAGAAACCATCATCACTATAATGTTAGCGATCAAATAACAACATCATAGTATCATAGTCTATCAAAATAAAAGCACTGCTTGAAAACATGAGCAAATCGGAGGGGTGCTACATCCTCCCCCTAGGATTAGCCTTACTCCTGGAATCCTGCAAAAAAATAGGGATAGAGCTCTTTCATCCTAGTCGCATCCTCCCAAGTAGCCGATGTATCATCTCTCAGATCCCACTGGACCCTAACCTACTTAATATCTCGACCCCTAAGGGCGAGTCTCCTGTGCTGCGTGATGACCACATGCTCCAAAGCCAGTTGCCCATCCTCTACCTTTAAGGCATTCTAATCAAGGATGTGAGATATATCAGGGTGGTAAGGCCTAAGTACTGAAACATGGAATATGTCGTGTATGTGCGAGAGACGATAAGCTACTGGTCCAATCTTTTCAAGAATCTCGAATGGCCCGACAAAGTGAGGTGCGAGTGTAGAGCCCTTTCCATATTAAATTGGAATCTTTCACGGATGCACTCACAAAAAGACTCGGTCACCTACTGCAAACTGACGGTCCACCCGATGTGCATCTGCATACTTTTTCTGCTTATCCTGTGCAGCAACCAAATATTCCTTGATCCGAATCACCTGCTGCACCATGTCCTGAAGCATCTCAGGACCCAATAGAACTCTGTCCTCTAATAAGTCCCAACTCAAAGGAGTCTGACATGGTCGTCCATACAATGTCTAGAAAGGAGGCATACCAATCGAACTCTGATAGCTGTTATTATAAGCAAACTCCACTAAATGGAGATAGTCCTCCCATCATGTCTGCTAGTCCATCACATACATGCATAACATATCCTCGAGAATCTGGTTGACCCTCTCGGTTTGTCCATCTGTCTCAGGGTGATACGCTGAACTAAAGTTCAACTACATCCCCATGACATGCTGTAATGACGTCCAAAGAGTTGAGGTGAACACAAGATCCTTGTTAGAAATGATCCGATTAAGAATACCATGCAACCTAACAATATCTCCCATGAACACTCTAGCAACGAATGAAGCATTATAAGATGAACGAATAGGAAAGAAGTGGGCTACCTTCATCAACCTATCCACCATCACCATAATGGCATCGTGTCATCGCGAAGAGTTGGGTAACCCAACAATGAAATCCAATGAGATTTATCCCATTTCCACTTTGGCACCAAATGTAGCTGCAAAAGTCTTGTCAAATGCCAGTGTTCAGCCTTCACTCGTTGACACTCCATACACCTCGACACAAATTCAACAATGTCTCGCTTCATACCTACCCAGAAGTATAGTTGTCGCAACTTGGCATGCATCTTCTTCACTCCAGAATGAGCTGAATAGGGTACCCGATGTGCCTCTATCATAACTAAGGTACGAAGATCTCAAGAAGATAGAACATAAATACGTCCCATGTATCTCAACAAACCATCTGACTCTAGAGAATAACCTAAGAATCTACCCTCAAGAGTCCTGCATGTCTCTATCTCTGATCTCACCTCTTGATACTATGATGTTGTTATTTGATCGCTGACATTATAGCGATGATGGTTTTTTTTTATATTGAGATGTGATGGTACACTATATTGGTGATTACTGATTATTACATGCTCTTTGGTTAGCATAGTTGATTATGTGAGTTGATATTGATATATGTTCATCTATAGTTATTTGATGTTTTAGTTTTGTCAGTTTTGATGTGACACTGTATTGGTGAAGGGGATAGGATTGCATCACTCACTTGTGAGTGCCCCGTGATTCCACAATTTTTCCTTCACGGTGTGATTGTTCATGATCTATATACATGTACAATGTATGTTTTGATTGTAGGATTGCAGGTAAAAGACATTGACTCCACCTGGATTCACAAGTTTGAGCGTGTCCATTGCCCAATGAAATAGTTGATTGAGAGGTAGTAACATGATTTCCTTGTCAAACCACAACCCTAGTCACAATGTCTCGTCAGTCCTTATTTTAGTCATGCTTTGTTATCATGTTGTCCCCGTTTGCCTTGTCGCTTAATTAGTTTGCAAGGTATGCTATGTGAGAAATTAATGTTTATAATGTTTTAAATTGATTATTTATTTAATCCTGATTAATGTTGTTAGAAGCTTTAAATTTGATTTAATTTATTTTGTAAAGTAATTTAATTATTAAGATTAAATTTATTTTACATAGTGATTAAAATTAATTAGATTAAATTTGATATTAAAATTGTTAGATTATAAAAGTTTTATTTAATTAATTAAATAAAGTTATGAATTTAAATGAATGGATAATTAAAATTAATATTTGATTTTAAATTACTAAATACACAAATATCTAAGAGGAAAAATCTTGTGATTTGATTTGGAAAGATATTTTGGGATTGTGGCATGAGTTAGAAAATTAAAATTTGGTGTTGCGAAATAATTCATGGAGTGAATCACGGTGTTAACTGAAAGAGGGGAAAGAGGTATTTCACGAGAATGAAAATGTTAATTTTGGGGTTGTTGAAAATTGGAAGAAGTTCTCGAGATATTGGCTCTGGTTTTATTTTCAACTTTCTGGAAAGAGGATTATTTTGGAAGAGGCTTTGATAATTTTGGAATCTGAAGGCGAGGCTCTACTTCAAACTTCAATTCTTCAAACATTTGAAACAAGTTCTTTATTGTTTTTATTTAAATTCAAATTGGAAAAGATTGCCTGTACAATGAAGAAAATTTTATTTGTATTAAAACTTTAATATGTTTTGAAAATTGGAAAGATTGTCGTGAAAGCTTTAGAACCTTAGATTAAATTCTTATATTCTTGAAAAGATGAATTGTTTTAAAACAATAGAATTTCCAGAATGATTATATTGAAAATTGAAAAAACCTCTATAGGAATTGATTTCAATCTTCCTATTAAAATTTGTAGAAAACCTCTGATTGTATTGGAAAATATCTACCTGTAGAAGATTATTGTATTATTTTTCTAATTAGATTTATTTGGCTTAGGAAATTAAAAACCTCTGGAAATTTTTATAAATATTTCTCTATAGAATTTTTTTGTGAAAAATTGCTCATCTGGAGCAATCATATATATATATATATATATATACATATATTTGTTAAAATTTATTTTTGTAAAACTTGATTGAAAAGTTCGTACAATGATTTTATAAATCGCAAGTTTTAAAAAACATATTGTTTTTAAAATTTTGAACGGGGGTTGGGAGCTGCCCCCACAGCCGTCCCCATAGGAGAGGCAGTGTTGTAGAGGTAGCACCCAACGCTGCCATCACAGCCCCCCCCTTAGGGGAGTCGGTTGTGTAAACAGCCTGAGACTTAAATGGAAACCAAACATTTCGTCTGCCTCTCTATTTTGATTTATTATTTGGTTTTATATTTATGTATATATATATATATTTATGCATATATATGTATATATACATATATATATTTAATAATTTGTTTGAAGATTGTAATTTAATTTTTAAATATTTAAATAATATATATATAAAATCAAATATATATTTAAATGAATTTTATAATGGGTGCATGTAAATGCACAAATTATATGTTTTTAAAATGAAATGATTTAAAAGAAAGGGAAATTGATTTTTATATAGATGTAATTGGGAAATTGAATTAAATAATTAGATTTAATTTCTTTATTGACTATAAATGAAATTGTATTAAGCTAGATTATTTGCAGCAATGCATTATTGTTTTTCTTGGAATGAAAATTAGATTAAAAAAATCATAATGATAGTTTTAATTACTTGCCTAAATTGTTTATTTAATTATGATGTCTTTTGTCCATGTAAGTTGGAAAATCTGTTAGTTGTGAATGTGTAAGCCTTCTAGATGTTGTAATATTATGTGAGGGTTGTTGTGATATTTTGTTAAGCCCTTTGTTTTCCTTGGGTAGTGCACTTGGTTGTGATCTAGTTTAAACACTCGGTTACTACGAACGAGATGTGTTGCCTCTTGCATTATGTTTGGGATTTAATATCACTTTTTGTGCACTTTGTCTACCCTTGGTTTGTGGATTATATCCTTGTGTTGTTAGTAGGGGAGTGGCTCTCAATGGGGGCCGATGCACAAAGTGGTGCTAGGATAACTCATGTGAGAGTTAGATAATTTAGTGGAAATTAAATAAAAGTATTAGGGGAAAGGGTAGCCTTAAAACACATAACTTGTTAATTGTGCCTCGCTCATTGGCTCAAGGGCTCATTTAGACTTGAGATGAGATGAGAAGGCCTAGAATGGAAAGGTCATTATCTTGTTCCTTTGAAAGATATTTGACTCCGCACCGATTTGTATGTGGGCCCGGGGATCGTGAGAGGCTACCAGGATAACCCAAGATGGGGGTCAGGACCTAAGAAGATCTACCAGGATAACGCTTGCAACTTTGTGATTACACTCCTATGACAAAATTTTATATTGTTCAATTGATGCACTTGATTCTTTACTCTAGAAGCAATGTAACCTTCATGTTATGTATTGTACATGTATAGTTTAGTCTTGTGATTGCCTGTGTCTTGAGGTTGTTGGTTTTACCTAGGAAGCCCTTTTACTATCTCCTAGCATGGGGGGTGGGCCTTCAGGTACCACTTGGTTGGGTGGAACGTGCACCTTACATCGTTGGGTTTCCACTTCATGTTTGTGATGGTGGGATCTTCCAGATTGGAGAGCTCGCATGTTCCAATTGCTTTGTACCATCTCTTGTGTTCTATTGGTTTAGTTGGATGTTAATGTAAATGTACTACTCCTCGTTGGTTTTCGAGGAGAATCCTTGTATCATTGTAATTGTAATATTGTTTGTATGATCTACCTCATTTTGGAAATGAGCCTTGTAACTGCTATATTGAATGAATACAATCTATGAATGGTTTTAATATGTACTTTGTAATCTTATGAAATGAGTTTAATGTTATTGGATCTATGTTCTTTATTTCATGAGTATAATTTATATGCTATGGATTAGTTTACTTTTGTATGTTTTGGGTTTCAAATGTAAGTGTTGTCACATACCTTAGAGGATGTATGCGTTAAGTGTAGTTCACTTTACTTATTGTTAATTACACTTAAAAAAAAATGCTTCCATAGTATTTGCGTCGTGTGCATGATACCATTCAAGACATTTTTAAGTGTTTACATTAATATGTATGTATTTAATATATTCACATACATATATATATATTAATATATATACTATATACATATATTGGTATTTTATTTATCCATAGAAACACATATATTTACATATCCATCGATCGATATATACAATATATATATATATGTCCAATAGACATTATCATACATATGGTTTATCCATACATGAGTATGTGTAGATACATCTACCTATGTATACACACACACATTTATACTCACGTGTATGAGTTATCATAAACATGTACATATATACATGTATATTCTATGTATATACTCATCAATTAAAATATAAATAGGAACACACGAAGAATAACTTACACTTAACACAAAGACATAGTCACATATTCCCAATCAAGAACACTCAAAGACTAAAACTATAAACCAATACAAAACATCCCCAAACCATGACTAAAGGTTGCTTACCATTTTTCGAACTAAATTGACTCAACTTGACCAAACTAGGATGTGAGTTTGTGATAGCTCAATAGGCACATTAAGGGTAACCAAACTAATTTCTTCTCCTAAGTGATACTCTCCCTCTCTTCCAAAGGCTTGATTTTGTTCCTACATCCAGCTTAGTGCATCACAATAGTAGTTAGCTGATAAAATTACATTTGTATGAATCATACATCATTGTATTATAAAAGCATTGAAAACATTCACATTGAATTGCACATTCATTCATCATATTTTTCATCGATATATATATATACACACAAAACACAATAAATTATTAAAGCATTTTAACTCATCAAGTAACAATAAATAAGTAATAACACAGTGGGGTGTAACAGATGTGATGGAGGAGGAGGTGGAGGCCATAGGCGTTGACGATTTTCAAGTGTAGCTCTTAGCTTTACAAGGTCAAGTGTATATTTTTTAGGTGTAGGTGGCATGACAGTGAATAGGTCTATGGAAATCATTAGAGAGTAAAGTGTCGAGCAACGATCACTTAGTTTCATCGAGATGTCAGTGGCTCTAGTGTTGATTTTTTGTGCAACTTCTATCAGGCTAGCAGAGAGGCACAATATTATAGGGATCTCTACGAGGATGTGGTGCCACCATCTCAAAGGACACATAGCTATGCATAGAGCCAGAGCCAAAGCAATTCTCAGAGCAATGGTGGAGTATCAGAGTTAAGGAGGTCACCCTATTAGAGAGAGTAGAAGTAGCTTGGGCCATTTGGGTCAAGGTAGAGAGCACATGCCTTCCTCGAGACATGAGGATAGGAGTAACTCGGGCTAGCCCTGATTTTGCATTATATATGGGCATGCATATTTTAACTGAGCCTGTGAGCTCCATTTTTTACAGTCACTTGATTTTGTAATATGACACATTTTAGTATGTGATGGATCTATGTGATGTGATCTAATGTCATGCATCCTATGGTTATGTGATGATTTCTATATGATATGCATTATAGATTTACGATGTATGTTTATATGATGATGCTATATATATGATGTTGATGCATGATGTGATTTATGGATGGTTGGATGCATATGATAATGGTTTATGTTTATATGTATGATGTGATGTGCGGATGAACACACATGATCTATATAATTGGATTAATATTCTTATAGGATCTATATGTGGTACTATGTGTTTATGAGATGTTTATATGATGCTATGTGGATGATTATTGGATAAAATGTGATGCAATGTTATCTATATTTTTATATTTTGATGTGATATATTGGACCTAACATATGTATGATGTTCTAACATGATTATGGATGTAGGGTGATAGAGCTAATGCATTTATTTTTTTGTTTTTCATAACATGCCATTGAGATGACTATAAGGATTGATGGAAGAAATGTTAGCGAGAAGAAAATGTTAGTAAGAAGTGAAGGATAGTTAGATGAAGTGGAATGATATGGATAGAGATTGTTGTAGGATTTTGTTGATAGATTTTGAGCTTCAATTTTAGTGCATGATTATCATCATAGATTGTTTTATTTGGAAATTAATAATGAACACCAAGGTATAACATAGAACAAGTTGTAGAATGTTATATCTTTGTATAAACAAACACATTGCAGACATGGAGTGCCATAACACATACTAGTGATAATAGAACCTTGTCAAAATATGTGAGGAAGTAACCACAAAGCATGTTATTCCAAATTCAAGAAGACATTAGTAGGCCTTTAACTTGCATAGGATATTTTTATTATGCAATATGGAACCCCAATCACACACAAGGAACTTAGTTGCCCCAGTCATATTGCCAAGACAAACCACAAACATAAATCAAAGAGAAAAAGGTCATGATCCATCATCACTCCTCTCATCACTTGTGGAATTTCTTGAGGCACATAGTAGCATGACCAAATAAAAATAAAATAAAAATATAAGACTATTTGGACTGAACGAGTCAACAACCATTTAGGTCTTCTTTCCAATCAATGAGTGTTTGCTGATAGGATTGTAAGGATAATGTCTAGTTTCAGGAAATGAAGTGTCTCGTATAAGATGTAAAGTTTGGTTTTGATGATGCAACATCCTTATAAGACAAATGATAGGATTATGTCTGGTTTTAGGAATGAGAAAGTTCATATAAGATGCTTGGTTTGGTTTCGAGGATGTAACAACCTGTATAAGACAATTGATAGGATTGTGTCTTGTTTAAAAGATGAGACATCTCATATAAGATGCTTGGTCTAGCTTTGAGGGTGTAACAACCCATATAAGACAACATGATAGCTAGTAAGGGTAATTGATGTTGATAGATAATTATGATTAGGCAATTGATCAGTTAGGATTGGAGACTAGTTGGATAGTTCAATTGTTGTTTTGTGATTGGTTAAGCTCAATTCTCTATAGGATATCATGTTTGTGTCTGACCAAAGTTTCAACCTTAGCTAGGGATAGTTTATTATGAGATGTGGATTGGGAAAAATGGAAAATTTATTATGATGGACCCTAAGGGAAAGACCTAGGCCTCGAGGGCTCATCAATGATGGCCTTGCCTACGTACATATGCAGAGGCTACATAGCTTGATTATTTGGACTGACATTAGCATATGCTAGATTGACAATGTTGTTTATGATGTTGATGTTTTTGACATTTTATGACTATTTTTGGACTTTTTTGGAATATTTGGATGTTTTTGTGTTTTTCTAGGAATATTTGGATGTTTTTGGTTTTTTAAAATATTTAGGTGTTTTTGGATTCTTCAAAATATTTGATTTTTTTTTTTGTATTTTTGGAATATTTGGATGTTTGAATTTTTAGGTGGTCATGATAATGTCCTCTAATACCGTGTCCAAGATCTCATGTGAAAATATAGGTTAAAGGATTTACCCCCAGTCAGGTATATGACCAGTTATTATGGATGAGATTAGGTAAGCAAACTTTATTATGGATGGGTATGAAAATCGATAGATGTTAAATGTCAACTATTCTCAGGCCATGAGAGGGGTGACAAAGATTTATTATGGGTACGTGGAAAAGTGGGATTTTATTATAGAAGGGCATAGACTCAGGTTATTATGGATGAAGTGAGAAATTAGATAGAATAATGATAGATGATAGAGCAAATACTGACAACACATGGTGCATGTTTTCTAGGTTTTCTCCATGGTACTTATCCAAAGCACCACCGAAGTGGTTTTCACTATTGAACAATTTTTTTTTTTTATTATTTTAAATTTTTTTATGTGACACAAGATGCCTATTTGCCAAGTTTTCATCAGGGTGATGTTTTTTTACTTTTTTATTTTATTTGTTGATTTATTTGGACTCTTTGAAGGTTAGGTATAGTACTTGTGAAGATGCATGCTATTGATAGGCTCTAGGAGCAGTTCACGTTCAAGAGTAGCAAGTTGGTATGCACCAAATCCATATGCTACAATGATAATGCAAGGACCCAACCAGTTAGGCTCAAACTTTCTAGGCTTTTCTCTATCTAGTTGATTCTTCAAGTTCTCTTTTAATATTAGGTCACCAATGTCAAAGTGTCGAACTTAGACTCTCTTATTATAGCTACGATGAAGACAATTTTGATAAACTTGTAAATGGACTAGTGCATTTTGTCATCTCTCATCCAGTAACTCTAGCTCATGCAATTTGGATATTCGGTAGTCTTCGTCATTAATGAACTATTGCATGGATACTCTCAGGGATGGTAACTTGAACTCAATGGGAAGGATGGCTTCGAAACTTATAGTGTCTTAAAATTACACCCCTTGTAATTTCACCTACACTTTTGTATCTACTTTAGAGTCCACTCCCTTAGTATTTGTGTAGGCTCATTTTAGCCTTTGCATTAGCCTTTTTCCCCTCAGGACGCTCAAGACCCCTTTTTAGTAGTACCTTTACATGTCAACTTTACATCAAACTTTATGTTTTCCTCGTTCCCCCCGTTCTTAAGCATGATTTTTCTAGACACTAGCGTGTCATGCAGACGTTCGCACGCCACACTAGCTCTCACAACATTTTAATATTCAAACAACCATTTTTGAGCATTTTTCCACTTGTCACCTACCTTTGTTGGTGGAAACCATTTGAGACACCTTATAACAGCTTGGGAAACTTATTTTCCCTCCTATTATCTCTTTAAAATCCATCTTTTCAATACATTTGGTCTTCTTATTGATATCTTGATCTTTCTCTCTTAGTCTCGAGCTCTTTCTCTCTTTTCTCCCTTAATTGGGAAGTATTACTCTCCTTCTCTCAAGCTCACACAACTCTCTTGCTTGTTACAATGATCTCAAGCTCTCACAATGTTCTCTATAACTCTCGTGGCTCTCACAACTTTCTCTTTCTTTCTCTCTCCTTGGCTTCCTCAAGCCTTACAGGTGATATCTATCTACTTGTCTTATGTCTTTGAGTATCTTGGAATTTATCACATCCCTTATCTATGCATTTTACTATCTTGTATGTTTATCTTTCTATCTATCTATCTATTTGGTTGTGTGTGGAGGTGGAAACACTAAAACAGGGGTTTGATTAAGGCAAGCTCCTCAATAACCCCAACATTTTCTCTCAGTCTTATGTGTGTAGGTATTGAAGATATACATTTGCTAGAGGCTTCATTTCTTGGTTGGTTGTTAGTGTTTCCTTTCTCTTTTCCTTCATTTTATCATCTACATTCTATTTGATCTACATTTTACTTAGTTTAGTTTAGTTCTATTATACTTTGTTACTTTCCCACATTTCAAGATGCCAACAGTATTTTTTGTGATAGTCTCAATTTTTAGTCCGTACAATATGCCAACACGTTGTGTTGTCGTACATGTTCCATGCTATCATCCTTGGTCGAGAGCTTGTCAATTTGTCTAGAAAACCTTTATGACCTACTCTTTCTATTTCTTGAACTCTCACCATTTTAATCTATCACTTGAGCTTTGTTCCTTGAGGTAGTTGAGGACCATTTTCTCCTTGTAGACTCTTCTTTGTCCTAGAGACTCGGGATTAGAAAATTTCCTCCTCTACATTTTGGTGAACCTGATGTGAACACTCCTTTCATAAAAAATGGACAAATATAAGATTTTTCCTTCAAAGAAAAAAATTAGGGCATTACCCCGAATCCTATTCCATGTCATCGAAAAGGATATACGCTGACCTTCAACCAACTTGTCTATATCTCTATTTCAAAATGCACTTTCTATTTTCCTTCCTTTTGTCCCTTTCTCATTTTAAGGAGAAAATTCATGAAGTTTTCTTCCAAGTGTGTGAAAGGGAGTTCTTTTCTCCTTATTACTCTTTGTTGATCCCTCTTTTGAAATTACTTCTATTTGTAATGATATTTTGGCTCAAGAGGATGAAATCATTGATAATTTCCTTAGAAAAAAAATTCCCCCTCTTTACTCCAATGCACTCCTAGATATGATGCATTAGTGAAAGAGTTCAATATTATTCTATCTAATCTCCCACTGATCAATGTTGAGAGCATTTCTTCAAATAATCCCTCTATAATTCATGATGAGTCTATAAATGTAGTCATAGTCTCTATGGCTCCTCAAAGGCCTAAGAGACCATTCATTTATGTGACTCTAGATAGTCCTTCTTCCAAAAGGATTCATTTTATTCATGATGTTCCATTTAAGAGTTATTCTCTAGATCTTTATACAAAGGTCATGTAGTTTAAATCTTCTTATAATACAATGGCTCAATATTAGAAAGAATAAAATAAATGTTGATCAACCTACATCTTTACCACCTTCTCAACCATGCCTTCCTCAAGCACCTATACCTATAGCTAAGTGACCGAGTGAGTATGATCTTGTTGAGAAACTTTATGTTACTCTTGCCAAGATCTCTCTTTGGGATTTTCTTCAAATTGCTTTGATTTACCAAGGTATGCTTCAGGAAGCCTTGCAAACAATTCTCTTGCCTTATTCCACTAGGAGGATGAATGTTAATGCATTGATAGTGTGTAAGGGAGAAAAACATTAGATGCAAACAAGATTAAACGTGCTTGAAATGAGAATCTAAGCTAAGATCAAACACACAAATCTAAGATCTAATCAACAACATATGAAATGGAAATAAGATATTGAAAACACATTGAGGAAATATATGATTACCAAATTGAATGCAAAAAATAAGAGAAGTGTTACCATCCCGTATCAGAGTGTATTCGCCTGATTTTGGATTGTTCATATCACTGCGAAACCTTCATAGTTTGTGTGCAAAAGCTTGAAGAACAATGCCTTGGTTGCTTGATCGAAGAAATGTGTTCAAGCTCTAATAATGGTGGTTGTGAATGTTAGCAGTACTTCATTGTGCAAATGATGTTGATTCTCCAATCCTTATTTGTGAGGAAAGAGGTTTGTTATATAAAAAATGAGATTTGAAATGGATGATCAGGATTCGACAATGTTGGATCAAGATCAATGGTCAAAAGGTGTTGAGAGGAAATAAACATGAATAAAATGTGCAAAGTAGATTGCACAATTTGTGTGATTGAGGAATAGATTGGCTAGATAGGATTTAGATTGATCAATTAGGATTTAGATGGCTTAGTTAGGAAATTGATGGCTTAGTTAGCAAATTAGATTGATTAGCTAGGAAATTAGATTGATTAGTTAGAAAATTGATGGCTTAGTTAGCAAATTAGATTGATTAGATAGTAATCATAATTTTCTCAATCAGAAAGTGGGTGAGGAAAATTGATTTAATTAATTAATTCCTTTTCAGAGTTGAACGTGCAAATCAAGTTTGACTTTTGCAAACAAAGTCGCATTAGTTTGATTTGATTTTTGATAAATGGTTTGAATAGTTTGATTTAATTATTCATTTATTTTGGAGGGAAAGTGTCGTAATTAAATTATTATGATTTAATAATTCAATTAACTTAGAAGAATAAGGTGATTTAGCGATGTAATTAAATGTTTGGCGTTATTTAATCAATTAGGACAAAATAAAGTGGGATTAGGACTTCATTAAATAAATATAATTTATTTAATTGGTCAAAATGATAGAAACATGAATTAATTAAATAATGTATTTTTTATTAATAGCAAAATTAGGGTTTTTAGGACTTTATTAAATAAATGAAATTTATTTAATTCGTCAAAAATGATGAAAAAGAGAATTAATTAAATAATGTTGTTTTATTCAATTAATAGTAGAATTAGGCTTTTTAAGACTTTATTAAATAAATGAAATTTATTTAAATTTTCAAAAATGATGAAAAAGTGAATTAATTAAATAATGTTGTATTATTCAATTAATAAAGAAATCTAGGGTTTTGGATGCTATTTTGATATTATGTGACGTTTTCGAGATGTTTCGGGATGTTGCAGGATGATTTTGAGATGTTTCGGGACGATTCTAAGATGTTTCAGGATGATTCTGAGATGTTGCGGGATGATTCCAAGATGTTGTGGGATGATTCTGAGACGTTTTAGGATGATTTCGAGATGTTGTGGGATGATTTTGAGATGTTTCAGGATGATTCTGAGATGTGGGATGATTCTGAGACGTTGTGGGATGATTCTGAGATATTTTGGGATGATTCCAAGATGTTGTGGAATGTTGCGAGATGATTTTGAGACGTTGTAGGATGATTTTGAGATGTTGCAGGATGATTATGAGATGTTGCAGGATGTTGTTTGATGTTGTTTAAGGTGTGTGATAGGTGTTAGGTCAATTTTACATGTCTATAGATAGATCATATTCATGTGGATTCATTGAATATTACATTCTATCCATAAGAACTCCCACCCCCAGAAGTGCAAAAACAAGAAATTCCTATGATGATAATAATTAACATTAATAATATCAATATTAGATGTACTCTCGTTGAAACTGGCTCGACGCTCAATGTATATAGCATCAATTTATTGCCTAAAATTAAAATTGATTAAGCTTCTCTTGCAATTTATTCTCTTGTCATTCATGGGTTTGATAATGTTCGATGAAAAGCTCTAGGTATAATAGTACTACCTTTACAGCTTGGACCCGTTACTGTACCCACCCTGGTATATGTTATTTCAAGAAAATTATCATATAATCTTCTTCTCGATAGACTGTGGATTCACGCTATGGGTGCAGTACCATCTACCTTACATAGATCCATCAATTTCATTCATAATAATCAAGTAGTCACAATCAAGGATGATCTTGATGTTATACACTTATGTGAGATGACATGTAGCAACCACCCATTAATCACTAATAAAATATGGACATCAGTGAATAATATAAGCATAATGTAGAGTCAGATCAAACAATAGACCAAATATTTTCTTAAAAACATATACATTACATGAGTCTATGATCATCATAATGATGCAAGTCTATGTACAATACTTTATCATAACTACACAACTCAATCAATTTTATGACTAGATACAAATACACACATCCAAAACCGTAATGACATATGTAGACAATTTAATTATTTATTCATGTTATTCCAAACCAAATTTTTGAATTATAAAAAACAACACAAGCAAGAATTAAGAGTCATCTATTATTTCAATGGTAATACACAAGATACAAAATATATCACATGCATTAAAAACCTCTACCATTCCTTTTCCATGAAGTAGAAGAGAGAGATCATCATCGAGGTGAAAACCACCCTACCATGAAGTAGAAAGCTTCCCCGTGCTACTCCACTAGAGGAGCTTGACCCATCACAAAGGGTCTAGCTGCGTGGGTCAAAATGTATGATGGAATCTAAAATATTAAGTGGATTATTATCGAGATAGAATACCTATATGGCCATGCAAAGAATACATTATGTATTTATCTATTGATAAATATATTATGGAAGAAAATATAAAACAAACAATGCTCTAATGAGTGTAATCAATGACTATGATATATGCACATTCAATAGGATTGATAAACGGTAGTCAAAGGATAAAGTCTATATCTAACATTTATTCCTTTAAATTCAACTTGAATAGTATATTTCAAGGGTAAAAATATCCAATAGATACCACTGAGGAACCCAATCTGCTACACAACCATAATTCCTAACTCCATTCAACACTAGGAAGTTTAGGCAGAATAGGTTTTGTCTTCTTTTCTCTAATACTTTTTTCAAATCTAGAACCATTCCCTAGAATCCAGTGATAAGATATTTAATAAATTCACCCATATACACATTCAAATATTCACTAGTAGTGATTATTATCATTATTGGTCCAATAGTGATAATAAGCTTTAAATTTGCATAGCTAAATCATACAATTCATTTCATAATCTCCATTTTGTAGCTTGCAAGAAAACATGAAAACATTTAAATAGTCATATCTTTCATGTTACCAAACCAATTTTTAAAATTCTATATGTTCTAGAAAGGTGATAGAATGAAGAACAAAACCCATAAAAGTTTTTCTAAGAATCCTGACCGCTTAAGAGCAGTTTTATCTGCAATACAGGTCACTATCTACCCAAAACAACAAGTTGACCACATGGAAGTCTTATAATTTTCATTATTTAAATTTTTTATTAAGCGACCAACTCATTGGATAACAAAATAGTGGCTATATTCATGAAAGGCTTGGATAGTATTCTATAAGAATTAAGGGTTCATATCATTGAAAGATTTAATCACAAGACATCATTCAATAATACCAACAATCGCACACTTCCCTTTGCTAGGAATTGATAGGGATTCAAGAATTAGAAAAATTGAGACTTCAATAGACTCTATGCTTGCAACCCAAAACCATATATTGAGGATTATTAGAGAAGAAACATTAAATTTAAGAAATTATTGACAAATAGAACCATTACAATGAATACAATTATAAATGAAAACATGTAGAGGAAGCAATGGAAAATAACATGATCCCAACGTTGTTTGAATGTGGTTAGAGTATTTTCACTAGCTTTGTGGTATTTTTTTTCCCCTTTCTCGTTCAAAAGTCCTTCCAAAAACATTTAAACAAAAGCAAGTGGTCAGTGTAAAGTCAGATTATACCATATTTGATTTTTTTATGCTTATCATATCATACCAAATAATAACATGAAATTTGGATTACTTGTGTGCATGTGTATTTGCATGGTATGCACAGAGTCCAAACTATTTGGAATGAATCTACGCCTTAAGTTTCCTAGTATGATTCCTTTAAGAAGCTCAAATAACTACTATACAGGATGGTGTGCATGCACTCCAACCTCTCTGAAATAATTCTACACTTTGCATTTCCAATTATTTTAGACCTGTTGATGGTGTTTTTATGCACTTCTCAACACAGGTAATGCATAGGTGCATCACCTCTCTTGAAAGACAATCTTCCATAATCAAATTGTAGAACACTATCCCAAGGTCTCTTGGATGTCAGGTCTTGACAGTACTTGGAATATCTCAGTTGATTTATGTGATTTGCTGGAATCACAAGGTGGACTTACAGATGAGTTACAAAGTGTGAAAGTTGGATCTGCAAATGGAGTTCTTAAGATGGGAGAGTTGATATGCGTTTGCTACAGGTTCAAATACCAGTCTTGAACTCCATTTTATCATTGGATTTGGCTTTATAATGTGCAATGAAACTTGCCTAAGGTTACTTATTAAAAAAAAATAGAAAAAAGGCAAGGAAGAGAAAAGGTTCCTGGATTTGAAACTATGAATGAACAGTGATCATGGAGGCTGCTACAGTAGACAAACTCCCTAAACTGGGTTTTGCTTGGCCAAGAGGATCCTACAGTTACACAAAACTAGTGCAATCTTCTAAGGACTCTAGATTTTTAGTTTGCATACACACATCATGGACATGCAAGTGAACTAAGTTACAACAATCAAATAAAGAAGCCCAGGCTAACTTTGCACAACAACTTGTCATCAACAAGTGCCAAAAGTATGGGCTGAAAGCTCATCAAATACTATAACAGCAAACACCATCATCACTTCCATTCAAGAAACTACAACTAAAACTAACTTGGAAGGTAGAACCATGCACACATAATGAGTAAACTCAAAAGTAACACCCATAGATCATGCAATGTTGCTTTCTATTGCTACAGAATGTTTTTACAACAGCTCTCCAACACTTACAAATAAGGGGGATACCTCTATTTATAGTTTACCAAAGCCCAAATGAATGGCTATGATTGAGTTACATTGTGTGACTCAGATTCAATTACATTAGGGCTTCACCTACCCCACAATATTCAGTAATTTAAAATACATCTTTGTCTTTTCCCTATTCTGTCTTGTAGTGACCAGTCACTGTAGTAGTTTTGCCTTCTAGCTAATTTCCCTTTTACTGTAGCTAAAACTGACTGAAAGCTACCTTCTCCTGATGGAATTTTAGCATTCCTCATTGGATCAAATGGTTCTGTCGACGGACCCATGGTAGGCTTCTTGAAATCAGAAATGAGAGGCCGAAATGCTGTTTTAGGAATGTTGATTTGAAAACAGTGAACAAAGCATGGAACTCCATATCGTATCTCCCAGCTGCAAATTTGAAATTTGAAAGGTCAAGGGAGGATAAGATCTAATTTTACCATCTGGGTCGAAGTCCGTTTTCAAATCAGAGGTGCGCTTGGACATTCTGGAGATGTGAGCCCGGAATGCCGTTCTGGAAATGTTGTTTTGAAAACGACCGAGAGAGCATGGAACTCCGGATGGTATCTCCCAGCTGAAAATTTAGAATTTTAAAGGCCAAGGGAGGATAAGATCCAATTTAGGCATCTGGGTCGAAGTCCGTTTTCAAATTGGAGGTGCGCTTGGATGTTCTGGAGACGTGAGCCCGGAATGCTGTTCTAGAAATGTTGTTTTGAAAACAACCGACAAAGCATGGAACTCCGGATGGTATCTCCTAGCTGCAAATTTAGAATTTGAAAGGCCAAGGGAGGATAAGATCCAATTTTGGCATTTGGGTCGAAGTCCATTTTCAAATTGAAGGTGCGCTTGGACATTTCGGAGACATGAGCCTGAAATGCTGTTTTGAAAATGACCGACAGAGCATGGAACTCCGGATGGTATCTCCCAGCTGAAAATTTAGAATTTGAAAGGCCAATGGAAGATAAGATCCAATTTCAGCATCTGGGTCGAAGTCCGTTTTCAAATTGGAGGTGCGCTTGGACGTTCCAGAGACGTGAGCCCAGAATGTTGTTCTGGAAATGTTGTTTTGAAAACGACCGATAGATCATGGAACTCCGGATGGTATCTCCTGGCTACAAATTTAGAATTTGAAAGGCCAAGGGAGGATAAGATCCAATTTTAGCATCTGGGTCGAAGTTCGTTTTCAAATCGGAGGTGCGCTTGGATGTTCCGGAGACGTGAGCCCAGAATGTTGTTTTGAAAACGACGGACAGATCATGGAACTCCGGATTGTATCTCCCAGATGCAAATTTAGAATTTGAAAGGCCAAGGGGGGATAAGATCCAATTTTGGCATCTGGGTCAAAGTCCGTTTTCAAATCAGAGGTGCGCTTGGACGTTTCAGAGACGTGAGCCCAAAATGTTGTTTTGAAAACGACCGACAGAGCATGGAACTCCGGATGATATCTCCTAGCTGAAAATTTAGAATTTGAAAGGCCAAGGGAGGATAAGATCCAATTTCGGCATCTGGGTCGAAGTTCATTTTCAAATCGGAGGTGCGCTTAGATGTTCCGGAGACGTGAGCGTGGAATGCTGTTGCAGAAATACACTTTTGGAATTTTCAAAACTTCCTAAAACTTAAGGAAACCTTGTCAGTTCACTTAGGTACCACAAAAACATCCAAAATCCACAAGAAACCTATCCCCAAAGTCAAAAAATGAAGGAAAAAGCGAATTGAGCGAGCGGGGTGGGGGGGTGAAGCCCGAAAAACCCAAGACTTAGCCATTTTTTATTTTATGGGAAAAATATGGTCAACCAAAAATGAGACTTTGAACGACATGTTGACCAACTAGGACAATAAAATGAGGGGCACGCAAAATGAGACAAGAGCAAAGAAGCCCACCGAGAGCGAAAAAAGAGGGTCCTTGCCTACGACGGGGCGTGTGTGCAAAATATGCACAACAAATGGCGACTCGCTAGGGGAAATGCTCTAGAGCATTTCGATGAAAAATTGGAATCACGAACCCAGAATCTTTGGTTCTGACCTTCATGCTAGGGAAAACAAGCCAGACACTCAACCAAAGGATCAAAACCACTAGTTAACCCAATGTTCAATATGCTGAAAATCCAAGTGTGTGCAATTGTGTTAATTCCCATCCTTCAGTTGCTGCAAGAACCTAAGCTCCATCAAGTTAAGCTACATAGTTTATTCTAACTCCAAAAGCATTTGGGACATTGCCTCGCTGCCAGTCAGGCATCCATAGCCCCGATGAGATTGTCGCTATGATTCTCTTGAACATTGCTCTATTGCCGACCGGGCGTCCATAACCCCGATAGAGTTGCTCGTATAGCCTTGGAAAGCCGAATTTCTCTTCTTTTGATTTTCAATATTTTAATTTCTTTTTTTTGTTGCTTTTCTCTTTTCAGTTATTTTATTTCAACCTACAAGCAATGAAGCTCACACTCAGGGTTGAGAATCACAGTGGCGTTGGAGCAGAATTTTAGATTTTTCACTTAACTAGACTTCACAAAGGACCTATAGTGACTATCAGATCCTTAAAATTTGTGAGAGATATAAGATTCTAGAATACTTTAGAATCAAACCAACCAACGACTTATCCACTTTGAAACAAACATCTAGATCATTTGATACTAACAGAAGATCCTCACCATCCACTCTGAAAACTTGATTAGAGTTTGACAAAGAAATACATAAAACAACCCCAGGTGATAAGAATGGTTGTTATGCGCACAGATGTGCCCAGCCAAAAGCAGAGGGACCCCAAGCAAAGCAACAGTAAAGTGAGAGCAAACAAAAGCAAATGAAAAGAAAACACCAAAACCAACCAAAGCAGGACAATGAAAGAAAACAACCGAGAAACTACTCTAAAGAAAGCAACCTACAACAAACCAACTAACCTAAGGAAAGCAGGAAAGTGGAGTATTTACAGGAAACCTACACTACTCAAAACAAGCTATGTACAAAGATATTTACAAAGAACTACGTTCGGGTAAGGCGAGCCAACACTCACACCCATTGGATTTTGCACGGCGTGCACAAGCAGATGGGAAATCGTTATAGTTCTCAACCATGCAGATTTATCCTTATGTTCAGAGAAAATAAATTCAATATGGCAGCATTCAAATTCTACCCCAACATCATGAATAATCAACAATTGAGGAGGCTCATTAAACCCGTGATTAATCCATAAACATATCCATTTTTCCTCATTCCCATAATCAAAATGATAAGTGCAACTATGACAATTAATAGGAGAAAGGAAGGATAAAACCTAGATTTCATCACTTGGAGGTGGCAACATTTGAAAATCAAGAGCAAGCACTACATTATCAATCTTTGCATCAACAACCTCGGGCAGGCATGGTGGAGGGTGCAGCACTTCAGGAAGTAAGCCTGCATAAGGTAGGGAGAACGAGGTAGCAAACACTTCTTCCACATCTTGCATGGGATCAACAATCCCCCTTGGTAGTTCTTCAAAAAGAAGTACTTCTCCACATTGATCATCCACAAACTTGGGATCCACTTGATTGCTGCCCTCAAAAGGTGGCACACTGTCCCATCTCCTTTCCAAAGTGTCGACCCTATCTCCATGATGCTCAGTGTCATGGGATGATGACATGTACGAATCTGTCCTATTGCAGCCATCTGAATATGAAGGAGGATCCGCAACGATCATGGCAAAAGGACTCCAAGTTGCATCTTGTAGTCGACTGGGTGTTTCATCTCTGTTGGCAGCTATCTCAGCACCCCCGCCTTTGTCTTCTTCTCTTTTCTATTCATGCAACTCATCATGACATTCACTCATTTCCCCTTGCTCACTATCACTATAAACGGAGAAGGAACTCCTCTCCCAATCTAGAAACTCTAGTGCATCACCATTCAGAGGCTCAAGGAGTATGCCCTCATCACTACCGTCTTCTGGGATGTGTTCTTCCTCGACATGAGTGTACCTCCGTAGCACAACTCCCAATGGAAATAAGTCATCAATTGATGGCACCTCATCAAGGGGGCCAAAATTTACTATGTGATTTCCCCCAAAGACTCACCATAAAGCCTATCATCCATGGTACTCAAATGCTCTTGAAGAGGAAGCAATTCTTGATGACTGGTGGACAACATTCATGTTTGATCTACTAAATCGCTTGAAAGATCGAGACTATATTACTATCCTTCTTCTATTGCTATCCCAAGGTTGTCTTGAGGACTGCCTTCAGCTGAGTTGTCACTTGACTCGGGCTCTTGGTCTTCACGTTCCATCCTTGAGGCAATTGCAGGAAGTGGTGTACTTGGTTGCCTTGCTTGTTCTCTAACTTGTTGGACAACTTCTTGGCATAGCTCGCATGTGAACTCTGAGTGCAATGAATCATGAAGTCTGCACCAATTTGGTAGTAGTAGCACTTCCAAATCCACTTGGTATTTTAGCTCTGACCAATCCTTTGCTAATCCGGAGACGAGTTGGTGATATCCTTCCACTACCGGGTCCTCATCATCACTTGAAAAATAAGCTTGATGGTAAACAACCATAGGGAGTGGTTGTTCCCACTCCTCCAAATCTACATTTTCAGATGCCTGGTCGCTATCATTCATGAAGGAGAGGTCTTCTAGTGTGATTTTAGTTATTCCTTAATCATCATTTTCTGCTGTCCCAAGGCTGTCAACCTCTACCTTTTGCTGATTTTCAGCATCTTCATTGGCTGCTCCAGCATACACTGCTACAAAATTGATTGCCTCATCCTCAACTGCCAATGGCTCCTCTTCCTGAGTGGAGGACTGCCCTTTACTGATGAAGGAGAGGATTTTCAACTCCATTCCTAGTGAACCTTCACCAAATCTTTCTGCTATCCCTAGGAAATCAGCTTCTTCCTCTTAATTTTCAGCTTCAGTGTTTGTTGTCCCAACACTAGTTTGTGGTGGATTTCTTGGTTTATCTTGAAGGTGCTGTCCTCCAGCTGCTGATAGCTTTTCTACCATATGGGATGACTCATTCTCCTTGATAGTTGGCTGCTCCAACTTATTCGAATTCCCTTTGACTTGGGTGATGATGCTTGCACACAACGAACAAGTAATTCAGAATGTGGTGCATTGTGAAATCTGCACCAACTTGACATTAGTACTTTCTCCAATCTTGGTCTGTCTTTGCTACCCAAACATTCTTGGATCAACTCTTCAAATGCCTTGGCTGCCATGGTTGTCAATTCTTCCTCTGGGTCTGCAAGGGCTAAAGGTTGATATATTTCCCAAAAGGGAATATCTCCTTGCAAGACTCTTTCAATTCTGCTCAAGAAGGTTAGACACTCCAATTCATTGTGCCTGCAAGTGCAATGGATCCTACACTTATCCGCCAATGCAAATTGCTAATGGTCTCTTCAATCTCCTATTTAAATCTGCATGTAGCTGAGTGATGCTAATTTATACATGTTGGTCCATTTCGACTCAGCTTCTTTTGCCTTCAAATTTTTTTGATTTTATGATTCAGCATTAAAAAAGATCACTCTATCTTAGATTTATTCTTTGAAAATGCTCTTATCAATTTCCAACTTTCAGCTTTGTAGCCACAACTTGTCAGCCCTCCTAGCGCCAGTTCTGTTGATGGTGTTTTTATGCACTTCTCAACATAGGTAATGCGTAGGTACATCACCTCTCTTGAAAGACAATCTTCCACAATCAAATTGCAGAACACTATCCCAAGGTCTCTTGGATGTCAGGTCTTGACAGTGCTTGGAATATCTCAGTTGATTTATGTGATTTGCTGGAAATCACAAGGTGGACTTACAGATGAGTTACAAAGTGGGAAAGTTGGATCTGCAAATGGAGTTCTTAAGATGGGAGAGTTGATGTGCGTTTGCTGTAGGTTTAAATAGTAGTCTTGAACTCCATTTTATCATTGGATTTGGCTTTATAATGTGCAATGAAACTTGCCTAAGGTTACTTATTAAAAAAAAATGGAAAAAGGGCAAGGAAGAGGAAAGGTTCCTAGATCTGAAACTACGAATGAACGGTGATCATGGAGGTTGCTACAGTAGACAAACTCTCTAAACTGGGTTTTGCTTGGCCAAGAGGATCCTACAGCTACACGAAACCAGTGCAATCTTCTAAGGACTACATATTTTCAGTTTGCATACACACATCATGGACATGCAAGTGAACTAAGTTGCAACAATCAAATAAAGAATCCTAGGCTAACTTTGCACAACAACTTGTCATCAACAAGTGCCAAAAGTATGGGCTGAAAACTCATCAAATACTATAACAACAAACACCATCATCACTTGCATTCAAGAAACTACAATTAAAACTAACTTGGAAGGTAGAACCATGCACACATAATGAGCAAACTCAAAAGTAACACCCATAGATCATGCAATGTTGCTTTCTATTGCTGCAAGATGTTTTTACAACAGCTCTCCAACACTTACAAATGAGGGGAAGACCCCTATTTATAATTTACCAAAGCCCAAATGAATGGCTATGATTGAGTTACATTGTGTGACTCGGATTCAATTACATTAGGGCTTCACCTACCCCACAATATTTAGTAATTTAAAATACATCTTTGTCTTTTCCCTATTCTGTCTTGTAGTGGCCAGTCACTGTAGCAGTTTTTCCTTCTAGCTAATTTCCCTTTTACTGTAGCTAAAACTGACTGAAAGCTACCTTCTTCCGATGGAATTTTAGCATTCCTCATTGGATCAAATGGTTTTGTCGACGGACCCATGGTAGGCTTCTTGAAACCGGAAATGAGAGGCTGAAATGCTGTTTTAGGAATGTTGATTTGAAAACAGCGAACAAAGCATGGAACTCCATATTGTATCTCCCAACTGCAAATTTGAAATTTGAAAGGTTAGGGGAGGATAAGATCTAATTTTACCATCTGGGTCGAAGTCCGTTTTCAAATCGGAGGTGCGCTTGGACGTTCCGGAGATGTGAGCCCGGAATGCCGTATTGGAAATGTTGTTTTGAAAATGGTCGAGAGAGCATGGAACTCCGGATGGTATCTCCCAGCTGAAAATTTAGAATTTGAAAGGGCAAGGGAGGATAAGATCCAATTTTGGCATTTGGGTCAAATTTTATTTTCAAATCGGAGGTGCGCTTGGATGTTCCAGAGATGTGAGCCCGAAATCCTATTTTGGAAATGCTGTTTTGAAAACGACCGACAGAGCATGGAACTCCGAATGGTATCTTCCAGCTGCAAATTTAGAATTTGAAAGGCTAAGGGAGTATAAGATCCAATTTCAGCATCTGGGTCGAAGTCCATTTTCAAATTGGAGGTGCGCTTGGACGTTCCAGAGACGTGAGCCCAAAATGCTGTTCTAGAAATGCTGTTTTAAAAATGGCTGACAGAGCATGGAACTCCGGATGGTATCTCCTGGCTACAAATTTAGAATTTGAAAGGCCAAGGGAGGATAAGATCCAATTTTGGCATCTGGGTTGAAGTCCGTTTTCAAATCGGAGGTGCGCTTGTACGTTCTGGAGATGTGAGCCCAGAATGTTGTTTTGAAAACGACCGACAGAGCATGGAACTCCGGATGGTATCTCCCGACAGAAAATTTAGAATTTGAAAGGCCAAGAGAGGATAAAATCCAATTTTGGTATCTGGGTCGAAGTCCGTTTTCAAATTGGAGGTGCACTTGGATGTTCCGGAGACGTGAGCCCAAAATGCTGTTCTGGAAATGTTGTTTTGAAAACGGCCGACAGACCATGGAACTCCGGATGGTATCTCCCGACTGCAAATTTAGAATTTGAAAGGCCAAGGGGGGATAAGATCCAATTTCGGCATCTGGGTCGAAGTCCGTTTTCAAATCGAAGGTGCGCTTGGATGTTCCGGAGATGTGAGCCCGAAATGCTGTTTTGAAAATGGCCGATAGAGCATGGAACTCCGGATGGTATCTCCCAGCTGCAAATTTAGAAGTTGAAAGTCCAAGGGAGGATAAGATCCAATTTTGGCATCTGGGTTGAAGTTCGTTTTCAAATCGGAGGTGCGCTTAGACGTTCCAGAGACGTGAGCCCAAAATGCTATTGCAGAAATACAGTTTTGGAATTTTCAAAACTTCCTGAAACTTAATGAAACCTTGTTAGTTCACATAGGCACCACAAAAATATCCAAAATCCACAAGAAACCTATCCCCAAAGTCAAAAAATGAAGGAAAAAGCAAATTGAGCGAGCGGGGGGGGGGGAGGGCGAAGCCCGAAAAACCCAAGACATAGCCATTTTTTATTTTAGGGGCAAAATATGGTCAGCCAAAAGTGAGACTTTTAAGGGCACGTTGACCAACTAGGACAGTAAAATGAGGGGCATGCAAAACGAGATGGGAGCAAAGAAGCCCGCCGGGAGTGAAAAAAGAGGGTCCCTGCCTACGGCGGGGCATGTGTGCAAAATATGCACAACAAGACCCTTTAGTGAATTTTGTTTTATTTTGTTAGATATCACGGACATGGAGGAAAATTAGTATATCCTTTGTACTATGTGTTGTTCTTGATTTTGGCAAGCCAGGTCTTATATTAGTCCTATGATTTGATAGTGCCACATTTTAACAATTGCGTCTCTGCTTAAAACTTAAAAGTTGTGGTATATTCACTATAGAGTACATTCAATTATAACCCATGTTCAACTTCCCTCATATTTCCTATATGTCTTTTATTTTAACTATCCTATGTCCAAAATGAATGGGTTTTTTTAATTTGTCTTAAGGCAGTTTTGAATTTGCAAATTGAATATTGTCTGAAATTAACATGAAAGCAAAAACCGCCCTATTGAATGTGAAAGTAATAAAAAAAAGTGAAGGTTGAAATAGAATTCCAATTGCATGAGGATTTTAAATTTTGACATAAATTCATTTTATGCCAAAAGGTATTAATAAAAATATGCTCAACTATACTTCATCAATCACTCTTTCAATATATATATTTCCAGATAGAGGAATTTAGTGGCTCTTTTAATTATGTGTATAATTTTATTAGCAGTCTAGGGATCTATTTGTGGTCTACATCCAATAGATTACTGTTTATTCCTTAAAATGCCATTCACTTTCAGAATGCAATTTAATTCTTGCTATGATAATTATTTAATGGAGAACATAAAACACATGGAATGAGATAAGGTCTGTAATAATAGTGATAGTAGCATTATTACCTCACCAAGTAGCTTTCTTCTTATTTTTCACACTCTTCAAACCCTATTGGACCTACAATTCTTGGTCTCCTCTTTACTGGTTGGGTTTTATGGTAGATTGTGGGGCACCATCTACTAAAGGTTGGTTGGTTGGTTTTTTTTTTTTAAAAAGGTCACCATGCCTTCATATTAGCACGAATATCCTTCCCCAAACCTTTTAGAAAATGTTGCTGGTAGGTGTAAAACCAAACTCCCAACCTTTATACTTCTTCTCCCACATCCCAGCCTCATGCAATATATGTAATCCTCTTGAAGTTATGTGGAGGATATTTTTAAGTTTATCAAATTGATGCAGGAGCATCCTTGGTTGTAAAGCAATCCTACATCAACCAAAAATAGTTCTTTTCTTGCATTGCATTCAGTTACAATTTTAGTATTTCATTTTGCAGTTTACCACATTGTTGTTTCTCATCTCGTGAAGTAGGATATAGAATCTAAACATTGACATCTATCACATATCTAAATTTCACATCATTTGCAGTTGTCTGTAAAAGTTATTGCCCTCAAAATTTTGTGTTACTAGTTAGAGCAATTGAGGCTGACCTGGTCCAAGTTTCTTAGTGCAGACATATTTTAGATCATGTGGAGCTAAATGGGACACCATACAAGCATCTTGGGTCAGTTGGGATCTATCTTAAAGATTAATAAGCCAATTCAATGTACGTGGAACTAATTCTTCATATCTTGAGGCCGACATTCATATTTGATCATTCATCGAGTTATTAATACTGTGGCTGACACAGACCTATGTTGGAGCTTGAGAAGAATATTTGTAAGCATTGTAATCCATTGTAGATCATCAGTAGATCAGTAGTTCATGATTAGATAGATTCAATATATTTTCACACAAACCCTTTGGGGGCATGTAATAAGGCTTGTTGGTCAGTTATATTGTTTAATGCCATTGTGGCAAGCCTGTGAGCCCTGGATAATTTTCCCTTGAGGCATATGTTGCATGTATGATTATCAATACAATAAGATTTCATGTTTTCATATTAATTATTGTGTTAACTCATTGCTGCACAGTTCAAAATATTCCTTATGGAACCCTCCTACTGTGACTGCACCAAGTGGTATCAGAGTGAGCTTTTTTATTCTTGAAGGCATTCCTTGAGGTGAATAGATCATTGAACTGAGGAAAAATACATTTATTTTCAACTGATCATTGATTGTGAGAAATTTAAAACCCTTGTAGCCAAATCGTTGAATTGAGGTAGTTGCATCGATTCGAGGGGAGATATGCCACTCAAGAGAGCGCTTGCTAAGGCGAATGTTACTGGAAGAATGGATGAAATGTTGGAGATGGTGTGCAAGATGCGAGTTAGGTTAGATGATGTTGAATAAGATCAAAGGCGAAGCCTAAACCTTAGGTACAATGATGAAAGTGATGATGAAGCAGAACATGCGAATCAAATCACATAAACCCTAGATGAAGAAGAAGATGAAGAATCATACCAAGTCAAGATGTTGAAAGCAATTTCAAAGATTGGAAAGCAACCTAGATTTGAAATTAAAAATTACATGGGAAATTTGAATCCCAAAGAATTGATTGATTGGATAAATGAAATGGAAGAATATTTTGAATATGAAGAAATTGAAGATCCGAAAAGAGTCAGATTTATGAAAACAAAGTTGAAAGGTCATGCTACATTATCATGGAAAGAAGTTCAATTGGATAGAAATAAAAGAGGAAAAGAAAGAATCATAAAAGGGGATAGAATGGTGACAAAGTTAAAGAATCAATTCATACCATCTGATTATGAACTTGAATTGTTGAAAAGATTGCAGAACCTGAGACAAAAAGAAAAATCTGTGAAGGAGTACACTGAAGAATTCTACAAGATGATAATCATAACTGGTCATAGTGAAGAAAGCAAAGAGAAGGTTGCCAGATATATCAATGGAATGAGAACAAAAATTCAAGGAGAGTTGAGCCTGGTGAAGATGACATCTATTGAAGAAGCATATCAGTTCACACTAAAGGTTGAAGAGAAACTGAACAAGAAGTTTGAACAAAGACAAAGAAGTGCAAGAGAAATATTTCAAAAGAATGGAACCTAGTTTGGAGAAAGAAGACCTTATGTGGAACAAAAAAAAATTCAAACCTATCATAGCAAAGAAAAGGATGCCAAATCATACCAAAAAGGAAGAGAAGATAGAAATTTCTACCCCAGTAATAAAGGAGGTCATAATTCTTACTGCAATGATGGATTCAAGAGAGATGAAGGAAGATCTGAGAGAAGACCATTCAAAGGAACCTATTTCAAGTGTGGAGGTGAAAGATATAGAGAATTTGAATGTTATCAAGGAATACCGGAAAGAAACCTGAACATACTGGAAGAGTAGTGTATATGGATGAAGAACATGTTGGATCCCATAATTCATGAACCAAAGAAAGGTGAATCATTGGTGATGTGGAGAGATTTGATACATGAGGAAGTGATCAAGGAACCACCACAGAGGAAAATTCTATTCAGAAGTAGATGTAAGTCCAGAGGAAAGGTATGCAAAGTTATCATCGATAGTGGTAGTATTGATAATCTATTTTAATAGGAGATGGTAACCAAATTGAATTTGAAGAGATTGAAACATTTGAACCCCTATAGGATAGCATGGATTCAAGATGAGCATAAGATTTTGGTGAATGAACAATGTTTGGTGAGCTTTCATATTGGATCATATAGGGATGAAGTTTTGTTTTATTATGCCTATGGATGCATGTCATTTATTGTTGGTTGGGAAGATCGTGGGAATATGATAAGAAATAAATTCATGATGGAAGAAGAAATACTTATACTATGACATCAAATGGAAAGAGAATCAAGTTGATACCTTTGGAGGAAGAGGAGGAATGAATTTTGTGGCACTTCCAAACTATGTTTGGTGGATGGAAGGAAATTTCTAAAGGGGTTGAGACATGAGAGCACGTGTTTTGCATTGATTCCAAAGAGATGAAATAGTCTAGAGATAAAAAAGAATGGGATCTACCACAAAAAGAAGTTGCATAATTGTTGACAAAGTATGAAGATATCATGTCAGAGAATGTACCAGATGGATTTCCACCTATCCAGAGTATCAGTCATCATATATATCTCATATCGAGAGAAAGCTTACCGAATAAAGCAGCACACAAAATGACATCGACAAAGAATGCAGAGTTGAACCGACAAATACAAGAGTTGTTGACGAAAGGATTGATCAAAGAAAGTTTAAACCAATGTGTGGTACCTATTGTACTTGCACCTAAGAAGGATAGAGAGTGGAGAATGTGTATAGATTCAAGAGAAATCAATAAGATCACTGTCAAGTATAGATTCCCATTGCCAAGGATGGATGACATTATGGATTGTTTGAGTGGAGCAAATTATTTCACAAAGATTGATCTCAAGAGTGAATATCATCAAATCATAATTAAAGGAGATGAATGGAAGATTGCATCTAAGACTAATAAAATATTGTATGAGTGGTTAGTGATGCCTTTTGGATTGACCAATGCACCAAGCACTTTCATGAGATTGATGAACGAGGTATTAAAGAAATTCTTGGGTAAGTTTGTCATTGTTTACTTGGATGATATTCTAATTTTTATTAAGACCAAAGAAGAGCATTTGTGGCACATCCGACAAGTATTGCAAAGGTTGAGAGAAGAGAAATTGTTGATTAATGTCAAGAAGTGTAGTTTCATGAAGACAAAGTTGGTATACCTTGGATTTTTTATTTCTACCAAAGGATTAAAGATGGACCCTAAGAAATTGAAAGCAATTTTAGATTGGCCTACACTGGTAAACATTGGAGAAGTTAGATCATTTCATGGATTAGCTAGTTTCTATCAAAAATTTATTACAAGTTTTAGTAGTGTTTGTAACCCCACGATAGAAATAATGAGAGGAGATAACAAGAATTTCAACTGGACATTTGGAGCACAAAAGAGTTTTGAACTATTGAAGAAAAAGGTGATAAAGAAGCCAATATTAGCATTACCAGATTTTGACAAGGTATTTCAAGTTGATTGTGATGCAAGTGGAAATACAATTGGAGCAATATTGAGTCAAGAAGGAAGACTTGTAGCTTATTTAAGTGAGAAGTTGAATGATGCTAGAAAAAGATACTTAGTTTATGATCAAGAATTCTATGCCATAATTCAAGCCTTGAAGAAGTGGAAACATTATTTTTTGCCTAAGGAATTTGTGTTTTATATAGATCATCAAGCTTACAGTATCTGAATAGTCAAGAAATTTGAATTAGAGACATATGAGATGGGTTGAGTTCATGCAAAGTTATACATTTGTGTTGAAGCATAGGAGTGGCAATTCAAAAAAAGTTGCAGATGCATTGAGCAAAAGGAGAAATTTGTTGTTAGAGATGAGAGTGAAGGTATTGGGATTTGAAGAATAGAATTATTTGTATGAAGGTGATGCAAATTTTGGTGAAGCATGGAATGCATGTAAAGGACCGGTAGTAATGGATCGAAGCCAATGGTTGGATTATTTTATTCAATAAGGTATATTATTCAAGGGAAATTAGTTGTGTATACTGAAGAGTTTAATGTGGGAGAATTTGATCAAGGAAAATCATAGTGGAGGCTTAGAAGAAAATTTTGGAGTGGATAAGATATTAGCTTTGGTGAGTGAATATTATTTTTAACCATAGATATATAAGGATGTAAGGAAGTATGTTCAAAGTTGTAGAATATGTCAAGTTGCAAAAGGGAGTAGTCAAAATACTGGATTGTATAAACCTTTGACAGTACTAGAGAGACCTTGGGAAGATTTAAGCATGAATTTAATTTTGGGATTACCAAGAACACTAAGAGGTTATGATTCTATTTTGGTAATAGTGGACAAATTTTCTAAAATGAAAAATTTTATTCCTTGTAAGAAGACTAATGATGCTATGCATGTTGCTGACTTATTTTTCAAAGAGATTGTGAGATTGCATGGATTACCTAAGAGTATTGTTTTAGACAGAGACACTAAATTCATTGGATACTTTTTGAGGACATTATGGAGAATATATAGACATATTTGAAGTTCAGTTCAACATACCACCCACAGATGGATGGACAAATGGAGGTAGTGAATAAAAGTTTGGGTAATTTGTTGAGATGTTTTATTGGAGATAAGGCAAGAAGTTGAGACATAGTTTTACCACAGGTAGAGTTTGCATATAATAATTCAGTGAACCAGAGTGCAGGGAAGACGCCATTTCAAATTGTTACCATAGTAAGTCTTAGAGGAGTTGCAAAGTTAAGGGACATCAGTATGGAGAATAAGAGGAGTGCAAAGGAAAAATATTTTTTAGGTTTCATGGAGACATTGCACAATTAGGTCCAGAAGAATTTGGAGGATATGAACAATACGTATAAGGAGAAGGCAGATGAGCACTAGAGACATAAGGAATTTCTTATTGGAGATGAAGTGATGGTTTACCCGAGGAAGGAGATATTTCCAATTGGTACATACAATAAGTTGAAGATGAGGAAGTTTGGACCGTGTAAGATACTTAGGAAGTTTGATTCTAGAAATGCATATGAAGTGGAGCTACCAGAGACATTAGGTATATCACCTATTTTCAATATTGTAGACATATATGAGTTTAATGAGGGAAAATCAAGTGGTATTAGTGATGAAGTGGATTTGAAGGAGTAGTTATCACATCAGGAACCAAAGGAGATTGAGTAGATTTTGGATACCATAACCTGAAGAAGCACTAGGAACAAGCAGTACAAAGAATATCTTGTGAAGTGGAAAGGCAGACCAGTGGAGGATTCATCATGGATTTCTCAAGCTAAGGTGGATTGTCTTGGTTCCTCTTAGCCCTGGAAAGTGAGGGACACATTTTTCTTCCAACCCTAGGTGTCTAATGCAGGAGCATCCCTGGTTGTTAAGCAATCCTACATTAACCAAAAATAGTTCTTTTCTTGCATTGCATTTAGTAGCAATTTCAGTAGTTCATTCTTCATTTTACCACATCATTGTTTCTCAGCTCATGGAGTAAGATATAACATCTACACATTGAAATCTATCACATATCTAGATTTCACATCATTTTTAGTTTCCTATGAAATTTATCACTCTCAAAATTTCATTGTGTTACCAGTCAGAGCAATCGGGGTTGACCTGGTCTAGGTTTCTTAGTGCAGACCTATTCTATATCGTGCAGAGATGAATGAGACATCATACAAGAATCTTGGGTTAGTTGGGACCTATCTTGAATATTCATAAGCTAATTCATTGTGTGTAACTAATTCTTTATGTCTTGAGGCCAACATTCATATTTGATCATTCATCAAGTTATTAACCTTGCGGTTGACACCGACCTATGTTGGAGCTTGAGAAGAATATTTATAATCCTTGTAATCCATTGTAGATCATCAATAGATCAATATTAGTTCATGATTAGATAGATTCAATATATTTTTTCACAAAGCCTTGGGGGCATGCAATAAGGCCTGTTGACTAGTTGTATTGTTGAATGCCATTGTGGAAGGCCTATGAGCCCTGGATGATTCACCCTTGAGGCTTATGTTGCATGTATGATATTTTTCAATAAATAAAGATACTACCTCTTTTACTCAAATAATATTAATCTATTTTTATTTATTTATTTATTTATTTTATTTTCATTCTTTTTTTAAATCTTTAAATAAATAAAATAAATTATAATATCTTGATTAGTTATAATATTACTTATTAGTAATATTGATTTTATTTCTCTATTATAATATTATTAATCCTAAGATATAATGATTAATAATATCAATATACACATGTCTATATGTCATATGCAAACACTTGTATCTTTATACACAAATATATAAAATGTAATTTTATTTTCGAGAATGAAAGGCGAAGGTTCACAAATTATATTAATGCAAACTCTCTGATTATTTAATTTATCCTATATTTACATTAAGAGATTTTATTCTCAAGAATACACACACACACACACACCATTCACGAATAATACAATTATTCAAATCTAGGAGCTTGTTAATTCTAATGTTATTCACACATATGCCACCTAATTAAATGAGTCTAAATGTGTGCGTTGATTCCATCATGACAGTTACCTCCATCGGCTAGAACCTTCTACTAGATGATACTCTCTCCAATATGAGAAAATGTTAATGATTCATGACAATTAACCATCATCATTATAATATTTTTTTCTTAATTACCCTTCAAACAATAATTAATGTAACCACATTATATTTCATAATCAATTGTTATTAAATAATTAGTGGCATAATTAAGTGATTATGATAAGCTAATTAAACGAGATGTGACATGGCAGTTTCTGGTTAGGCTTCAATTGCACCTACTCTTAAAAATATCATTCTTTCATTATCTTCTGATGTGTTGACATCTACTCGAGCAATATTTGTTACAAAGGATATTCTTGAGACAGATGTCCCTGAAGACGATCTTTTTGAAGCAAGAAATCCTACATCTACTCCTACTTCTTCTCAAGAAAATGCTTGTCTTGGTGATGATTGGGGTTCCTTAGACTTTACAACATCCTTCATTGGGGAATATAAAGTTGACCTGATCCACTTAGACATCCCAACAATATCATTCACACCCGCTATCAAAGATGATTATTCTTCTGCATCGTAGGATAATGAAAAAAACAATTATAATGTCCTTAATGTTGATCCTCCCACTTTAGAGGAGTTGCAATCACGTTATGGCTTTGGATTTAAAATTATTTCTAAGCATGGGTACAAAGGAAATGGTCTTGGGCACATGGAACAAGGATTTAAGGTCCCTTTGGAATTGACACCTCGCTCTATTTGTAAGGGGTTTAGGTTACAAGACTTCTTGTTTGTCTCCATACCCTCCTCCATCATCTATTGTCCTTATGTCTTCTTCTTATGAGCAACCAAAATTTTCTTCACAAGAGAAAGGATTGCTTCCTTCTCCTCATTCTTTATCTAAGCAAGAGTATATTTGATTGAGGATTATCAAAGCCCACTTAATTACTCTTCCTCCTCCTACATATAATAAATTCCATATACATGATAAAACAAAACATTATTTTTGTGCATATCATAGAGTGCATGACCATTCCACTAGTGAATGCAATGCCTTGAAGGATAAAACATAACAACTTCTTGACTCTGGTGCCATCACTCTTACGTTTATTGATGCACCTGTCTTTTATTTACATGACAAGTAATATTGAGGTTTACCTCTATCCTATCCATTCTAAATTATAAACCTTCTTCTATTGTATTGATGCTCTCTATGTGACATTTGTAGCTTTTCTTGCTCATTGTCATTCATGGTCATACACTATTGTGTACAACCATACTTTCTCTATGGTAGCTACATAATAGTCTCTAGCATGGTTGTCCTATCATGTGCATGCTAGGGGCAATGGTAACTTATTCTTGAGGTGTGTTTCCTTCTTGAGGACCCCCTCTCTTTTTTCTTCCCCTTCCCTTCTCCTTAGAATGAGATGTGATCCTTTACATAGCACACATCATTCTAAGGGGGGTCATCATATCTGCTTATTCTAATTTTAAAAAAAAAAAATCTTAAAAGAAATGTCTTAATGTCTTATGCCATGTCATCTAGCTTGAGGGAAACCTGACTAGACCTATCTTTTTGTGACTATCTTGCAACACAGTTTGTAGCAATCACAAGCCTATGCGCTTGTCGTATGGTCTCTAGCATTGCTAGTCATACTTATTAGCGTCTTCTTTATGCACTTTCCATATGGTCTCCATCTTTCTAGCCATACTTATCAACATCATATTTATCCACTTGTCAAATGGTCTCTAGCCTTACTAGCCATACTTATCAACGATGTCTTTTTATTTGATTAGATTATGTGATGACATGTCTATGAATTTTACCATATTTTTTTCACTTTTTTGCCCAATGTGTTTGTCTATAGCGAACATGTTTGTGGTGAACTTGCAATCAACTCTACAAGATAGAAGATCTTTTTCCTCTTCATGTCTTGGATCAACTATACAATTATATATACTAGATCAAAGACCTGCATCTTCTTTATCCCGAGTATATACTTTATGTCTCTTTCTCTCTTCGACATTGGTTGTTTCCCTGTATTTTGGATGCATTCTTCTCGTGAAGCAATCAATCCTTACATTCCTCTCTCCATTTAAGAATTCTTCTATGTGTGATTTCTTGTTATTTTGGGAATGACATGTTAGAAACCAAGATCAGACATGCAAACTAGAAAATACCTTCCACAAGAGAAAAAACAAAAAAGCTGAGAGCAATTTGCATGAAGATGTGCAAATGAATAATATTCAGGAATTAAGAAATTACAAAAGATGAATTTCTTTATAAAAGAAAAGTATGCATAACCCTAAGGTAAAACCTAATTATGAACTAAAAATAGTTCAAGCTAAATAAATCTTACTTATTAATTAAGTAAACTAATTACTACCTAAGTAAACTTATTTAAGTCTAATTAAATAATTAATTACACCAACACCCCCCCTTAAGTGCAACTTAGGGAGACTAAAAAGAAAGCACCTAATGCTAGGATGAATACATGAAAGCATGAATGGGTCTTGGATACAAGGCCATGTTAGGTACCCATGTACAAATGCAATGAATGGGAAAGAGGAGAAAACCTAGTGGGACAAAACCCCCCCTCAATGAGATGACCTACTGCAAAGAAGCATGAGAAGAACATTGGTGGAGTAACAATGGAATCCCGAATATGGAAAGCAAGGAAAGATACCTTTGTTTACGAGAAACCATATGAGAGTCACTAAAGGACTTAGGCAGAATCATGATAAAGCAATAGCAAACTCGGTGCCAAGGAACACTGGAAAACTCACAAACTGGAACAACCCTGGAATCTATGAAGCAACAGTAGATGAATAAATGATGCCCCCCCATAAGAGGGAATGATATGATGAAGGAATCCAAAAGCTATGTGTATCTCGATGCCGATGCCAAACTGTGACTAAAACTGATCCATAGGAGAAAGTACCATGAAGATTTTGGAACATTAACCATAAAATAAATGGCCCTCAAACTGAGATGTGACCCGATGTGATTCAGGATCATCAACCATAGGCTCTCAATATTATATGTGAACCGATGTGAACCAAAATGTGTCAAGCTATGAGCAAGATGTGGCCAAAAGAAACTATAGAATCCAAATACAACTCATGTGAGTTGTCATCAATATGAAGATGAGATCAAAGTCCAACTCATACCATGTTAGAAACCAAGATCAGACATGCAAACCAGAAAATACCTTCCACAAGAGAAAAACAAAAAAGCAAGAGAAATTTGCATGAAGATGTGCAAATGAATAATATTCAAGAATTAAAAAATTATAAAAGATGAATTGCTTTATAAAAGAAAAGTATGCATAACCCTAAGGTAAAACCTAATTATGAACTAAAAATAGTTCAATCTAAATAAAACTTACTTATTAATTAAGTAAGCTAATTATTACCTAAGTAAACTTAATAAAGTGTAGTTAAATAATTAATTACACCAACATGACATAGTATTGAGACAACCTCTCATATCGAGGTCTCTTTTAGTTTGCTGACTCAAATCTTATTAGTTTGTTTGTTATGAGCCTATGTGTACATGTTATCCATGTTTTTATTTCTAAATATCCATATGTTCTAATTCTTATTTATTTATAATCTTAATTCTTTTGATTAATTAAATAAATTTTATTTATTTAATTGTGTCACTAATTTCCTTCTTTCTTCTATAATTAAGTAATTATTATTTATTTAATTATTCATTTTCATTTTCCCCCTTTCTTCTATTATTAAATAATTATTTTCAACTATTTAATTATTCATTTATCCTTTTCTTCTATAATTAGATTAATCTTATTTATTTAATTATTTATCATTTCCTCTCCTCTATAATTAAATAATTGTTTCTAATTATTTAATTATTTTCCATTTCCTGCCATCCATTATTAAATAATTGTTTTCAATTATTTAATATTTCATTTCCTTCTTTTCTTCTATAAGTAAATAATTATTTTTAATTATTCTTCATTTTCCCTCTCCTAAATTAAATAGTTGTTACAATTATTTAATTTATTTATTCTTGTCCAAGTCCTATCTCTCATTCCAATTTCTTGGATCACAGTCCATTCTTCCCATCCTTATCCCTTTTCTTCTCAATTAATCTCATTGATTGATCATCATACATCATCATTCAATCCTCACCCTTCATTTGATTTGGGATTTCTATAAAATAAACTTATCATTCTCATTCTAAGGTTAACCACAATCTTTAATATTTTTCTATCACTCATATCATTCATCTCAACAATCACAATCTTTGAAGTTTTGCTATCATATCATTTATATCATTCATCTTGAGATCTTGCTATCATACATCTACATTGAGCTTATTGTGAATTATGCACACTACATATCAAACAAGAAAAAATGAGAAGAGCAATGGAGGAGAATCAACTTTGGAATAGGAATTGAGGTTTCATTGGTTAATTATTTGTATTTTATTGTCATCTTGTGCTTCATTGTTAGATTAGGATTTTTATGGCTTGAATTTAGGTAGTTTTGTGGTTGCTATTGATGGTTCATACTTTCCCTCAAATTTCCCCTATCTACAAATTGGTGAACCCAATGTGAATCAAACATCCCTATTGTATGTTTATTTTTGAGGTTTTCCTAACCTTATTTTGCTGTTTTGTTCAAAAAATTCAAGACTAACCTTGTGCAAATAAGGTTGAAGACAAAAACCTAGGATTTTTCAAAGATTTCATCGTATCTCTCAAATGGCTACAATTTTTTTTTCTATTTTTTACTACAGTTCAAGGATCACATCATAGGCCTACAGTCCAAAAATCGGGTTTAGGTTGACATTTTTGAGTGAGTTATGCTATTTTTAGTATTTTCCAAAGATCCCATAATATCTCCCAAATAGCTATGAATTTTTTTCTAATTTTTTACTAGAGGTCAAGGATCATAGCAGAAGCCTTCAGTCCAAAAATCAGTTTTAGGTCAATATTTTTGAGCAAGTGATGACATTTTTATGATTTTTCATAAATCATAATTTTTGGTCATAAATTAGTGAATTTTGCAAAAAAAATTATAGATCTAAAAATGTCTCAAAATTCCATAGGGAGTTTTCTCTTTAGATTTTTTATTTTGACCTCAAATAATTGATAAAAATTCAAATCTTTGAAAATCAATACTTCATCATAGATATGCTCCCTATAGCTCAAATTAAGGGATTTTTCTATTTTTCTTTACATTTTAGGAAATTTATTAGAATTTTATTAGGGGTGTCTTATTTGTATTTTTTTGGGGGTAAAAATTATAGCAAAATAATCAGATCTTGTTTGACTAGGTCAAAAAAATCAAAAATAAAATTGTAATCTTGTGATGAGCAAATATTTTCTTTACATATATTTTATTACATCATAAGATTAATTTATGTGCTTTGAAAGAGTTTTATTATCAATCCTAATTTCATAAGAAAGTAATTTTTGTAATACATTTCTTTTCTTTGGATTATCATGTTTGGCATGTGTTCACACACTTGATTGGAGGAGGATATAAACTATCTTGGAGCTCATCTTGGATCAAGGGGTTTCAAACATAATTGGAAAGCATAAAATCCAAGTGTATTTTTTCTAAGCTATCTCATTTATATCTCTTTTGGGCTTAAAATAAACTCATTATATTTTAATCCCCAAGATCTACTTACGTATGCTCTCCTCTCGCATCCTAGTGATGACCTTGAGTGCACTAGAAATAAGTGATCTTGCTTTTTATTTTTAGGAGATCTGTCTAGAGAAGTGATCACTCTAGGGGATGACCTCAACTCTCATGTTTCAACAGAGTATAAAGAGCAGGGGGTGAATCAAAAGACATGCATCTTGGAAGTGAAATATTGTCAATCTGTGCTAAGCCTCTAAGAACTTTATACCTTATAGAAGTGAAGTGAAGGTGGAAAGTGGGTTACCATTTCCTCCTAACTATTTGGCAGTATTTCCTTTCATCTAATGATTTAGGCCTCACGTACCCTTGTGGTATATAGAGGATACCCCTAGTTGAGCTTGTAAAGCATACAGTTGAAATTTTGGCCATCATTTCTTATGTATACAAGGATTGATACACTCACTTGAGTAGGATTTTTGATGTGTATTATGTGCTTGAGTGTTTAGATATCCTTCCCCACTTGAAGCTAACAGGGGACAAAATATCCAAATTGAGCCATAGAAAAAGTGTCTTCATTTTTTGTTTTTTTCTTATTACATCAAATAATCAAAATTCAAAACAAATAAACAATCAAGTCTAGAGGTTGTTACTATTCTCGAGGTCCTTGAATTCTTGTTGTTATATCTCTTTCCAAAGACACCACTCTCAAACCAGATCCATACAACAAAACTACCTTCCCCCTCCACCTACACTTTCATAACAAAACATGGATTCTCACCACCAACAAATCCCCAACCACCAAACATACCAATACCAAAACAACCATCAACAACACAACCAAAACTACCTTCCCCCTTCACCTCCATTTTCACAACCAAATATGGAATCCACACTAGGCAACCAATCACTAGATGCTTTAACCCAACAACTCCAGGACCTCCAACAAAAAGTGGCTAATTTTCAAACTAGGGGTTCAAACAAGAGATACATGTTAGAGGATATATTTCCTTATCCTTTTAATAGGAACATACCATCACAACCAACCTACCCATCATATCAATCCAACTTGTACCAACCTTCATTTTCTCATGAGTCCATACCATTGCAAACAACTTATCAATCACATCAATCCAACCTACCCATGTCTCAAAATTATCTAACCTCCATATTCATGTACATCGCCCCAATCACAACCATAAAAATTTCAATTCATAAATCCCTTCTAGGTCAAAAACCCAACATACCACCTCCTACCTCACAAACGTACATGACAAACATAAACCAACAAAAAAACACCTCACTTCCACTTAGCCACACAACAAGAAATCCTACCCCATCAAATAATCATGTGAAAATACAAATAATTGCACCCAAGATGATGTACACCACCTATAATCCAAATAGAACATATACGCCTTTGAGGGAACCTATTGAATCAACCTTAAGGAAGTGAATTGCTTCTAATATTAACACACTTCCTAAGTTTATTAGTTATGAACCAAGAGTTTTTAAACTGGAATAGTGGACTAATAATGAATATTGTGAATATCACTAAAGAAAAGGTCACAAAACATGCAATTTTCATAGTATTAAGAATCTTATCCCAGACCTTATCGATCAAGGTGACATTATTATTGAATATTATCCCAATAATTAACCTACAGAGAAATTAAGCATATGGCAAGACATATTTTCCAAGCATGATCAAGATCATCCACTTATTTTTGACAATGGTTCATGCCAAAGAGATCACACCAATGATACATACACCTCATATGATTTCATTTCTCCCACCATTCCTTCATCCCCTGAATCTTTGTAAAAACAATTTACACCATCTCTATCAAATAAATTACCCAATAATGAAACCTTTCAAGCTTATCCCCAAGGGATATCCACAATAGATAATCATGAAATCCAAGCTAATTCATCTCTTGATACAAATTCCTCTATGATTCAGTACCAAATCCAACACCATCATTCACTCCATTATCAATCAAGACCACTCCAAAGAGCCCCATTTCAAACCCATCCCTATTATGTCAAATATTGAATCCATCCAAAATTCCCTTATACATATCCAAAATCATACCCCATCTTTAGAATTGGATCCATGTCAAGAGAATAATCTAAAGCATGGGCGGGTGCATGGAAATGGGTAGCAATTCCGTGGACACCCTAAAAAAAATGGTTTGAAAACCATAACGCGAGCGCATTATAACGTGCTCGCGTTATGTCTCCGTTAAGCCTAGGCCAGGCCTCAACAACTACAAAGAAATAACGCTCTCGCGTTATTTACTATTAAAAGCAAAAAAACAAATGCAATTCTCTCATTTGCATTTCGACTGGTTTTTTTGTTGCACCCACGACCAAAAACCCCAAAATATCGCGCTCGCGTTCTAGGAGGAGAATCTCTTCACCAACAATCCTTATTTCTTCACAATGATGGTGCCATGATGAGGAGGAGGTGTGAGAGGTAAGGATTATGTGGTTTTTGTTTTGAATTTGTTAGTTTTAGGTTGAATTTGATATCTATTTGTTTGAATTTTTAGGAGATGCAAATCAACCTGCAAACCCTCAAAATCCTCAATAGGAAGACCAACCTAATCCTCAAGATCAAAATCAACCACAACATCAACCTCCTCCACCAATCACTCAACCCCCTCCTGGCACTCAACAAAATTTAATGAGTGAAATTGAGAACAAAAATAAAAATGAGGATTTGATCAATAGGTTGAGTGATCCAAATGGTTCAACCACAGAAATAATCACCCTAGCAAATTCATTGAAAGATATGTTAGAAAATGTAGATTCAATTAGCAAACAAATAACTGGATGGGAAGATAGGAGGTAGGCGGCTAGGGGCTATTATGCAAATAAACTATCATACAAGGATGTGAAGGATTTAAAAATTACAAAAGGTGATTTGTGCTTATTATTCATCGACCCACGCACAAATCAAAATCTTACCCTCAATGCGAAGAGGTTTCCTATCCATTGGTGCCACCACCGACAGATCAAGGACCGGTTTTATGATAGGTGGTACATGGTCTTCGATTACCCACCGTGCAACAATTGCGAGGTCCCGCAATATTTCCTTAGGAAACTATACAGTGAGTTCATATTGAACAAAATCCCAAATTATTTTGATATGAGGGATTTCTAGGGCAGAGGTGGGGGTCAACTCAGGATGGACCTGGTGCACAGCCGGATCCTATGTGGCAAGGTAGACGAGCTCTCACTAGGCCACCTCGTGAGCACATTGTTATGCCTTCCATCGCGAAGGAAAGTGCTGACGTAGAGATATTTTAGGAAATCAGCACTTTGACCTAGAGTGTCATCCATCATACGAGCCCTATTCTACAGTGCCATCCAGGGGAGTCTTCGAGTGGTGGCCTTTGAACACATGTGTGTCAATCTTGCGGGGCTACTTGTTCACATGGCCCCACCGACCCTCAGGAGACTGGTACGCAGGATCCGTCTGCAGCTATGGAGATGGAGAGGGAAACTAACATTTTGCATGAGGCATATGGCATTGATAGTTAGGTAAAAGTTAGTGCATGTGTTCATTGAATTTAATTTATTAAATTTTGATTTTGAAATGCAAGATTAACTAAAATGTTTTATGATTTTAATAAAATTGCAGGGTCACAATGTTGAGACTGGATACACTGGCCCCCCACCAACCTATTTCTGCAGTACACCTATCGCTAGGGTATGTAACTAGTAAACAATTATAAATTTATTGCATGTTAATGGCATTGTTTTACGAATGGTAATTTAATATGCAATTTTGGATGTTGAACAGACTAATATTGGAGGTTTTGATGGAACACTTCCCAGTGGTGGTGGATTTACTCAAACCTTCATGCAGGTAATAGAATAAAGAGTTTAACTAATGAATCAAGTACTTAATAGATTTTTGTAGTTTATACATGCACATTGTTGATTACATTGAATAATTTGTTGTTTTATTTTCAGTTGTTGCGAGATGATACACCTCTGAATGTGACGAGGGCAATGGATATTGGTGTGACATCTGCTATACAATCCTCGATGGCTCTGACAAAAGAGGTATGAGGAAAATTAGTAAATTTCAATTTACATTTGTTGTTATAGATAGATGTTAGTTAGTGAAAAATCAAACCATTATTGATTCACGTAGTTTAATTTATATTTGTATGGTTTATATAGGGCTTGAGCATTCCTGAGTATGGGTGTGAGAATATTTCCCTCATGGAGAGAGATCGTGAGATGGCTGTAAGTGATTATTTTGTCAAATATATCATTTTTTATAATGTAATTTCTATATATTCATGTCTTTACTTCTTATTGTAACAGTTAAAACTTCACAATGAACTAAAACCTAGGAGGAGTAGCAGGAGCACTCCATGAGCGTAGCAAAAATGAGTGACAGACCTATTGCCATTCGAGCTAAAAGGAAAGGGAAAGATTTTATTTCCAGGGCATGGAGATCAATGACTTTTGATTCCAGAGTCCTTTGTTGTATGCCTGCATGGCACTTTTGTACATATTTTTTATTGGACATATTTGACATTGTATGCCTAGATGGCATTCTCGTAAGCCTATATGGCTATTTTGTACATATATTTCATACTTATATCAACATATATTGATGTATGCCTACATGGCTATTTGGTTAATATAAATATCTTTTATCGATGCATGTCCATATTTTCATTCTAAATTGATGGTTCAATAGATATGAGTTATGTGTATTCAAGTGTATACTTTACAACTTACATGTATACTTTGTGACTTATGTGCATTCGAATATATACTTTGTGGCTTACATGTTTTCATGCATATACCTTGTATTCGTGCATATACTTTGTTTTAATTTGTGTATACTATGTATTCGTGTGTATACTTTTTGAGGCTTACGTGTTTTTGAGTACTTGTACTTCCCTTATTGACATGTACATGTTTGACTTATTCACGTGTATAATTATTAATTGGTTAGCCCTAGTATTGATCTATGTCATCCTCAATGCATGATCCTTGAGATGGAGTAAGAACACCCTCAAGGTCAAAAGGAGTTTCACATGCATTCTTCATAGGCTCATTTTGGTAGTGAAACCAAAAACCTCTTGCATCATTGAAACAATTTTTTTTTCCTTTATAGCAGGTCTGAAGCCATTATCATTCTCCATCAGTTCTTCATGTATCCACTCCCCATTAATGGTTGTCTCATGACCTTCATGAAACCAAGCACTTATCTCATTTGTGATAGAAGAAATGTATGAAGATTTATCTTCCTCCTTATGAACCATTCATTATCATGAGAGATGGGTTCTTGTGAACCACTACTGATGAATCATGGGTCAATGAGTTTGACTTGTAAAACTACACAATTAAATCCTGATAGCAATATCACAATATTTATATATCTAAATGTGTTATTTCCTTCAGCTATAATTTGTGCTTATACTTATGTGATTGATGTATGTTTGTGTATGGGATCATAGTAATTTCTATTTGATGATGCTATCGTGTCTTTAAGGTTTATTTATTAAAGGGTGCATGAAACAAGTTTTAAATCCTTAAAAATATTTGAATTTCTTAGGTTTTTCTATTTGTCGAGTCTGGGCTCTGAGCCCCAGTCCAAGTCAAAAAATGGCTTGTCAAGTCCAAGGTGAGTCCTAGTCTTGTAACACTGGTGTGAATACATCGAGGAATAATGTATATGTCGATGAAGAGAGAACCCATCCTTGTTTCCAAACAAACCATGGTATAGATATGGTTGGTCGAGATAAAACATCACTCTTATGGATAGTTCGAACCATAATGTTTCATGGCTACAAACACACCTTCATTACATGTGTGTTCTTGGTCCTATTGAAGAAATGGTGGAACATGTTGTAGATCAAATATTTCAACCCTAAGTCCACAAGAAGGTTACTTGTCATGATTTCCCCAAATTTCTTTAAGATGTTCATCCTTCTTGAGTAATATGAACTATTGATGTCATCTAGATCTTTGAAACTGTTTGCAATCATGTGCAATACTGTAGAAGCTAGAGCTATATTTAATACTACAAATAGCTGCTCAATGGAATCCTGATAGCAATATCACAATTTGACACATTGTAGAAAATACCTCCTACTTATCAATTGATGAGCTAAAGGGGCTTTATAATGAATGTTTCATAAGGCACAACACTTGCTGAAGGTTTTGCAAATGGGGTTGCAAGCTAAGTGGGCTTAACCTTGGGGAAAAATCTTCGTGGTTAAGCACTTGAACTGGAGTATACTGGAATGGGTGACCTCCCGGGAAGGCCTAGTGCCTCACCTCTATGAGCATCACCTAGATGTAATGAGTTCTAACTGGGCCATTCAATATCATTTCAAATTTGTTGCTTTAAGCAACTTACAAATTTGTAACTTTAGACTCCTCCAACCTAAGGGATCGATCCGGTGGAACATAGCTCAGAGTGATTCTACGTGTTTCAGTGCAAAAGAGGACCATGTCTAGCATAAACATACCTATTTGAATGTGTTGGAATAGTCTGCTTGATCACACAAGTTGCAGAATGAAAGTTGCACCACTTTGCACTGCTTGCATTTGATGCTTTTTCCATCAAGTGAAAATCTGCCACCACTAGAAAACCACTTTGAGATAGCCAAAACCGAGAGAGGTTTTTGTAGACAGGATCAGATGAGAAGTTTCTAAGCATCACGGTATCTGAGTAATAGCATGTTGAAGTTTGCAGCCATTTTGCACTTTGGACCTTTAAGGGATCGATCTGATGGAACATAGCTCAAAGCGATTCCACATGTTTCGGTGCAAAAGAGGAAAAATCATAGTGTAAAAATACCTATTCAGATGTGTTGGAACAGTCCGCTTGGTCACACGAGTTGTAGTGCGAAAGTTTCACCACTTTGCAACTTTGCACTGCTTGAATTTGACACTTTTTCCATCAAGTGAAAATCCGCCGCCACGAGAAAACCACTCCAAGATAGCCAAAACCGAGAGAGGTTTTTCTAGAGGGGCCCAATTCCTTTTTGTAGGATCAGACGAGAAGTTTCTAAGTGTCACGGTATCCAAGTACTAGCATATTGAAGTTTGCAGCCATTTTGCACTTTGGACCCTTAAGGGATTGATCCAGTGGAACATAGCTCGGATCAATTCCACGTGTTTCGGTGTGAAAGAGGACCATACCTAGAATAAAAATATGTATTCGAATGTGTTGGAATAGTCCACTTGGCCACACAAGTTGCAGAATAGAAGTTGCACCACTTTGCAACTTTGCATTGCTTGCATTTGATGCTTTTTCCATCAAGTGAAAATCCGCCACCACGGGAAAACCACTCCGAGATAGCCAAAACCAAGAGAGGTTTTTGTAGAGGGGCTCAACATGATACTATGGGATTAGATGATAAGTTTCTAAGTGTCATGGTATTCGAGTAATAATATGCTGAATTTTGCAGCCATTTTGCACTTTGGACCCTTCAGGGATCGATCCGGTGGAACATAGCTCAGAGCGATTCCACATGTTTCGATGTGAAAGAGGACCATGAATAGAATAAAAATACCTATTTGGATGTGTTGGAACAGTCTGCTTGGTCACACAAGTTGCAGAACAGAAGTTGCACCACTTTGCAACTTTGCACTGCTTGAATTTGATGCTTTTTCCATCAAGTGAAAATCCGCCGCCACAAGAAAACCACTCCAAGATAGCCAAAACCAAGAGAGGTTTTTCTAGAGGGGCCCAATGCCTTTTTGTAGGATTAGATGAGAATTTTCTAAGTGTCACGGTATCCGATTAATAGCATGCTAAAGTTTGCAACCATTTTGCACTTTGGACCCTTAAGGGATCGATCTGGTGGAACATAGCTCAGAGCGATTCCATGTGTTTTAGTGTGAAAGAGGACCATGCCTAGCATAAAAATACCTATTCGGACATGTTGGAATAGTTCGCTTGGTCACACAAGTTGCAGAATGGAAGTTGCACCACTTTGTAACTTTGCACTGCTTGAATTTGATGCTTTTTCCATCAAGTGAAATTCCGTCGCCACGAGAAAACCACTCCAAGATAGCCAAAACCGAGAGAGTTTTTTCTAGAGGGGCCCAATTCCTTTCTATAGGATTAGACGATAAGTTTCTAAGTGTCACAGTATTTGAGTAATAGCATGCTGAAGTTTGCAGCCATTTTGCACTTTAGACCCTTAAGGGATCGATCCGGTGGAACATAGCTCAGAGCGATTCCATGTGTTTCGGTGCAAAAGAGGACCATGCCTAGTGTAAACATACCTATTTCAACGTGTTGGAATAGTCTACTTGGTCACACAAGTTGCAGAACAGAAGTTGCACCACTTTGCAACTTTGCACTTCTTGAATTTGATGCTTTTTCCATCAAGTGAAAATCTGCCACCACGAGAAAACCACTCCAAGATAGCCAAAACCGAGAGTTTTTTCTAGAGGGGTTAACACCTTTTTGTAGGATCAGACGAGAAGTTTCTAAGTGTAATGGTATCCAAGTAATAGCATGTTGAAGTTTGTAGCCATTTTGCACTTTGGACCCTTCAAGGATCAATCCGGTGGAACATAGCTCAGAGCGATTCCACGTGTTTCTATGCGAAAGAGGACCATGCCTAGCATAAAAATACATATTCGGATGTGTTGGAATAGTCTGCTTGGTCACACAAGTTGCAGAATGAAAGTTGCACCACTTTGCAAATTTGCATTACTTGAATTTGATGCTTTCTCCATCAAGTTAAAATCCGCCACCACGAGAAAACCACTCCAAGATAGCCAAAACTGAGAGATGTTTTTCTAGAGGGGCCCAACACCTTTCTGTAGGATTAGACGAGAAGTTTCTAAGTATCACGGTATCTGAGTATTAGCATGCTAAAATTTGTAGCCATTTTGGACTTTGGACCCTTAAGGGATCGATCCGGTGGAACATAGCTCGAAGCGATTCTACGTGTTTCGGTGCGAAAGAGGACCATGCCTAGCATAAACATACCTATTCGAACGTGTTGGAATAGTCCACTTGGTCACACGAGTTGCATAAAAATGTGTACAAATTGTTAACATGACCTTTATATGACCTTTTTCATATTGTTTACATTTCAAAATTCAAAGTTTGCAAATTTTCCTACTCAAGGCATTTACAGAACAAGGTGCTACTACACCAAACATGAACTCCAACCTTAAAATATTTGAGTATATCTCATTATGTATTAGATCTTATTACAATGCCTCTAGCACTTCATTCTCTCAGATCTTTTACAATGTCACTTATACATTCAAGATTCTCTTTAAATGTCTACATCATAGGTGCTCATTATGAGGTTAACTTCAAATGAGTAACTTGAGATTCCCTCGCTAAGCTTCACACACTCTCTTATAATGGCTTGAAATCAAAATTGAGATTTGTCAAAATCATCAAAATAAGTATGTTGCATTGCTTTTTTGGCTGAGATTCTCTTTGATGGCTCTTAAATCAGCTTTTTCAGCAACGAAAGATCAATCAATTTTTAATAGTTTACTTACAAATACGTAAAGTAAAAGAGAAAAATAAAGAGCATTCAAAATGGAAATGAAATAAAAATAGATGGAAGGCACTTATAGATGTTGCATGTAGGCATCAAAATAAGGATGTTGCATTGCTTTTCTGACTGACATTCTCTTGGGTGGCTCATATATCTATTTTTTTTGCAAGCGGACACCAATCACTGTAAAAGAAGATGATAGCATTGGCATCAAACAAATTAATGTGCATAAAAGTATAAATTAATAAGAACCAATGTGCATATACTTACAAATTAATCAAATGAGCCATCTGGGTCTGCTCTACTCTTTATTGTGCCAAGTATTGCCTCATGGTCAGACTCATGAACCTTCCATAATGTCTTGTTCAAAGGTCTACCCCCATATTTGGTCAAATGAACATTTGATGCCATGACCAGGTTCGAGTAATGAAGAATCTTACGATGCATGTCAAAGTCCTAAAATAGCCAATGTTTAACACTTGAATGTGGGTACCTTCTAATCCATGTTCCAGTAACCACAACTGAGCCTATAGGGTATTCGATGTTTTCTCCATCTATAACTAGGGCCTCCAATTTTTTTTTGGTCTCAACACAACGACACAAGTAATAGTCTGTTCCCTCTTCATTGCCTTCATCTGCAATAACTGCATAAACATGCCCTGCATTGATATGTGCAAAAACATCTCTTGAAATTTGTCAACATTATGAATACAATACAAAGTAAGATAACGATATGGAATTTCAACAACTAAGAAAGTAGATATATCACCTGGTTGAACTAGATCTGATACGTGGTCAAAGTCGCTCGATGATTCCATCTGTGTCAGTTCCAATGCCATCAAAGGGTGATACATGTGAAGTGGGCTAAGATAGCTTGTGAACCATTTGTCAACCCACTCCCTGACTCACAATCATTCCAGGCTTGCATTGTACATGAAGAACAAAAGCATGCCATCTTTCGTGTATCGATACTCCATGAACCTGAATTTGAGCTAAGGAAAGAGTGTACCTCACTTGATCCTGTTAGTGTACAATAGTCTTCATATGGTGCAATGTTAGTATCATCCATCCACCAAAAATATCTACGACCTGAAGACGTACCTTCATTACCTGGACCCATCAAAGCATTACACCACTCGATGATTGATTTTGCATTTATCAACTTTGCACTGTCTTTATACTTTAACTCTTCTCATGCTAATGCTCTTTTCACGCATGCTCCTGCACCATCATGCTCCCCCTTTCCATGTACAGCCTCACAAAAGTTCCACATATGTTGAACACCTGTAATGACATGCATCCTGCACAACCAGTAGAACATGCGCGAGTTCTTGAATTGTGTTGCACAGTTATCAGACCATATTATATGTTGATCGTATTCTATGCCCCTCTAAGCCAAACCACTGTAGAACATCTGGAAGCAACCTTGCACAAACTCTGGAGAATGTGTGTGATCATCACTAATGTAAAAGTGGTACTCCCTTAATACCTTCCTTTGCTCATCTGTACTATCAGATGCATGAATGAATGCTATGTGCATAAATATCGAAACTTGTGTGGAGTTGTAATACTGTGATTGCACCTCATGTTGTGGTTGTAGAGTGTAGTTCTCTGCAAAGTCAACCACATATACTATGCTTCCAACTAGAAAGGTGTCCTTGCATAGCTTGAACTGCGTGTCCAACCATCAGGCTCTATGGGTATACATTGCATACTCAAACAGTATATTGTCATGAAATGTGGTCATAAATTGGTACGCTGGAATCTTCTCAATAACCAAATCACACCTTTTTGCTTGAGACCCATCTTTTGTAGCATATGCCACTATTTTATACTTCCCAAACTCTACTAATTTCTGTCCCACCTCATTTGTGCTTTCCATATGTTGACATACTGGCATACACTAGAAGCCACCACAACGCTCGCATGAACCATCCAAGCATGTTGTCCTATAGAATATCTGGCCATCCTCTATTTCACATTATTTTTTTGATAAGAACTCTCTTGAAGATTTTGGTGGGGCTTCTATGCCACAATCTTGCAAAACATCCTTAGTATGCAAATCTAAACATATAGAACGATAAACATCATAATGGTTAGAAAACTCAATATGTAGTCTACAACAACAAGTAGTGCGTGCGTGATTTATCTTGACATAAAAAGGTTTAAGCATTTCAAAAAATCTTTGAGAAATACTAATTTGAGGTAATCATTTTCAAATTTTCGAAAAAATTGGGTTTGAGTCATATCCAAAAAATGCTTTGGATGTGGCTCATGATTCCGACTACCGATTCTCCTTCTTACCACATCCCTTTGATTCAGAGACGGCCTTGTGTTATTCTTCCAATACTCTTCAATTAGTGTTCTCAAAGCTTGGACAACTTCTTTATATTTTCGTGATAGTCTCCTCGAGAATGCCCATAATTCATTTGTATCATTGCCCTCAATTCTTTGTCGCCTTTGAATGGCTCTTGATAAAGTTTTTCTACTAATTCTCGTTTGTTCACTAGTCTTTTTAATTAGACAAGCTCTCTTTGTTTGACAGCTTACCAAAGTCGATATAATGACATGTCGGGTGACATTACTATCCTTTGAGCGTGAGGTCTTACCCACACTCTCATAAGAATCCATTAGATTCTTCACAATAGTGTCTTCACTCGATGCATTTGATGTTCTCAACCCAAGAGTCTTCATGATGTTCCTATACTTTACACCCCGCATCATTTCAACAAATAGTTGACATCTTGCAGTCTCATTTAGCATTTCAAAGAATCGTTCCCAAATCTTATCAGCATATCTTCTACAAGTGCGTCTTGAAATCTTACCTTCCATGTGCTACAAAATCTCATCATCAATATTAATCAAATACTTTGGATTTCTACGCAAAATTCTAGGTGGTGTTCTCCTAGGTACATACATCTCAACATTAGGAATTTCATCAATATTTAATTGAGGTGGGCTAGATTGCGTACCTTCGATCGAGGGTGGAGAAGAAGACATACCTTGAGGCTCACATGGGGATGATGGCATACCTTCTTCGTCAATTTCGAGTGATGATGTACTGTCAACTTGAGATGTGTTGGATGGTGTCCAACAATATTCACTTGTGGTACATGGTGTCCCTCCATATTCACTTGCAGTAGATGGTGTCCGTCCATATTCACTTGTGCTTAATGGTTTCCCTTCATATTCACTTGTCATAGAGGGTGTGTCTCCAACTACGGTATCTAAATTTGTCTTACGACAATGCTTTTGCATTCGTGCCTGTTGTGCTGCCAATTCTCGTTCTCTTTTTGACGGTTGAGGTTCCTCTACAATCGGGTTGTTTTCATCAATCGTTTCCAATTTCTTCTTTTCACGATATGTTGCCACCCAAACTCTCTCCTTTTAAGTTCCTCTGATATGGTAATGAGACGAATATTAGTTCTTGAGAAATGTATCCATTGAAGTTAATTGAAAAATATATGTTATTGAAGGCTTCATTTAAATAATACTTACAATCATCGTGTACAAAATTTAACCTAGCATGTAGACAAATGTGTACAAATTATGGAAGCACTAGGCTAGCCAGAGCACATTCCTAACTAAAAGTGAATAACCATGATGGTGATTCTGAAAACTAATGAGTGTAATGGCATTGTGAGTGTTTGATAAGTTTGTGGTGTAGGAGCACCTTGACAATCTATGCTTCCATTTTGAAATTTGATTCAATTTTGGGTATCTTCATGTTGTAAGAGGGTCATTAAAGACATTTTCCATGTACCGGTTATATGAGCTTTCAAAGGTGGTTGTTTGTTAGTTATAGGAATTGGGGGGAGTTGGTTGTCATTGAAAAAGGTTTAAACAACCTCCATTGGCTCGAAGGGAGGATTTTTGTTCATTTTGAAATCCATTTTTTTGATAAAAAAATGCTCTTTTGCAGAAATTCACTGGTTTTTTTGCACTTTCGTGCACTTGTACGCATCTATACAGCCTCCCCTTGATAGAAAACTAATATAATATTGTAGGAACATGTATTTACTCTCTAATGCATCAGTTCTGAGGGCTTAATGTTACATTTGAAGGGAGCAATTGACAATTTTCTAAAACTACTCATTTCAAGCCAGTCAAGGGTTTGAGTAGGATTTAATTATGGAATGACCATCCCACCTACTATTATGACTTGTTTCTCAATGGTATGGCATGTAAATTTCTAGAGTAGGGTCTTTTATTGTTGAACATTCCTTGGAATGAAACTAATGACAATAGGATGGGGTTCTTAGCTCAAACAAGCACTTTTCCATGAGAATTTGAGGAACCAAGGAGTGATTTTGAAAAAGTGTTGAAGGAATGGTCTATGTAATGAAATTTTGACCTTGTTTAGGGTATTTTGAAAATTTTTGATGCTTTGGAATGGTCTGGGAAGGCCCGGGTATATGAGTTTCTATAAACCCTTCCTCTTTGAGTTGAAAAATGGGGGTTTTTGTATTGGAAGCCTAGTTGAGCGGTAAGGTCCTAAGACCTAGAAATTATATTGTTTTGAGACCTAATAAAAGACTTTTTTTTGGTTTGGAAGTCTGGTGTGAAGATCTGAGGGTAGTTCCTTTGTAAAATTGGCCTACTTGGAGGCCTAAAATAGTGAAAAGGTCAGTTTTCTTAAAGTTGTCCCAAAGGAGTCATGTGATGGGTTAAGGTATGTCTTGCAACTCTAAAATTGATGCTACAATCATTCTTTTATTTTCCTGGTGTTTTGGAAAGTTTTGGAGTTAAGGGCCCAAAACTGGTTTTGCACAGTAATTAGATTCCAAGGGTGAAATGTGGGAAATAATGTTTTTGTTTGTTGTCCAACTTGGAGGAGTGTTGGGATTGGTCCATTACACCTTTTTAATCTTCTTAGATTCCTCTTGAAGGAAAATGACATCTTTAATGGTTTTGGGTCCTCTAACTCTGCATAAAAAATGAGTATCACAATTTGAAGTGTGTGCATGGTTTGGGAGATACATGTGACAGTTTGCAGATGCTTGGCTACAAGTAATGTGGACAGTGAACAAAGGAACTAAGTTTGTGTGTAAGGGTAGACTTATGAAAGGTTTCATTTTTGTTGTACTAACTCAAACAAAGATTTATTAAGCAAATAATGGTTTGGTTGTGACTTAAGAATTATAGTTTGTGTTTGTAAACAATGGTGCCATTATGGAAGATTTAAGACAACTTGTGAATGAAATAATCATTGGTTGATGTTTTGAGGAACCTAGTTGATTGTAATAATTTATTTTCAAGATTTTCAAGGTGTTTTGAAGGTCCATAAGGAATTGGGAACTCTTAATGCTAATTTGAGTATACGAATCAAATGTTTTGTGAAGGGAAATATAGTTGAATAAGTGTGTCAAGAAAGGTGTTGATTTCTTCCTTTGTACTGCATCAGTTTGTGCAGAGGTATTGGAAGGTGTTTGGACCCTTCGGAGGAATGGGAGAGGCTTGGAGTTGTCTTAAAGGATGAAATTTCATGAATGGTTATGAGTTTCTAATCAACTTTATGCTATGTTACAATCAATTTTATGATGGTTAATCTATTTTTTTGAGTCTGAGAAAGAGTTGAAACCAAGTTCTAATGTTTTGATGAAAATATGATTGAGTATGTTTGTTGATCTTCTTCAATTTAATTTAGGGTCACAAGTACCCTTGATGATTTGTGGATCCTGGTAGATGCTTTGCATCAAGATTAAAATGGTAATTGGCAAGCGTATATAATGGTAATTTAAAATGTGCATTGACAACCTAAGGTTATAATGATAAACAAAAATGAAAGCAAGCCATAATAGAATGAAAGAAAATGTGTAAAGACTTCACATACCTTAAAAACCAGACTTTCAAATGGAGGAGTTCAACCCAATTATGTAGCCTTAGCTTCTTCTTTCTTCAAACTCCACAACAATTTGACTTGTTCAAAAGCTTGTTCCCTTCCACACTTCAATTGTATATTAGTTTTCAATGGAATTCAAACTTCAATTGATATTATATGTCTTTCAATGTGGAAACTCTGCTATTTCATGCAAAGGTGGTAAAAAGATCATGGAAAAGGTGATGGAATGTGAAAAAGATGCTTGCACACTTCACAACATCATCAAAAATCTATTTTTTGTCAGAGCATGCGCAGAACCAAGGAAATATGCAGACTATGGGCCTTCAAATCATGGGTATATAGAGTTTTTTACCATTTTAGTGGAGTAAAAAATGTGCTCACGTTATAACGCGAGCGGGTTATGTGAAATTTGGTTTTCTTAGTATATAGAGAGGGAGAGAGTGGGAGAAGGGGAGAAGCGGAGAGTGGGAGATAGAGAGAGGGAGGGAGATGGTGAGAGTGGGAGAAAGAGAGAGTGGGAGAGAGTGGGGGAGAGTGGGAGAAAGAGAGAGTGGGAGGGAGAGAGGGGGAGAGTGGGAGATAGAGAGGGAGGGAGAGAGGGTGAGAGTGGGAGGGAGAGAGGGGGAGAGTGGGAGATAGAGAGGGAGGGAGAGAGGGTGAGAGTGGGAAAAAGATAGAGTGGGAGAGAGTGGGGTAGAGTGGGAGAAGGGGAGAGTGGGAGAAAGAGAGAGTGGGAGAGAGTGGGGGAGAGTGGGAGAAAGAGAGAGTGGGAGGGAGAGAGGGGGAGAGTGGGAGATAGAGAGGGAGGGAGAGAGGGTGAGAGTAGGAGAAAGATAGAGGGTCAACCCTTATACCCTCTTAATCCCTCAACCCTCAACCCTCAACCCTTAAACCCTAATCCCTCAACCC
>CM021106.1:340370986-340758512 GCA_007115665.2 Sequoiadendron giganteum | reverse complement strand
CCTCTCTCCCTCCCTCTCCATCTCCCTCTCCCTATCTCCCTCCCTCCCTCTCCCTCTCCCTCTCCATATCTCTCTCCCTCTCCCTTTCCCTCTCCCTTTGGTCTATGTGTGTACAAATTGGATATCCAATTTGTGAAACTTCATTGTGCAGAGGTGAAATCTTACTGTTGCAGAACATGTTTTACAAATCGGATATCGGATTTGTGGGCCGTTTTTGTGCATTCCAACGAACCTCGCATTCTGTTTGCAGCACTTTGCAAGCGACAAATGCGCGGTTTCAGAAAGGAAGAGACAAAGATAAACTTTTTGGAGATTCTTGTACTCAAATTTGTCATACATAAAGATTTTTGAGTATCTTTTATTTGGTATAATAGGGAGAAGCAGTCGCCAGAAGCAAAAATGTAAGAGAAAGCTGACAAAAGAAAAAATTGAAGGATATAGACAAATAGATAGAGAAGGTCATAGGAAGAAAAGACAAGGTATGTTAAATATTGGTGAACCTGAGCCCTATGGTCTTTCAAGTGAAGAGGAAATTGAATATGTTCAAGGTGAAAATGTAGAACATGATATTGAAATTGGGAATAAAAATGTTCAAATTGATATTGAAAATTTTCAAGGTGAAAATGTTGGAATTGAAGATGTTGAACATGATATTGAAATTGGGAATGAAAATTTTGAAATTGATAATGAAAATGTTGGAATTGAAGATGTTGAACATGATATTGAAATTGGGAATGAAAATATTGAAATTGATAATGAAAATGTTGGAATTGAAGATGTTGAACATGATATTGAAATTGGGAATGAAATTGTTCAAATTGATATTGAAAATGTTCAAGGTGAAAATGTTGGAAATGAAGATGTTGAACATAATATTGAAGCAAGTGTAAATTATGTTTCACCAGATTACACAAGAAATGAAGAACCTTGTGTGGAAGAAAGAGTATTCCAAATTCAAGACCTTCAAGGACCCCTAAATGGTTAGTTGAAATTGATGATAACATTATAAACAATTTTGAAGGCAAGAGGTCAACACGAACTATTCGGTTGTGGGCTAGAATACTTTTCAACCAATATTTTAGCGATAAGACATTGACCAAGCAATGCCAACTTTTTGTACAATTGCTAAAGATGCAAAAGATGAGACCTTTGCTAGCCAAATTGAAGATTCGTCTGAACAAGAGGACCGAAAAAAATTCTATTATTGTCAAAAATCTTTTTAATGCTCTCAAGTCTATTGGAAAAATAACAAGGAAAAAGATAAGAGAGTTGCTCGGAGAGTCGTTACCACCGCCCTAGTAAGCCATCAATTGAAAAAGGCTCACTTTATGAGACAAACTTGTATTGATTTTGACTTAAATCGTAAAAATTTGGATAGAGCACTTGCAAGAAGAAAAAGAATAGATGATCCTCTTCAAAATGATACATGGGCTTTTTTCGGAAGGCTTACACGTGTTGATAAGAAGCTAACCGATAATGTAAAGTAGGCAATTCAACAATTTTGGCATGATAACTCTAGAGTATCACCCAATGCAAAGGATGTTTTAAAGTTAAGAATTGGCAGTCGAGACCGTACACCACATCCTAAACATTTCTTGGAATCAAGCCAAACAATGTTGTTCAACAAATTTATTCAAACACGTCCAAATATGGAAATCTCACAAAGAACTTTTGAAGGTTTGAAGCCATTTTATTGTGTGCCTCTTAAGATTCGTAATACTTGTTGTTGCAAATACCATGTGGAGTTTTTAATGTACCATGAACTATTATGCTATATCCGTTCTACTTTGCATACTAATGAAATGTTGCAGGAGTGTGGTGTAATGCATCTTCTGAAATCATCAAGGGACTTGCTAGATCTATTTTTATGTTCTAGGGATGATGGTTCCTTTTTCTATAGAAATGATTGTTTAAATGCGAATATACTACTCTTGTGGAAGACTGTGCCTTGAATGCCTCAAATAGGAAAATTTTGTAAAAATTGAATTTTGAAATGTGAAACAATGTAAAAAGGTCATAACTGTGTATAGGCATAATCTATATCCAGTGATATTTTTTGAAATACGGTTCAAATGTCTGCCATTGTATAAAGGGTATGTTTAAAATGTAAAAATGATTTTGTAGTTAATCGAGCTACAACCGGAGGTTTTCTTCTTGGTTCTTTCTTGTCGGTATGCTCATTTGAACCAGGTTTTGTAATATCTCCTATTTATATATAACAAATTACAGTGGCTTGCCACTTTTTTGAGAAACAAAAAAGTAAAAAGTTCATTGTGAATTTCATTTTCCATGTAATTGATTCAAGTTGATTGGGTAAGAGTTTTCTGATGCAAGAGCTAGGACTTGTAGAATCTTGATTCAACCTTAAATATTTTTGCCCCCACATTTCATTGACATTAGCACTTTGGACTCTTAATAGAAAATGTCGCTCCAATGCAGCTCGGAGCGATTCAGCGTATTTGGGTGCAAGAGAGAACCATACCTAACGTAAACGTACCCATCCAGATGTGCTGGAACAGTCCGTTGGGTTGTACAAGTTCAAGAATGAAAGTTGCACCACTTTGCAACTTTACATTGTTTGCATTTGGCAACTTTTCCCTCAACTGAAAACTCATCACCACGGGAAAACGCCTTCGAGATAGCAAAAACCAAGAGAGGTTATTGTAGATGGTCTCAACATGATCCTATATCCTCAGACAAAGAGTCTGTAAGCATCACGGTTTTTGAGAAATAGTCTGTCAAAGTTTGTTGTCTTTTAGCACTTTGGACTCTTAAGGGAAAACGTCGCTCCAATGCAGCTCAGAGCGATTCGGTGTATTTGGGTGCAAAAGAGAACCATACCTAGTGTAAACGTACCCATCTAGATGTGTTGGAATGGTCCATTGGGTCGTACAAGTTCAAGAATGAAAGTTGCACCACTTTGCAACTTTACACTGCTTGCATCTGGCAACTTTTCCCTCAACTGAAAACTCATCACCACGGGAAAACGCCTTCGAGATAGCAAAAATTGAGAGAGGTTATTGTATATGGTCTCAACACAATCCCATATCCTCAGATGAATATTCTGTAAGCATCACGTTTTTTGAGAAATAGTCCATCAAAGTTTGCTTCCTTTTAGCACTTTGGACTCTTAAGGGAAAACGTCGCTCCAATGCAGCTCAGAGCGATTCAACATATTTGGGTGCAAGAGAGAACCATACCTAGCGTAAACATACCCATCTGGACGTGTTGGAATAGTCTGTTGGCTCATACGAGTTTGAAAATGAAAGTTGCACCACTTTGCAACTTTACACTGCTTGCATTTGGCAACTTTTCCCTCAACTGAAAACTCATCACCACAGGAAAATGCCTTCGAGATAGCAAAAACCGAGAGAGCTTATTGTAGATGGTCTCAACAGGATCCCATATCCTCAGATGAAGATTCTATAAGCATCATGGTTTTTGAGAAATAGTCTGTCAAATTTTGTTGTCTTTTAGCACTTTGGACTCTTAAGGGAAAACATCACTCCAATGCAACTCGGAGCGATTCGGCGTATTTGGGTGCAAGAGAGAACTATAACTAGCATAAATGTACCCATCTAGATGTGTTGGAATAGTCCGTTGGGTCGTACGAGTTCGAGAATGAAAGTTGCACCACTTTGCAACTTTACATTGCTTGCATCCGGCAACTTTTCCCTCAACTGAAAACTCATCACCACGGGAAAACGCCTTCGAGATAGCAAAAACTGAGAGAGGTTATTGTATATGGTCTCAACATGATCCCATATCCTCAGACGAAGATTCTATAAGCATCGCGGTTTTCAAAAAATAGTCCATCAAAGTTTGTTGTCTTTTAACACTTTGGACTCTTAAGGGAAAACGTCGCTCCAATGCAGCTCGGAGCGATTCGGCGTATTTGGGTGCAAGAGAGAACCATACCTAGCATAAAAGTACCCATCCAAACATGTTGGAACAGTCTTTTGGGTCGTACGAGTTCGAGAATGAAAGTTGCACCACTTTGTAACTTTACACTGCTTGCATTTGGCAACTTTTCCCTCAACTGAAAACTCATCACCACGGGAAAACGCCTTCGAGATAGCAAAAACCGAGAGAGGTTATTGTAGATGGTCTCAATAGGATCCCATATCCTCAGACGAAGAGTCTGTAAGCATCACGATTTCTGAGAAATAGTCTGTCAAAGTTTGTTGTCTTTTAGCACTTTGGACTCTTAAGGGAAAACGTCGCTCGAATGCAACTCGGAGCGATTCGGTGTATTTGGGTGCAAGAGAGAACCATACCTAACGTAAACGTACCCATCTAAATGTATTGGAACAGTTTGTTGGGTCGTACGAGTTCAAGAATGAAAGTTGCACCACTTTGCAACTTTACACTGCTTACATCTGGCAACTTTTCCCTCAACTGAAAACTCATCACCACGGGAAAATGCCTTCAAGTTAGCAAAAACCGAGAGAGGTTATTCTAGATGGTCTCAACACGATCCCATATCCTCAGACGAAGAGTCTATAATAATCATGGTTTTCAAGAAATAGTCCATCAAAATTTGCTGCCTTTTAGCACTTTGGACTCTTAAGGGAAAACGTCGCTCCAATGCAGCTCAGAGTGATTCAGCGTATTTGGGTGCAAGAGAGAACTATACCTAGCATAAACATACCCATCCAGACTTGTTGGAACAGTCTGTTGGGTCGTACGAGTTCGAGAATGAAAGTTGCACAATTTTGCAACTTTACACCTCTGTAGAGATTTAGGGATGTCCTCTTCAGATCACTCTATTATGAATAGGTTTGCGGAGCTACCAATGTTAATTCCAAGTTGACTAAATTTGAGCAAATCGTATCCCAGTAAACACGATAGAGGTCCGACTTCTTCTTGAATGCAGGAGCACCATCTGACCCTTTATCTCAATTCCTCTTGAAGCATCTTTTCTTTCCTCCTTTTCCTTCCTTCTTCGAGGATTGAGTGGAAAGAACATGAATGTCTTCATTTGTAGGGATTCGTCCAATACCTCTCACAACCAACCTTGACTCCTCTTGAATACAGTCATCTCTCAGCCGACCAAACTTGGGAAGTTTCGATCTCACGTCGATTCCTTGAATGTAAGACTCCCAAGATGAAGGAAGACCATTAAGAGCCAACATGGTCAAATCTTTGTCATCAACAATATGACCATTTCTCTCATTGTCTTCAACTTAGAGATCAGATAATACAACTGAAAGCACTCAAAAAATGAAATACATAAGACAATAAACACAACAAGAAATTTGCTTACAACTCAGGCCCAACTCATGGCTGAATTTGATACAATGAATAATAGCACCTCTCATAGATGCAAAGATACAATCGAATATGCTTCTCCTTGAAATCGGCCTACTGCTGCAAGATGAAGCGTTGTTGCTCAAGTGCAAACTTTTGCTTGGATTGCAAATTATTCTGAATGAACTTGATTGAGGAAATGAACAAACATCACCTCGTATTTATACAAAATAAGGTGACTCTTCAAGGAGGTCGGCCTCTCTTGAAAATAATAAATTACAAAATAATATCAAGGAAGGTCAGCCTCATCCATTTAAATAAAATGAGTATAAATTAAATAGCCATAGGCTATCATTTAATTTATTTCAACTTAATGTGATCACTATCATGTATGAAAAATGTGGCATAGACAAGGCAGTGGACTATTAGAAAAAAAGCTTCAAAGAAATGCGATCTCATAGAATTCAATGACAAACAAATGCAATTGACAACTGCTCATAGTTTTTAGTTATGCAATGTGAAGTAATTGTATAACTGCTTAGGTTGACTTTGTTAGAACTATATTGTAGTTGCAATTTTTTCATCTATGAACATCTAGCTGTTAGTTATGCAATGTGAATTAATGATTTGAGTTTGAAAGATGTGTAATGCAATGTAATCAGTGATATAAATATAAACTACATAATATAACCATTCAGTTTTAAGCTATTGTACATTGATATTTAACCATTGCTCAAGATAAAATTTTCAAAGAGTTTAATCATGCACATGAGGAACAAATTAAATTTTGATTGTCAACTTCTATATATCAAATTATCCAATAATCAAGTGTATGTCCATATACAAAAATGGCATCGACGCCAACTCAAACAAAGTTTTACAAAATGTGGCATATGCCATCTCAATATGTATTCAAAATTTACATGCCAAAATGTCTATCTCATCCTAAACTACTGGTGGATCATCAAAATGGAGCCTCTTTGAAGCACTCGTTGGCTCTGAAGGTAGCTGCACAAGAAAAATTCAAACCACAATTGAGATTAGTTATAATATATAATTTAAAATCGAATAATTAACATCAAAATCAATATACATTGAATTTTAATTGAACTCTAAAATTGAAATCTTGATTACCTAAAATATACATCTCTTCAAAGGGTCACGAGTCCTAGAATATACCAAATCAAAATTTGAAATGCCAATCTATATATGTGAACAAAAACATAAAATTGATCCAAGTTAGCATACGATTATTGGTAATAGGAACTTATTTACCAAACACAAAATAAAATAAGCACATACCTCTTTAGGTTGATCTTTTTCTTTATCTCCTTTAGGTGTTTCGACACGTCCTCCTTGAGGTGTTTCAACACCTACTCTTTGAGGTGTTCCAATAACTACTCCTTTAGGTGGTGTGTCCCTTGTCATCATATCTGTAAAGCTCATAATTGCATGTACATAAAATTGACAAGTACATATGAAACTACCAATCTATGTCGACGTATGTATAATCAATATAAGATCTTAAAAATATTAATTCAATCCAATTTGAGTTCAATTACCTTCCCCTTATCTAGATTTGTGCCTCCATAGTCTGGAAGATGTTGCACCTCACTTGCACTAGGTATTTCCTATAGGAGGAAAACAAGATAGACATATAAGTTATTATATAATTTCATTGATAACAATTCAAATGACAAGCAAGTATATAATATAAAATGTAAATGAGTGAGTGCGAAAATATATATTGTGTGTGTGTCCAAGCCAAATGAAATGGCCCTAAGGGTGCTATCAGTCACCCATGTGAGATCCTCCTTAGAAAGCAACTGTTAAATAGACCATGTAAATAAATATTAGTACTTGATACTATCTCTTATTAATATTCATTTAAAAACAAATGAAAGTTATGAAATTACAACTTAAATCTTACCTGTGTCGCTATTCCAACATCTCCCTCTCTAGCAGGAGAGGACTCTATAGGGTGCGCTCCACTCCCCTGCAAGTGATCTATAATGTCCACATCATGGAGGTCATAGTCAGAAGTGTCCAAGGGATGCTTAGCGGGTTGTACAAGAGGACACAAACATATTTGCCGACACATAGTGCAAGTATGTGGCACACAAATATGTGGACCTAAGGAGGATGATGCAGCAACACTCAAGCCTTCGCCAACATCACCAAAATGTGGCTAAGCTACTGTAGAAGCATGTGAAACCAAATGACCACTCAAAGAGTGAATAGCCTGAATAGTCTGTGTGGATGCATCCTGGATAATCTCTAGATGATATATTGGAGGTGGCGGAGGAAGGGGAGGAAGGGGAACATTTGGGCGCGGGACTACTCTAACTACCCCTGGTCTATCTTGGGGCATACCTCCACCAACGCCCTTGAAGGGTTTAATGTCAAAGTAATTGACATGATGCCCTAACACAAACTCAGCATATAATTTTTTTAAAAAGTAAAATGGTATGTCTGAATTATTGTTCGGTGGTTTATCAAAAACCGTACACCAACAATCCCAAAAGTTAGCTACAATGTCCCTATGCATGCACCATTTTATGGAAAGTTTTGTTTTATTAACATTCACTGGAAAACCGGTGCGAGGGTCAATGAATAAAGAGGCTATTTGGGTTTTGGTTATTTGGAGATCTTTCACATCATCGTAAGACAATCTGCATCGATAATATTCCCTCATGTCTTCTCGCCATGAATAAAAGGAATTATGTTGGGTGGAGAGGGTTTCTATATTTTTAATTATTTCCTTCAATGTGTTTGTCATATCTCTCAATCAAGGCATTTTCTGATAAATTTCACAAATGCCCCTCAATTGCCCCAATTTTTCACCAATTAAGTCTTCAATTGGTGGCTATGGAGGTGGTGGAGCATTTGGCTGTGGAGGTGGTGGAGTGTTTGGCATTTGTGGATTTTGATTCGCAGCCATAATACCTAATTAAAGTTAAAAACTAATTAAACTAATTGAAATTACACAATATAAATGAAATTATTGTAAAAAAACCCTAATTTTTAATAAAAATCCAAAAACAACCATACTTTTTCACAAAAATTAATAACAAACTCATATTTTTGATAAATATACATCAACAACACTAATTTTTAATCAAGATCCATTTCAAAACATTAAGTTTTAATAAAAAATCAATGTAAACTCTAGTTTTTTTTTTAAATCAATAGAAAACCCTATTTTTGAAAAAAAATTAATAAAACCTACCTAAACATAAGAGAATCTACTTCAAAAATCGATTACAAGATTGAAAAAACCAAATACATACCTTTGAAATCGGATATCTGATCAAAGCGGATATCAGATTTGGATTTTTTCCTTTTGCGCCCGCGTCAAACTGTGAGAAATGAAGTTAAACAGTCGGTTGTTTTTTTTATATACAGTTTCCAGAAATCAGATATCTGATTTGTGGAAACTAGGTTTGGTTTTTGGTTCGGGTAAATGTACTGACACCCGAACCTAGAAAAGTCAACTCAGCATTTTTGCGTTTTTGAGCCGATCCAAAACGTGATTTTTTCTCATTTCCACTTTTTGGCCCATCATGATCCTACACATACCCGTCACTAATTTCCTTCTTTCTTCTATAATTAAGTAAACTGTTATTTATTTAATTTTTCTTTTTCATTTTCCCTCCTTTCTTCTATAATTAAATAATTATTTTTAATTATTAAATTATTCATTTAGTCTTTCTTTTATAATTAAATAAATCTTATTTATTTAATTATTTATCATTTCCTCTCCTCTATAATTAAATGATTGTTTCCAATTATTTAATTATTTGTCATTTCCGGCCATCCATTATTAAATAATCATTTTCAATTATTTAATATTTCATTTCCCTCTTTACTTCTATAATTAAATAATTATTTTTAATTACTTAATTATTCATTTTCTCTCTCCCAAATTAAATAGTTGTTGCAATTATTTTATTTATTTATTATTACCCAAGCCCTATCTCTCATTCCAATTTCTTGGATCACGATCCATTCTTCTCATCCTTATCCCTTTTCTTCTCAATTAATCTCATCCATTGATCATCATACATCATCATTCAATCCTCACCCTTCATTTGAATTGGGATTCTATAAAAGCAACCTATCATTCTCATTTTTAGGTTAACCATAACCTTCAATATTTTTCTATCACTCATATCATTCATCTTGAAGAACCACAATCTTTGAAGTTTTTCTATCATATCACTTATATCATTCATCTTGAGATCTTGCTATCATACATCTACATTGAACTTATTGTGAATTATGCACACTACATATCTGAGAGAAAACAAGCAAAATTGAGAAGAGCAATGGAGGAGAATCAACTTTGGCATAGGAATTTAGGTTATTGGTTCATTATTTGATTTTTATTGTCATATTGTGTCTTACTGTTAGATTAGGGTCTCTATGGCTTGAATTTAGGTAGTTTTGTTGTTGATATCGATGATTCATGCTTTCCCCTGATTTTTCTAGTCAAAATATAGAACTCTCACCATTTTATTTTGTCACTTGAGCTTTGTTCCCTGAGGTATTTGAGGACCATTTTCTCCTTGTAGACTCTTCTTTGACCTAGAGACTCGGGAGTAACAAATTTCCTCCTCTATAGAATCAAAGATGAGGGAACACATAGTGGAAATAGTGGGAGTGTGAATGCTGATTTGATAAGCCCATAAAGCGGGGTTGAGTTGGATGTGCCATTCATAGCTAGCATCATTGAGAGTCTTCTTTAGGATTTGATAATGGTTTTGTTATACACATCTGCTTGATCGTTACCCTGGGGTAATAAGGAGTGGTGAAGTGATGTTGAATATGAAATTTCTCGCACAATTCTTGAACATCCTGGTTTTTGAAAGGATGGCTGTTATTTGTAACGATGGATTGGGGAAAATCATACCGACATATGATGTAATTAAGGATGAACTTGGCTATTTTTTTATTCGTGACGTAGGTCATCAAGATGGCTTCAACACATTCTATAAAATATTTAGTTGCAGTGGTAATAAATTTATGGCCATTGGTGGATGTAGGGTGAATCTTTCCCATGAGGTCGAATCCCCGTTGAGAGAAAGACCAAGGTGATGTGACTAGATGAAGTTTCCATGCTAGTGCATGAACAATATCTCCACGTATTTGGCATTGTCGATATTTATTAACAAAGTAATATGCATCACATTCCATAGTGGGCCAATAATATCCAATCCACATGAGATTCTTTGCTAACGCAGGACCACTAGAGTGAGCTCCACATATACCATTGTGTACCTCATGTAAAAAAAATCGTAGTTTGTTTGAGTCGAGACATGTAAGGAGGGTACTATCTAGACTACGATGGTATAGGGTATCACCGATAATGACGTATTCGGTCCTTGTCAAATAAAGGTTTTACATTGGTTGGATGACAATTTTGAGGGAAGGATTTGGTCATGTAAGTAATTGTAAATATCTTTATATCATGGGGAATATGGACCCACAATTTCACACACAAGATTAGACTTAGGGATATAAAAATTAGGAATTAAAAGTTGTTCCACCAAGAACTCGTATTGAGGTGTGTTATTGGGTATGTCCAAGAGAGATCCTATGGTAGCCATTGTTTCTACTGCCTTGTTTTGAATTCTAGGAATCTTCTCGAAGATAATGACATCAAAGTACAACTTGAAACTATCGACCATTATTTTGTAGGGATAAGATTTTCATCTTTTGTGTTATAATCATCATTAACTTGTCAGACAAGCAACTAAGAATCACCGTAGACATGAAGGTTCTTGATTTTATATTTGATATCCATTCAAAGTCTTGTGAGCAATACTTCATATTCAGCCATGTTATTGGTGCACAAGAATGTTATCCTGTATGATTTAGGTATTGTATCTCCTTGTGGTGTGATGAAAAGGATCTCAACCCCAGAACCATGGTGTGTAATAGACCCATCAAAGTATAGCTTCCATGTGATAGAAGTCTCTACAATGAAAATTGATTCATCAGAAAAGTTAGATATTAGAGGATGATCTGCTATGGTAGGAATGTCTACAAGTTGATCAACTATCACTTGTCCTTTTAGGCTTTTCGATCAACATATTTAATGTCAAATTCACTCAAGATCATTACCCATTTTTCTAATCTACTTGTGTGTGTTGCTTTATTGAGTAGATATTTCAAAGGGTCTATCTTTGTTACAAGCTTTGTTTGATGATTAAACATATAGTGTATAATATTTTGAGTGGAAAAGATGATTGCAAGACATGCATGCTCAATAGGGCTGTAATTAAGTTCATACCCCACAAGTATATGACTGATATAGTATATGGCTCTTTCTTTTTCATCTTCATCATTTTGTGCCAAAAGGGCTCACAATACTGATGATGTAGCTGATATGTATAACAATAATGGCTTGTGGTCAATCGAGAGGCATCAGGACCAGTGGTGATAATAGATAATCCTTGATTTTTTGAAATGATTCTTGACATTGATATGTCCATATGAATGGTACACCTTTGTGAAGTAAATACTGGAATGGATAACACTTATCAGCCAACTGAGCAATGAACCTTCAAATTGACTATAATTTTCCTTGGAGGCTACATAAATGAGTTAGATTTTTCTAATGGAGGCATATCTATGATAGATTTTTCTTTTATTGGGTTGAACTCAATACATCTGAGAGACAATATATCCAAGGATTTTCCCCAAAGTCACACCAAAGACACACTTTTTGGATTTAGTCTTACTTTGTATTCCTCCAATATTGTGAAGATCTTGTCAAGCACATTTAGATGATTGTCTCTTATAAGGGATTTATCTAGTAAATCATCGACATAGTCCTCCATGAGTGTATGCATCATATCATGAAAATTGTGGTCATGGCACTTTGATACGTTGCTCCAACATTCTTAAGACTGAAGGGCATGAAATTCCAATAGTAAGTACTCCAAGGATAAGTAAAATTATTTTTATGTTGGTCCTCGGTGGCAATCCTAATTTGGTTATATCCTAAAAATCTATCCATGAGTGATAGCATTTCATATCCCACCATGAGGTCTACTATGATATATATTGATGCCAAAATTGGCAAGGTAACAACCCTTTGTGGGAAACTCAGTTAAAGGGGGGACCTATTGCACTAAACTGAGTAACCTCTGGATTTTAAAGAAGTCGACTTCTTCTATAACTGGGGTTTTGAATGGGAAAAGGAAGCAAATATAAAAACAAAAGATCTAACTAGGGCGATGCACCGATATTTAGATGTAAGGCATGATAGACCTATATTTTAGATGAGATATAAGGTCATGTTCAACAATCTGCTATGTCCCAAAATAAAAAACATCAAAGAGGAAGACCTGGATAATTCATTTCATGACATAAAATAATTTGCATAGAGATTTACTGAACAAAAAGAGTCAAATACATGATTCTAAATTAGTGTTCCATTCAAATCATTGAAGTTGCAAACAAACTATTCAGTAACAACACAGTATAATGTTATCCAATAGTTAAGAAACATAAAGGCCAAATTACAAGGGCACAATTTGTGAGTCTTTACAATTATCTAACAAAACAAAAGGCTTGGTGTCCTCCTAATTCTTCTATAGATATTTTTGAACTCCTTCTTCGAAAGAAGAAACAGTATATATAGCCAAGGGTTTCCACTGCTTGAAGGACTGGAACAGAAAAGATTCCCCATTATGAAGGATGATGCTCATAGCAATGACTCACCATGACCATTGTAACATAAAATATCCTCGAGTATGAACCCAATCATTCGTGAGCAAGATGCATTCTCTGCAAATGATGGCAATGGTCTTAGCTTACCCTATGCAAACAAGTGTCACCACCCAACGAAGGAAGTTAGAACACATAACAGTATATGGCAACTTGGCGTTCACACCACTCCTAATAAAGATGCACCGAAAGGACACGTGGCACTTTTCGCAACCCATGGTTCATCCTCCCCATCGTTTGATAAGAGCTTGTGATGAGAAGACATGTGGCAATATTCTTACTATCTACACCACTTGAGGGGACCGTCAAATTTTGCATGGGTAGAGGCTACATGGAATGCGATCAGGGCCCGACAAAGAGTGATATGAAAGCAGGCTCAATGTGCCCAATTTATTGACACATGGGGGCAGAACGAGGCTTAGAAGAGAAGGGAAGGGAAGCTCCCCTTCGGTGAGCGATTATGTGAAACATGGCGGTAGTGAGTTGAGCCCACCGAAAAACTAGCATGGAGACTTTTAAAATCATCGGGCGTGGTTGAAAGTCGAGCAAAAAATCAAAAAACATCCCGAAGGGAGCATGGGATATATTAAATATCCACAACTTTTGGCGACTATCAGGGGCGTTTTGCCTGCGGAATGACGAATCCAAAAATCTTTGGTTTTGTGACCATGGCCTTATTCATTGAGCATTGGAGTCAGAGCTTAGAAAGGGCGATCTGCAAGGGCAGCCAGTAGGCCTCAAAAGGCATTGATATGGCATGCAGATTTTCGTGTGCCTTGTGCAAATTGATCATTTCTTTAAAAGGCAGCATCGCAGATATTTTGGACCCATCCTCGAGCTAGAAAAGTAGTCGTGTGATCTGATGAGTTACACCTTTGATTTCTTCAATGGTAGGAGGCTGGCTGAAGCTCTAGAAAATGGATAAATCCTGCTTCCTCTCCTCAATTTTGGCTGCAATTTGCTCCACGCTAGCCATTGATTCATCAAAAAGAAATGGAGAGGGAAATCCCATCTGGGTCAGTTGAAAAAACCTTTCCCGTACACTGTCCATAGTTTTCCCCAATGTGATTGAGCATTGTTGAGCATGAAGGGTGGCCTCATGGCAGCAGATGAACTCTTTCACGATCCTAGCGGCTGACCTTCGATTTTCAACCCCCACTCATGCCAAATCCTCACTTGGCACAGTGTATAGCTTGCATAGCAGTTTTTCTACTTCAGGAACCTTTTCCCCTATGAATCGTGGGAACTATTCCATTGTGTCATGAACCTCCCTGAATAAATTTTTCACCTCCGCCATGAACTAAAGTGTGGGCTGGAGAGTCAGACATAAAGCCTTGACTCTCTCCCAGTAGGAAGCATACAATTGTTGGGCTACTAAGCAGAGGTCTGACTGTGGAGCAGGAGTTTGAACGATCTTGTTCAAGAGATTAATATTTCCATCCCTTGTTCCAATCTATTGTGTTAGCCCTACAATTTGTTCTGCGGCTGAGGAGAGTTTATCCTGCAGGTCTCTTTGTGAGGCTAGCCACCTTTCTTTAGCCCGGCTTCAAGTTGCAGACTCTTCCTCCAAGGAAAGCCTGATCTTCTAGAGGTCCTCTTGAAATTGAGCTTGCACGCTTGCTTGATTTGTCTCCTTTTCTTGTACTACTTGCTCCATCTGAGTGCACAGTCACTACAATTCTTCATTCTTTTACTGAACTTCTCTTTTCAATTGAGCCAACCTGTCCGATAATTACTGGTTCTTTTGCCGCAACTTAGCTACTTGACCCAACTCCTGGGATTGGAACCTCTTGAGCTCCCTTTGCAAGCTAGCCTACTCTGCTTGCACATTCTGTGTGAGGTGCACTTTTTTTGTTTCTTGTGCTTTGTCTTTGGCCACAAGACTTCTATCCTTCCTTTAATGGCCTTGAGCTCTTCTTCTACCTTCTTCAACTTGTGACCCGACTTAATAAATTAAGTGGTCACCACTTGTTGTGTCTCCTTCATTAGCTCGACTTTATCCTATGGTTGAGCAACACACAAGTCCAATCTGATGGCATGGATGTCATAGTCATCGGGTTGCATTTGTCCCTATAGTTTGGTAACATTGGGATGTATGGTTGTGAAATGCAACAATTGTTGAACCTCATTATAAGTTGTCTGGACTCTGGGCTCCGCTGGCTTCATAGCATCCTTTTACTTTTGCTTATGGAGGCAGAGGGCTTGAGCTTGCTTCTTTGTATCGCTTTGTGACAAGAATTGAGCCAACGATGTGATGTGTTCGCCTGAAAAGGGTGCACCGGGAGGGACAGTGAAAGGGAATGAGATGCATGTGACCTCAAAAAATTTCTTCTTTGGAAGGGCAAATGTGAGTGGAGAGAAGGGAGGAATATTCCAAATCCTAGGTGACGAAGGTGTGGGGGGGCTCATGGGGAATGATGGTGGTAATGGAGATGCGACGGGCTCTGAATTTTGCAAAGGTTGAGTCAGAATTGACTCAGAGGAGGCAATAGGGACGGCGGTAGCCATGGATACGGATGAGGAGGCAGTCGAGGCTTTGACTAAAAATGGGGTAGCTCAAGGGGAAGTGAAAGCCATCTGTCTGATATGAGAAAACTGGGGGAAACGTCCTACAACCATTGTAGCAGGGATAGAGAAAGATAGGACCACACTTGGAGCGATGGGTGCCATAGGGATCATGGAAGAAACAAGAGACTAGGAGCTGAGAAGAGAGGGAGAGAAAGATACCTGAGTGGTGGGTTCTCTGACCCTTGGCCTACCACAACCTCATATGGACCACCTCCTGCAGCAATATCAGTGTGTTATCTTTTGCTTGGTGGAGGGTTCCCCACATCTACTGCTTTTGTCAATTGTTGCATTCCTCTAGGCTTTCCTTCAGCCCAGGGTCAAGATTGCGAGGACCCTGATCATGAAATATTTCTCCACACACTCCTAACAGCTATGCTAGGCTATGTCATTGTTGTTGTTTTTTTTCTTCCCCTTATCGGAGCATGGTCCAGAATCTTTAGGGTTGGCCTCCTCCTCATCACTTGCGTCGGAGTCTATATATTCTCTATTCCAGAGAGTATCAAACTGATTATTGGTGTTGAAAACCGATGGGTGTTGGAACGGGATGATGGGGCTCTTGATCTCCTAGTGATAAATCCAGAAATCGTTGATCTTTTCCATCTTCCAACCCTATTCCCTTATCAAACTATTGTAGAGAGTAGCACCTATTTGGCTATTTTCATCTACCTTCCCCTTAGGGAGATAGAACCTAAGCCATGATGGCCTTTGATTATCCTTTGGCATGAGCGCTAAGTCCACCTAGAATCTGCTAATGTCATCTAGAGGATTTTTCCATGCTTCCCAATAAGGTCGATGGCTATATTTTACCTTAATAAATGTGTCGCCCAAATCATCCTCAGGGTTGTATTCCCACTTATCGCAAACGAAAACCAGCCCGAGGTGCTCCAGCTTTGCCTCCAGTAGCTTTGCTAATTTATTTTTTACCATCACCACTATTTTGTAGCTCATAGGGCATTCGAAAAATCCCCTCTTCTTCTTCTTTGGATCAGAGCAAAAGGTCCAGTCCATAATAGCCAGTTGTCATAACACTTCAAGGGCTAATACCCGATTAATCATGGATGCGAGGAGCTAGATTGGATCTTCAAAAAAGCCACACACTCGGACGCATGTGAATTCCTCTCTGAGGAACCAATCACACTTGGGGAGCAGGGTTTACATCCAGCTGGTTTGATCACCCGACAGACGATAGTAGTAATTATCCTATCCTAGATCGCGCAAAATCGGAATCAAGAATTTGTCTGAAAATGCATAATAATCATAGGTGGAAGAGAGGATGTGAGTCCATACTGAAATTGGCTTCCGATGCTTCCTCTCATCAAATATTGGCCCAACTCTATTTTTTCCCTAAAGAAATTGGGATTCTGATGTACAAACATATAGGCAAGAAGAGAAGGATATCTGAACTTACCAACAATTTTGAACTCGATAATCTGCTTCCGCATATCTTTGACAATCATTTCTATGAAATCATACCAGAAAGGGTCTTTGTGCCTCCTTAGTTGAAAACCCAGGCCCAACTGAGATTTAGACACGATCATGTCATTGTCCATGCCGAACACAAAAGCCATCATGGAGAAGGCGTCTTGAAAGTTTGTGTGGATGAAGTCAACATGACAATTCAGATTTTTTAATTATTGTTGGCAGTCTTGGGGCCCTTCAGTCTCCGCATTATAAAATTTAAGGGCATTCCTTCTACCCTTCCAAAATTTTGAACCCTTTTTCTGGTTGAATGGCTCCATCGACAATGCTCTAGTGCTATTCCCAAGAATGCACAACATGTCCCTAAGGGCCTCCGCAGTTATCACTACTCTCAACCTTCTTCGGTCAATGGCACCAGTCACTGGATTGAAACACCAAATACTTTCATGAATTATTTATGGGAAGTGGTGCACATAAGGGACCATATATTGTGGGAGCCCGCAGAGCCATTACTTGTATGATAGTTGATGGTTGAAGGGTTTCTTCATTCTGGAGAAAGCAACTTCCCTCAACCCCTTAGGGTTAGTCTTGAGGATGGGGTCATAAATGTTATCCCACTCTTCCTTTACCAAACTTGCATCCCTGAGAGTCCCCTTCTTGGCTATCTGCGTGCGAAACCACTCCGACTTTTCTGGGATTCCAGGCATAGTGTAGGACTTATCCTCCTGAAAAATATTGACCATGGGTGTTGTGAGAATTGCATCAACCAAACTTTGAGACGTTTCTCCTAGCTCGTTCATCTATGGATTTTGAGCTACTTCAGGGGCAGTGGATTCCTTTTTTCCTTTCACTTCTGAAACTTTCTACGCGTCTCTTAGCAATTCTGCACTTTGAAAATTCTCTGCACCAACTATGTATCCAAAAAGCCTTCTTTTCTTTGTTAAAACAACCACATGCAATACTTAGCCTTTTTTGTCCTCCTTCGAGTGGTAGATGATGGTTATTTTTTTTGCATTAAATTCAACATGTACTACTAGCCTTTTGGTTTGTGCGAAGCGACCTACTTTCCATTTTGAAATGACAATGATTCATAATGACCGCATGTCACGTATGGATTTTCTTTGACTTATTAAATGTAGACATTAATTATTATGTCAAAAATTAGATGGAAATTAAATGGTTATTTAATGATAGTTAAATTGAAATTGAATTGAAATTCAAATCGAAATGCAATTATTATGATTTGAATTGTATTTATATTTATTTCGGGATTTGTCATTACTGATGATAAATTGAGTGCAAGTGAATGCAGGAACAGGTGAACGTGATGGAAGGCGAGAACAACGATCAAGTAGAGTTGTTTAGTCGATTGACGTTTATGAATAGATGGGATCTCACACACCCACGTAGATGATATTTTAATGTATTTTGCGTTTATCATGCTTGCAAATTGAAAATTTAGTTTTAATGTGATTTCTCAAAAATTGCGAAATATGCATGTGATTTAAAAGATGATTTAGTTAAAATTGATGAATTTGACTTAAATTAAAATGATTAGATTGATTGTTTAAATATTTTATTATTATTTGGAAATAATAAGTTTCAAATTTAGAAATTTAAATGCAATAGATTGAATTTCAAAATTTGATTAAAATATAATTAAATAAAGTGTTTTTGAAATTAAATGCTTTTTAATTTTGAAATTATGAAATGAATATATTTTTAAATTCAGAAATTGAATTAAAATCTTAAATTGGGTAAATGGAGAAATTGAAAACAAAACTCATGTACACTTTGTTTATGCATTCAAAATTTAATCTTCAGTTAAACATGAGAAAGAAAATATCTAGATTCATTTAAAAGCATTCAATTATCAAGACTTAGAGTTTTGAATTTTACAACTGAATATCATGGAATAAATTGTGGATCACATTCCTTGTGGAGATCAAGGCATGGAGACAGAAAAAGGATATATACAGAAGAATTTTGAAATGAAAGGGAGAAAAAATTGTTCTATTTGTTCTTGAGCAAAAGAAAAATAAATTAAGACAGAAAGTAATATCGAGAGAGGAGACCCCTTCGCATGTCACACATCCTGCAGAGGAGAATTGGAGGGGATTAAGATTCTATGCAGTGAGGAGAAGACTCTCCAACCCACGCAACCCCCACTTCTCACGCGGCCATCCACAGATCTCCATACACAGCCACAAGTGAATACGCGTCCAAACTCCCTTCACCCTCCATACGCAGCAAGAAGAGGACTTGGAGGACTTGGATAAGGCGCGGCCAGAAAGGCACGCACCTGGTAAGGATTGTAGGGAGATGTGCACCGCACCACTCCCTACTCAGCATAGAGGGTAGTCTCCTCACGCGCCAGGTAGGAATCTGCCACTAGGAAGCATGCACCAGGGATTGACTCCCCAATCCTCTCCCTACACACACATAGAGATACAGAAAAAGGTCAATAGCAGGAGCAGCTAAGAGAAGTCTCCCCTACAGAAAGGAAAGAAGGAAGTTTAGGTGCATCAAAAAATCACAGACAAAGCATTTAACAATTACTTCCATAATTACCAGGTAAGATTTACTTTGAATTTGTTCTTAAAAAAAAGGAAACACAGCAGTAAACATGAAATCTTAAATTCAAATAGATTAGATAATATTCATATTTGATTTCTATTAAAACTGTAATAAAAATTATTGATATTTTCTACAAATTCTGGGTAAATGCTTGAGCAGTAAATTGTGAAATACTGAGAAAATAACCCCATTAAACAAGTTCCAAAACAGAAAATTTAATGAAAATCTTGATTGATTAAATTAGGAAAGAGAGATTTATAGATGGTTGCAAGCTATTCATTTAAACTTTATTTATTATGTAAACAAATCAGATTGTAATTATTTTCCAGAATCTTAGACAAATATAGAAACAGAAGAAATTAGGAAATTCAAATTGGATTCATAAATTAAACAGTAGAATGAATTTGGGAAAATCTTTAAATCTGGAAATAATTTTTATCACTTTAGAAAATAAAACGATCTTGAATAGAAAATAGATTAATTTTGCTGACAAAAAATAATACTTTGTTGACTGAAAATAAATGACATAATTTAACTTCGAATTTTTAACACTATTTTTGAACGGAGATTATTAAAAACTTGAAAATTTCACCTTTTAACAAAACTGTCAAAACTGAAACTATTAAATTAGTTATTTTTAAATTTGATAAACGATTATAAATTATTTTTTGAAAATAGGATAAACTGAAAATAAAACGTTTAAACTTGAGACTTGATTTATTTTGAAAACATCCAGAATGATATGGACACAACATTAATTAGAGAGAGTATGAACGAATGAATGTGTACTCTTTTAATTTCTATTTTTTATATGTATTTAATTAGCATACTGGAGTTACACCTTCATTAAAAACTTTATTGATTATTTAAATTACTCAATTTAAAATGTTAATTTTATGTCTTTTATGGATTTGAACGATGGAAAGAAGCCCTTTTTATACTGTTTTCGTTTTAAACAATGTTTCCAGTTTGATGTTTTTAAAAGAATGCAAAAGACTGTATTTGACTGTTAGACCATGCATGAATGATAGATAATTCTGCATGTTATGCTTTTGGGAGTACCGAACTTGCTTATTTCTTAAATGAATTAGAAAAATGAAAATGCTTGTGGTTTACTAGTAGTACTAGGCATGCACCAAATTCCATCTTGCTCGTAGACTGCTTTTTGCTAAGCAATTCATGCAGGGTCGGGTATTTCTTGATTGACTAAGAAATTCCGAGGAAGCGTAAGCTTCGAGGTTGGGCAGAAAAAGCGCCCGATCCTTGTTCTCATCTTCTTGTTGAAGATTTGCTTTTAGATGGAAGATTGACGAACTAAATCTTCTTTTATGCTTTATTATTTATGATATATGTAATGACGAGCTTATGGCGACTGAATGCCTAAGTCTCAAATTGTAATTGGATATAATATCATCCATTGTATTTATAACTGAAATTGTGTATTATGACACTTGTATGATTTAGAATGAATTGTTATGAAATAATCTTATCGACTTTTAAGTCGTAGTTTTGTAATCGACTAGTTCTTGATGTCTAAATGAATGAAATGACGACTTTATTTTGAATATAATGGATCTTATTTAAAGTAATTGTCAAAGTTTAGAATTTAAGATTTTCACACTTTACATCGCAGATACCTACCACCCATGGCACGATTTTCCTTGGAAATTGTGCTGGTGATTTGAAGGCAAACTAAGCGTCGTATGTCGTGGTAATTAATACCTCAAACGAAATGATTACGCCAAAGTATGTGATAAGCATCAAATAGTTACACATCCTTTCTTGGAGTTTGAGGAACACCTATAGGATGACACCTCGGCATTCGGCCAAATAGACTACCATCGGATACTACTACCAGCTTGTGCTAATTAATTAGCTTGCCTTAATTTTGTATGTAGCAACTCGTACCTGTAGCCGCAATTGGGTGAGAATCTAGAGGAAGCCTTGGTGCAGTGTTCGAGGTGGTACCTGGTTAACCTCATGTTTATGGTATATCAATTACCATGCTTATCCTTGTTGCCTCTATAAATAGGCGCCTAGGCAGTAGGGAAATCAAACTTACCAATTTTTAAACAGAATTAGCACTAGGTGATTGGCTTAGCATTTGGTATTTGCAGTCTGCATAGTATTAGCATAGAGTTCCACTTTAGGAGTCTTGCATAGGGTTGTTGCCTGACAATCATATAGGTTTTGACATTATGAATACCCCAATTAGGCTGACCTCCCACAAATCTCAAACGACATTTTTGGGCGAGATTTCAACTAGGTGAGCTTGAAGAGGATGACAAAGAATAAGCATTCTTTGGCAATCATAGCCATAAAATGGGTTCTAGTACGTGACTGCCTCGAATATGAGGACAAGTACAGAGTGAATACTACCACTTTATGGTGTTGACGCTTGACATCCAAGTCCCTAAGCTACTTATCATCCGTCTGGTGAAGGAAATATTTCCAAAGAATTATCTGAACGGCCTCGGGGAGGTGGTGGAAAATTTTGCATTTGGTGGGGGAATTCCAACTGCGAGCGACCTTCGTAATTTTATTGAAGAAGATGCAGTCATCCCATGGTTTTCATTCCTAAGCGGTTTCCACCTTCAGTCGTAGGAGGTACATCACCAAAAGGTCACCTATGCCTGTCACTTTCTCTTCCAAATCTACAATGTGGTGTCATTCTATGATATTGACTGGTACACTAATTTCAGGAACCTGGTGTTCCCTCCACCACCTATAGTTACTTATTTGAATGGTGTCACTAGCCCAGTTGTTGTTGTCGAGGATGATATGGTTCTAGATGCTATTATTGCTACTGCTTCTTCTCATGATTGAAGATTTCCTCCTTTTCATGTTTTAAGACTGAAACTCATTAGTATTTTTGTATATAGCCTAGAAAGGGATTCATAATATAGAAATATATATAAGTATATACTTTTTTAAAAAAGTGTGGCCTTAGAGCCATTTTTCTACTGTACTCATCGAAGTATATAAATATAATGAAGATATGGCTTATGTTTAAAAAATTTCCTTGCTGCATATTTCTTGTTCTTTCTGGCATATGTGCTATTCTCTATATCATAATGTGAATTTTTTTTGTATCATGGATTAGGAAGACCGGTCGAATAAAAAAAAGAACAAAGAGGAAAATAACCACAATAATTATATATTTACATGGTAGAATTGTCTAATTGAGCTCTATAGAAATTTTAAGGTGAATTCCCTTGACGGGAACCCCATCGCTTTTCTCTCTAATGCCTCATATTGCCTATACTGAATTATTATGAACGAAACCTCCCACAAGTTGTTAGATTTCTCGTGTTGATCGGGTCTTGCCGTCTAGTCATTGAATTTTAACATTAGGCCCTTACCATCTAGTCTCTGGTCCAAATAGTCATCCAATAGAGAAAACACACTCGAACCTGCTACGTTGTGTGCAATTGATCCCATGGAGGGTAGTGGGTGATGATTTCTTAGTGATGCTCAGTTTAGGTTGCGAAAATTGATACATAGGTAGATATCTCCATTCTTCTTTAAGATCGAGATGAGGCTGAACAACCAAATGCTAGGCTCGACTAGAAGACAATTCACGACTGAACTAGCTTTGCTAACCTTTGCGCCATCAGTGCTTCAATCTTGGGACTCACTGGGCTCTATTTTTGGAAAGTTGATTTAGCCTCTCTTTTCGCTTCTATCGCAGGTTGGATGATACTGGGATCATATCCTCTGAGTTTATCATATGACCAGGTTGCCTTCCTTTCATCATTCTCCCTTGAAAAGTGAACGAGTATTTCTTTACCTTGATGTAGGACATTCTTTCTGACTTTAAGATTACTTGCATCTCTGATATGAAAATCCATATAATCACCTTCATTAACTACGAGCTTCTTAATATTATTTCTAGTATTTCCAAAACTGGGGCTTTCAGGAGTGACCAATCTCTTTGGAAGCTTATTGAATCCTTGTTGAATGTTTTGTCCGCTGTTAATTTTGGCAACCCTTGATTGGAATTGGTCAGTAAATTCTCTCGACTGCGAACTAAACAAGTTGATGTGTTAAGTGCTGTCAAATACTTGCCAGCTCTGGCCACCATCTGGAGTTGTTGGTCAGAATATAGAGCGTCGATTATGCATTGGGTCGGAAGCTAGTTTGAACTAGGATCCAATTTCAGCCATGTGATTTGTATCAACATTTTATTCTCGAGGGACATCTTGAATATTAAAAGTTTCAAAGCTCCTGATTAGGTCCCAAAATTTTTCTCCATACGATCTCATACGAACATCCTTTGCAATATTGATATTCCGAACTTGATTGATGATTAGCTCTGAAGCCTCGAACAGATTTATTTTCTCGATGCCCATTTTCTCTGCTAATCTTAAACCTAGTACAAGGCCTTCATATTCAACATCGTTTGTGGAACAGGAAATTAACTAGGATCAAAAAGATCTAACTATCTTCTCACCGCTTGGGGAAGTTAGGTGTATTTCTGCTCCTACACCGATCTTACGTTTAGCACCATCGAAGTGTAGTGACCATAGCTCTATGGTCAAAACACCTTCGAGCTCTTGTGTCACCTTTGGGATGGCTTGGTCTTCGTCATAAATGACATAAGTCCCTAGTCCAGTGGCATGATAATTATTGAAAGGGTCTTTATCAATGAATTCACTTAGGAGAACCTCCTCTTGATCGGTCTAATCTCTAGTGATTTCTTCATCTTCTAGAAGCTCAGTGTAGTACATCTCCTCTTTGGTGATGGAGGTGTGAGCGGGCTCAAATATTTTCTTAGCTTCATCTGCAACATGTTCTGAATGCAAAGGTTCATAGACCAGTTTCATTTTGGATCCGTGTTTGGTTCTTATAATTAGGTGCGACCAATCCAAGGAAAAGTATCCACCTAGTTTAGAGGTGAATTCCCTGGACAAGCATAGACCGAATATTGGAGGAATATCAATGATCACGGTATCCTGCTTGACCGTAATATTGGGGCAAGAAAACAAATTTAATGGAAGGTCCTTAATGATCCCCACAATATTAACCATATTCCCATCTAATTGCATGACTCCTTTATTCAAAGGTTCGTAGCTCAGTCCTAAGGCTTCAAATATTTGCCTAGGCATGAATGTGGTGCTAGCACTGGAGTCAATCATGGAGTTATGCAGTAATTTCTTACCCACAATAAGGACTAGGAAAAAAGGCCTCGGCTTAGGTTTACCTTCATTGAATTTGACTGTGGGTTCTTCCTCTTGATCCTCAGTTGAGGCCTCTTTTGTAGTATTCGCGAGAACTTTGGTCGGAGGTGATTGATCAATAGCCTCCCCTTGAAGTGATTGCTCTTTTGGTTCTGTGATCAGATCTTCTTGAAGATCCCTCTATAGCATTGTCTTCTACTCTGAAATGGCTAAGATCTCCCATAGGGACACGTTAGCAGATGAATTTTTCAATTGTTCCACTACATCGAACGGTGGCAGACTTGGAGGCTTTTGCTCCTTAGCTCTTGTTGTTATGATCTCCCTTTGCGGCGAACATTGTGGTATTGCTATGGAGGCACTAAGTTTGTGGTTGGGGCACCTTAAGGTTGCAGAATAACTAGTTGTGAGATGATTGTTTCGCTCGTGAATCTCCCTTTGGAGCGAGTGTTGTAATCATACTGCACTTGCAGGGTCTCTGAAGTGGATTCTTTGAATGTGAACAACACTTCCTCTCCTTCCATCCATGAGAAGAGGGTGTGGTCTGGAGCTATATCATTCTCTTGTTCCAGAGACATCCCTTGCATTTGAGCGGCGAGTACCACATTTTCCATTTGCGGAGAGGTATATGCATAACCCCCATTGTTCGACGTTGTGCCTTGCCTATGCTGTTGAGCCACCTTCTGTTGTAGATTATCATGTGGGTAGTTTTGGAGCATATGTGAATCACTGCAAGGGAAACACCAGGGGTTTCTGTCATCAACCAAATTGATTTGCCCCGTCGTTAGCTCTCTGTTAGAGCTTGGGTTGGCATTCTACAACGGAGTGGGTACTGGTACTATTTGACTTGTTGTTTGCGTCTGAGGGTTTTGTGCGAGCACCTTCTTGAAACTGGTTTTGTTGGTAAGGGGACCTTCCACCCTAATAATTCTGATAGGTTGGCTTTGGAGGAGTGGCCTAGTTGCACTTGATGACAGTTATCTCATTGGCCATAGCTAGCAACATTTCCTTTATGTCACTCATCTCATCCTTCGAGGAACCGGGTGCGATGTTCTATGATATGCTTGCGTATGTGTACATGGATTAAGGAGGAGCAACTGCAGTGGTAGGTGGCATTTCCTAGTCGAAAACCGGTAGCTCGGGGAATATAGGCATGATGGGCTGAGCTGTCAACTTTCCAGTGTCAATCAGATTGTTCTCTGCTTTAATTGTGACGCTATATGCATTTGGTAGAGTGGTTCTGCCTAGTGACTGGATCATCATTGAGATATCGGCATTGATGGACTTTAGGTAAAACATGAATTCCAGATCAGGTGGCGAGTGGATTGCAACCTAAATTATTTTCCAATTTATATAGAACCAAGCGTTGAAGTTGGTTAGGGCCTCATATGAAGCTCACTTGATGATCTCTAGCTGGTGATAATGGGAAGACCTATATTCGTCATTCGAGAATCTTTCATAAAAAGGATCCCCAAGCTGATATCGAGTGTCGATAGAGTTAGTCGGTAGAGTGGGATACCAATCTGATGCTTTTCCTTTGAAAGAAGTTGCGAGCAACCTCAGTGCTACATTTTGTTCTGTAACTCTATGTACCAAACATACATCAGCCACATCTTGCAGATTTTGGGATGGTGTTCTTGAGCCATTTCTGGTGAGCTTAGGAATAGATTTGAGAGCAAAGATCGGGATGGGGGCCCAAACGGTAGGTGCTACTAGTGTTCTAAGAGGACTTCCAACGTCCCATGCCACATAGTTTTGGTTAGCGATTGGTAACATGGTTGGTGGAGGGGTCGGGATGTTTGTGTGACGGGTTCTAGTTGGTATTGTTCCTAGCAGTGGTACCAACAAACTAGGGTTTTTTGTTGTTTGGGATCTTGTGACAGGTCGATGGCTCATATACTTGCTTAAGGCTTAAGCACATTTAGAAGGTCCCACCGAGTGTGCTAAGAAAAAGAAAAAATTATTGATGCCAAAAATTGGCAAGGTAACAACCCTTTGTGGGAAACTCAGTTAAAGAGGGGACCTATTGCGCTAAATTGAGTAACCTCCAGATTTTAAAGAAGTCGGTTTTTTCTATAACTGGGGTTTTGAATGGGAAAAGGAAGCAAATATAAAAATAAAAGATCTAACTAGGGAGATGCGCTGAGATTTAGATGTAAGGCACGATAGACCTATCTTGTAGATGCGGTCTAAGGGCCCGTTCAACAATCTGCTATGTCCTAAAATAACAAACATCAAAGAGGAAGACCTAGATAATTCATTTCATGACATAAAATAATTTGCATAGAGATTTACTAAACACAAAGAGTCAGAGACATGATTCTAAATTAGCATTCCATTCAAATCATTGAAGTTGCAAACAAACTGTTCAGTAATAGCACAATATAATGTTACAATAGTTAAGAAACAGAAAGGCCAAATTACAAGGGCACAGTCTGTGAGTCTTTACAATTATCTAACAAAATAAAAGGCTTGGTGTCTTCCAAATTCTTCTATAGATATTTTTGAACTCCTTCTTCGAAAGAAGAAGCAATATATATAGCCAGGGGTTTCCACCGCTTGAAGGACTGTAACAGAAAAGATTCCCCATCATGAAGGATGATGCTCACAACAATGACTCACCACGGTCATTGTAACATAAAAGATCCCCGAGCATGAACCCAATCATTCGTGAGCCAGATGCATTCTCTACAAATGACGGTAGTGGTCCTGGCTTACCCTATGCAAACAAGTGTCGCCTCCCAACGAAGGAAGTTAGAACACATGGCAATTTATGGCAACTTGGCATTCGCACCACGCCTTCTAATGAAGATGCGTTGAAAGGATACGTGGCGGTATTTTGTAGCTTGTGGATAATGCTCAATGAACTCTAGTCTTTCAATCTCAGTTAATGATGTTGCAAAGTGTATGATTCTGGGATTATTGATTGTATTGGTATTGAGTTCCTCTAATTTCTTTGCTAATAATGGTGGTATCTCTTGAATTATGGGTGATACATCCAATCCTCCATCCTTGGGTACCTTAGAGAGGTTTTCACCCTTAGATACGTCCTTTATATTTAATTTTTCCTGGTCTAGAGCTGGCTTTCAATTTTCACCTAGAGGCCTATTCTTTCTTATATTGTCATTTTTGCGACTAGAGGATGGGATGGACTCCCCAAGTTAAGTTGCGGAATTGCGATCTATGGTGAATATGAATTTATGATCCCACTAGGTATACCTTCTCAAAGTCCCATAAACTCAAATATTGCTTCATCATTTTTTAATATATCCAAGCTCGAGGATCCTTTTTGGTCCCAATCTATTAGTTACGAGTGGATGAGAGGTAATTCATCATCAGTATCGATATAAATCAAGGATAAGGTAGATATGGTATAGACCGAGGAATTATGAAGGTCCTAAAAGCTATCAATCCAGGCTCGGACATCAATCTATGTGTTTTTGAGAGGGTTTATCTTGGTATTTTCCCTAGAAGTCTCGACATCATTAGAAATGTTAGCATCTTCACCCGATAGTAACTTAGTATGAGGAGAGGTCACTTTAAATGGTTTGTACCTTAATCCTTTATTCTTTGGTAGATTTTTAGGCATTATGGGCTCTACCATTCCTTGCTTATGTGCTCCAAGTCCATTGTGTCCATCATAGCCTTTTTATTTCATAATCTCAAAACCTTTCCCATATTGGTCAACTAGTAATTGCATAGGTTTTATGTCTTCTTCATCCTTATAGATCTAGGTAGAAATATCCTCACCTATAGACTCTTTTCTTATTTCACCCCACTTGGTGAAGGTAGTGGGAGGTTGGTGAATGATGACTTTTGGGTCTTTTTATAGAGGACACAATTTTCCATAAAGACTTTGGTGATGTAGGTAGCTTCCCAATGCAAAATGATATCTCGATGTTATACTCTCCACATCCTTGGTCATGCACTTGGACCTTACCTTTGGGCAGGGGAGTGGATGGAGTGGAATATGTGGATAATGAGGTAGGATTGATGTAATGAGATGACATGGATGATGATACTTTCCAATTAATGGGAATTTGATGTTCAGATGTTTCTTTCAGACTACTATAGTATTGGAAGGGATCAGGATCACCTAGTATTGTGATTTTGGTGCCATTATAAGGAAACTTCAGGCATTGGTGGTAGGTGGAAGGAACAACCTTCATGGCATGGATCTATGGGTGGCTGAGGAGAAGGTTATATGGTAAGTCCAGATCCAAAACTTGGAACACAGTATCTTGAATGATCATACCAACTCTTATGGGAAGTGTAATTACGCCCTTGGAAGAGCGCTCTATATTATCATAAGCCTTTGTAATAATTCTCTTAGGTGTGTCTATACAAGCCTCATAAAATCCTAATGTTGTAACTAGTTTCAAAGTACAGATGTTAAAACTTGCTCCATCATCTATCAAGACTCATCTAACCTTATGTTTGTTGATGAATACCTCAAGGTGTAATAGATCATTATGATGGGTCTTTGCAAGGGAAGATCATGTTCGATGAATTTGATGTGATGCATGGTAGCCAAGTACCCTACCATGGCCTGGAATTGATCAACCTTAAGGTTTGTGGGCATTGAAGAATCTTGTAAGGCTTTATCAAGAATGGATTTATGTGTAGGAGATATGTAGAGTAGCTCAAGGATAGATATTTGTTCAAGGGTTTTCCTAGATGATCCAAAAGGTTGTGCTGACTCTTCGATTGTGGATTAGAAGTGGCCCCTTGCAGGGTCACTTTGGATATATGGGTTGTAATGACACATTATGGATTCTTATTCTTGATGATGGTCATGTAGATATTATTATCAGATGGTTGGATATTGTTTGTTGTATAATCATATACAACATAGGTAAAATTGGCTTGGTCCTTTCCATTGGTTCCTAAGTTGGAAGCTTTTCCCAACCCATGATTTTGTAGGGGACCTTTGAAAATAGTATGATTTGTATTTGAGGGCCCTTGTGAATTGTCTATGGATATGTCAACTTGGTCTATAAGATCCTAAATGGTGTTTTTGAGTTTGAAGAATGATGAGGTCTTGTGTCCTTTTGTCCTGTGGTACTCACAAAAGTCATTATCATTCCACCAAGCCAATTTGAAGGGTCCTTGTTCATAGTGTATGAGTTCTAAGAGTTGGATGAAATTTGATTGCAATATTTTATTCAAAACTAAATTAATGGATTCCCCTAGGGGTATGTACATTCATATTTGAGGATTAGTCCTTTAAGGACCTTGTCTTGGATTATTTTGGATTGCTTTCATTGTTTGTTCATGAGTTGGTGGTTGAGCACTATTGGTCGCTGTAGAAGGTCCCTTAAGACTAATGGTGGGGTGTCATTTGTTTATCACTTTAGCATCTACTATCCCATCATTCATGTCATTCCTATTTCTAGACCATAGTTTTCTTTTGTCACTAGAAGTGCTCAGGTTGTTTTGATTTTCTCTAAAAAAATTGACTAATCCTTTTTGTGACAAGTGCCTTTTCAATGAAAAACCTTTCACAATAACCTCCTCAAAGGTATTGCAATAGTGAATCTAGAGTTGGTACATTAACTTTGAATTTAAATTTTCCACAAAAATGTGTACCAATTACTTTTTAGGTATTTGACATGGCATTTGCTAGCCATACTTATTCATCTCTGGAGGAAAGAGGTGAATGATTATCCTTCTTTTTTCTTTGTTTGGCACAATTTTACTATGGCTATATCACTTTCAATATTATAGGAGAAGTTTGTGATGATCTTGTCGGCTAGTTTGCTCCATATCTTAATTATAGGAGGCAGATGTGCAAACCAATCAAGTGCTTGTCCCATGAGACTTCATGCGAAAATTTGCATCAATTATGTGTGTTCATATGCAACATCCATGCAAGAGGTGTGAAAATATCGTACATGCTTGACACGGTCTCTCTTTCCCTTGTATTTGTTTAATTTTGGTACATTCAAGTTCTATGGAAAGAGAGGCATGTATATACTCTGATCAAAAGGATATGGACACAAGTCCTCGATGGAGTAGGTCTTCTTTGTTCCAATTACATGCATGTTGGATATTTTTTGTTTCAAGGTTTGGATTTGTTGCACTAAGGTCTCTATAGGTGAGGGTAATCCGTTTATGTTCATTTGAGTTTGTGCAGTGTTTATGAATGGATTAGTGTTTTGATACCTTGCAGTCGAGGCAGGAGCATGTGTGTTTATGTTGAATGGATCAAAATGAGGTTGTGATGGTGGTGGATTTTTTTGTTGAAGGTGTGATGTGAATGCAATATTTAGATTGATTTATTATTTTGAGATGGTTGTGAATTTGTGTTTTGATTTCTCCTAGAAAATGTTCTTGACTGAGTTTGGGGTATGCTCGTGTTATGTGTAGTGTGAATTCTCTTTGCTTGTGGTCATGAGAAGGAAATGAATATCCTTCATGTTTTAGTAGGTGGATTTTGGTTTGTTGTGTTTTGACTCGTAGATGTAGTGTTGGTTTGTGGTGCTACAGTTTGAGATGTACTAGCAAATTGATTGGTTGATTGTGGACCTGTAGCTTGCAATGTCTGTGAAAATGGATTAATGAATTTTGGACCCAAGGTCTAAGATGTTGGTGATGCATTGAAAATCAAGTTCATGATTTTCATACCAAACATTGGTGCAAGAGGTGTATTGACTATTGTTGTGTTATGTGAGGTTCCTCCAAATGGAAAACTTGTGTGTAATTGTGATGAACTAGCATGTTGAGGTGGGGTTTTTGCATTAAAGGCACCTTGTTCTTGTTGTGTAACATCTAGTGGATGTTCTAATAGTGTGGTAACGTCAAAACGAGAGGGAAGTTTGGCTCCATTCTAGGCAAGTGACAAAAAGTATCTATTAGGGTATGTGGCTATAAGCTCATCAATGATTTGCAATATTCGAGGATCTTGTGAGGAATTGTCAATTTCTTCTTGGGTTAAGCCTTGTTCCACATCATTTAAGGTAAAATTGTCAAAAGGTGATGCAATCTAAGGTTGTGACCTTGATGGTTCATTTGAAGATGACCCAAAACACATGGTGCTAGTGGGATTGAAGTTAGGGTCAGCCAAGTGATCCATGACTTTTCTTTTCCTTTGTGACCTAGTGAGGACCATATAAGACTTGAGATTTTTGGGCGGTTTTGTGATTTTTTCGATTTGTTTTGGATTTTGGGGATTTTTTCTGATTTTTTAGATTTTGTTGATTTGGGAATGTATGTAAACTAAGGATAAGATGGAGTTACACTATGTTTTTGGTTTTTTTTTGGATTTAAGGATGTAAAATGCAGTGATAACTTTAAGAAACCCCTCTCAAAAAGAGATATAAAATCTTGGCGAATCTTTCATTTTTTAGGAAAAAATATTAATTTCTATTGGCAAATCTTTCATTTTTTAAAAAAAAATATTAATTTTATTGGCAATTTTTTTACATCGCTAAAATTTTTTAGAAATTTTTGGTGAATCTTGAAAAATAATAGGAAAATTCATTAATTATGATGGTGAATCCATCCAATCTAAAAATAATTCTCATGGAAAAGTAGGGGCCCAAGGGTGGAAATTATCGATGGGTTTAAGTAGTAGACTTTAATATTTGCTTGCCACCATTGTTTTAAAATAGAATATAATGATCCACAATCTGTAATTCTCATGGGACCCAAAATTGCTTTTGGATCATTGATCTAACAATCCTCATTGTACTCTACGCGGTAAAATGTACCCACAATCTACAATGCTCATGAGACCCAAAATTGTGAGCCCCATGAGAATTATAGATTGCAGGTACATTTTACCTTGTGGAATATAAGGTCCATTAGATTATATTATAAATCAATGGTAGAAACTAAAGATTAGACATATGACACTAAAGCAACTAATAATTATGATATACTATTGGCGAATCAATATAGATTTCTACTATAATTTATAAAAAATAAGCAAATCTAATCTAATCATGTATTGAATATTGTGGTGAATATTTGAGCTAATATTTTTAATAAAATAAATTCTTTGGCGATTTAAATAAGACTATAATAAATTTTGTAAAAATGTGGCAATTCAAGTCATGTTTTAACTCGAACTATTAGCTAATTTTGGATTCCCAAATTTCAACTATTAGCCAATTGGCGAATATTAGCCACTAAAAAATCACTGGTAAAATGATAATGAGGTTATACTATGTTTTTGGGATTTTATGGATTTTTAACTTTGGATTTTGAAAAATATACTAGACAAACAAGGATAGACCAAGTTGACAGATCAAAATATTAAGACATCAAGAAGGATAAAAACAAGAACGATGATTGGATAAGAGTGAACCTAAACTAGACTTATGAGTTTGAGGCTCAACCTGTGGATAAGATAGATAAAATATTACAAGGTCAAGATACTCAAATAGATGAATTTGGTCTGATCAAGGTCTGGTAAGTTTCCTGATTTCAAAATACAAAGGTGACTATCTAGGATACTAGATGACAAATGGTAAGCTAAAGGATGCAATCTAAACTAATCAAATGAGAAAAATATTGAAAGTAAAGGACTAACTAGGAAAGTCTCTAGTTTGTATGCAAGGTCACTATTTGAATCAGGATTGTAAACTAGATCCTCACGAATTGACTTAGAATTTTTCGTATAGACAGTTGCATCATAGGAATTTGACAGATGCAATAATAAAATCCACAGATGTGGTGTTCTGGTTTTTGACATATGTGACTTAGAAACTAACAAATATGGTGAAAATTTGTACAATTGCGATGAATAGACAGATGCAACTCAATTTCAAACAGATGCATGTTTTTGGCTTTTCCTAGAGTTTTTAAGACAGATGCAGTGCACAATCTAACATATGCAGTTTAAGATTTGACAATTGCAGTTCAGACTCTGGCAGATGTGGTTCACTAGTTTTTGACCTAAAATGAGGGGTTTCTAAGTGTTTTTTTGTTTTGGATAGTTACAATTTTTGGACAGAAAACACAACAAACACTTAGAATATAAATTTGGTTGTTTGACTCTTTGACACTTGGGTAAAAAGGCTTAAGGACCAAAGGCTCAATGGATTTATTGGTATTGAACAAATATAAGATATTACGAAGACAAGCACAACCTAATTATTCAAATGGGTGTGTTCATCTAGTTCAGGCCCACCATACTTGAAGGTATTAATACACCAATATTAGATTGGAATGCTTATCTTTTAAGAGCGAATAGATAGAGGTTCGATGGAATAGGCCCAATATGGAAACAAGCTCACCCTTCCTCTCCCCTTAGCAAGCTAAAATGCCAGCCTAGAGGTTGTTATATCAACTTAGGGGCATGCAGGGTGAGTAACTTTGTGCATGATACTGTACATTATGCTATACTAGACTCACAGTCAAAGGCTCGTAGGCTACTAAGAATAATGGTGTCTAGTGGTAGACTACTGTGAACAAAGAGCCCATTTATAGTATCCTAAGATTGGAGGGGTCTCCTCTTCTCTCTTCACCACCAGTCTCAATGGAATGAGGGTCTTGCAGCTTAGATTCAAACGTCACTAGCCACTTTTTGGGGTACAACTTTTATTCTCCCCTCTTTGATATAGCCCACTAGGAAACGTGCTTGAGGTCAAACTTTGGGGTGATGAAATCCCTAGGTAGACCTGCTACTGAAAATAAAAAATAAGCTACTACATATTTCTCTTGCACTCAGGATCACACAAGTGTGCAAGGGAAGAGGATACATATGCATCAGATTAGGTAGACACAATTGTGCAAGTACACCAAACACGGTAGACAATTGTTATTTTTAAGCACCAATTCTAAATGTTCTTAATCTAAAAATCACAAACACATAGGTTTATAAGATAATCTTTGAAAATCAAACATAAAACAAATTAGATTAGTCATTTTGACTCAAATTCTTCTCTCAAACAATTACCACACAACTAAAAATCAAAATTTAGTAACCAAAAACCCCTAGTCTACAAGAATCAACTTGCACAAATAAGAAATCTAGAAACTTATACCTTCCTTTTGGATTGATCAGTTGTGGTGCAGAATGCCACAATTATGGTGCATAGATGTGGCACATAATAGAACAATTGTGGTGCTATTCAAGATAGTTGCGATGCACCAAATTAGGACCTGCAAGCACAAAATTTGACAAAATATGCAAAATCCAACATAGATAATATGATCTCACTGTTAGGATGCCAAAAAATTAATTGGCAACCCTATGTAATGATCGAAAAACAACAATCATTAGCAAACTCAATTTTTTTGAGGTTCCACAATCAAATACGATGTTGTTCATGATGAATGCAGCACAACAATCTTTGCATGCATCACAAAATAGATGCGGTGCTCAAGCTCATGGATGCGGTTCAAAATAGAACAAATGTGATGTTATGCAGAATGATTGTGATGCTCTAAAAAATAATTACGGTGCTTGGAAAAACAATTGCGGTGCTCTGCATAACAATTGTGATGGACTTACTGAAACTAAAAATTTCTCATAATTTGCACAAAAATCAGTTAGTTCATGTCAAGTTCATCAATTTGTCAATAGGGAAATCAGGAGAATGGCATGAATCATCGACAACAACCACAAAGCTATGTAAATTCTAGTCTTAAGAGACCCTAATCTACAATGAAGCATATTATGACACAAAAAACTCAAATGATAAATTGTAACAACCAGATCCTTTCAACAAGGAAATTACTAGAGTTTTCAACCATGCAGTGAATAAATAAATCCATTACATGAAAATAAGATATAATTTTTTCTCTTTCAAACATTAGAATTACAATTTCATAATTTAATATGTAATTATTGTTGAGAAATATGTCTCAACCTTGCAAGCCTTTTCTAGGAAAATTACAGAATTTGTTTGTGGCAGTTTTCCACATGTTTATGCATTGGAAAAAGGTGTATGAGTTGTTAAAAGGTGCCTTGTCCTTAGTAGAATATAGGAGGGCCATTTTTAGAGCATAGTTAATTTGTTTTATGTCTTTTATGGGGGTCTAAACTAGAGGACAAAATTATGGACGGGATTACTAATTTAACCTGGTTGTTTTTCCATCTTGGAAATGTAAATGTCAAAAATGGGCAACATGTGGCATGGTGGTTAAGCCCATGGTTTTGTAAAACCACAAATGGTTTCCAGGTTGTAAATCACTATATAAGGAGGGCTTGGGGAGGAGTTTACATAATGGAGTTTTGTTTGCAAGGCTGGGTGCTAGAAGGATGCTAGTGGTGTCTCTCCAATCTTGAGTTGAGGTGATGCTCTTGTAAGAACTTGCATTGCAAGTGTATTGTAATCTTCTTTGATTTGATAATACATTATGCAGGTTTTAGAGGGTGGGGTTTTTCTCCCGTAAGGGTTTTCCCCACGATAATCACAGTGTTATGTGTTTATGGTTATTTCATTTATACTCTTGAATGTGTTTCTTTGAATCGTTGTAATACTTTATATTGAAATTTGCATATTCGTTCTCTCAAGATTAGCGTAGGAAGCGATTCCGCACACCTTTGCTTCCTTACAAGTGGTATCAGAGCCTGGCCAGTTTTGGTTTTGTTTGTTGGGTACAGGGTTTTTTGAGCTAATCAAGGTTTGAGTGGGAGCTTGTGCAGAGTATTTCATTTTTTGTATTGCAGGATCGTAAAGATGGCAAGCATGTCGGGGAGGATTGATGTAGAAAATTTTTCTGGCACAAACTTTGAGATGTGGAAGCTGAAGATGGAAGATCTGTTGATTGATCGGGATCTATGGGATGCGGTGGATGAGAATAACCTAAGGCCTAGAGATCCGACTTTAGCTGCACAATATGATGTGATGGACAGAAAAGCTAAAGGTATCATAAGATTGTGTCTTGCAGACTCAATTCTGATTAATGTGCATGAAGAGTCTACCACGAAGAAGCTTTGGAAGAAGCTAAGTGAGATCTATCAAGCGAAATCACTTGTTAACAAGATTTTCTTGAGGAAGAAATTGTATTCCTTGAGAATGGAAGAAGGTGGACGAATTCCTGAGCATCCGAAAAGTTTCAATATGTTGGTGACTTAGTTGACCTCAGTTGGGGTAGCGATGGATGAAGAAGAAAGGTGCCAAATCCTACTATGTTCATTGCCAGATTCATGGGACAACCTTGTCATGGCCATAGGGAGCACTTCTATTGTCTTGAAGATGGAGGATGTTGTTGGTTCTCTACTTTCTGAGGAGATGAGAAGGAAGGTCTCTCTGAATGCTAAAGAGGCTTTGAGTGTTCAAGGAAGACCAAAGGAAAGAGGCAAGAACGAAAAGCAGCATGGCCGTTCTAAGTCCAAGAATAAGGGGAGATCAAAATCCCCTGGTAAGTCCAAGGTGATATGTTGGAATTGTGGTAAATTTGGACACTTCCGAAAGGATTGCAAAGAGGAAAAGAAGCAAGATTCTGATTCTGAGTCCGAGAAGGAAGATGGAGACGCTTTTATTGCAGCCTTGGCCACTCATGCAGGTGATAATGCATGGTTAATAGACTCAGGTGCATCTTTCCACATGACTCCTAATAGAAACTGGTTTAGTAAGTATAAAAATTTTGATGGTGGTAAGGTGTATTTGGGTGATAACTCTATTCTTGATATTGTTGGCCGTGGAAGTATTCGTGTAAAATTTTCTGATGGTAGAATTAGAAGATTTGATGGTGTCTTGCATATCCCGGGACTAGCAAGAAATTTGTTATCTGTTAGTAAACTAATAGATGCGGGTGTGCATGTATAGTTCTCTGAAGCAGGTGTGAAAATGGTAAGAGGTGCTATGGTAATAGCAAGAGGAAGCGGATTGGGTACACTGTACCAGCTTGATGCATGCACGGTTGAGTGCAATAGTACTTCTGATAAGATTGTGAAAAAGACTACTCTGTTGGAAAAGGAGAGGTTTTCTCTTTCAACAAATGGTCGTGGTTTTTGGGTACCTAAGGGTGCTCTGTCTACCGAATCAAAGTTGCCTGCAGAGAAGACCATGTTATGGCACCAAAGACTTGGCCACATAGGTGAGAAGGGTCTACGGACCTTGAAAAATAATAATCTTGTTGATGGGTTAAATGATTGCAATCTTGAATTTGATTTTTGTGAGCATTGTATTTATGGAAAACAAAACCGCATTCAATTTTACTCCAGTTCTCATAATTCTTCATGTATATTGGATATGATCCATTCAGATGTATTTGGTCCAGTTGATGTTCCTTCTATTGGTAAATCAGTTTATTATGTCTCTTTCATTGATGATTTCAGTAGAAGAACATGGGTTTATTTTCTTAGGAGTAAAGTTGAAGTTTTCAGTCGTTTCAAAGAATTTAAAGCAATGGTAGAGTTACAGACTGGAAAGAAAATAAAATGTTTGAGAACTGATAATGGCGGTGAATATTGCTCTAATGATTTTGATACATTTTGTAAAGATTGTGGTATTAAAAGATAGAAGACAACTCCGTATTCTCCACAACATAATGGAGTTGCAGAAAGAATGAACAGGACCTTGATGGAGAAGGCTAGGAGTATGTTGAGTGGTGCTGGACTAGAACAAAAGTTCTGGGCTGAAGCTGTAGCCACTGCCTGCTACCTGATAAACAGGTGTCCTACATCAGCTCTTGTTGATAAAACGCCAATGGAAGCGTGGTCAGGCCACAAGCCTTCACTTAGACATCTGAGAGTTTTTGGTTGTGAGGCATATGCTCATGTGCCAAAGGAGAAGCGGACAAAATTGGATAACAAAGTTGTTAAATGTATTTTCATCGGATACAGTTATGGTGTGAAAGGATACAAGCTTTGGGATCCTGTTGCACAAAAGGCATTTTATTCCAGAAGTGTTATTTTTAGAGAAACTAAGCCTTCTTTTGTTACAGCGCAGCCAAAACAAATAGAAGAAAAGGAAGATGTGATTCAACTACCTGCTACACCAGAGAAAGTTGAATCAAGGCCCTTAGAAAGACAAGAAGTCGAGGAGAGCTCTACGAGTTCTGAATCATCAAAGGAAGAAGAGGTACCTGAACCTGAACCTAATAATGAACCAGATCTTGCTCGAAGGTCTACTAGACAAAGGAAACCACCTGAAAGGTATGGGTATTCTCCTGATGATTGGAGGTGTATATTTGCTTTGAATGCTAACATTGATGAACCAAGATCTGTAGAAGAGGCTCTTGGTATGAATGATTCAAAGTCCTGGAAAATAGCCATGGATGAAGAGATGGCAGCTCTTAAGAGGAATGATACATGGGACCTTGTACCATTGCCTGAAGGACGGAAACTTGTTGGTTGTAAATGGGTGTTCAAAAAGAAGATGGGTTCAGATGGAAGCATTGAGAAGTACAAAGCGCGATTGGTTGCTAAGGGTTACTCCCAGGTTGAGGGGGTAGATTATGGTGAGATTTTTTCTCCTGTAGCCAAAATGACATCCATTCGATTTTTACTTTCTATTGCAGCAGCTTATGATCTAGAGATCGAGCAAATGGATGTGAAAACAGCTTTCCTTCATGGAGACTTGGAGGAAGAAATTTATATGACACAGCCAGAGCACTATGTGGTAAAAGGTAAAAGTCATTTGGTCTGTAAGTTGAAGAAATCCTTGTATGGTTTGAAACAAAGTCCTAGGATGTGGTACCAGAAGTTTGATACATATGTGTTGAGTTTGGGATTTGTGTGATCTAAATCTGATCATTGTATATATTTCAAATCTGATGGTGATCGTTTCCTGGTTATTGCCTTGTATGTCGATGACATGTTATTTATTGGCAAAGGAAAAGGTTTGATTGCAAAATTAAAATCTCAACTCTCAGCGAAGTTTGAAATGAAAGATCTTGGTGCAGCAACGTACATTCTGGGAATGAAGATTGTAAGAGATAGACAAAACAGAAAGCTTTGGCTAGGCCAGAGTACGTATGTTGGTACTATTTTGAGGAGATTCAATATGCAGGATTCTAGACCATTGGGTGTTCCTGTTACGATGGGAACAAAGCTTTCTATTTCACAGTGTCCTACATCCCCATTGGAGATGGAAGAGATGAGTCGAGTACCATACCAGAGTGCTGTTGGAAGTTTGATGTATGCTATGGTTTGTACAAGACTAGACATTGCCCAAGCAGTGGGAGTACTTTCCCGTTACATGTCTAATCCAGGAAGAGCACATTGGGATGCAGTTAAAAGAGTTTTCAGATACTTGCGGGGTACCTCAGAGTACTCTATATGTTTTCATGGAATAGGAAACAAGCATTCCTTGGATATTCGAGGCTATGTGGATTCAGACTGGGCTGGTGATGTTGATAGAAGAAGATCCACCAATGCATATGTGTTTACATTATTTGGTGGTGCAATTAGTTGGATGAGCAAGCGACAGGCTGTGGTTGCCTTGTCCACTACAGAGGCAAAGTATATGGCATCTACTCATGCCTGTAAGGAAGCCATTTGGCTTAAGAGATTGTGTTCAGATATAGAGTTCAAACAGGGTGTAGTGACAATTTATAGTGACAGTCAAAGTGCAATCTGCCTAGCAAAGAACCCGACTTTTCATGCCAGGACCAAACACATTGATGTACAATATCATTTTGTGAGAGATATGGTTGAGGATGGCAAGGTGAAGTTGGAGAAGGTAGACACTTTGGTGAATGTTGCTGATGCATTAACTAAACCTGTGAGCACAGAGAAGTTCAGATGGTGTTCAGAGTCTATGGGCCTTTCGGCCCCTAGCAATTAAGTCCATGATATTTTGGATCCCCTAACTCTTGCAAGGTGTTCGACAAGTGGGAGATTGTTGAGAAATATGTCTCAACCTTGCAAGCCTTTTCCAGGAAAATTACAGAATTTGTTTGTGGCAGTTTTCCACATGTTTATGCATTGGAAAAAGGTGTATGAGTTGTTAAAAGGTGCCTTGTCCTTAGTAGAATATAGGAGGGCCATTTTTAGAGCATAGTTAATTTGTTTTATGTCTTTTATGGGGGTCTAAACTAGAGGACAAAATTATGGACGGGATTACTATTTTAACCTGGTTGTTTTTCCATCTTGGAAATGTAAATGTCAAAAATGGGCAACATGTGGCATGGTGGTTAAGCCCATGGTTTTGTAAAACCACAAATGGTTTCCAGGTTGTAAATCACTATATAAGGAGGGCTTGGGGAGGAGTTTACATAATGGAGTTTTGTTTGCAAGGCTGGGTGCTAGAAGGATGCTAGTGGTGTCTCTCCAAGCTTGAGTTGAGGTGATGCTCTTGTAAGAACTTGCATTGCAAGTGTATTGTAATCTTCTTTGATTTGATAATACATTATGCAGGTTTTAGAGGGTGGGGTTTTTCTCCCGTAAGGGTTTTCCCCATGATAATCACAGTGTTATGTGTTTATGGTTATTTCATTTATACTCTTGAATGTGTTTCTTTGAATCGTTGTAATACTTTATATTGAAATTTGCATATTCGTTCTCTCAAGATTAGCGTAGGAAGCGATTCTGCACACCTTTGCTTCCTTACAATTATTCCATAATGAACTCATTTTACTTTTCAAACTAAAAAGAATATACAACTTTTCCATTTTCAATTTCCACATAAATGATTGCAAATAAGTAAAGATGCATCATTTAACTTTACAATAGAAGTTCAGAAATTTCATATCTGGATTAATTTTTATCTCACAAGCCTTGGCATGCCATCTACAAGAGGGAGTGCATCACCCAGCTGCTTTACCTCCAACCACATACCGACAGTCCCTCGCTCACCTTTCAAACTGGAAATGGCCCTACCCTTCAATAAAGAGTATAGTCAAGAACCTCCTAGAATTTCCATCTGATTTTTGGTGTTGTTTCCTACTTAACCAATACGATCATACAACTACAAATAACCTCTAACTGTGGATGACACTACTAATTGGATAAGTAACTTTGGAGCACAATGAACCAACAAGTGCAAACAAAGACTATTGCAGTTACTTTGTCCAAAGTATTTAAAATATATTCAACCACTACTTAAAAGTGGAGTTGTACATTCACCCACCTCTACTCGACTTAGAGAATCTTATTTGACCTAAGGTTAAAATCAAACTGTAGACTAAATGGTTCTACCTTTCAATATATTTTCATTCGTAAGTGTTTGATCACTAAGATTGACAATATGAATGGTTTGGTAGAATATCTTAGACATTGAATTCCCTTGTTACGTTTCTGTAACATCCAGGGTCTAGGCTTTTGCCTCTGATTCAAGTTCTAACACGAACCAAAAAGGTTTATCTTATCACCTATTTTTATGCTCCTTTGGTAGATATTGATGATACTATGCCATCATCATGACACACATGGTCATATTGTAGGTACTGACATAACGTCAAACAAGTATTGAAATAATAATATTAAAACCAAATAGAGGATTACTCCCTCTTACTCAATTTTTGAACTTCCAATGTCAAATTATATGGTTTTGGTCCATTAGGATATCATAAGAAGTAATGGGGATACATGATATATAATATCGTCAAAATTTGAGCAACTTAACATCATTTTCAACCTTGAATTTTCATCAAATAGACAACATAATAAGCTATTTAATCTTATTTGACTCATCTAGGGAAATACTTAACCAGTCTTGCCACTTCTCTATTATTTTCACAATATTATTTTGTATAAAATCATGTACAATAAACTATATAACCGATTATATAAATGTATCCTTTCACACTTGTTTTCAAAAATGATAATATAAACTCAAATATAATTTATTCTATTTCAGATTGTAATATAATCTCTTTATTTGAGACAACCAAACTAAACTCTTCTCTTTTTGATACACACAACAACCTCTAACAAGAAATTAATTGTGAGTTTCCAGCTTCATGATATTAACATGATACTATTTCTTAGCATACAATATTACTTGCTCCTTTAAACTATAGGAAATAACAAGTTTAAACAACAAAAAAATGCCTATTATTCTATCTCGTGATTGCAATAAAACTTTCTCTTGAATTCCCTAGCTTCGAAAATGCACAACTATCCTCCAAATTAACTAACTATAGATTCTAAGCCTATTCCTACCCCCAACATCTAAGAAGAAGAGAATAAAATAAAGCTACTAGCTTATATAAGTCGTGCCCACTCCTTCCTTTATTATGATAAATAAATTCACCACTTTCCTACTCTGAGTGGCACCCCATACTTATGCTTAAATAACCAGAAATAGTTTAGATATTGCCTCTTTGAGAGGCTCAAATACCTCCAAATATGTCATTTTTCAAAAATAGTTTATTGAACATTTAAAATGCAGTTTGAATGTCTTCTAACAAGGCTCGATACCCACTTATACAACCATGTTCAATGTGGTTTTTATTGGCATTAAGTAAATTATTTTGAATCACCACTATGTGGCTAATTATTTCATTCATTTTAGCCGATAGCATTGCCCTTTAAAAAGGCCTCTAACTTCCCACAACTGCCACAATTTATGGCATAAAAAACATCATTAACTATTAGACTTAGTTTCCCCTTTTTAGTGGCTCGACTCCTTCATATTAGCCATGGCTTTATGCAGGTTTTCAACGACTTCATAAATTATGTTCACTATGCCACTTTGTAGCTTTATTGCACAACCTTATAGGCTTGAAAATGACACTTAAATCATTCTTAAGTTTGCACTTTATTTAAAGAATGAACTCGACTACATGGGGTCTAGTATCTCCCCCATGATATGACTTAAACTACTGCCCAAAAGAATAGTTCAAAAGCAATTTGAAAGTAATTCAATGTTTAAATGATATTTCCATTTAGTGGTGCTTATAACATATGGTTGGTGGTTGATATATCACACCATGATACAGGCTTAAGGCCATAATAATAATTCATCACAATAGTCATCGATTAAGGCTATCATGTCTTTCGATGAGCTCTAATATAATTTCAACGTATAATAAATAACAAATACATAAATTTCGACGTATAATATCTAACATATATATATGTATATATAAATGGATTATTTAGTTTCCATTTTTATATATATACTCATATGGATATACACATAAATGATAATGTATAACCAACGTATATGTAAATGTGTGTATCCATATAAGCATTCACATACATATATGTATCCCTTTTAATATCATTTATATATACATACACATCTTTACATGTTATACATGAGATACTTAGAACATATCTTAAGAATTTTGTATCAAAAAAATCATGAAGATGATAAGAACATAAAATTACTAGGTTTACTTACCTAAAAGATGCAACTAATGACCAAAAACTCACTCAGATTTAAAGGTATCCAATAACTTGACCTACGTGGTGTAAAGGAACTCATATAACATTACTAGTAAGCCCTTACACTATACCCTCCTCCCAAGTGATACTCTCCCTCTCTCTTTGGAGGGCATGAAATCTAACCTGCATTTCACTTAAAGAAACAATCAAGTAGTTATTCATATCATATACATCATATTCATTTCATTGCATAATTAACAATAATTCATTAAAATGCAAAAGCCATCATATTACTTAAAATTTCATCATAGTATTTAAATTTGAAAGCTTCATAATCACATAATCATCATTACATTTTACTTGAAGTAAAAAGTAATTTTGTAAATAAAAGGTGGAGTGTAATATATCTCCCCCCTTAAGGATCATCATCCCCTATGGTTCAAATTATCATAACATATATAAAATCAAATAAAAAATTTACTTTCAATTTTCAAAATCATGCAAAAGATGGGGAAATTTATATTTAATGTCATTGTAATCTTTCCATGGAGCATCATCTTTAACATACTGGTCCCACTGGACCTTGCATTGCATCACCTCTTTGTTACGCAGGTGGAACCTGCTCATTTCGATCACTTTGAGAGGCTTGATCATGACCACCCCTAGGTCCTGAACCTGTAGTTCATTCCAATCAATTATATGATTTTACCCGATATATATTTCTTAAGGTATGAAACATGAAATTCATTGTGCATTCTAGCAAGAGTTGGTGGTAGAGAAATCCTGTAGGCAATTGGATTGATTTCTTCAAGAACTTTAGAGGGACCCACATATCGAGGAGCTAATTTGGAAGACTTCTCAAATTTGATTGCACTCTTCTAAGGCTTGACTCTTAACAAAAAAAATTCTCCTACTAAGAAATTTCTAGGTATGTGTTTGGCATCAACATAACTTTTATGTCTATCATTGGCTTTCGCTAGCCTTTTCTTGATCAACCTGATTTGTTCTTCCATTTCTAATAAAATTTCCGAATCAACGCTAATCCTATCTTCTAGCTTATCCCAACTTATAGGAGTTTGACTCTTTCTTCCATACAATGCTTCAAATGGAGCCATTTTTATTGTGGAATGATAAGAGTCATTATACGTAAACTCTATAAGCGAAAGATGGTCCTCTCACCTATATTGTTGATCCATGAAATACACTCTTAATAGGTCCTCCAATACTTGGTTTACTCTCTCCATCTAACCATCTATCTTTGGATGATATGTTGAACTTATGTTCAACTGAGTTTCAAGTGAGGTGAATAAGGTTTTCCAAAACCTTGAAGTCATGCGAGCATCCCTATTTGAGATGATCTTCTCAAGAACACCATGCAACCTACATAATTCTTGCACAAACTTATGAGCTATGACCAGTGCTCCATCAATATTCCTGGGTATAAAATGGGCTACCTTGGTGAGTTTATCCACCACTACTAAAATTGAATTATGCCTATTTATAGACATGAATACCCTACACAAAATCCATGTTGATGATTTGCCATTTCCATTCTGGAATCTCATGAGGGTATAAAGGTCATGCTGAGTGATGATGCTCTATCCTCTAGCATTCTAGACATTCTTCTACATACCTTGTAGCATCCCTTTTCATTCCCTTCCAAAATATACTTCCTCTAAATCTCAATAGACCATTTCGCTCAAAATAAAATGCATAATACCTTGGATCTTGGGGGTTGTCCATGAGATATTTCTTAAATTTATCATATTATTCATCTCCCTTGGACTTTTGCAACACTTGAATTTTGAAATCAGCTTGTACAAAGATCATTGAGGAAATATGCCTCCTTTGACTTAGGGCATTTTCAACTCATTTTTCCTTCCCCTTGATGTAATTGATCTCGAAGTCATAATCTGATATTAGCTCTAGCCATCTCCTCTGACGATAATTTAAATGAGGTTGGGTAAACAAGTATTTGAGACCTTGATGGTTTGACTTTAGCTCAAAGGGTTTCCCAAGTGCAAATAATGTCGCCACATTTGCAATGCATGCATGCTTGCTGCCAACTCAAGATCATGTGAAAATTAGGTTTTCATATTTATGGATTCATAGGCAATAACTTGCACATCCTGCATAAGTACACCACCTAATCCCTCTCTTGAGGCATCAGTGTTGACCACAAATTGACCCTCTGGATCATGCATTTTCAAAATAGGCATCGAAGTTAACTTCTCTTTTAATAGGTTGAATGCCTCCTAACATTTTTCTGACCATTCAAATATTTTACCCTTTCTTTGCAGAGAAGTGATGGGATGGGAAATTCTTGAGAAATTTTCTATGAACTTCCTGTAATACCCTACCAATCCCATAAAACTACAAACTTCATGCATTTTTTTGGTGCAGGTCATTCTAAAACAACTTTAGTCTTTACAGTATCCACTGTAATTCCCTTGAACGAGATTATATAGCTTTCCATATAGCTTATGCTACCTCAGCCACTAAGGAACAAACTACAAATGTTGAAGGTGCTCTTCCTCATTCTTGGAATATATCATAATATCATCCATGAAAATAAGAAAAAACCTATCCAAACAATCTGTGAATATGTTGTTCATCAAGTTCATGAATGTTGCAGGTGCATTCATCAGTCCAAAAGGTAGAACCGTGAACTCATAATGCCCATATCTTTATTTTAAAGATTGTTTTATGGATATCATCATCCTTGAGCCTCAAGTGATGATACCCAAATTGCAAATCGATCTCAGAGAAAACTATTGCCCCACACATTTGATCGAAAATATCATCTATACATGGCAACATATACTTATTTTTATTGTTGCTTTATCGAGCATATGCTAATCTATGCACAAGAACAATGTGTCATCTTTCTTGACAAAAATTACAAGCGCTCCCTAGGGTGAAACACTGGGTCTAATTGAACCTTTTTCTAGTAGCTCCTGTAATTGAGCTTTCAACTCCAACAACTCTGTTGTGGTCATAAGATAAGGAGCTTTAGATATTGGCTCTAATCTCTGGATTATTTCGATGGACAAATTAAAGGCCCTCTTGGGAGGTAATCCAGGCAATTCATCTAGAAACACATCCTCAAAGTTCCAAAGAAATGGGTACTTCTCCATGTCTAATCTTTCCTAATCCATGGATTCATCGCCTCCCACTCCTTGGAGTTTTTGGGAATCAAATCATCCTAGAAGATGAAATCACTATTATTATTTGATTCCCCTAGTTCCTCTATTTTAATTGCAAAGAGTTGACACCCTCTTTGCTTAGCCCTTTTTAACTGAATGACAAATATTTTACTTATCTTGACCTCTCTAGAAGTTCCTTTTAGGAATACTTTGTTTCCTACGTCATCTAAACATTCTACTGACTTGGAAAAACAAGCCACCTTAGCCCTATGTCTCCATAACTAATTTATCCTTAGAATGACATCATAGGACCCTAAGGGGGCTCCATAAAGGTTAACTTACGTTGAAAAGCTTGGTAAACCAACCCTAGCTTCAAACAAGAACTGCTCTACTTGAGCTCTTAACTTGTTTTCATATTCATCTGACCATGAATTTTCCATATACCCAACTTTTCTAGATATTCTATTTAATATCCTAGGTGAAACAAAATATTATGTGGCACAAGTATCAATTAAAAATGTAATGGGTACACCAAATAAAATACATGGATTCTCGATGGGAGTGATTTGGTACTCATCCTGATGGTTTTCCAATGTTGCATGGATCCTTTGTTGGAAGGTTGTTTGCTAAGATGGCAAGGGCTTCCCTTGAGGTTGCAAACCTTGTGTCTTTTTAGGACACTAACTTGCATAGTGGTTGTCGCCACATGAAAAACATCCCCCGGGAGGACCTCACATTTCTGAAGGCTTCCCTGAGTTATCCCCATTTCTCTTGGAGTTATTATTTCCATTCCTTTTGTCCCCTTTGGACTCATTCTAATTACTATGGGAACCCTTGTCACCCCTCTTATGATAGTCCTACTTGTTGTTCCTTCTCTTGAAAGGCTAGTAAGATTGGGGCCAATTATATTTCTTGTGGTTTCTTTTCCTATAGGTAGACATGGACTTGAGCTTTTACTCCTACTTGATAGCCTTCTCATAAACTTGGTCCATTGCGGTGGGACCATCCATATCAACCTCTCAACCAAATTGGGAATTTAACCCTTGTTATGCCTTGCATAACCACCCCATCTTTTGCCTTGGTCAAAATGGGTCCCCCTTTGTGTTTTTTATACTTAGTTGTTTTTGAAACAAAGTTTGGAGTCTAGTTTTTGCCAACACTTTGTTTTTCTTTGGTTTCTCTGTCGGAATCAAAACCGGAACTGGATAGAGTTCTGAAAGTTCTTTTGAGGCTTGTTTTTGGTTCCATCCCGATAGTCTTTTCTTTTGTCTTTGTTTTGGTCTTTAGCGGAAGTGGAGCTGGAGTGGGAATTGGGATGGTTGTTATGAAAATTTGCAAAATCACGATCGATTCTGATCCCGCCTCCGCTACTTTTTTATTTTTGTTTTGTCTCAGTTTTTGTGTTTTGTTTTAGTAGGTTGGTCTTTTATTTAACTTTTTCATGTTTGTTTTTGTTTTGTTTTTAGTTGTCGAACGCGGAGCCAGAATGGGAATGAGGTTTGGAAATTTTGTAAATTTAAGATCTCGATTCCATTTTAGTTCCGCCCCTGCCATTTTGTCGTTGACTTTTTGACTGAAGTTGCACTACAAACCAGTGTTCGTTCTCTTATAGTTCCGACTCCGCCTTTACTGCGTTTTAATGCATTAATGGTGGCTGCTGGTGTAGGTAGAAATTTACATATTTACCTTTATTAAGGGTTAAAGCCGATCATTATTGTTATTTTTACAAGTCTAAGAGCGCGAAGAGCAGTAGCAGAGTTTGTTTGAGCAAATTGATCGAGATAGAGAAGGGATATTATGTGCGAATCGATTCAGAAAGTTAGCTTGGGTTTGTTTGCGTTTGAGGTAAGTCTTTTATCTTTGTTGTTTGTTGTTTATTTGCAGTTGTGTTCGTTGTGCTTTGCTTTATATCTGCTCGCGTGTTCAATCATTGTGTTTTAAAGCAATTCTATGATCATCGATGTGATTGAATGAGTAGGTTCTTGTTTTTTCTTGTTTGTTTTACTTTAAATCTTTGTTTTCTTGTTTTATCATGTCGTTTCTTTCTATTTTTTGGGCATTGTCGCTTTCACGTCTTAATCGTGATTGCGTCGTGTCATTTTTGGTTTGCAGTAGATTAGATTAGATTAAGGGTTTTTAATGGTGTTTGTTAAATTAAGAATCTACAGTGAGGTAGATTAGGGATTTTTTTACAGTGAGTTAGGGTAGATTAGATTTATTGTTTAAATTAGGGTTTCGTCGTATGGTAAAATGGCAAGGTTTAAACCTGTGCCCTAGTTTTTGTCAGGTTTGTTAGATTAGGGTTTCGTTGGTCTCTGCAATTACTTTAAATGATTAAAAAAATGATATCCTAAAGTGCCATTGTTCCCCACAGTCATATGAGTGTAGTGTTTTTAAAGCTCCTTTTCATTTTATAGCGACCTAGGTTTTAATCATGAAGTTGTGATGAAAATGAATAAAGTATTTGATGATGTCATGATAACATAGGCGGAGGTGGGATCGGAATAGATTATGGACCTAAGATTTTTGTTTTACAAAAGTCATCAATTTCGTTCTCATCCTATTTCCGATTCCGAGTTTTAAAAGGTTTCCTTGAAGTATATGATAACTGGCGGAGGCGGGACCAAAACCGATCTTGAACTTAAGAATTTTGTTTGCAAAGGTTATCTATTCTGTTCTCATCCCGTGTCCGGCTTCGCGTATAATGGGAAAGTCTTTCTTCAAAGTAATGATAACCTAATCGGAGGTGGAGGCAGAATGGAAATAGAATATGGAAAAAATGAAAATTCAAAGAAAACCAAATCCAATTTTTGTTCCAATCCCGGTTCTGATAACTTCCCCGACTCCGACTCCGAGCCCGTTTGTTATTAGGTGAAGTTTCCATATCGATTTTTGCTTCGAGTCCGCCAGTTTTGTAAAAGAGATTGTTTTGAGCTTCTGTCTGGTTCTGACTCCGATGTATGTGTAACAGGTATGTTTTAAAAGCATGTTTTATGATGATGTATAAAGATCTAATTAGAGGTTTTCTTGCAGGAGAAAGATGATGGAGGAGACTTGGTGATAGATTGGCTTGTAGAAGTCAAAGAAGAAATAAAAGCTACAGGGAGAGAATTGATCAAGGTTAAAAGTATGAAAGAGTTTGCTGCAGTTGAGTTGGATCGGATCAAATTTGAAGATGACTAGATTGATGGGCCAGATATGGATATGCTACAACAAGTCTTCACCAGTTATGATGAGTTCATGGTGGATCCGGCTTCACATGCATAAAAATCTTGCATGCATGATGTTCTTCTTCCTTGCATGTTGCATGCATTCAGCACTGACAGTCTTAAGGGCACATGACTTCTTTTCTTCTATTCCTATCTTCTATTTTTAGATCAAACTGAATGTATAATGTAAGGACTCAAGATCAAAGTTGATCTGAGTTTCCAAGAAAGTTGATTGTTCCTAAAAAGGTGGAAAGCCTAAAATAGAAGTGAAGTTCGAACTTCTTTTGTATAGCTATAAATACCAGATGGGTATCACATTGTAAGGATCGGCTAATTGAGAATTGGATTGGCTTGCCTAATGCTAAGAGATAGAATTTTGTAGAGTTTTTGCAGAGATACATTGTACTTAAATCTTTTACAGTTAATAGAATTACAGGTTTACTCGAAAGATGGTGTTTGGAATTAAATTGTTTGTTTGATAAGGCTGATAAGTTATGATCTATATGTATGTAGTGATTGTGCTAAACATAAGAGTTTCTTGAATGATGAAAGTCATTTGAAGGAATCAGATTTAAGGATCATCTTATTAGATTTTCATTGAGTTGAAGTTATTAAAAAGTATGTTGATCTATAATTTTGATGATGAATGAATGTGTGTTGTTTTGAAAATTCTTGAAATATTTGTGAAGAGTAATTGAGAAGTTAATTAAGCACCTAAAATGTAAGCAGTGGTATAGATTATTCTACAGACTGTATCATCTTATGGTTTTTATGATCTATTAGGAAACATTCATCGTTGAAAGTATATGTCCAAATACTAGATAAATTCGGTTCATACTTACAGGTTTACCCCTTTGTTCTATCTTTTTCTTTTATTTAAAATCCATTGATTTACAAGAACTATTTCGATAAAAAGAGTCATAGCTTGAATCCTTTGTTACCAGCACAGGCCCCTTGAATATTATAATTGCATGAACCAATTGAGTGACATCAGACAGTTGAGAACCAACTACCAAGACCTTGGGAGTTAGGCTACTACATGTTGTCTTTCTCTTTCAGGAGAAATAGAGTAGAAATATTATGTTTTAATGTTGTTTGTGTCATGTTAACCATCAACAACCCCATAATGAACTTCCTTATCCTGAACCTCTCATATTTTTAATATCGGGGAACATATTTCAAGAGATGTGTGAACTTCTCCTAGTATTCATTTGTTGAAGAATCTCCCTACCTTAAATTTTGGAAGTCCATGAGTTTTGGGTCAAAGTAGAGTTGTGGCAACCATCTTTGCCTAAAGATGGCTACAAACTCATCCATGTTAGTTTTAAATAACTCAAGCCTAGATCCATTTTCTTATTCACCCACCATGTGGATGCTTCTCCAAATAATTGATAGGCTCCCCAAACAGCCTTGGTCACCTTAGAATAATTTATGATCTCAAAATATTTCTCCAATTCTATGAGCCATGCCTCTGTGGAATCTCCCCTTACTATACCGTCAAACTTTAGTGGAGTAACTTTCTTCATCTCTCTCGACAACTCCATGGCCAATTGGCTTATCTTAGCCTCATTTGACCTAGATTCAGAATTGGTTTCACCAAGCTCACTTTGAGTGGTGTGTTCTTAGCAATTCTCCTCCTCACCCTCAACAATTATCTCTTTTCTAGGTCTAACCCTAACTTATCCCTCAATGATTTGTATTCTCTCCCTTGCTTCATTTAACATAGCAAGAATTTGATCAATTTTTTCCTCTAAATTTCTAGAAGGCTTCCCCACCTCCTGGCTTCTTTCTTGATTGGTTTTGGTTTGAACCATTTTAGAATTCTACTTTACCTGAAGTTCCCATTTTAAATTCTTTAATTAGTTACCTTGTTATCAAATTAATTTATACATATTCCAATGATTTCCATACATTTCATTATAACCAAGAGAGATTTTTTATTATTATTATTAGACTGCAAGAATCGGGTAGCACGACCCCCTATAAACTGTAGTGCGCTTGGTAAACTTTTTAACATGACCGGCAGCGCTGGTGCCATGGGGGTGGGGGAGACTAGACCTCATGACCAACCTCCTGCAACAGGAAAGATTTAGCCAACCGAGCTAGGGCCCCAACCCAAACAAGAGAGATTTTTTAACATAAATTTATAAATTCTATTTTATTATATCATAGATGGATTATATAACATCCTTATTTATTGCAAGGTTTTACATTGAATGACTACTCATCATGGATAAGGGGAGTATATTTCTTGGATTCCTCTTCACTTTCAAAATCTCATAATGACTTCAAGTGGTGGATGCACTCGCAGGTGCTCTCCCCGCCCTTCCCACATATTTTTAGGGATAATGGTGCTACAATCACTTGGTATATATCTATGAAGAGATGGTTTATCTGGTTCATCTTAAGATACAAGTGCAATGGATTTAGCTACCTCTTCCTTTTGCTTCTTCTCTTGCTTAATGTGTTTTATAACATCAATGAAGCTTTCATGATTAGCTAACCATGCTCTTTCAATGTAGTCATTTTCATCTAAGGGTTTCATTAGAGCTTCTCGCTCTTTCTTGGCCTTAAGATATCGTTTATTACTGATTATTGACCTCCTAGCAGTCATTTTAGTTCTCACCATTCTGGCACATAAACACCCAAACATTAGCCACTAATAATGTTGGAATTTAAGCTTACACGGTGAGCTCATAGGTCAATGTGTGGAACTTGGTAGCTCAATACCATATGTAGCAACCATGTCCTTTGAACAAGGAAATTACTAGGTCTTTAAACCATGTAATGAATAAAACAATCCATTACATGAAAATAAGATATATTTTTTCCTCTTTCAAACATTAGAATTACAGTTGCATAATTGAATACATAAGCATTTCATAATGAACTCATTTTACTTTTCAAATTGAAAAGAATATACAACTTTTCCATTTTCAATTTCCACATAAATGATTGTAATTAAGTAAAGATACATCATTTAACTTTAGAATACAAGGTTAGGAATTCCATATCTTGATTACTTTTTGTCTCACAAGCCTCAACATGTCATTTTCAAGAGGGAGAGCATCACTCGGGCACTTTACCTCCAACCATAGACTGTTGGTCCCCCGCTCACCTTCCAAATTGGAAGTGGCCCTACCCTTCAACGAAGAGTATAGTCAAAAACCTCCTAGAATTGTCATTTGATTTAAGGTGTTATTTCCTGATTAACCAATATAGTCATACAACTTTAGATACCCTCTAACTATGCATGACACTACCGATTAGATAAGTAACTCTAGAGCACAGTCAATTGACAAGTGCAAGTAGAGAATATTGCACTTAATTTGGACAAAGTATTTAAAATATATTCAACCACTACCTACGAGTGGATTCATACATTGACCAACCTCTACTTGACTTGGAGAACCTTATTTGACCTAAGGTTAAAATCAAACTATAGACCAACTAGTTATAAATTTCAATAGATTTGCATTCATAAGTGTTTACTCACTAAGATTGACAATATGACTAGTTTGGTAAAATATCTTGGACATTTAATTCCCTTGTTACATTTTTGTAACATCCAAGGTCTAGGCTTCTACCTCTAATTTAAGTCCTAACAAGAACCAAGAAGGTTTATCTTATCACCTATTTTTATGCTCCTTTGGTAGATATTGATGACACTATTCCATCATCAAGACACACATTGTCATATCATAGGTACTGACATAACATCAAACAAGTACTGAAATAATAATATTAAAACCAAATAGAGGATTACTCCCTCTTACTCAAGTTTCAAACTTCCAATGTCAAGTTATATGGTTTTGGTCCACTAGGATATCATAAGAAGTAATGGGGATACACGATATATAATATCATCAAAATTTGAGCAACTTAACATCATGTTCAACCTTAAATTTTTATCAAATAGACAACATAAAAAGCTATTTAATCTTATTTGACTCATCTAGAGAAATACTAAACTAGTCTCACCACTTCTCCAACATTTTCACAATATTATTCCCTACAAAATCATGTATAATAAACTATATAACAAATTATATAAATTTATCCTTTCACACATGTTTCAAAAATGTTAATATAAACTCAAATATAATGTATTCTATTTCAGAATGCAATATAATCTCTTTATCTGAGACAACCAAAATAAACTCTTCTCTTTTTACACACAATAGCCTCTAGTAGGAAATTAACTGTGAGTTTCCAACTTCATGATATTAACATGATACTATTTCTTAGCATACAATATTACTTGCTCCTTTAAAGTGAAGGAAATAACAAGTTTAAATAAAAAAAGGCATGCCTGTTATTCTATCTCGTGACTGCAATAAAACTTTCTGTTGAGTTCCCTAGCTTCGAAAATGAACAGCTATCGTCCTTCAATTTAACTAACAGTTGCAGATTCTAAGCCTATTCCTACCCCCGACATCCATGAAGAAGTGAATCAAAGAAAGCTACTGGCTTATATAAGTCTTGTCCACTCCTTCCTTTATTATGAAAAATAAATTCACCACATTCTTGCCCTGAGTGGTGCCTCATACTTGTGCTTAAATAACCAAAAATAGTTTAGATATTGCCTCTTTGAGAGGCTCAAATACCTTAAAATATGCCATGTTTCAATAATAGTTTACTGAACATTTAAAATGCAGTTTGAATGCCTTCTAAAAAGGCTCGATACCCACTTCTACAACCACGTTCAATGTGGTTTTTATTGGCATTAAGTAAATCAGTTTGAATCACCACTATATGACTGATTATTCCATTCATTTTGGTCAATAGTACTGCCCTTTAAAAAGGTCGCAACTTCCCACAACTGCCACAATTTATGGCATAAAAAACATTATTAACTATTAGACTTAGTCACCCCTTTTTAGTGGCTCAACTCCTGTATATTAGCAATGACTTTATGCTGGTTTTAAATGACTTCTTAAATTTTGTTCACTATGCCACTTTGTGGCTTTATTGTGCAACCTTATAGGCTTGAAAATGGTGCTTAAATCATTCTTAACTTTTCACTTTATTTAAAGATAATGAACTCAACTACACGGGGTCGAGTATCTTCCCCATGATACGGCTTAAATTGTCACCCAAAAGAATAGTTTAAAAGCAATTTGAAAGATTCTATGTTTAAATGATATTGCCATTTAGTGGTACTTATAGCATATTGTTGGCGGTTGATATATATCACGCCATGATACGGGCTTAAAGCCATATTAATAAGTCATTACAATAGCCATCAATTAAGGCTATCATGCCTTTTGATGAGCTCTAATATAATATCGATGTATAATAAATAACAAATACATAAATGTCGATGTATAATATATAATGTATATATATGTATATATAAATATATTATTTAATTTTCATTTATATAGTCATATAGATATAAACATAAATGATAATATATAACCATCGTATAAGTAAATGTGTATATCTATATAAGCGCGCGCGCACACACACACACACACATAAATATATGTATCCTTTTTAATATCATTTATATATACATACATATATCTTTACATGTTATACATGAGATACTTATAATATATCTTAATAATTGTGCATCAAAACAATCATGAAGATGACAAGAACATAAAACAAATAGGTTCACTTACCTAAAGATGCAACTAAGGACCAAAAACTCGCTTGGATTCAAAGGTATCCAATAACTTGACCTATGTGATGCAAATGAACTGAGATAGCATTACTAGTAAGCCCCTAGACTATACCCTTCTCTCGGGTGATAATCTCCCTCTCCCTTTGGAGGGTGTGAAATCTAACCTGCATTTTACTTAAAGAAACAATGAAGTAGTTAGTTGTATCATATACATCATATTCATTTCATTGCATAACTAACAATAATTCATTAAAAGAAAAAACCATCATATTGCTTAAAATTCCATCATAGCATTTAAATTTTAAAGCTTCATAATCACATAATCATCATTGCATTTGATGTAAAGTAAAAAGAATTTTATAAATCAAAGGTGGGGTGTAACATAAATCATTAATACCTTAGCTCCTATGTCAAAGTTGGTTCTCCTTCATTGCTCTTCTCGATTTTGCTTGCTTGCTCTCAGATATCAAGTGTGCACAGTTTGCAATAAACTTAATGTAGATGTATGATACCAAAATCTCAAAGAATGTGGTTAGGTTGGAATGAGGTCGATAGCTTGATTTTATACAAATTCATACTAGATGAACAGTGAGGATTAAGAGGTGCAAAGATGAGATCAATGGTAAAGGATTGTTGAGAAGAATATATGGATTAGTTAACTCATTGCACGAGGAGTTAAGTGAGCTAATATGGAGATAACTCAAACTGAGTGTGAGTCAACTAATTGCATGAGAAGTGAACTAGAAGAAAGTGTTTGTCAAAACATGAGGGAGAATTTGCAAGAGGATTTAATAATTAATTGAAATAGTTAATTATTATTGCATGTGTAAGATGGGCTAAATAAATAAAATAAATAATTTCATTTATTTAGAGAATAGATAAAGATAGATAAATTAAATAATTAAAGTAATTATCTAATTTGGGAGGTGGAAGAATGAATAACTAAATAATTAAAATAATTATTTAATTATAGAAGAAAAGAGGGAAATGAATAATTAAATAATTAAAAACAGTTATTTAATTATAGATGAAAAGTGATGTTACACAATTAAATAAATAAAATTTTATTTAATTAATCAAAAAAGAATAAAGTTAAAGTGAATTAATTAAATAATATAAAATTATATAATTAATAGTAGAATGTGGCATTGGGAAATAATTAAAAATATTTTAATTATGTGGGAAAAGATGCAAGTTAATATAAAAATGTCATTCTTAGGCTCGAGACATTTTCAGTACCTACAAAATTGACACTCAGAAATAATATTCTATTCTTATTCAAAATAATTCTAGTGCTTATATTATAGTTTCCTCTGTCAAGTTTCAAAATTGTGTGTCTTCATACCTACACTTTTGCCCACTTTGACCAATTTTATATTTAACCATCGTCTAAGTAGATTTAGTCCTAATCAATCATTGTTTTCCAACTTCCATAATGTGTGCCTAAAATAAGTAGGAAGGATATCAATCTTAGGTCAATGGATCTTTTGGCAAGCCAATTTAATGTATCTCTTTTTTGCTTTGTTATGCTTCAAAAATTATGTATTTGATCCTATACACCCTTTGTTGATAACCAATCTAAGAAATCTTTAGTTAGGTTTCTTGTGCTAAGTAATTATTTAAGACTGTTCATTCAAAGTGCTTTCATCAAAAATTTGTTTACCCTCTAAGACCCTTTTCTTTGAGTTTTTAGATTCTAGATTTGGTCATCCATGCATCCTTTCTTCGACTACTAATTTTTTTCCCAAAAAATCTCTTTGCAAATTTTTGAGTTTCAGAGTTTCTCATCCCAACATTCATGTCAGATTTGCCATCCCTAACATGCCTTTCCCTCCAAGTTTTATTTTCCCCTCTAAGCTCCTTTTCCTTGAATTTTGGGATTTTGGGTTTGGTCATCCATGCATCATTTTCTCAACTACCAACCTTTTCCTCAATAATCAAATTTTTAAAAATAGGAGTTTCAAAGTCCCTCATCTTGTCATCCTTGTCGAACTTGTCATCCCTAGCATGTCTTTCTCTCCAAATATTTTTTATCCTCCAATTTGAATTTTCCCTATAAGCCCCTTTTCCTTGAATTTTTGGATTATGGGTTTGGTCATCCATGCATCATTTCCTCAATTGTTAACTTTTCCCCTAAAAATTCACTTCGCAAATATCAAAGTTTCAAAGTTTCTCATTTGGCATCCTATTGAACATGTCATCCCTAGCACTCATTTCCCTCCAAATCTATTTTCCCCTCTAAGCCCCTTTTCATTGAATTTTAAGATTCTAGATTTGGAAATCCATACGTCCTTTTCTCAACCACCAAAAATTTTCCCCAAAAATTGTAATGTCCCCTTCTAGTTGACTTTGACGTATCAATAGGATTAGCCTATTACGGGCTCTCGTAGGCTAATGAGGCATGGAGAGAGAGTCTTATGGCAAACCTTTGGTGATTGTTTGGCCCAATATTTGATCGGATTGAGGTTTTTCATTGGATATCATTGTTATTTCTATTTATGGAAACCTTATGTTATAATTTTTTGTTGAGATGCACTTTATTGTTTTATTATATTTGCTTATATCATAAAGTGCAAGTAATTAAAAATTATATTGATCTTCTAGAAGATGAAATATAATATTATTTTATTTGGGCCAACCTCTTAAGGAAATGCATAAAAGGACATTGGGGGTTCATTCTTCATCATCCAGATTTGTTGTTGTTGATGTTTGATGTTTGATGTTGTGGAGCCTAGGGTTTTTGCAGTTGTTTCAGTTAGCCATTGAGAACGAAAACTCTCAATTGGAAGGCAATTTTGAGGGTGTGAAATATCACTTGAATTATTGCAGTTGGAGGAAGGTATCTCAGCCTTTCTATTTGTGCTTAATTGGTGGCCAAGGGCCAAGTTCATTTGCAGGTTTGGAGTTTCAGTTGGAGGTAAAATATTGGAGAAGAAATACAAAGAATACAAGGGTTTGATGCATATCTACCTACAGATTACAAAGGCATTGAGGAGTCATTGTGGAACATATTTATTGTTGGTCGCTACAGTACCCGCTACGTGAACAATGTCGCGCTACAGTACCGAGCTACAGTATTGCGCTACAGTACACGCGAATAGTGTCACGCTACAGTGCCGAGCTACAGTATTGCACTACAGTGATAGGGCTTTTTTTTTTGGCATTGATGCTAGTTTGAAGAGAAAATTAATGACTGCAATATAATGCAATCAGAATTACAACAGTCATTACTAGCAAATAGTGGTATCTAGGACCTGTGCACATTAGTTGGGAGAGGCATTGGAGTCTATGTTTGTTGATTATGTGATTATCTGAAGGTTCTGAGTCAAGACATAATTGTTGTTTGCATTTCAGTCTTCCCTCCATTTCCAGGTTTGCATATCATATCATTCTATGCTTGCTTATTGTGGATTTATGCTCAGAAAATTTGAATGTTGAAATTATGTACAATTTGTCCCATAAGTGTATTTAGTCTGAAAGTGTTGTTACTTCAATCTACTACCTGCTGTAGCAATTTCTGGGCATTTAAGAGTGACATTGTAACAAATTTCTGAGCACAGAAACTTCTATTAGCATTATATTTGGTTTAGTTGAAGTATGTTCATAACTGGAAGCTCTTTGCATTCAAGGTTTGATGTTTTATGAAGTTGTGTAAGTCTGATATTCATTTTTGAGCAATCATATATTATAAATCAGACACAGTTGATAGATAGAATGTCATAATTTTGATTCTCAGTCATGTTCTTGCACTATACATTGAATGTCACTCAAAATACATACATGTTATGCAATATGTTTGACAAAATGGTGTAACTGTCAAACTGAAATTTATCAAGCAAAATTGGAATAGAGATCGTCTCATTCAGGGTGGGATATTACAGTGGTATCAGAGCTTTGATCTTGCCGTCCTGGAGGGTTAAAGTTTCACATGAGAGATCGTCACAGGTACTACACTCGCAGAAGAGCAGAGCAAGAAGAGAATTGGCAAGAAGACGATCCATTTGCAGAAATATCATTAGCTGAAATGGGTGACAGAGTAGGTGAAGGGCCGCACAGAGATGAGAGAAGAGATAATGATAGAGATAGAGATGATGCCAGAGAAGTGAGAGACACTATGAGAGAGCTACGAGTTGGACAGCAACAGGTAGTTGGGGCTTTGCAGCAGCTAGCAAATACCTAGCAGCAGTTGAATTTACCCAGAAGACAACCACTAGATTAGGATGATGATAGAAGTGTAGCTGGATCTCGGAGAGTGCATAGGGAACCCTCTCGTACTGCTGATAGGCCCACTTGGCCTACATTCCTGAGAAATGAACCAACTGAGGAGAATATTGAAGAGATTGAGGATCCCACCTTTGTTGATGCTTATATGGCTACTCATGATGAATGGCGGTTACTAACACCAGAGGCACGAGAGCTCATGCATTTTGATCAATTTGTGCAAACAAGAATGGACTACTATAGGTCTCGGCAAGAGAGGAGACCTCAGAATTAGAATAAGGATCTCAAGCAAGCAACTAATAAGCTTACATTACCCATGTTTGATGGTAGTGGCAAGACTACATCATAGTCTTGGATTCATAAGTTGGATACATTCTTGGCTCTTCAACCCATGACAGAAGAGGAAGCCATCAAATATGCCACTTTGCATTTGGAGGGAGTAGCACACGAATGGTGGTATCATGGGCTAGTTACATTGCAACATAGTTAGATCACATCTTATCAGGAGTTTGTGGATAGAATGGTGGAGCGCTTTGACAGAAAAGATCCAAAATCCTACTTTAGAGACTTGGCTCAATTCAAGCAGATTGGTAGTTTGGAGAACTACATTGGTGACTTTCAGAAACTATCAGTGATGGTTCCTAACATTTTAGAGAGGTGACTAGTGGTACTATTTATTGAGGGTTTATTGGAACCTATGAGAGGCTAGATCAAAGCTTTTGATCCTCCTTCACTTCAGGAGGCTATGAAAAAAGCTAGAAGCATGGAGTTTGCAGCCCCAAAAGGCAAGAGTTCACACAAGGAGGTTCCTTCTACTAGCAATGAGAGTCCTCAACACATTGATCACAAGAAAAAGAAATCAACACAAGTGATTAATGAAGAGACACAAGATGAGTTGAGGAAGAAGAAATTGTGCTATTGGTGTAAGGAACCTTATAATAGGGATCATGATTGCCCATTGAGACCTAAGAGCAAGGCAAATTGTTTCATGTGGGCATACTTTGAGGATTATGATTCTGATGATGTGGACCAACAACTTGCTTCAAGAATTGATCAAGATGAGAAGGCATCTACTCCCATGGCGTTTCTTGCCAATGTTCAGGATGAGACTACATTCAGGTTTAGGGGGACAGTTGATGGACAGCGTTGCATCTCTATGCTTGATACCGGTGCAACACATAATTTTATTAATGGGAATTTTGTGGCTAGGTGCAGACTTCAGGCTGAGGATTTTGAGGGATTCAGAGTCTGGATTGCTAATGGATATACTCTCACATGCACTAGGCGAATTTCTAATCTCACTTTGATGTTGAACAGTTATGAGCTGCATTTGGATTTCTATGTGGTCAACATGGTTGGGATGGATATAGTTTTGGGCATGAGATGGATACAGGACTTGGGCATGTTTACTCTCGATGTGCCCAAGATGGAGATGTCATTTGAGGTTGATGGAAGGAAACATGTGTTGAGGGGAATTACAAATGGGGGTTTGTATTCTATCTCTTTTTGCAGGGAGTTGGACAGAAAGAGGAAGGTGATTCAAGAGAAACATGAGATGATTTCCAATCCATTGTTTGACGTTGAAGCTACTTGGTCATATGACAATCCACTCTATGGCTTGGATCACGATCACTCTCTTGAATCTACTCTTGAGATGAGTATTGATGATAGTATTGGTGATCCTACTAGTGCATCGGGATCGCAAGCAGAACTCACAGAGGAGGTTTCAGCAGTGTACATGGTAAGGAGTGTGTACAACTTCACATTTGATTCTCATGTACATGATTTTTTTCGGATGCACAGTTCAAGAGCGCATGTGATGGATAGTTTGGATGACAGCTTATCTTGCACAAAGTTGGGAGGCAAGGATGATCAGTCTCTTGGCTTGCTTCCTCTTGAGATTTATTCTCCTACAACACTTGATGGTGGGACAAAGTTGGTTCAGCAGATTCAGATGGTTGAGCTAGTGTTACAGGGGTTGTTTGGAGATGGCAGGGACATTATGCAGTTCTTCTTGTGGGATCTAGGTGGAGTGATTGAATTGCTTGAGGACAAGCAATTTCAGGAGGGGCGGACTGTAATGTCCCCTTCTAGTTGACATTGACGTATTAGCAGGATTAGCCTATTATGGGCTTTCGTAGGCTAATGAGGCATGGAGAGAGAGTCTTATGGAAGACGTTTGGTGATTATTTGGCCCAATATTTGATTGGATTGAGGTTTTTCATTGGATATTATTGTTATTTCTATTTATGGAAACCTTATGTTATAATTTGTTGTTGAGATGCACTTTATTGTTTTATTATATTTACTTATATCATAAAGTGCAAGTAATTAAAAATTATATTGGAGATTTTCTAGAAGATGAAATATAATATTATTTTATTTGGGCTGACCTCTTAAGGAAATGCATAAAAGGACATTGGGGGTTCATTCTTCATCATCCAGATTTGTTGTTGATGTTTGATTTTTTCAGTTGTGGAGCCTAGGGTTTCTGCAGTTGTTTCAATTAGCCATTGAGAATGAAAACTCTCAATTGGAAGGCAATTTTGAGGGTGTGAAATATCACTTGAATTATTGCAGTTGGAGGAAGGTATCTCAACCTTTCTATTTGTGCTTAATTGGTGGCCAAGGGCCAAGTTCATTTGCAGGTTTGGAGTTTTAGTTGAAGGTAAAATATTGGAGAAGAAATACAAAGAATACAAGGGTTTGATGCATATCTACCTACAGATTACAAAGGCATTGAGGATTCATTGTGGAATATATTTATTGCTGGTCGCTACAATACCCGCTATGTGAACAGTGTCGTGCTACAGTACCGAGCTACAGTATTGCGTTACAGTACACGCAAATAGTGTCGCACTACAGTGCCGAGCTACAGTATTGCGCTACAGTGACAGGGCTTTGTTTGTGGCATTGATGCTAGTTTGAAGAGAAAATTAATGACTGCAATATAATGCAATCAGAATTACAACAGTCATTACCAGCAAATAGTGGTATCTAGGACCTGTGCACATTAGTTGGGAGAGGCATGGGAGTTTATGTTTGTTGATTATGTGATTATCTGAAGGTTCTGAGTCAAGACATAATTGTTGTTTGCATTTCAATCTTCCCTCCATTCCCAGGTTTGCATATCATATCATTCTATGCTTGCTTATTGTGGATTTATGCTCAAAAAATTTGAATGTTGAAATTATGTACAATTTGTCCCAGAAGTGTATTTAGTCTGAAAGTGTTGTTACTTCAATCTGCTAGCTGCTATAGCAATTTCTGGGCATTTAAGAGTGACATTATAACAAATTTCTGAGCACAGAAACTTCTATTAGCATTTTATTTGGTTTAGTTGAAGTTTGTTCATAACTAGAAGCTCTTTGCATTCAAGGTTTGATATTTTATGAAGTTGTGTAAGTCTGATATTCATTTTGTAAATCAGACATAGTTGATAGATTGAATGTCATAATTTTGATTCTCAGTCATGTTCTTGCACTATACATTGAATGTCACTCAAAATACATGCATGTTATGCAATATTTTTGACAAAATGTCCTAACTGTCAAACTGAAATTAATCAAGAAAAATTGGAATAGAGATTGTCTCATTCAGGGTGGGACATTACAAAAATCCACTAATTTTTTTGGACATTTAGAGTTCCTCATCCCTACATCCTTGTTGAACCTTTGGGGTATTTGTTTCCCCTCTTCCCCCTTTTGGCATGCAAAGTCTTGAAACTATATCGTTTCAACAAAAACCCTATCTACCTCCCTACACAACTCAAGATGTCATTAATGGTCTCAAATTTAATGATATTCAACAAATAAGGACTCTCATACACTTCTTATTAATTATGGGCCCCTCAAAGACATGAATTATGTACACAAGAATATGGTTATTGATATAAAGGGAATGCTTTCAATTGCATGGCCATGTAAAGGTGATAAAATAAAATGTGGGAGGCTTGCACAATTACACACAACATGGTTCTTTCCATAAGATCTCTTGATGGTGTTGAAAGAGATATATATTCCATATTTTCCAAGAAGGGGGAGGAGAGAAAAAGGAGGATTTGTAGAACCAAAAAAATAGTGATATTCACAAGAAGCCCTATAATTTTAATTTTTAGTTCTAGGTAAAGGTATTTTGGTATTGTAATGATTTGGGTTCATCCCAAATTTTAAATAAACATGTGTAACCTTTATAGATAGAATGATCAAATGAAAAAATGACTTTAGTTAAGTCTCCCTTTGTATGGTGTATAATTTATGCTTGTGTATTATTTAGTTGGCCAGCCAAATGATTGTAAAATCCTTGCAAAGCCTTGGTAAGGTATCTTTTCAAAATAATAAATGAAATGTATCAGTATGCTCATGGATTACTAAGTATATTCATTTATTATTTTGTAACAATTTATTATTATTTTAAATATATATGTAGAGACTAATTTTTCCATGCATTTTGAAAGGCATAATCTTTGATGGTATTTTAATCAAGATATCACCTTTGGTTTCAATTATTACATCTTTTATATGAACTCAAAGACTTTGTTGTCTAATTGGATAAGAGCACTAGTCTACTACTGGCTCCATCTCCCCATCATCCCAACATCCTCACAATATAATAATATAAACATATTTTCAATTTTATCTATTAGAATGCATTTTCATTACCATGTATGACCATATGTAACAACATAAGGGATTACTATAACACAAATTCTCAAACACTAATATGGTAGATAATCTATTTAGTAAGGTGCTTAACCTTGGGTTCCCTAAACCAACATATAAATATGAAGTGACAACCAAAATAGGGGTGCAATATGCAATAATATGGTTTATGTTAGGGTGAGTGTATTGTTTCTATGGCGATATCTAATGCAACACCTTAGAGAAACCCCCTTAACTTAGTAGAACCAAAAGTGAAGGAGGTGTTGCAAGGTGTGCACCCTTGGTCTCCTTGTGTTATGTAGCGCAATGATCAAGTTCATGACATGGCTTAACCACCTCTCGTGGATTCATTAACTCTAGCGGTTGTATCAAGCATTAATAGGTCGATATTTTGGTGTAATGATAATCATTTATGCAAAAATTGGTATCAGAGCCAGGTTCACGAGTTCGGACCCCTCACTTGTGCAAGGGGGGATTGTTGCAATTTGTGAGCCCTTGTTATCCTTGTGTTGTGCAACACAATGCTCAATTTTATGACATGGCTTAACCACCTCCTATGGATTGATTAACTCTAGCAATTATATTGAGAATTGATAAGTCAATCTTTTGGTGCAACAACAATCGTCTGTGCAACAAGAGGTGCTACCCACCTCAATAATTGGTTATCAATTTTCCAACGTGAATATAGGCTTCCTAGTATTCTTCCCAGGTTTGATGCCCCTAGCACTTAGGTGACTATCCAACGTTAGGAATTTTGGACCTACAACTCATATCACCAAAAAAATGGTGATATTGTTGAGGATAGATTTAATAATTGCCAATTTATAAGAAATTGGAGATATTTTCAAAACCCTAGTAACTAAAGGTTCGTAGCTATGCATTATGTTTGGATAAGCTTGCTTGGCTAGCAACTCACAACCAAAAAAATGGTGTTGTTGTCGAGGATGACATCTTGTTGGAATAAATTGGTGGGCTACCAACTCTAGAAGATACCAATGGGTTGAGATTGATTTGAAGATTCTACTATTGAGAGGACCTATAAATTTTTAGCCTTGGTGGTTCTGCTTGCTCCAATAATTTCCTCGTTTTATGAAGTGGTGACTCTATAATCTTAAATCGAAGTTTTTTTTTTACTAATGTTTTTTGGGTATGCTACAAGTCCTACTCTATTTTAGTGCAATAGTTGATCAAGGTACATAAAGATGTTCTTTCTTCTTCTCTTAGGCATGATTTTGTTATGAAAATGTGATGTCACTTTTCCTCCAAAGTTATTTTAGTGTTAGCAGTGGATTTAGTGGATTAAATATTAGAATAAAGGTAATTTAAAAACTACAATATTATTAAAATGGATTCAAATAACCAATCCAAAGGATAATATGTGATAGTTTATTAAGAAATTCCAAAATAGATGGTTAACATGATAAATTGAATACACATCCATATAATTCATATACATTGACACCAAAATTATATATATATTATTCGAGCCATATAATTTAGAATGAATGGTTTTAATACTTATCTGAATAATAATACTTAGAAAAGCCACTCTCACCCTAGGAATATGTTAGTGGTACTAGCTCTTGTTATGGAGCAGCTTGGGAGATATAAGCAGAATTTGTTGCTCTACACAAGTGTTGGTTCCACTAGAACAATGCTCAACACCATGCGCAACATGCTCTAGAGTAATTAATCAACATGTACACAACATGCTCTAGAGTAATTACTCAACATGTAAAGCATGCCTTGACCTAGACTGTCCTAAGTATATCCTATTGTATTGCAAGTTGGACACATACTATGGATGTGCGCCCTTCTCCATCATGTCCATAGCTCACCAATCACTTCCTTCTTCCTTGAATGTTCTCCATGCTTGAATGCCTTTCCAAGTCTCACATAAATGATTTATATGAGCCTTAAGGGGTGGTTTCCAAACCATCACACCCTTTCACAAAGGTTGCCTCTATTAATTATTTAAATAAATAATTATTCTTCCCCCTTTTTTAAAAGGTATTTATACATATTCTTTATTAATATCTCTTTGACCAAAGGATCATAATATCCTTTATTTTTATATCTCCCTTTTTAATTTTTAAAGAGTTATTTCATAACTTTTTCTTCTCTTGGGAAAAAGGTTACTTAACAATTCTCCCCTATAAATTAACTATTGTCCTCAGTAGCACAAGATGCATCTACATCACAACTCAAAGAAACACATGGTCAATAATTGAAGATACTATCATTGAATATTTGTATTCTTCCTAATATCTATTTAAATCTATACTTTATCTACATTAATTCATAGATCATCTTTTTTTAATTTTATTTTCAATTCACAAGTACTTTTAGTAAAATCACATTTCCAATCAAAATTATGATGAGGGCTATACAGATTTCTTATGAAATACATCATAAATTTATAATTGAAAATATAATTATAATTTAAATTTATTTAACCTCCTATCCTTCAACTTTATCATTTTACTCACTTATGGGTGATCCCACAATAGCGGTTTACAATTTTTGGTCAAACTAGACACTAAAATTATTATTTTTAACTAAATCTTTACATTCGGGCACCTATAGCGGCTAAACCATGAGGAATTTAAAGATGATGCAAATTAGAGTCTCATCACATTTTTTCTATAGATTCTAAAATTATTCTTTTCAAAAAAAATGGAATAAGATTGCACTTCTTTTTCCATCTCCCACAAAAACTGGTTTTTTTCAGAAAACAACATTTTTAAAAAGTGATGCTCACCGTATACAGCATAATTTTTTTTGTATGAAGGATAAAATTCTATTTTTTTCAAATTTAGATTTGTAACTACGATATCTAGCACTTTCATTTGGTCTCATAGTTTTTTATTGAATAGTTTTTCCTTAATAGAGTTTCAAAGTCAAACCAATTGCAATTCAGATAGAGGCGGACTATTTACAACATAACTTTTTTTGTATGTATCAAAATTAATTCTTATTTTTTTTAATGGATCAAGGACATCAATACCCAACACGAAAATATTTTTAATTTTTTTTTTTTGATAATTTGCTATTTTTCCACATGTGCAAAATAAAGAGTTTGATTTTCGGTGAAAAACCTATGTTTAATAAAACTAAAAAAAAACATACATAATAAAACCAAAACATATTAAAATTATATTCATGGGATAGTTCATTTCGAGGACTACAATAATCATTTGAAATAAATTTTAAATGAATTCATTTGATCCCCCAAAAGGTAAATCAAAAGTGATTTTTATCAGCATTTTGATAGGTGTAAAGGAGACTCATTTATAGGTATGGTTTAAAACTAGTGAGGTTCTATCCAAGGGAGTTTGATCTAAGGTGGTTTGATCAAACCCTCTTCAATTGGAATCCTTAAAATGGAAATTTTAAAGTCTTAAATCATTATATTTTCTAAAAATATGTGATTTCAACAAAAATCAATTCCTCTCAGAAATTGTAAACCAGCTTTGTGGGATCACCCTTATGTAACTCCTAAATAAATTATTACAATGTGATCACACAATAATTACTATACATGTCCAATACTATGTGGTCACGCATAATTTATAAAAGTATAATCTATAAATTCAACATATATTCTAAGATGGTATTCATGCATCCCTAACTACATGAATATCCTCTTTTCAGAATCTTAGTCCTATCTAATAAGGCAATTGTACAAGGTTATTGGGTTGATCAAGTCCAATAACAAAGTACAATAGAAAAGCAATCCATTAAACACCTTAAACAAAAGAAAAAAAAATAGGTTATGACTACCCACAGGGTACTTCATAAAAAATACTAGGTCTAAATTATTGATATGAATCTTCAATAACCCTATTATTTTTCTTATAGGTTTGACAACATAAAAATTCACTAAAATGATTTATAAAAGAAACATGTGAAAGATTTAAACATCACATAACCTACTTGCATATCCTAGAAAAAATTGGAATAAATAGTCTCTCCCCGTATAATATTCGACATGTCTCCATGTCTAAGCCTAAGAGCCTATTTGGTTTAATATCTTATAACAATGTGGTGTTAATCTCACCAAATCATTCTAAAAACAATGTCAATTTTCCAAGTTTAGGATGTGAATCCAAGGACCTGTGGGTTATGGGCCCATAATGTAACGTAAAATAGACATATCAAACATGATAAAAGTATCTTCCCAAAATAGACGCAAAGCTTAAACAACAATAAGGTGACATGACACTATCTTAATAGGAAGACAAATTCCTTGTATAAGAGGATGCTAGCTAAATAAAAGATTGATTTTATATTGCTAAATCTATTCTCAAGTTTATTTGAGATCATATGATGTATAAATTGATACTTCTAAAGATTCATCAACCATCTAATAGTTGGATTTATGTGATGGAATTATCAAGGTTACCCTTATAGAGAAGTTAAAAGCTAAGTTTGAATTGTAAAATTATGAAAATCTTGATATTATACTTAGAATTTCCATGACGCAAACTAAATTGTGCATTGTTAACAACATATGATTCAAAATTACTCTCAAGAGGGATATCATTTAATTTTTATAACACAAGTGCCAAAGTAACTCCACATAATATCAATCCTACAAAAATATTAAATCTTTTTCATCTTTCTGAGCTGGGGCGAATTTGTACACAAGCATGATAATAAGTTTGAACCTTGTTTTGTCTAGAAACCTAATGAGTTATATTGCCATCTATATGGTTTATCAAAACTTTTAATAACTATTATGGTTAATGCTAATTTAATAAAATGACATCGTTACTGCCACTAAAAGGATCATCCAAATAATGTAATGTGATGTCACAAGAAAATAATTCTAAGTATTTTCCTTATTTCTTTAGAGTAGCCTTGTTTTGATTCCCAACTGTAGACTGTATTTGTTCAACTCAAGCATAAGTTCAAGCTCTTTGAAGCTATATTTTGCTAAAGGTGTTCATAACAAAGTTTACCTATATTAATTCAAACTTTAGAAATTTGTAAGTCTTTGCATCTCCAAAAAATCAATGAATGTTCATCTCAAACAAACCAAAGAATGCTAAAGCCAATTAAATATATATATTTTAAGTACAATTAACCATTAAATTTCCTTTATAGTTAATGCTTCACAAGAGCCTATCTTTCATGAACTTCAATAATGCACTTGACACTCATTGTCTTTAATTGTTGCTCATAAAAATATTATAAATGAATGGAAAAAGGTAGAGTAAACTAAATATAGAAATGGAAAAACTCAATGCATCATTATTTGTAACATCTTAATCAGGTACGACCATCTAGCCGCCAAGTCAATGTTTTCATCATTATTTGTAACATCATAATCGAGTATAGCCATCTAGCCACCAAGTTAATGTAAGTTGCAAAAGGCATTGGTAAATTAAGGCTTTAGTATTAGGGATTTAGGAATAGATACATATTATATAGTGTTCTTGCAAAACTTTTTTGAATCTTATCTCATCAATTAGTTGTATCATCTTTGTGGTGCAATCTCCAAATTTGTGTTGTACCTTATGTTGATGATTGTAAGTATCAAACAACACAAAATTTCCTCTCAAATACCTCTACCTTGAAATTGTATCTAATTCAAGTACTCGACTCTTACAATCCATAAATCTAGGGTACCATATGATTGAGAATCCCAAATCCTTTTTTTGTCAATGCACGTCGTGTATGTGAACTCTATGTTTATGCAGGTGAGAGAAAACCATAATTTGACCTATGGATTACTTATACTGTAAATTATAAGTATCCATAAGCTCCACAATTTGAGGTAACTCATGCTTCATACTAATCATGAGTATCTATAAAAACCTTTCTATCTATCAATCAATTTTCCTAAGTTCTCTTATTGTAGTAGGAACTCAAAATACCTGATCAAATTTTGTGGAGGTAAACATTTTGAAAGGAAGGTTGAAGACCTTTATTTTTTACATAATTGAAAGTGAGTAACATAAACTATATAATTTGTGGGGTTTCTTTCTACCTCTCCAAATTGATGTAACCCATAAAATTCCATTCTTGTCTAATTGGGATCATGGAAATAATATTTGGTCATTTTTTAAGGCCTTGCACTTGTAGCCAAAAGCATGAGACCTTGAGCCTTGTCTGCAGGGATACCAGAATGGAACTACCTACCATCTTACTGAGGAGCACTTGGGAGATGGGGATCTTTCAATTCATCGCATGTGTGGATATTTTAGATTTTTAATGAATGACTTATGGGATTTGTAATGGTATGCAATTGGTTTAGGACATGACTCTTGACATAGAGGTTTCAACCTTTAGGAAAATGTTCTTTCAATGAAGGTTCCTTAGTCTATATACATTTAATCAATTCTTATTCCCTGCTTTTATAAGGTGGGGAACTAATGTTATCGCCTCAATCTTGTTGTCATGCCCATAATTTTCTATTAGAAAAATCCAACAATTTTAAAAAAAAAAATTAAAAGTGAGAATCGGGCTAATTGTCACTGAATTTGCATGAAGGGATAATCATGATCACTAGAGTTACTGCCAATAAACTTATCTTTAAGTTTGTTTCATGGTGCTTGTGTACTATCTTGACTTGGTCAACATATCTAATTAGAGTTTAGTTAGCATTTAATCTGATATTCGTGTGAATCATAATGAAAAGCCTCACTGACAGAATTCTTGAATATTATTTTTAATTATTGAAAAGGTATTTGACATAAATATTAGGTTGATCCGCCTTAGAGTTTCAATGTTTCAAGGCTTCACCCCCCATGAATTGATTAAGCCAAGTTCTTTGGAAGTGGGTCTTCTCATACCTTCATTTATATTAATCTTAAATATTTTTTTATATAAATTTCTTTAACTACTCCATTTAATATTTCAATTTGATAACAATGAATACCCATACTAATCATAAAACTTTTTATGACTCCTGAACTCACAAGTGCATATGCACTTAAAGTAGTTAGGCGATGACAGAAACTTTGTTGGTATTTAACCATTGCTACTATTCCACATTTGCATAGGTAAGAAGGTTTGGGTTGGGTCCTCTTTGGACATTATTATTCATATCGATTCATAGAAGATGAGATAACCATCCACTTTAATATTATTACAACTTATATTACCATAAATAACTTCACTATTAATATTATTAGTACTAGTGATAACACCTATGTCATTTTAATGCTTTCCAAATTTAGTATTATTACTAATACTTGTATTGGAGTCGGGGTTAACAACACATCAATACCCATATTAGTATTGAGGTTAATGTCTATATTTGTATTATTACTAAATCCATTTAAATATTAATATGGATCTCTTTGTTCGATTAATATTATCTCCATAATAAGATAAATATTAGCATTAATATAACTACCTATAATAACATGGGGTAATTCCATTTTAACTTTTAATATGAAGATTGTATTAACATCAATCTTCAATTCATTGTCACAACCATATTACTAACTATCCATATATTCATAATAACTTCTATTAATGATGTTATTTCTTAATCTTCATTCTAAAGGTCGACACATTCCAAATTGATGTGAAGATCGATTTTTTTATATTTTATTATGAACAGAGTTAACATTGAGTTATCTCATTCCCATTTTTTTCATTTAATTACCATCTAACAAGATTGAAATAATATTATTATGAGTTGGGTTAACTGATAGAAGCAACCTTGTCATTAATTTAATAGTGTAAGTACTTTATTTATTATTACCAATATTTGCATCGAAGTTGGAACTAGCTACATGATTGAACAAATGTTGACACTGGGACTATATTGGCTCAAATATTAAAAAAATTCTCACCAAAATTCTTAATCTCTTTTTTTCATTTCCACTATGCAACTAAAGCTTACACTGGAATCGTTTAATTAAACCATTTATTTTGCCTGCTTTAAACACGATGCAGAGGTTCAAATAAATTGTCACTACAAATGTAATGATCACGGAGCTTAAACTCTTTCTGCTTATTCCCATCATAGGATATGGCACACCCGAAGAATGCAATTCTAATATAACCTATCTTTTTTTTGACACCAAACTCACTAACTGATTCAACCGCTCTCAACTCTAATCTTCTGTTATTGATGAACTACCTTAAGTTTGCTAGTATTGACCTTGGTGTACTATATACATGCCTTATTGATTCACCACCTGTATCAGCCCCCCATTCTCACTAGTCGAAGTAGTACTGCTCAAAGAATTCAGTGAGTTTTTTATTTTTTTTGTAGAAAAATCTGCCACGAAAGGAAGCGTCCACAACACATAATCCTACTGGGGAATGAGAAAGAACGGGCAACCCGTACATTGGGTTAATAGGCACTGTTGGGTCTGGGACTTACTGCATGATTCTGACAACCATCCCAGGTTGGTGATTTGGTCAGTATTTTTTTTGTTTTGATCGGCTATGTTCCTCTAGCGCTGACATTAACCTCCCTAACGGGGTCACATTTATTTCACTTTAAAAGTAACATTAATAGTGTCACTTTACTGATAAAGGTTATCGTTCGTTACCACAGATTAATATTAAGAATGGCTTTCTTTTGAATATTAAAAGTAGTGTCTCCTCTTATCATTAGTTTTATATGACTTGATGCAGTGATATCCATACTGCCTGTGCCACCATTATAGCATACAATTTAACCATTTGTGTATTTGTCTTGCTAATTTAAGATAACCGTTCACCTTTATCGCCACTACTAATATTGCATTGGTCATTAAATTCCAACTATACAAGAAGGCAGATATTGCAGAAAACATACGTGTGTTTATGACGCCACCCTTGCAGTCCAGTGAGTAGATGCTGCCAGGGTATGGGGTGCCAATCGCCCTATAAGATATCCAGATTCAGAGTTATTGCTTAATTTCATTGAAGATAGCGCCCCCCCATTGGAATTGGCTTGGCAGACACATTTCTACTGGAGATGATTGACAGGTGAGGGGGCAAATCTCTACCTTTTGGCAACAACATTAATACAGTTAGTATAATTGTGTTAATTTTCTGCCTACCTGTTCTATGTTATTCATTTGTACAAGAGTCTTAAATTCCAACTTTGTATCTGTTAGTGTAATCGATTAAGATTTAGTTTTGGAAATGAACTCTAATAAAGAGGACAGTGATATACTTGTTTATTTGTTTATTTTCTTTCTAGTGTGAGCCGCAACCGATGGAGGGACGTCTCACTATGGATACCATGTCCTCCTCCCAGGGATGCGGTAGCCTTTACAGATCACACCCTTTCTAGGGCTGTATTAATTATTTATGTTCATTAACCTATTCACTTCTCTTTCTCTGATCTATATTCGACATAATTGTTCACGATATTTGTGACATCAAGATTCTTAAAATACACTTAAACAACTCATAATATAACGCTACGGACTGTAGGTATAATTTTATATATGGAGGAGATTCCTTTACCATAAAATAGATTGAATTTTATCGATTTAAATATGAAATTATTAAATTACCGATGAAGGTCAGTCAAAGGGAAACTACTCTTTTCAGTCCAGCCCACAAGATATTTGATTTTGAGTTTATCGCCTTCGGTGATTACAGTCTATAGTAATGAATACCATTATGTGTAGTGTATACGCTTCGCTTGGGTGGCTGGGTGTGATTAATACATGAGCTTCAGATTTGCCAATGAGGAACATCACGTACACAATTTTTAAGCAATGTATAAGGGATTAAAATGTATCTTTAGTGCAAATACAACAGATTCATGAGCATTGCTATGAGTTTGAATACCGAGTTGGCTGGCTTGGTGACAATGAAATATTTAATGATGGTTGCCAGAGGAAGGGTAGATTATTCTTACGATAAGGCCATGCCTTTGAGGTGTACTTTGAGTTACTCATAACAGCCTTCTGGAGGCAAGCTATAGATCAAACAAGGTGAGCTAAGGTTAATTGCACAAAGGTGGAGAGGCTAGTTGAACGATTGCTTTAACTCTCTTTTTTCATTTGTTCACTATGGAAATCTACATACTTGTGTACCATCGCCCACCTATAATCTCTTATGCAGGTTGCGGCCTCTGTGGAATTTCAACCATTTCTCCTTCTACATTGTTGTGGGTATCAGTTGGGTATAAGTGAGTATTTCTTTACGAGGTGAAAACTTGAGGGAGAGCTGGCTACACACCCCTAAAATTAGTTCTCTTTGTTTTTTTATTTGTTTATTATGTTATAACGAATAAATTATAGATTACCAACAATTAATGAGATAACCATGCAAAGCTATGCTACAGAGATGAGTTAGGGAAAAGAGGAAATACAACAGACACAAGAACAGAGTAGATTGAGTTTATGCATAATAACAAAATTAGAGACTGTATAACATTGCACTTTATTTTTGTAATGCATCCTTACATACAAATAGAATAGCACCTTTGTATACACAGAACACAATACATTGAAACCACATTATAACACTCTTATGCTCTTTTCTTTTGCATCCTACGATGTTAGAAATAGATACCAGTGTATATATATATTCATTTTTTTTCTTTAACAGAACTTTAAATTAGTTTGAAAATAAAGCACATCATAAAGGAAAATAGAGAGCTTAAATTTAGACAAGGTTTGACAATGTTTTATTGAAGTACAAGCTCCTAATTTCTTTTCTTGAAAGGCTAATCCACAAAGAATAGTGTTTTCACTCCCTCATGTAACCATATGAATAACATATTCCTCTTTTCTTTTCCCTATTCCACACATTACCAACCTTCATTATTACACTAAAGCTTAGATACAACTGAACATGCCACTAAACTAAAACCTCTCCTTCCATGCTTTCAATTTACAAGAAATACCAATCCTCGAACATTGAATAACATACATATAAACAAACAATCTCTAACTTTCCACATTGCCATTAATTTTAACAAAAATAATGTATGGAATACAATTAATTAAGGCTTGCTCTCCACCCTACTGTAATGGCATCATGGAGCCTCGTGGGCTCTAGCCATACCCCCAAGCAAGAAATTTATCAACCCCAAGATGATAGATGGATTTTCCTCAAGATTTTACTAGAGAGTTTAAGATAACATAACATCTGATTACTTGCCTATAGGCTCTCCACTCACTATACCAAATGAATATCCATACAAACATACTATCTTCTTACAACAACTAATCAAAGAGGAATAGAAAAAGGGAACAACTTATCTTTTTTTTATGAGGGGTTGAACTCTTCTACCCTTCTTGCCTCTCCAACCAAACCCCCTTGCTCACTCTCCTTTCTTCTTCTTATCCTTCCTCCACAGCTAGAGTTCTCCATAAGGAGAAGTGGGTAACACCCCCCTCTTACTTCCTCTCCCAGATATATAGGAGTTTCAACTTGCAACCTTTGAATGGGGAGGTGTGAAGTGTACCTCCCTCCATCAATGAGGGTCTTTCCTCATTAAAGAGGGAAACTTGCACTTGGAAAACCCCTAAATCATTTCACCCCCATCATCCTTCAAAATTCGTCACTCCTCATTATTAGGACTTTTCAGGAGTCAAATCATCCTTGGAACCCTATTGCATGCCCATTTGACCCCTACCACTATGGTATAGAGCAAATAAATTGACCAACAACCCTCTTTAAAGACCCACTTAAGGATCCACCAGAATTTCACACTTGGATAAGGATTCCTAACCCCTAACCCCACTTACACCCACCTAACACATAATCTAATACCCTTTTAATATCAACTCTTACCATATTAATTTCCCACATATTAACTTTATTTATTTCTAAGCTCCAAAAGGTTCAAATTCATATCCACAATAAGATGTCTTTTGATTTGCTCTCAATGGTTTTCCCTTCTTGTACTCGCACCCTTATTTTCCTGCACATTGCCAATGCAATAGTAAGAAACAATCATGTACAACATTAATTTGCAAGCTTAATATCCTAAGATTTATCTATGCAACAATTTCATTTAAAATTTCAATTTGTATTCCATAATTTATGATTTCCTAACACCTTCATGGCAGTGACAATTAAACAAAATGTCAAAATGAAATGCAAGAATATTGTTACCCAACCACACTATTTATCGTTTGTAATACATCTTACCATCTATTTGGGGAAACATGAAGAAAATTAAGGTTTTACTAATCACATGTGAAGTGGGGTCTTACAATTGCATATTAAAATTGTGCTTTGGGAATGGCATTGGAAAATAAAGCTAAAGTATGGCTTATATTCGGGGGAAGATTTGGAAAAAATGATTGTTTTCCCCTCTTTTTGCAACTTTGTGATTGGCGGGTGTAATTTCCTCGTGGTTTTGGAATTTTGTAAATATTTTTAATAATTATTATTATTGTGGGGAGCTTCGCTATTGGAAATATTTCATGACTTTGTTTGTATAGTCGTGTTTTGTCATGGATTGTTCATGGGGACATGTGGCATCTTCAGTAGTACATTTGCATTTACTATTTGTGTCTTCTCATTTATTGTGAGTAGGTTGGAGTGTAACCGTCATTAGTGGGTTATGGTGTTAAGTTTTAATTCTCTCATGAAAAGTGGTATTTGCGTTGTTTGGTCATATGCTCAGGTTGTTTGATGAGTCTAAAATTTGTGTTTGTTGGGAGGGTTTTCATCTACAGTGTTGGAAGTGAGAAAGGTGGCATATGTAAGTTACTCTATCTTTTACGATTTGATTTTCTATTTTTGTCTACGAATTTGGAATTGAAAAATGAAGCGTTTGTAAGTTCCTATATCTTTTATAGTTTGTTTTTATTGTTTGTTGCATCTGTGCATTTTATGGTTAATTTCTACTGAGTGTAGTCATGCATTGCAAGTGCAGTTGATTTTATTGAATGGAAATGAAAATTAGGTGTAAGTAAATGGAAAATATCTGGGAATAAAATCATTAAATCTATCTATTGAAAGGGTTTATAGTCTTTTACATTTTCATTTTATAGTGGTTTGCATATTTTCATTTTACAGGTCAATGTCTATTGTTTGTTGTTGTTTGCATTTTCTGTGTTTATGTCTATTCTCTGCTATTCTTTATGGGTTAGTGCCTGTTGTCGAGTTAAATAGTTAGTCTCATTTCAATTTATTAGATGAAGATGAGAATAGTTCGTGTTTTGAATATTTCTTGGTTTTGAAGTTTTAATTCTATTGACCAAAGTATTATTTGTGTTGTTTCCACATTTGCTTGGGTTGTTTCTATGAGTGTAAATATGGGTTACCCTTTCTCATTCGGTGGCTGCTTTTATGGGTTGCTATTTGTTGTTGAGTAAAATACTTGACACCGTGATTCGTTAATGTGGATTTGTTTGTTATCCATGATTAAGAATGGAAGTAGCTAGGTGCACTTCAATTTATTGGGTGAAAATGAGAATTGTTCGTATTTGAAGTATTTCTTGGGCTTGAAGTTTAAATTTTGGCAACCAAAGTGTTATCTGCGTTGTTCTCTCATTTGCCGAGGTTGTTTAACAGAGTGTATTTATGGGTGCATGTATGCATTGCAATTGCACTTGAATTTTTTTAATGGAAATAAAAATTGGGTGTGAGTAAGTGGAGATGTTTGGGTATAAAATCATTAAATCCGTCTTTGTTGAACGGGTTTATATTTGTTGTATGGGGAGCGAAAGATAAAGCCTTCGTAGGCTTGTATGTTTTTTAGAGTGTCGTTTTATAGTGGTTTACATATTTGCATTTTATGGGTCACTATCCATTGTTTGTTGGTGTTTGCATTTTGTGTGTTTATGTCTATTGTTCACTATTCTTTATGGGTTAGTGTATGTTTCCAAGTTAAATAGTTAGTTGCATTTCAATTTATCTAATAAAGATGAGAATAGTTCGTATTTTAAATATTTTTGGGTTTTCAAGTTCTAATTTTTTTGAGGAAAGTATTATTTGTCTTCTTTGTCCATTTGCTCAGATTGTGTATGTGAGTGTGAATATGGGTTAGGCTTTCTTGAAAACCTAGGGTTTGCAAAAGAGATTTTATGGGTATTTTATGTGTTTATGTTTGCTGCCAAGTTAAATAATTAGTTGCATTTCAATTTCTTGGTTTTGAAGTTTTAATTTTGTTGAGCAAAGTATTATTTGTGTTGTTTACCCATTTGCTCGGGTTGTTTCTACGAGTTTAAATATGGGTTAGCATTTCTTGTTCGGTCCTTTGCAATCATGGGCTGCCTTTATGGGTTGTTGTCTGTTATGTTTGTGCATATATATATGTATGTATATATTTCTATGTATACATACATATATATATATATATATATATAATATATGTATGTATATATGTGTGTGCTCTACATTTTGCATTAATTGGGATCTATTTTTCCATTTATTTTGAATAGATGCAAGTGGAGTTGCTATAAATACATAATGTTGTCAAGACCTGGGGCTGCAATGTTGTCAAATTTAATGATTTTATACCCAAATATATCCCAATTGCTTTGACCTAATTTTCATTTATTTTTAATAAATTCAAGTGCATTTGCAATGTGATGCCTGTGTGCACAAAATGCAAACAACAACAAACAGTAGACATCAACCCATAAAATACAAGCGTGTAAAAAATTACAAAATGACACATACATATATATGCATATATAGATATGTATATATAAAGCTATGTATACATACATGTATATATGTGTCTATATGTATGTGCATATGCACATATATAACTCTGCACACATATAGTTACATATGTGTGCATATATACATATGTATATACGAATATATATACATACATATATATTTACATTTTTCCTATGTAGATGTTTATACATATATATGTGTGTATGTATATATATGTATGTATGTATACATATATGTACATAATTAAATGTATGCATGTATATGTTTGTGTCAATGCATATGTTCTTACATATAGGTATGTCTTGATATATGCACATATGTGTATATATATATTTATTTTTTCTTCGTGGTTTTGGTATTTTGTAAATATTTTTAATAATAATAATTACTGTAGGGGGCTTTACTATTGGAAACATTTCATGAGTTTGTTTGTATAGTCATGTTTCGCCATGGACTCTTTGTGGGGATGTGTGGCATCTTGAGCAGTACATTTGCATTTGCTATTTGCATCTTCTCAATAATTGTGAGTGGGTTGGAGTCCAGCCGTCATTAGTGAGTTACGGTGTTAAGTTTTAATTATGTCATGCAAAGTGGTGTTTGTGTTGTTTGGTAATTTGCTCAGGTTGTTTGATGAGTCTGAAATTTGTGTCATTGGGGAGGGTTTTCATTTGCGATGTTGGAAGCGAGAAAGGCGGCGTCTGTAAGTTACTCTATCTTTTACGCTTTGTTTTTCCTATTTTTGTCTACGAATTTGGGATTGAAAAATGAATCGTTTGTAAGTTCCTATATCTTTTACAGCCTGTTTTTATAGTTGTTGCACCTATGCATTTTATGGCTTATTTCTACTAACTACAGTCATGCATTGCAACTGCAGTTGAGTTTATTGAATAAAAATGAAAATTAGGTGTAAGTAAATGGACAATGTCTGAGAATAAAATCATTAAATATGTCTATTGAAAGTGTTTATAGTCTTTTACATTGTCGTTTTATAGTGGTTTACATATTTGTATTTTATGGATGAATGTCTATTGTTTGTTGTTGTTTGAATTTTTTGTGTTCATTTCTATTATTCGCTATTCTTTATGGGTTAGTGTTTGTTTATGAGTTAAGTAGTTAGTTGCATTTCAATTTATTGGATGAAGATGAGAATAGTTCGTGTTTCAAAAATTTCTTGGTTTTGAAGTTTTAATTCTATTGACCAGAGTATTATTTGTGTTCTTTGCCCATTTGCTTGGGTTGTTTATGTGAGTGTAAATATGGGTTACCCTTTCTTGTCTGGTGGTTGCTTTTATGGGTTGTTGTCTATTATCGAGTTAAATTTATTGGGTGAAAATGAGAATTATTCGTATTTGAAGTATTTCTTGGGCTTGAAGTTTAAATTTTGTCGACCAAAGTGTTATTTGTGTTGTTACCCCATTTGTCGAGGTTGTTTGACGAAGTGTATTTATGGGTACATGTATGCACTGCAATTGCACTTGAACTTTTTTAATGGAAATGAAAATTGGGTGTGAGTAAATGGAAGATGTCTAGGTATAAAATCAATGAATTCATCTTTGTTGAATGGGTTTATATATGTTGTATGGGGAGGAAAAGATGAAGCCTTGGTAGGCTTGCATGTCTTTTACAATGTCATTTTATAGTGGTTTACATATTTTCATTTTATGGGTCACCGTCCATTGTTTGTTGTTGTTTGCATTTTGTGTGTTTATGTCTATTCTTCACTATTCTTTATGGGTTAGTGTCTGTTGCCAAGTCAAATAGTTAGTTGCATTTCAGTTTATCCAATGAAGATGAGAATAGTTCGTATTTTAAATATTTTTGGGTTTCCAAGTTCTAATTCTATTGAGGAAAGTATTATTTGTGTTCTTTATCCACTTGCTCAGATTGTGTTTGGGAGTGTGGATATGGGTTAGGATTTGTTGAAAAACTAGGGTTTGTGAAAGAGATTTTATGGGTGTTTTGTGTGTTTATGTCTATCCTTCGCTATTCTCTATGGGTTTTTATCTGTTGCCGAGTTAAATAGTTAGTTGCATTTCAATTTATTGGATGAAGATGAGAACAGTTCGTGTTTTGAATATTTCTTAGTTTTTAAAGTTTTAATTCTTTTGAGAAAAGTATTATTTGTGTTGTTTTCCCATTTGCTTGGGTTGTTTCTTTGATTTTAAATATGTGTTAGCCTTTCTTGTTTGATCATTTGCAATCATGGGTTGTTTTTTGTTATGTTTGTGCATATATATATATATGTGTGTGTGTGTGTGTGTGTGTGTGTGTGTGTGTGTGTGTGTGTGTGTATACATAGAAATATATATATATATATATATAATAAATATACATATAATATATATATGTCTATGTATACATATAATATAATATATATATATATATATTTCTATGTATACATATATATATATATATATATATATATATTTCTATGTATACATGTGTATATATATATATATATATATATTTCTATGTATATATATATATATATATATATATATGTATATATGTTCAACATGTGCTCTGCATTTTGCATTAATCGGGATCTATTTTTTTATTTATTTTGAATAGATGCAAGTGTAGTTGTTATAAATGCATAATGTTGTCAAGACCTGGGGTTGTAATGGTGTCAAATTTAATGATTTTATACCTAGATATATCCCAATTGCTTCGACCTAATTTTCATTTCTATTTAATAATTTGAGTGCATTTGTAATGCGATGCCTGTGTGCACATAATACAAACAACAACAAATAGTAGATATTAACCCATAAAATAAAAACATGTAAAAAACTACAAAATGACAATTACATATTTATGCATGTGTAGATATGTATGTATAAAGCTATGTATACATACATGTATATATATCTCTATACATACGTGCATATGCACATATATAACTCTGCACACATATAGTCACATATGTGTATGTATATACATATATATATATATGAATGTATATACATACATATATATATTTACATTTTTCTTGTGTAGATGTTTATACACATATGTGTGTGTATGCATATGTATGTATGTATGTATATATATGTATGTACATACTTAAATGTATGCATGTATGTGTGTGTGTCAATGCATATGTTCTTGCATATATGTATGTCTTGATCTATGCACATATTATATATATAGATATATATGTATGTACATATGTTTTTGCATATAATTAGGTGTGTATACACATATATATGTCTATGTGTATATATATGTATCTATATCTATATGTATGTGGTTGTTGAAGCAAAAAGGCTACTATTCATTTTAGATGTATTGCACAGTGTCTTTTCCAGTGGTTGTTGGTTTTGCAGGGATCTATGCCAACTGTTTATTGTGGTATCTAGACATAATAACCTAGCCAAAATAACCCTAGACACAATAACCCCGTCATAATAACCCAAGGAAAAAATAACCTAGGGTCATAATAACCCATGGACAGAATAACCCGTGGTCAAAATAATCCATGAACAAAATAACCTGTGGTCATTTTAGATCAAGCTTATAATTTTTTTTTTCCTTTCTCTATATTCTTACAGGGATATTTTTTCCATGGGTTATTCTGAACAAGGGTTATTTTGGCTTGGGTTATTATGACCCTGGGTTATTTTGTCCTTGGGTTATTGTGATTGGGTTATTCTATCCAGGGTTAATTTGGCCCGGTTATTATGTCGTACAACCATTTATTGTTTGTCATCAACACTATGTTATACAACTTGGCATATTGCTGCAACAAGGTGAGGAGGTATGGTCTAAACCAGTTTATGCATTCGCAAAAAAAACCATGGGTACAAAAGAATGGGAAATAATACATAGACAACCAAATATATAGATCAAATATTTAGGTATTATTTCCATATTGTGGCCGATAAAAATCATACATTATTTGTTACGTAAATTGTAATGTCATTTGTTTTTAGAGACGGTGAATAGTTGGAATTAATGCATTATAGTATATGTTAGTGACCTCCTTTTTGGAGCAGATTTGAAGCTAATCGTACCTAAACAGAGTAAGAATGCATTCAGATGTGGAGCTATGACAATATATGTTGTTCACAATGTAAAGATAGGCATTGGAAAATTGAAGTAGGATGTGAGTTAGATTTCAAATATTCTATCTTATATATTCATTTTTTATTGCTCCTTGCATTGTGTGACTATAGAGATTAAGATTACATCCACAATAGACAATGCAGTGTCTTTTTCCATTTTCACTCATGCGATTTACTTATGTTGTTTACAGGATTGTGGATATGGTCTTACAGAGCTATCATTTGTCTAACAAGACTTTGTAGTTTGAACAAATGCACCGATGTAGTATTAGAGCATACTTCACCTTTATTTTTAGTTTGCACTCGAGAGTCTGAATAAGAATCTTATTTTTTGTGTGTTATGCACATGTCCTTTTTAGATCTTCTCTAACACAATTGATATGCTTTGTGCCAATTGCAGAAGTCACTCTTCGAAATTATACTTCAATCTCGTTTGGCTTTCGAAAAATTTCCTACCATTTGTTGATGTTTTGGTAGTGAGAGTTGTGGCAATGTTGCTGCTATTGCTTCTTCAAATGTTGGGAACATGCTTTCCACAAAGGTAGCTAGAGTCACAAAATCAAAATGCTATTTGCTTGAAGTGATTTTTGATCTTTCTAGCTACATCTCTTCACTGTCTTGAAACAAGAAGCTATTGCTTCTACTATCAAGGAACCTATCAATCTTAATAGTAAATAAAATATATGCAATCATGCATGACAATTTCCAATTAGGCAAGGCAACTACTTCTAACAATGCAACTTATCCTCCAGACATATTGACAGTGATTTCTTGAACATGTGCATAATGCTCATGGATAAATACATGGACAAGTCAGTGCATATATCTTGAATAGGTGGACATGTTTGGATAACTATTGTTGTTTCATGGATATACAATTAACTTGGATTGCATGGAGACTTTGAAAAAACCCAAGTGGGGCTATGTTTTGGTAGAATAATTCCATGGAACGCAAGATAAATTTAAGTGTCATTTTTTCCCCATATTCTTGTCATTTGTTACTGTTCATAGTTTACGTGGACTAGGGTTTCTAACAAAATCTCTCGGTTCATACAAACACACTACTATATTTCTAGTAGGAAAAATTCTCATCCTCATCTAATTGATTGAAATGCAGTTGGCATCCATGGCATTGCATGTTTGTGAAATATTATAGAATTTATGTTGGGAGCTTTGGCATTCGGCTAGATCTAATGTTTGTTTGTGAAGTTGAGCTGCAGTTGGCATGGTATTATGGTAGACAATAGACTAGTTTCATCATGGATGGTGGACAACAAAGAACTGAACATTTATAGAGTATATAGAAAGTAAAAGGCAATAGAAATATGAAAGATATAACAAGTTTCAGACTCAAGGGAAGCATATTTCAACTTCTCATCAAACAATCTAAGCAATTGATTATACAATGCACAAAAGACAATAAAAGATATGTGGGATTACAAATGTCTAATTTTTTAATAGGTTTTATCGTCAATGAATAATTTTTCAAGATGATTAGACAATGTAGGTAATGCTTTGCTCAATAGTCTTTAAATCTGGTGGAGCGATCAATTAATGCCAACTGCATTTCAATGCAATTGCAATGAATGAGAATTAGTGACTAGGAAATGGTAAAATTCCATGTTAAAACAAAACACATTGAACTTTCTACCTATGTAGGCTTTATACTTAACTGAAGTTAGCAAAAAAATTGACATTAATGAGTTATATTGCTAGGTGTTTAACTCAAGAACAAAATCTAGGTGATGAAAATAGTCAAGAATTGTGAAGAATAGACATCAACAGACAAAATGCAGCCAACAATAAACAATACATATTAATTCATAGATAGAAGGATGTAAAAAAACTATAGAGCAACACTGTAAAAGACATATGGACTTACAAATGCTTTGTCTTTGCCTACCCATACAATAGACATAAATCCTTTCCACATATACAAGTTAAATAATTTATATGGAAACATTTTGCAATTACTTGGAATCAATTTTGAGTCTCGTTTCATACATGTCTTTACCATTCCCAGCACATAAAATGGCATTAATAAATTATGGTGTTATGTAAGGAGCGAAACTCTTTAAATCAAAACATCTACAAAACTTTAAATAATTTCATTTATATTCAAAATAAAGTTGACACTTCATTCATTTAGACATCATAAAATTCAGTCGATTCCAAAACAACGACTTAAAGTCAATAAATAGATTCAATAAACATTTCCAGTTTAAATACATACACGTGTCATATTACATGATATTGATAATAATACAAAAGAAGTTGTAATATAAGTTACAATTTGAGACTTAGGCATTCAGTCGCCTTAAGCTCTTCAATACATAATTACATAATACAATATAACATAAATGAAGATGACATCCTTTGATCTTCAATAATGAAGACGAGAACAAGGATCAGGTGCTTTTTCCGCCCAATCTCGAAGCTTACGCTTCCCCAGAATTCTTTAGTCATTCAAAGAATACCCGACCTTGCACGAATTGCTTAGCAAAAAGCAATCGACAAGCAAGATGGAATCTAGTGCGTGCCTAGTATAACTAGTAAAACCACAAGCATTTTTTATTTTTCTAATTCATTTAAGAAACAAGCAAGTTCGATACTAGGATATGGTAGAGATTTCATTAATTCCATCTATTTCAATGGTCCTTAAGTTACTTGGCCAAGTAAAATGTCATGCACGACAAATAAAAGCAGTTTTGGAAAAGCAAAACTACATTCTCTAATAACCCATATTCGGCACCCGTCCTGGAAGGTAAATTTCCAAACACATGACATGCACATTCATTTATCAAGCATGCATGGTTCCAATCAAATAAATACAATCTTTCAAAAACAATTTAACGAAAATCTTGTTTCAAGCAAAAACAGTTTAAATGTTGTTTTTCTATTGTTTTAATCCATAAATGACATTAAATTAATATTTAAATCGAATAAATTAAATAACAAAAAGAAAGAAGGTTTATCTCCAATATGTAAATTAAGTACATATTTTAAAACAGTCATAAAAGAGCACACGTTCTTTTATTCTATTTACTCATCTATTTAATCCTATTCTAATTCATTTGTTTTCAAGTAAATCATATTTTTAACTTAATCGATTTATTTTCAGTTTTTTCATACCTTTAGAAGATAAATAATTACTTTTTCAGAAATAGAATTAAAATAAATCATTTTCATTTCTATTTTGAATGTTTTGAGTTTTATTTGCAAAATTCACTGATTTTAACTTCTATTTTGAAATCACGTTAAAAATTAAAAAGGTATTTGATAAAAAAAAAAAATTATTTTGAATTCTTTTCGAATCAAATTTAAATAACGTTTTCCTGTTTTAAATCTTTTTCTAAGTCTAAATTTCTCCTAAATTTATAAATCAGTTATTTTTTATTGTTTTCTAATCAAAGTTTTCCTACAATTTTTTGTTTCTAATTTCAATGGTATTCTGGAAAAATCATAGTTTGATTGTTTGAAATTTCAATAGAATGTAATGGAACAGTGATATTTTTAATAGGTTTACAACTAAAATCTAGAGTTTATTCTTTTCCTAAATTAAATAAAACAGAGATTCTCTTTCCAATTCAAAACTAAATACAAGAATCAGAAAAGAATTTTTTAACTCATTATTAAATTGGTGAATTGGTTTTCAATTTCTACCTGGTAATTCTGGAAATGGTTGTTCGTGTGCTTCCTCTGTCAATTTGCTGTAGTTGTTGCTGATTGTAATTATTCTCTGGTTGATTACTGGTCTGTCTATTCCTTCTTCATGTGCACCTCTACCTAGCACCTCTTCCTTCTTCTCTTTTTGTTCACAATTCTCTTCACCTCTTCACCTATTGGATTACGTGAGATGAAGGGAGGCAGGCTTCATTTCTCATTGTTCTTTCTCCCTGTTGGTTGGCGCACACTTCCTCTTCTCCTTTGCACACCTCTTCTTTTTCCTCTACACTTCCTCCCTGTGCATGATGGAAATGGGGAGCCCTATCCCTTGGCCGCACGTGGAGAATGGAGGGTGAGGAAAGCCGGTTTCTTTCTTTTTTGCGCGTGCCCTCTCCTCTTCCTTACTCTCCCAGCACCTATCCTCCCTTGCACATGATGGATGGAGAATATTTTTGGTCTTAAACTGCAACATCCTTACTTCCTGCACGTTATTTACTTGTTGCCTTTCCAGATTGCTGCCTGGCCGCATGTGGAGAGTGGGTGCATGGGAGTAATTTCTATTCCCTGTCTAAAAATCCCTCCTCCCACGCTTGTGCATGAGTTCCCAGCATTAAACAAGCTACCTCCAAATAAATTAAGAATCAATAGCCATGATCTCTCCTGGCCGCGCCTGGGTAAGGTGAGATGAATTCCCTTCAATAAAAAAATATGATAGAAAATATTTGTTTTTAGCCTCTTTCTTCAAAAATAGATTTTTGATTCACCTTCCAATTTCGAATTTCCTTCCCCCAACTCTCTGTGTATTTTTTTCTCATGCAATTGATAGATGTTATCAAGAAATCAGATCTACAATTTGAGGTTGATCTCCAGATCAAATTTTCAAACTCCAAGTTGTTGAATTTGATTGCCTTCCAATTTGATTGAAGATATTTTCTTCAATTTGTTCAACTGTTGTTTGCATTCAATTTCCAGTTTGGACGTATTTTGTTTTCCAATTGATTTTACTAACTTAGTTTTAGATAATTATTTATTTCTTCATCTAATCATTCCTCTTTCATATTTTCAAATGAGAAAAATAAAAACAAATAAATTTATAACAGAATTTTTATTACATTTTAATAAATTTCACAATTAAAAGTCTATTCTATTAATTTCAAATAAGAGCTTCATTATTTTTAAATAATGGAAAAACATTGACATAAGGAATCCAATTTATTTAAATAAAAATCAATTTCCTCAAAAATTAATCAAATCAACATATTCTTTTCTCATATTGGATAAATTAATTAAACTTAATTTAAAATTTGCAAGCACAATAATCACAAAAATACATTAAAATATAACTAAGTGTGTGTGAGAGATTCCATCATCCTCATAACATCTAATGGCTGAAACGACTCTACCTTATCGTTGTTCTTGCCTTCATTTGCGCTCACATGTTCCTGCGTTCACTTGCACTCGAATTTTCATCAGCAATGACAAACCCCAATTTAAATAAAAATGCATTTCAAATTATTGCAATTGCATTTAAATTTAAATTTCACCTCAATTTAAATTTAAATTTAACTTCAATTTAAATAACAATATCATGATTAATAATTGCATTTAAATAATCAATAAAATCTATACATGACATGTTAAGTCTTCTAGTAAAGAACAGAGTCTCATCCATAAAAGAATTTAAAGGTAGGAAAGAGTAGAGAATAAGCCACAAGGTGAAAATATCAGGAAACAATAGACATTAACATATAGAATATAGAGATGTAACAAACTATAGAACGACATTGTAAAAGATATAGGAACTTACAAGTGGCTCATTTTTTGCTTCCAATACAATAGACATAAACTGTGTCAATAGACACAAATTTCATTGTCTGAATTGTTATGTATAGTTTGGTAATTGTTTAATCTTTGTTGCTCCCTACCAATGAGTGTTCTTATGTATGAATCTCTGTTTTAGCAACTTTTCCATTTGTTTATGATATTTTGGCCTTTGTTTCAGGTTTTCGTAGTTCAAATATATTGTGTGTTCATGGAAAAAGTGATAGACATTGAAGGATGTCTACCTATTCAAGATATGTTTGATTTTCCATGGATCTAAACAAATGAAAAAATAACACAAATAATAATTTTCTTGATAGATTTAAAACTTCACACCATAAGTCACTAATAACGGTTACACTTCAGTCTACTCACAATAAATGAGATCTCGCAAATAGTAAATGCAAATGTACTGCTCAAGACGTCATGCTCCCCCACAATGAGTACATGGCAAGACATGACTATACCAACAAACTCATGAAATATTTCCAATAGCAAAGCTTCCTACATTAATTATTATTCTTTAAGAAAATTAGAAAATGACAAAGCCATGAGGAAAATACCACCAACCAATGATGAAATCAGGAAAAAAAATTAGCTTTGTGTGCTTTTTTGTGATAAGCTTATACTCTTCTAATGTTTTTTGTTATATACATGTTTTCACTGCATATGTGTTTGTATATAAGTGGCATTGTTTACATTATTTGGCATGCTTACTCTAGAACTACTGCTACTATTGAGCATTAGAAATTGGAATGCATGGTATACAAAATTCCTATTTATTATTGTAGACATGGAAAATGAACAAATTCGTTTTGGCACACCTGATCCATTACTAACAACGTTTCCTCTCAGATCAAATTCTCAGCATTTCATCACTTTCTATCCTTTAATTCAATAAATTACTATTTATTGGATTAAGTCTATCACCTCCTTTGATTAAATTAGTCAGTTTAATTTAATTAATCCTACATTGCTATTTAATTAAATAAATCATTTTATTTAATTAAAATCTCTAAAGTCCTCCTATTAAATTAAATGAATTGAACCTTATATTTAATCTAACACATTCCTTCTTTATTAAATAAATCAAATCATTTATTTAATGAATCATTTTCTCTCAATTTCTGACTTAAATCAATTCATAAATCTAAGTCTAAATTGTCACATCACCTAATTCTTCATTAAGTTAATCAAATCTTTGATTAAGTTAATCCTTCTCACTAAAATTCTCTAGAGAATGCAACTTGCACAATAAATCAATTACTTTGATTTATTAATTCTCCTATTTTCCCTCACAAAGCATCAAAAAGGGAATATTCCTTATTTGAATTCAAAAAGTTCAAGTGGACTTGGTCCTTCCAACAAGGCATTAAAAGCCTCTTACATGTCCTTGACCTTGAGCCAAGTGACATTAACTTCATTCATTTTCCCTTTTCAACATGTCATTTCTCAAGTTTGAAATGCCACCTAATTGCATTTATTGGCACATTGGCCAAAACTTGCACATTCCTCATCCAATCACATTTGGACAAGTGGCACAATGCCATTGGACTATCTTTTGTCCCACATTGCTTATTTTCACTCTCTTCCAAGATTTGAATCTATAAATTGGAGACTCTTCTCCTCAATATTCATCCACAACTCATATGCAAAGTTACTCTCTTCAAGTGAGAACTGATTTTGCTATCTTCATCCATACATTCCTATCATTTTCACATTTGCACCAAGGTTATGCTCAAATCTCTTTGGAGATTTGACCATTTCTTCATCAATCCACATTGCAACCATAGGAATTGGGAAAGGGCCAATTGCAACATATCATTGGCACCAATTCCCCCATAAGATCTTTAACTTATTTGCTTAATTAGGATTTAATTCAAGTTTCTTGCATCATGTTCTTCATTTTCCTAATTTTAGCTTAATAAGTGGATTTCATGGGGAATCTTTCAAATCTTTACATGCATTTTGATCTAACACTAACAATGTTTGACTTCTTGGTGCATTTGCAGGTTTAGGGATTCACAATTACTAAGGTTGATAGGTCCTTTGTTTTTCTCGGGTGACTACTATGACTGAGACCATTTGTTGCAGATGTGAGAGCATAGGAGATCAAGTTCCTAATATGCTATTGCATAAATTTGTATGTTCAGTTTCTTTTTTATGCCTAGTTTATATATTTGCGTCTTACTTCACTTGCAAGAAAATTATTCTATTTAAATTTGGGAGGTATACTAAATTGAAATCATATTCATGTTTGAAGTCTGTTTTCTTGTGTTGTTCTTTGCAATTGCTTAATTATTGCTATGTTTTGCCTCTATATTGTCACTATGTTCTTGAACAATGATATTTCCCAAAGTTGATGGTCAAGTGTTGAAATGAATATTTCATTCATATTTGAAGTTATACATATTAGTACTTAATTATCTATGTGCAAGTGTTTGTAATGGATTTTGTTCTGTTACAGGAATCAAATGCGAAAAAGAAGAAACACTTGTCAAGATCAAGTTTGTGATCAGGAAGAAGACAATATACAAACTAGCCAGCTCCATAGAACTGCAAAAATCCCTAGCTAATGATGTATAGATTTTGGAAATTGTTGTTCTATTCCAACTAGTACTAACTAGCCATCAATAAAGCTATGTTGGAAAGATAGCCCTACGTTTTAAACCATGCAAAGAGAAACTGCATTTTTTTAAAAAACAATTAGAATGCAACAAATGATAGAGCATATTTCTTCTGGATTGCCAAACACTTTTGTTGGTTAGATGAGGAGGAAGCAGAACTATTTTGAGCGGTGCAAGGTTGGCACTCCTTAGGACCTGAGAGCATAGATTTTTCTTCTATACTGTATTTTGCAATATCCCTTCTCATAGAAGATACACACGACATAGTATTGTTTTGTCCTTCTGTGTTGTGCATTTTGCATTGGCCTTTTCGACCTAAGAGAAAGAGCATAGAAATACTCCTGCTTGGTAAAGCTTTGGGTGTTTATAGACTCATAGTCCAGAGCTTGATTTCAAGTCGCAATATTACATTTGCACTTATACATATATGTCTATATACAGATGTATATGTATGTATGTATATGTGTGTGTGTTGTTGTGTATATATATATATGCATATGCTTATGTGTATGCATATATGTATGGATGCTATAACCATGCATGGAGTTGAAAAGTTTGAAAGTATTGGTAGCGCATTTGATTGTTCCATTTTTGGTTTTTCTTGGTTCAGTTGCTTTTCCTAAGTGAAATTTGTCATTGTTGAATTTATTTTGTTTCTTTTTTGTAGATTATGCACTATATATGCTATTTGTTACTGCCATATATCACCACACTTTGAGTCATTGTTGATTTATGTGAGTAATACATATCCATGTTTATTTCTTTTTGTTGTAGTTCTCAGATTCCTACTATGTTGCTTAGTAGTTTTAAAACAAACTCTATTTCAACCACACAAATTGAGCTTGACAGTTTCTTATTTGCATTCTGCCTTCCTTTCTATGTAGCTACCATCGCAGGTCTTTAGGTGGGAGTTTTTTATTGCACCTACTTGTGGTAAGGATTTGCTTGTTCAATTTGTCATTGTATGTATTCAATATTTCAAACATCGAACATTTATTTGAAATAATTAGTTTAATAGCAATTCTCATTACAATTAGTTTTTTTTTAATATTCGACATGGAATCTGCACTTATGGTTTCAAATAATTGTGTGAAAAGACGAAAACTATCCCACAAGCCAATTATAGTAGAAACCTACAAGCCAGTTGCAAATGCATCTATTGATGAAGCTTTGCACCATGTGTATTATTTTCAAATAGACTCATTCAATTACAAAGTCGGTGATTGCCTATTTGACACAGTACATGTCCTATTGCATTATCGTTATACATCAAAGCAGCTACACAATGATTTGCTCGATTATTTTTTAAATTGTTTTCATAGTCATTGTCTTGTAGCTTTAAATTCTAATGAGCTTGATTTTCACCCAACAATGCTAATGAGTTTGCATAATGTACATGAAAAAAACACGTACCTTCAAAGAATGAGGCTGTCAGCCATAAAAATCAATAATAATAATGGTGAGACTGGGCTATGGGGTGACACATTTTGTCTAAAATGGTTGGCATATTGGCTAGACATTCCAATACACATTTGGTCTTTAACACACAAAACAATGTATTTACATTTCAATGAGCATGCGGCTAATCCTACAATATCGACTCTTTTCCATGATATAACTCATGTTGTTGACCACTATGAGCCTATCTTCTCATGACTAAAAACATACTATCGCATTGAAAATGTCCAGCCATATTTACAAATGGCAGACTGCAATATCGATAATATCTGGCACATAATAGAAAATGTGTTTGAAACGATTGGGCTTTCTAGGGTGCCTACATTTCGTAGTGTATGTGGAGAAAGCATGTTTTCTGCCATAGCTCTTTTGCTTCTTGAACAATTTAACCTCGTTTCTTTGTGATTATTTATGGCACAATCATTAGCTAATGCATTGGAAATTCAAAAAAAATATGCAATTGCTTATTTCAAGGTTTTCCTCAAGGTGGTGTAGACAACAATAATCGTCTACTGCATTTACAATCATTGGCTTCCAGAATTGGTGTTTCATATGTAAAAATTCAGCTTGAAGGGACTGAATATTGTGCCCTATGACTGTCGCATATGTTTGATGCAAAAATACATATATGGCAATTATCTCCATTACCCAAGCCAAAAACATACTCTAATTTGACGACCCCAAAAATAAATTTGAACTTAGTTTATTTCTGAAATAGCTCAGGTCATTCTCACTATGAACCACTTCAAAAAAAAGAACAATTCACATAGAGCATCCATATGAACAATCCAGTTTCAGTTCAAGATATGTCAAGATTTTCTGTATCGAAGACAATGAATAATATGAATAGTTCTCATAAAAAATAAACAATTGCAACAAGGCGTACAACTGCTATAGAAAATTTTAGAATGCATCAAACATTGCGCTCCTTGAAAGCGCAAATGCATAATGCATAACCACCCAGTGCAAATGCTCTGTAGTACAACACTGCATATAAAAAAAATCAATATTATGGTTAAGCTAAAAGTACAGCACAATGACAATCACTACGCACTCTGAAGAGGCAAATACGAAGTGGGCAATAGGATTGTGCTTTGCCCTTGCAAAAAACCACACAAAAACCATATAGATTTTCTATGTTGTAAAAGGCAAATGGCACTAATCAACGAATAAAAGGAAGAAGTGTTCATAGCAAATACAACCTAGTCCAAAAATCTATTAACTTGTACATACAAATGATAAATGACAACCCCATACAACCATGCTCTATTTATGACATGTTGCATTTCCATCGCAACATCTGTAAAGTTGACAATGCACTTGTAAATGCATTTTCTTTGGTTTTTGATCAGACCTATGAAAAGAATATGGAGATAGGCTAGCCCATTTGCAAACAATGTGTAAAATCCACATTAGATGGTAAAATTCTATGTTTTTCTATGCCTTCAAGGATAAGACACAATTCACAAATATATGTTGTCCATTGTTTGACCAATCTTGAAGAAATAATTGTGTCTTTACGCATAGCTTTTGCACAAATTAGGCAATTGGGATATAAACGAGTACAGTATGGCTTGCTTGGGACAATTATCAATGTTCCTGTAGACTTTGATAGAGTGCAAAACGCCTTGCCTAGGGAAGTGGATGAAGCCACAACAATGGCAGTTAGGCTAAAGCGAAAGCTAGAATATGATAATGCATATGCATAAGGAAGTATTAGACCTACCATAGTTATGAATGCTTTGATCGCTCTATCTAAAACACCCCTATACAAAAAAGAGAACATCTCTATAGATAAAGAATGGCATGAATTATTGACAAAAAAGACAACATCAATAAAAACAGGTTCTAAAACAGAACAAGCTATGGAAGATGGCACATCTAAAGATAGTGAGGATCCAATAACCGAATCAGTTATACATTGGTTTAATGAAACACAATCGGTCAAATACCTTGACACAACAGTAATCGAAATTGCACCGTCAGAAGGGTTCAAACCTCTTGGTATTTTCCAAGACATGTATGCAAAGGAGATGAATTTCCTGACTTTGTTCTATGGTTCAGCACGTCCAATTGACACGACTAAAAATTTGACATACCAAAAAATTGTAAGATGGGAAATCATGCATAAAGACAATGACTTTGCACAACACATTACGAACATTTTTTTCAAAGCTATATAAATTATTATTCACAAAGTGTCCTTGCTAGCATGGGTTTGCATATGGAAGGCTGAATTGAAAGGTGGGAAATTGCTTGCAAAAGATGTACGCACTCTGATGAGTCTAGTTTTTGGCCTAGTTAGGGGGTAGAATCTCTTGTTATTTTCTAAAGTTACAGCAGACTTTGATATTATATACTGACACTTTTATATAGTTTCTATCAGTCACAAGACATTTGGGACTAATCTCATTTCTACCAGTTTTAATGATATTTACCTATTATGTGGACCATCTATATTAATCTTGCATGTGATTGGTGAATGTTCTTTAAGGTGGTTATTATTATGCAATTATTATGTGTATTGACATTACCATGCAGACATGATTAAAATGCTAAATTGAGAAATGCAACCGCCAGCCGGTCAGGTTGAGGAGTCGCGCGAAGTTCAACTGGGGACAATGGTGGAAGATTCCCATGTCAGCCGCATGTAACCGCCTTGTACCAATATTTAATGGCATTGAGCATTATGGGCGTTACTGTAGTGGTCGATTCCACGCTTGGGCATGCATGTCCAAACGGATTACCCTGCATGTGTAACCGCCCTTCCAATTTCTTCTCGCTTTCCCTAAATGGAATCCTCTCAGTTAGTGGTAGTTGATGGCCCTATTTAGTTGGTATAAATAAGGCTTGGATCCTCCTTCTTTGAGCTAGCGAGTTAGTGAGTTGATCGCCAAGTTCTTGTACAAGTTGATAATCAACCATACTTTTGTAATTGCATTTTTTGATGAATGAAATAAGATTCTGAGTTGAGTACTTGAGTTTGCATTAGTTTAGAGGATACTCATCCAAGGGGGCCCACTTGGTGAGTAATCCATTCCTTTAGTTCAGTTAGATTAGTGTTAGTTTATGTTCAGTACTTAGTTAAGATTCTGGCATTGACTGTTCCTACAGCCACTAGAATTCCATTCTGTGACTGTTCCTACAGCCAAAGCGGGCAGAGTAGTTTCTTGTTGGATGCTTAGATTTTCCTTCCTATTATGAATAATCAGTTTAAATTTGATTGAGTGATGTTCAACATTTTCTTTGTTTCCTTTCGTGTAATTTACTTTTAGTATTAAGTCTTTCCTCGTTATAAAATGAAGGTGACTACTTTGAAGTTCCTAGTGCACATACTGTGCCGACCCATCTCAAGTTCACGTCCTTGGGTTGACAATTTAAATGTACCTTCATGATGGTTAAGATGGATATTTAGGTCAGATGTCCAATCTTTGAATCATGGTTGTAAGGGCTTAATTATGAAAATCATTATAGGAGGCCGACACACTCTAGCAAAAATTGAAAAAATATTATGATCCCCATTGGGCTATAGAACATTAAAAGGCATTAGAACCTCTCTTGATTATTTGGAAAACACAAAAAAAAACATATTTGCAATGATAAGATAGTTGGGACCTCAAACCTTCTTTGTGAAGTTAACAAGTGTTGAGCATTTTTGGGAGCCATTATGCAAAGCTTTCCATGAAATATGTGTTTAGCAAGAATCAAAATGTAATGAAACCATATAAGACAAAGACTTGGATTTCAAAATAAGGAAAAATCTTGTGCTTTGAAACCACTATTTGAATCACAGAGTCAATGCATTCTGGAAATTGATGCTAAAAAACCATGAGCTATTCGAACAAGTCACTAACTATTCTTTTGTTACAAAATTCCAAAACTGAGGCAATGAACATGTTCATTTCCTACTATGGATAAAAGATGCACCTGTATATGACAAATGCTCAAATTCTAAAATAGAAAGCTTTGTGGAAAAATAGATTTCATGTGACTCGTTGTTGCTTGATACAAATCTTGCCGAAATGCGAACACACCATCACACAAAGACTTGAGATACAAAAATTTAAGTTGTAGATTTAGCTTCCCTTTGCCTCTGATGAGAACAACAACTATTTTGGAACTGCTGCCATTGCCTAATGCCACAATCAAAGAAAAGGCAAAAACTCTTTTTAAACAATTGGCAAATAAACATTACACAAAGGAATTTTTATTTGTAAATTTCCTACACGAATTTGAAATGAATGAAATTGACTACATTACAATGCTCTGATCGATATCGTCATGCAAAATTGTCATGCTAAAAAGAGACCCATCTGAGATTTGGATAAATGCATTTGCAAAGAAAGTACTTGGCCTATTGTATGCAAATATAGATACACAATTTATTTGGGACGCATATGTTGTTGCATCTTACTGTAGCTCATATATGAAAAAACAAGATAGAACATTGTCTCTTGCATTTCAGAAATTGTGACGCGAATGCACTGTTGCATACGATGAAAAAGTGCAATTTATACGCAAACTAGGAAATGCTCTACTTAACTATCAACAAATATTTAGCCGTCAAGCCATTCATATTATTCTTTCATTTCCATTGCACAAATGCTCAAGGAATACTATTTTCATCAATGCATCACCATTGGAAAGCCGAATCTACATGTTAAAAATCCCTAAGCTGGTGGCAAAAGAGCAAGATGATTTTGAAAATATCATGTGTGCATCTATAATATGCAACAACCTAAATCTCTAGACAATTTGTCTTTGGCTGAATACGTCGCTTTGTACTCTGGCAAAGCAAAGAAAATGCAAAGAAGAGAAACACCACAGATCATATGCTATGTAAGATACAACCACACATTGATCCTAAAAATTATTGCAGAGAAAAATTTATGATGTATGTGCCTTTCAGATGTAGTGAACAAAGCCTATTAGCTGGATATGAAACATGGAGTGCGGCATTCAATGAAAGCAAAGTATAAATTGCAAATCTCAAAAAAATGTTCACTGCATGAATTGTCCCTAAATGGGGTGACATAGATGAAGCTTCCACAAAAGCTGAAAATGATCACCTCCCAGCAATTGACATTGCAGAAGTGCTTGATGCAGATACAGAGGAAAATGACATGCAAAAATATGACATCGTGAATGACTTAAAGCAAATCAAAAATACAAAGCTCGAAGATTCTATTTGCAAAAAACTATTTTCTGTAATCACACACCCAATTCTTTTAAGCAATGAAGAATACTAAAAATTACAAAAATAGTTGAACAGACAACAACAGTCAATAATAAAGGACGTACTAATTACAAAAAGGCTTGCTCCAAAAAAATCATTGTACTTGTTCTTGACAGGAGGAGCTGGCATAGGGAAAACCTATACAGTAAAAATACTTTTTGAGGCAATGATTCAATACTATGATTAAAAAAACTATATAGTGATCCATTAAAGCCTAAAGGCATCATTATTGCTTCAACAGGAAAAGTTGAATTCAATGCAAGTGGCATCAATGCACATTCAATCTTTCAATTTCCATGCAACTCTTCGAAAATGCTACCTCTGGATTCAAACATAGTTGATGCCCTTAGCAAAAAATTGGAGCAAATGCAAGTACTTCTTATTGATGAAGTGTCATTGATTGGTTTGAAAATTCTTTACAACATTGACAAAAGACTTCGCCAAATAAAGCACACACCAACAACACCTTTTGGAAACATAGATATCATTTTTTGTGGTGATTTTTACCAGGCACAACCTGTGTGTGATACTTGGATATTTGAAGATCCAATAATAGATAAAGAGAAAATGCCATACACCTTTTGGACCGACAATGCCAAATGCTTTGAGCTACATAATGTAATTAGACAAACAAATGAACATTTCATTTCTAAACTTAATCATGCTAGAACTGGACAAAAAATAATCGGGGACATCCAATTTTTTAATACAATGTGCTATAAAGCACCTTCGAATGATCCATGATTTCCATACTTGTTTCATAGAAATACAACAGTCGAAATGCACAATAAAAAAATGTTAGACAGTTTACCAACAAAGCTTTGTGTTCTAGATTCAATTGATAAACAAGACATAGTAATTGATAACACTCAACGTCAACCTCCAAAATCATCATTGCCTGCCACAATTCTACTGAAGCAAGACATTTTGGTTGAGTTAATTGCTTCCAACATCAATACAGAGGATGGGATGGTCAATGGTGCAGTGGCATTTCCAAATTGTATACAACCATGCAAGAAGATATTGTTTGGGTGCAATTCAATGATTTAACTGTTGGCAAATTGCGTCGACTAAGGATGAAAAATCTATACATATATTTTATTATGCCTTCTTGGACACCCATAATGAGAATCATTAGAAAAGTCAAAATAGGTACAAAAATAGTGACCAGAGCACAGTTTCCTTTGCAACTTGCATGTGCATGGACTATCCATAGAGCATAGGGTTTGACAATGGACGCAATCACTTTTGACCCATGTAAAGTCTATTAGCATGGCCTTGTGTATACTACTTTATCACGTGTAAGAAACAATGAATCACTGTATCTGATGCATAGATTGCAAGAACAAAACTTCAGAGTCTCAAAAAAATTAAATAGTGAAATACAATGCCTAGTAGCATTTGCATAATGGAAACTACAGCACAGCCTTTTATCTATCTCTCTAGATCATTTTTTCATATGCTCTTTGAACACACGTGGCTTTGCACTACATGCCCAAGAAATAGCACACAACCATGATTTGTTGCAAGCAACTATCCTTTGCTTCCAAGAAATAAAACATAGTTTTCTTGACCATATTGACTTCCTTGACAAAACGTACCATTGCTATACAACAAATGGTATTCATGGGTTCCTAACATGCTCAAGAAAAATAGTTTTGGTGCAAGACTTTCAAAACTTTTCAACAAAATATCTAGAATCAATAACCATTGACCTATTGCACATGCATTATTTCTATGCACATCATAAATTTGTACGCAAGACCAAACACACCAGTTCATGATCTTCTCAATTTTTTACAGACTGCTATAACCTCACTGCCAGCTAATACAAAATTGATAATTTTCAAAGACTTCAACATTGACATGTTGCAATCAACAAGATCAAAGACACTTATTCTTGAATTTATGGAGCAATGTAAATTATCGCTGGTCATTGACAAGCCAACAACACATACCGACACTTTGTTGGATAATTTTTGGATACAAAGCATTGAAATTGATACTATCAAGTTCAGAGTGCTAGATACATATTGGTCAGACCATTTTGCAATATCCCTTCAGCTCTAGTCACTAGGCCAACCTCACAATTGCATTTGTCTCGAATTACCATCCTTTATGCACTGTTCTATTATCACTGCTCGACACTACTATACAAAATCAACATCAAAATTATGTAGGTGCAAAAGAATTTTTGCATCATTCTTTGTTCATACAGTCCATGTCTCTACACAGGTTAATTACTTGTCCATACCTCTGCCCATGCAGATCTATGCTTTGCCAATGTCTCTGGCCAAGACCATCAAGAATGTTGTTCCAAATCATTGATATGGTTGTGCACTTGCAACTCAACATATATTTGTTCTCAAACAGATTTGTTCTCACAGACAATATTGCTAGGGCTTTTCACACCACATGATTCTTTACTAGAAAAAATTTACAAAAAGTAAGTTTCCTGTCAATTCTACAACCACCTTCAACCACATCCACATAGTATTTACTTCACGGACATGATCCTTTTAAATTGATGTTGGACTTTATGCTATTGTTACTCGATTTTTCATTAATAGTATCTAGACTGGTTCGTTCAAGCTACTCACATAACTGGTTCTTTTTTGTACTTGTGTGCATTTCAGGTCTCCCTACTGTTCAAAAATAGTAGTATAAATCATACAGTTACATCTATCTTCCATGCTTATGATACTGCAAATTATTGGAAGGTTGTTTCGAAACAGGTTTGGTGTTATGCAAAATGTTGAAAAAAATAGCACATGATACATTTTTATTACAAAGATACTATAAAATCCAAAAAGTTATGCATCACAGCACCACATTTTACCAGAGGCTTGGAAATGGTTTTCCTATACATATCAAATTTTTAAATTCCAAACTACAGATTGGAAATATTATGTTATTTCATAGAACATAGATCTCATCATTTTCTAGCTTCTATCACAGCGTTCAAAACATCTAGAAATAGGTAAGCCCTACACATTTGGCAGGAACAAATTTCAAAAACATTTCAAATCTCATTAATGTCTTCCTCTCAGTTTCTCTTGTTACATGCTTGACAAAAATATCTCATTTGATATGTTTGCAGAGACACTTGGAAAACACAAACTAGTTCTCTTGCAAAACAAAAGATGCTTAGACAATTGAGAAAAAAGATGAAAAAAGGCAAGTACCTTATTCTGTTTGTTTTGCATATGATTTCTCTTTTTATATGCTTAATTAAAATTTAGTTATAGTTATTCTTCATATCACAATATGCAAATTCAAAACAACAACTGCAAAGCCTTCAACCATATTTGATATATACATGAAGCAAACAACTTTAGCATTTGAAGGTGAGGTCTTGGCTGTTTATGGGCTTGATATTACCACAACTCCTAGTACACCACCAAAACCACCAATTGCGCGTGTTGATTTATTTGACAGTCATGGTCAAATGACAATCACTGCAAACATCAACAACAAATTAATTGACACATTTTTTCCATTGTTTTCACTTGATACAAGTGTCCACCTCACGAACTTTGTGATTAGGAAAAAAACATAATATGAAAGAGGAGATGTTGATTACTCCCTTGTTTTGATTGCTAGGAGCACTGTTGAGCCCATTGAGAAAGTCTGTCAAGAACGTAGGTTGATTCCTGACACAACCATTTTGCAACTCATCCAATCAAATGACAACTTCTCTATTGGATCAATTGGCATTGTTGTTACTAGTCATTCCAAGCACCAACACAGTATGAGTTGCAAGTTAAAGATGGGGAGAACCAAGATGATTTTGCCAGTCCAAGATGTTTTGCACAAATCATGGAAATCGCATACGAAATTGAGCACTTTGCTTCCTGGAATCTATTAAAGATTTTATTCAGCTTGTTTCGCACAGGATAAAATTTCTAGTAGAATGCTTTACTGTTATAACTATTTCAATGTTGTTGAATTCTTAAACTCATTTCATTTGCAAACTTACATTTTGACAATTCTCTATCTTGCAACTTATAGTTCCCATTAGCCACACAAAGTTGTATGCAAGGATTCAATTGATCCTGGTAGCAACAAAAACTCCTTTCAAAATGTTCAAAAATATTGTTTGTTTTGGGCCTAAAGGCACAAATTTGATGAAAACAACATAGTCTAGTTTCATTGATGAACTCAATGATGCATCTACAAAGACATCCCTGGAACCATTGAAGACCTCAAACATGGAAGTATACATGTCAACCATTTAGCTTTTACACTATAACATAGATTTTTGTTCAAAAGAATTTGCCATATATGCCTTTCTATAGTCAAGTTTGTAAATAGTGCATTGCTAGTACTTATTGCTAATTGCATTTGCACTACCCTTGTAGGTGATAGGAACACTAAGACCTAAAAAATTTTACTTTCCCCATATGAACCAATCTGCATTTCATGTAGACAAAGAGTTTTCTTTACACATAGAACAGAAAATGATACTACACGGTGCACTGCATGTGGAGTTGACACAAGATTTGTATATGCCCACTTTATACAATATATTCTTCAGACAATAGAGGGAGTTGTGGACTGTTATTTGCACAAACAACAGCTCTGAAATAGTTTCCCCAAGCTAGTTGCGATTTCATTTGAAGAGTGCAAGAGAGACATGTCCACAGTAATGTTCTTGCTATGGAGATTTCAGCTACAAGGGACGTTCACCCTTGCAATGGATAATTGCATCATACGAATTGTAGTTGAAGCAAGTAGCAAAGCATCTCTAGTAACTTGACAACACATTTGCAATTTTGCATAGGTGTTTACATTGCACCGTTCTAATTTTAATTCTTATTCATTGATATCAAATCATGTAAACTGCAGTGTCATGAATATAATGCTCTTTGATTTTGAACTAAGATCAACGAAATGCAACGTTCCAGCATACAACAATGTCAATAAGAAAAATGTCTAGGAGTCTAATCTCCTTATATATTTAGGACACAACCGTCAAGAAAACAAATGTGTTAAATCCTTTATGAAAACTAATCTGATACTTTATTTCCAATTCCTTTATGCACCAAACAAGTTGACAGTCATATTTTCTTCCATTCCAAACATACATACTATACATATGAACAACTTTGCTTTCAATTTCATAAACAGCTACAATTTATGTTTTACTTTATTTTGACCTCTCCTATGCAAAATATAACTTGAAATTTGTTTATTGATCTTTTCCACCCAAAATACAGTACATATAAATTAGAGTGTTTGAAGTTTGAAAAGCAGTTATAAGTAAAGTTCCATGTATAATTCTCTTTTTTGTCTGCCCATCGTACTAATGCATGTTTGTGATATAAAAAAACTATACCGGTCGAACAATGCTTTTATGTGATATAAAAAATATTTGCAAAAAATGGTTGCCCGTTTTGGATACAATGTTTTGTTGGTTGACAAAATACTTCTCTATAGAAATGATTCTATCCTTCTTTCCACTACTCTTCCAAACAATCTAAGCTCTGATTTCGACATAGCATCAACATTAGATGTTTCTCCAAATAATTTTTTATCTAAAACAATGTTTGTAGGGTTCTTTGCAATGTCTTTTTGGAAAATTGAATCTTGTTTAAACAAATGTTAATACAAAAATTAGTAGAACAATGAGGGCATTTACACAGCACAAACATAGTACTTAGATTAGATCCACAAAACTTATATAGCACACTGAATGTGTTCGTATTATTCCACAGTAGATTATATTTACTGATTACATGCTTTTTGTCTTCAAAGACATTGCATCTTTATTCATGTCTTATTTTTATTGATTGTTAATGGGGAAAAAAGCAGATGTGTGTATCTTCTCAGACCCTTCTCGACATTGTTTTATAATTTATATGCTCTTGCAATTCATTAATAACTTATGATGTGAAGTCTCGACTAAGTTTAATATGACATTTTTATGTTCCTTGTTCAAATTCAATGCTCATTTGCTTTTCCTTGATTCTTACATGTTTTGTATCTAGAGTTGGTTTTGACACCTACAACACTGTCATCTCATGTGTTGTGTACTCAACTGTTCACCTTCTTTATTGACACTAGAATCTGTTAATTATCATGTATTCCATTTATATGCAGTTGCAATTGAGTAATGGATTTTACTATGAAGTCTTAAATCTGTCTCCATTTTATGGTTAATTTCTACTCAATGCGGTGATGCATAGCAAATGCACTTGACTTTATTAAATGAAAATGAATATTAGGTGTAAGTAAATGAAAAATTTCTTGGAATAAAATCATTAAATCTCTGTTTGTTGAAAGGATTTATAGTCTTCTACATTGTCATTTTATAAAGGCTTACATATTTGCATTTTATGGGTCAATGTCTGTTGTTTGTTGTCGTTTGCATTTTATGTGTTTATGTCTATTCTTTGCTATTCTTTATGGGTTAGTATTTGTTTCCGACTTAAATAGTTAATTGCATTTCAATTTATTGGATGGAGATGAGAATAGTTCATGTTTTCAATATTTCTTGGTTTTGAAGTTTTCATTCAGTTGACCAAAGTATTATTTGTGGTGTTTTCTCATTCACTTGGGTTGTCTCTGTGAGTGTAAATATGGGTTAACCTTTCTTGTCCGGTGGCTACTTTTATGGGTTGTTGTCTATTGTCGAGTTAAATACTTCACACCATGATTCAATAATGTGGATTTCCTTGCCATCCACAATAAAGAATGGAAGTAGCTAGGTGCACTTCAATTTATTGGGTGAAAATGAGAATTGTTCGTATTTGATGTGTTTCTTGGGCTTGAAGTTTAAATTCTGTCAAGCAAAGTGTTATTTGTGTTGTTTTCTCATTTTCTAAGGTTCTTTGTCGAAGTGTATTTATGGGTTGTTGTCTTCTCAGATTGGGTTCTGCACAAAGAACGAGGCTTTCATAAGTTCCAATATCAAATACACTGTCATTTCTTTTTCTTGTGCACACATTTCCTCATATTATTTAATGTTGATCAAATATGTTTCTCTTGACATGATTTTATGTCTACAGTATTGCAAGTGATCCATTGAGCAAATGTAAGTTCCTACACCTTTTTGCAATTTCGAACATATTTCAATTAATTATTTTATGCATTAATTATTCATCTCCTTACAATATTTATTGCAGATAAAGCCTTTGTTTGTTGGCAGGGTTTATGCCCATGGTAGTTGAACCAAAAAAACAAGCTACATGTAAGTTCCTCTATCCTTTACACTATCATTCTATTTTTTCTTGCATTTTTGCATTTTATGTGTTATTGCCTACTATTCCTACAGCACAAAAAGTACTTTGCTCAACAAAATTAAAACTTCAAAATCAAGAAATCTTAAAATTACAAACTATTCCCACTTTTATTCAATAAGTTGAAGTGCAACTAAGTGTTTAACTCCACAAAAAACACTAACTTGTAAAGGATAATGAAGGATACAGATTTACACACAAGATGCAAACAAAAAAAAACAATAGAAATTCACCCATACAATGCAAATATGTAAACCACTACAGAACAACACTGTAAAATACATACAACCTTATGACATTTCCTATTTGCTTTGATCTAATTTTCATTTTCATTCAATAGATTCAAGTGCAATTGCAACACATCGGTGCACACAATAAAAATTAACTATAAACATTGGAAATGTTTCATGGCTTCTACTCTTTTTTCATATGGCTATCCTCTCGCATTTGCTCTTTCTCTACATCAATAGCATTCTAATAACACGCTTATGCATACACAGTGTGCCAAATTTGTTTTATGTCAATAAACACTAATGCAACTCTTTTTAATGGCTTTTGCTATAAACTTCAAACCCTTGCAGTGTTTATTCAATTCCTTACGCTGCCCCTCAGAGAATGGGAACTACAAAAAATGTTGTTGCACTATTAGTTGGGTGTTCTTTACTGGCTTGCACAGATTGTTTGATGATGTACACATCTCTCTGTGTTCACGAGATCTATGTCTTATACGTTCGAAGAAAAAAAACTTGATTGTAGATTCATATCTCTACAAAATCCATGTCTACTGAGAAGGTTTATACATATCATATTCAAGGCCAAAAACAAGTGGTTTGTAAGTTCCTATATCTTGTTCGCACTCATTTTCTGCATTGTTTATTCGTTCGCTCAAAAAAACTAATCAGCATGAAAACTATATCTCCTGCCAGGAAAAATTTCTATCATGTTCGAAACGAGAAACAATATATTTGTAACTTTTAACATCATTTACAATGTTGTGTTCTACTTTTTCTTTTCTTTTTCCTATTTCACTGCCTTTATAGGAAACTATTTCCTGTTGAGTTCCAAAGTTAACACCATAATTCATCAATGCTTGCTTCTTTACTGCCAACAACTAACAAAGCATCTAATGGACTCAAATGCACTCCCCATCAATGGATTTAGGTATCAAGCTTTTGTCCTTCCTGCTCCCTCAGAAACACTAAAAAGGATATTTGTACCAATTTTTCCATTTTGACTATCTTCTATATTAAATAATTTCTCTTTCTCATATTTACATGTTTTATGCTTTCAACTATTGCTTGCATAAGTTGATTTCTACTTTTAATCTCTTCTTGCAGTTACCTATATCAGTGAAGTTCAATGAGGAGGCTCAGTTGATGTTGATTGATATCCAAACAATTATAATCACAATGAAGTTATCATTTCATTTCCACATACATCAAGTTCACTCATTCTATGTACATAAAACTATTTGGATTCACATCAATTATACATTATATTATTCATTGTAATCTATCATATATGATATTTCTTATACATGGTACTTATATGGGCATATATATTTTGATTTTGATACAAATACTTTATACCCATACAAAGTTCATTTGACTTCATTTTCATCATGGAAAGTACTATTTTCCTCGTGCTTTTCTTGTTCTCCTGATTTGTTTTAATAATACTAATGAATCTAATGAGCTTTGCCATTGGTAATATTTGATGGGTTTGTTGATGTGCTTATCTCCTCACATGCACTCTTTATCGTGACACTGTACAACATTGTATTCTTCTATACCCATTTATTAAATGAAAGTAAAATTTACAGTCAAGTAATTGGAAAGTTCTCGCATCTAAAAATGATTAAATCTATGTCTATTGTAGTGCGAGTGTAAAAAGAAGGTGTTCCTAAGACTATATATTAATAATTCAAAATTTGAACAAAAGAATTACAACTACCTAAATTTATACTTACTTTTCAACCATGTCTTATTAAAAAATTGGTAATAGTTAAATTATATTTCCAACAATGAATTTTCAGATCTTCTCAATAGTTGAGTGCATTAGCTTACTTTAAATTAAAAAGACATAGAATTATTAAAAAGTTACATTCTATTAGCAAGCTAATATATTTCTAAAAGAAAACATTATGTGTTTAGAATAGAGCATTGATTAGTTAAATGGTACAAATAAAGAACCAAAACACCTTCAATTTTAATTCATGGAACTAATAGTGATTCGTTTGTCTACGATAAATAATAAAATAATTTAATGAACAAATTAGTAAACATAAATGAAACAAGCCAAAATTATTTACATTTGCTGCAAAACTATTTAGTGCTTATCAAGCATTGACCTTAAATCAAATTAAACACAACAACAACAACAAAAAACTAGACTTATTTATTTTCAATAGTCAGCCAAAAAAATTAAGATAGTGCAAACTAACCTGTAATAGTATTGCTTGGTAACAACTTATTAAGTTTTACATTTAGCGCTCTTTGTGCATTGCATTTTTATCATACGTTTGCATATTTTATGATGCATTTTCAAATTTTAATTGAATAATTAAAAATGTAAGCATTTATTTTGTTACACCAATTGATCCAATTATTATTATTTAAATATATCAATATAGATATGAGTAGAATAATAATTACGCTTGTTAAGTTTAATTATATATATGCTTTCACCTCGCCTTGGTCAATCTTCAACTTTGGTCTAAATTGAATTCACTTGCACTCTGTTTTGAAGAAGAATCTTAATTAATGTTTTATGCTTCTTACTTTCACAATTGATAGATATTGCTTAATTTATTTTTTAAATGCATATTAAAATTAGTATCAACTTTCAAGAATAATTTGCAAATAATTTTTACATGTTTACAACAATTTGCTTGCAAAATTTATATTCACAGGCCTAATTTTCAAATACTTTGAACAACTTATACGAATGTATAAACTAATCTAAATAGCTTATGTTTAATTCAAGGAAAAATGACCATTTCTTTAAAATATCTTTCAAAAAGTCATTCTTCAAGTATTTTTTAGTTTTAGCTATTTCAAAAATAGATAGTATGCTTCCTACGGTTAAATAAGGAAATAAATATATATAACTATCATCTATAAATGAACTTTACACATATACATATGCATTTAAACATGCATATGTATAATAAATTGCTTGCATATCTCATGTTGTTTCAAGATCATTAATTGTTTCTTTATTGACTGCATAATTAATTATGGCTACTCAAGACGTACAACTTACAAAAATGAGTCATACATCTACCCACAACATCTGCCTACTCATCGCTTACAGTTACAAGACCAATTCTAAATGACGAACCAAGCTTCACAAAGGAAAAGATGAATAGTCGAGATCTATACTAACAAAACTTCTATCTTCTCATTGACTTATGCTATGAACAAACTGATTAGGACAACCTCCTTTTCATGTCGATAATATAATACGTTATTTGTCTGCCCTTTCTCCTTGATCAAACGTTCTTAATATTTTATTTTGTTGTTCAAAAGCACAACTACCTATGACTCAATTCCTCTACTCTTTCTTGTTATGTGGTGTACATATATAAGCACATATGTATGCATTTGTGTCTATATATGTATGTATATGTATGTGCAAATATATATATACACACATTCAAATAACTTGTTTTCCTATGCTATATCGTCATGCTTTATGCCATCCGTCCTAAGAACTATTCCACGTTATGCAAACACCTCTAACCACAACTATCATATCAACTTCAAATACCACAAACATAGTTTTTGCTCCCTTGCAGGGACTCCATCTCTTCAGAGCACTTATTTTGATATTAAGAAATGTCGATGGTTTATAGATCATCATGGTCTACAAGGATGGCATTGATGAATACATGAACTATATATTATAATGTGAACATCGATTGGACTTTAATGGTTCAAAATAAATATACATAATAAAGGGATAGGTTTTGAGGGGATGAAAAGATAGTCTTTAAATTTTGAATTAAAGTATGTTTGAATGATGTTTATTTTAAATATTGATATTTTAATAAAATTTAAAGAAGATTATAACTTTATAGGTCAATATCTTATTTGAATGTAATATATATAGAAATTATATTCATAAAATATAAATATAGTATCTTAAATCGAGTCTAGGTTTAAATAGGGATTTCTAAAGTAATTGTCCTTGTATTAGATCTTTGTTACCAGATTTTCACTTATAGCTCAATTAGGTAGAGCTTATCGATTTTTTATTGGAAGAAGAAAAGGTACATTTTAACCTCTCCTAAATTAGATTCAAGTGCATAAATGAAATAATTTAAAAGATTACATTTACAAATTACTGCATTTATATAGATGCATGTAACGTAGGAAAGATTGTACAAATATTTTTGAGAAAAGTAATCTTTATTAACAATGTAAATGTATAAGGTCTCACACAAGCCGTGAGACTAACTATTTTAAAATAGAAGAAAGAAAACATTATACATTTATAGATATTACTGAAAATGAATGCACATAAAAAGAAACAAAGACCAGTCATTGCCTAAATGACTGGTTCTAGTTGAGTTGTCTTGCATCTTGGTCAATCCTTCATTTGTCTTGCATCCAGTTGTCTTGTCCTTGCCGCTCCTAATTGCCTGCATCTGAGAGAGAAGCTTTTGTTAGAGAAATGAAAGGTCCTTAATCTTGATATGCACATACCTCTATAAACATACAATGTGATCTTAAAGTACATTAAAATAGTTAGCATCATCTGGATGATCAAAAAATACATGAAAATCAAACATATCTGCCACATGCACATGTTTTTCTAACTTGTTTGATTCATGTGCAGGTATAGGAAAAGTAATTTTGTTGTTTTAATTCATCTAATTACCGCACGTGGGATAAATGTGGCTCCCACAAGGGTTGAGCCCAGCGTGTTGCTTTGTATGCAAACTTTTGTGTCAGAACAACTTACATAAATGCATATATGTATTATTCCATGAGGATATAACATTCACATGTATATGTGTTTATGAGAACCATGTTGGGTTATAAGAGAGGTACAGTTATTTGTGACTGTGATAAGGAAATGTTGTAATTTCATCAAATGATGCTTGTCCAGTGACATAAAAGTGACAACCCTTTTAAAAGGCAGTAGGAAAATCATAAAGTTATCAAAAAGATATTAAGATATATCAGAAGCCAAACAGTGAAGCAAAGGTAGCATGATTTTTCCTATGCTTTTTGTGTCCTTTTCTTAAGGGTATTTTGTTGTCATGATAGTGTTTATCATAGTCCTGGGGAAAAGGGAAGATAACATAAAAGAGAGCTATCAGGTACTATTAAAATCTTTAGGATTTCATGATATTGAGTGAATATGAGTCATGAGAGGACAATAACTTCAAGATGAGACTATTTTATGGAATATAGAAGAAAATAATGGCATCAACTTCAAGGATACAAGAGGAACCTCATTCAAGGGCTATCATCACAGTTAATAATGAGGGACAACGAGCCATGAATGTCATGGGATCAACCTGTAGCAGCATTGGCAAATAGTTTCAATAGAATCTATACTTCACTTTTTTATTGAGACCCACTTGGGGTTTTATTGGGAAAATAACAAGAAATTAGTCGACTACAATGAGAATATCAAGCTACAGCCTCCTGTAGCAAAGCATGGTGAAACCCTCAAGCACATATGGAGGGAAACCAAAGGACTATGGCCTACAGAAAGAGAAAGAGCACATACAAAGCAAATATTTTTGAGGGTTTGAAGAAAAGAAAAGTTGTTTCCTGTAGCCTCATGGCCATGGCTATTAGAGGAAAGTAAAATAACAAATATAGAAGAAGATGTCATGTTTTCTTCAAAATAGATGCATGGACAACTAAAAATATGCATTTACTTTAATGCCTTTTATTGAGCTCATTTTGAGCTTTTATCAACAAGAAAAATCAAGAGAAGTGAAGAGCTCGATTGGTGAAGGGCTTACCTTTTTTTTGTTTTGAATGGAAAATACTCAATATGCCATGTTCAAGCTTTCCAGAGTTTATTCATTGGCGGCCTCGGATAGAAGGAAAATTCATCAAAGAAATAAACACAAAAAAATGCATCAGAAAACTAGTTAAAGCTACGGCCAGAGAGGCCAAAACAAGTAAAAAAATGAAGCTTACTATTCATTTTTGCTTCATAAATGACTTACCATTGTTGCGTTATGTAGATCTATAGAAGAAATGCCTCTTTTGTGCAAAAATCTATCATGGTTTCCTCCAGAAACTCCAGAAACCCTCACTCATGGCAGTGGCTTAGCTTCTTCAAGAAGCTTAATGAAGAGTGAAATGGGTATTTTCATTTTGGTATTCATTTTGTTCTTAGGGTTTGTAATGCCCTAAAATGTCGATGGCATTTTTATCATTCTTTTAACAAAAAACCAATGCCAACTAATATGCTTGCGGGTCCTCTCAATGGAGTATCATTTGCCTTAGGAAAATATTTCATACCTTTTGATATTATTTACAAACTTTGTAATGAAATACCACATCAAATTCTATGGTGAAAACTTTTGACAATTGGAGGCCACATCAGTTAGATTTTCTTCATGTTGCAGCACATACATTCCATTATTGTTCCTTGACTAAGTTTTATTTGCATATGATTTAATTGTAAAGAAAATGTCTTTAAGGTATAGTTATAAACCTTTAAGTAATTTTGTTACTCTTTAATGCAAAAGAGGATGACTTAGTCGATCAAGGAGAGGTAGTTATCAGTTGTGTTTGCAAGCATATAGGGGGTCTTGATGAGATTGTTACAAACATATGGAGAGCATCTAGGAGGTTTTTGTTGCCTTTGAGAGCTTTTTAGGGGTGGTTTCATGAGTCACTATGTTGGACCAAGTCAAACTTGACTTTTCCATCTATTTGGAGTTCATTTGGATGAAATCTAGTAGCTAAATTTTAGGCTTTTTGGAGGCTTACGAAAATGAATATTCTAGAGCCTTTTTTAGTGGAACCACTTGGGATTTGTTACTTATTGTTTTTGTAACTCATTTTTGAGGGAGTTCAAATTATGCAAATTGGAGACTTAGTGACTGTTTTCAATCCTTTGATACATAGTTTTGGCATTTTTTGTAACTCATGAGATATTGAATACAGATATTACCTTGCTCATTTCTGGTAATGGATTCCTTGCCTATTTGTTCTTCCACTTCAGTGTGTGTTTTATGATTTATCAAGCTGACTTGTAAACTTACTTAGTTTCCTTATAGATTTGTCTCATGCTTTTGTACCTTTGCTGCAAATAGTTTGTTTATACAGGTTACTGTTTGTGTCTAAAAAATACAACTACTTGATAATTGTGAAGTTTATCTTCCTTTTGTAAGTTGTAGTATTTGACCTTTCAGTGAAATATTTATGCATAAACATGTTGTAACAAGTTGTGCAAACTTTATTTCTACTAGATTAAAACCAAGTGTAGAGTTCTGAGTTTCATTGTCTCCCTTTTAGTTTGGTGTATCACTTTATGTTTTGCCTTTGCTTTTAGTTTTATTCATTTTAAGTTATCCTTCTCCCTTTTCCTCATAAATTCAGTAGTTTTAGGTGATATACAAACTAGTAGTCGGCCTCATCTGAAGATTCACTCCAATCATTAGGTTACCCACAACCTAGTAGGAGTGTTTCCATGTTTCTCCAGAAAGTTGAGTTATGCAACTTAGCAAGGGTGCATTTCTAAGAGATAACAATCTTAAAGATGGACATGCACATATATATAACCCAATATTTTTAATAATGTAAATAAAGAGATCAATATCAACATAAGAATAAACTTTATAAGTTATGGTGAAGGTATAATGTTAGATATACACATGGATTTTATTAAAGGCAAGATAATATTAAATCTCAAAACTTAAAAATTTCAAAGATAGGAAGGATTGATCATTAGGCTCTAATACCAAATGTGATGTCACTTTTCCTTGAAATTTATTTTAGTGTTAGTAGTGGATTTAGTGGATTAAATAATAGAATAAAGGTAATTTAAAAACTACAATATTATTAAAATGGATGTGAATAACCAATGCAGAGGATAATATGTGAGTTTATTAAGAAATTCCAAAATAGATGGTTAACATGATAAATTGAATACACATCCATATAATTCATATAAATTAACACCAAAATCATATATATATATATATACTATTCTCCATAAAATTTAGAATGAATAGTTTTTATACTTATCTAAATAATAACACTTGGAAAAGCCACTCTCACCCTAGGAAGATGTCAGTGGTACTAGATCTTGCCATGGAGCAGTTTGGGAGAGATAAGCGGACTTCACCACCCTACATGAGTGCTAGTTCGGCTAGAATAATACTCAACACCGTACACAACATGCTCTAGATTAATTACTCAACATGTACACAACATGCTCCAAAGTAATTAGTCAACATGTAAACCATGCCCTAGCCAAGACCGTCTTGAGTGCACCCTCTTGTACCCTAGGTTGGACACATACTATGGATGTGCCTCCTTCTTTGTCCTGCCCATAGCTCACCAACCACTTCCATCTTCCTTGAATTTTCTCCATGCTTGAATTCCTTTCCAAGTATCACATAAATGCTTTATATGAACCTTAAGGGGTGGTTTCCAAATGATCACACCCTTTCACAAAGGTTGCCTCTAATAATTATTTAAATAAATAATTATTCTTCCCCTTTTTAAAAAAAGGTATTTATACATATTCTTTATTAATATATCTTTAACCAAACTATCATAATATCCTTTATTTTTATATCTCCCTTTTTAATTTTTGAAGGGTTATTTCATAACTTTTTCTTCTCTCGGGGAAAAAGTCACATAATAGAAAAGGTATATCTTCATGGAAAGAGTGTAGTCTTATTCCAAAATGAATAAAGTTTTGTAATTGTGTTTCATTCTAACTACTTTTATGATACCTAATATAAATGCACAAATGGTTGTGCAATTAAAATTCAAACTATTAATCATATTGTGTATTCCTTTGACCCCTCTACTTAGAATCTTGTGTTAGATGCACAAGACAACTAAGGGGGGGTGGATCAGTTGTACATTAAAACATTCTATCTCTCATTATCATTTAAACCTTTATCAATCTTTAAACCCTTGTCATGTATTAGCAAAATGTAAACATATGAAATAGTAATGCAAACACATCCAAACACATAAGAACACCAAATTTATGTGGAAAACCAAAGAAGAAGAAAACCATAGTGAGGAATAACTCATATATATATGAATTGCAACATCGAATATAAGTAGGCTCACTGCCAAGGTCTCATTTCCCAGAAAAAGAAGAAAGGCTCATTGCCAGAAGGACTCACTATCCTGAAGAAAGAAGAATAGAAGAAGACTATTACAAAGAGATTCACTATCTCAAGGCAACAAGAGAAATCCACTAGTACAAATTTATGCCATCCCAACCTTCGGCTCACTGCCTCCAACAACTTCAAGCACACTGAATTTTAAACACATTTTTCTCACTACATCTAAAAGTCATAAGCATTTAAGCTCACACTCATATCACTACTCTTGATCACATTCACATCTCTTGCATCACACACACTCTGCTCAACATCTCCAACAACTCACCTTACATTTATACCATCCACAACGTAAACAATCTCAATTAGGTCAACCTTAATGAAATATGCACCTCAAATGTGCAACATCAAAATAGGTTGGCACAAAACACTTCCACGGCGGAAAGAAGTGAATGCAAACCATGCCAATGTTTAACAAGGAACCAAATATACATCATCACACTACTCAACACATTCACAATCTATGAAAACCTCTATAATTAGCTCACCACATTGATCGAACCTGCACTAACACTAAGAAGCAACCATATACACGCCTTTATAATTTTGGAAACATCTCATGAACCACACAAAAACACTCCACAACATCCAAGAATATTCCACATCATCAGAATATTCAACACCATTGATGCAATCACCGAAAATTGAAGAACATTTTCATTTTATGCAACCAGACACACTAGCATAGACATACAACTCACTAACCAACCTTGCAAAACACCTCTACACCTGAAACCTCAAGGGAAAGTAGATACAAATAATATAAGCACATTCCCAAATTTGCAAGATAAGAAACCTCAATGCAGAGAAATTCAGAGCAATCTCATTTCTCCCAGACAACCTTCTTCACAAGCAAATACTCTATCAAACACATCTTCCACTGTTGCACGATCCAAAACCTTAAACTCTAGATATAACACCTATAAACACCTCTAATCACCATCCAAACTACACAGTAAAATTTTCAACCATGAAGAAATACAGAGCACAACACTAAACACACCTTTATCACACTGCACTCTTTTATTCAAATTTTCTCAAAAGCACTTGGAAAACAAGTGAACCAACTATATAAACAACACTACAAACACCTCTTCAACACATCTACAAAATATTCAACACTTCTCATCATGAATACACTAGAGGTTGACATCAAACCATGATATAGATAACAACATAGTGCAATAGCAACACCAACACTCTCCATGACATCAATCCACAACATATCAACGCTACCAGTAGTCTTTCAACATAACACCAATAATATTCCAACATTGTGTTGATACTAATGACAAAACCAACAAATTTCTCACAACCTCCCCCTTTGTCATTGATGGCAACACCAACTCTCTAAAAAACCATCAACAACAAAAGCAACCAACAACAACTCTACAACAAGTAGCACTCCCCCTGACTGGGGCATCTCTTACTCTTCACACTCTCTCCCCCTATTTTTTCTAGACCATACTCTCTTTTGCACTATGGTTTTTCAACCATTATAACTCTCTCACCCTTTGACATCGATGGAAAAGGGCCATGAACTCATTCAACTCTCTTTCTTGCACACTTTACATTTTTCACTGCAATTTCTCTCTTTTGCATTGAAATATTTTTCTCTCCTCCTCATACAACACTCAAATGGAAACACTTTTAACTTCCACACATCATCTACATATAAATTTTCTTTTTTGTTCTTCCCCTTTGACATCTACACCACTTTAGACAACACTTGCAACACCAGCAAGTAATTGTTCTCTCTCTAAACTGCACTCACTTTTTTGCACACTCCCCCTTAGGGGAAAAAGATATGCTCTATCTAACTACACCAAACAAAAATACCACTACCTTCTCCCCCTAAGAGGTATCCTTCAGCTTTAGTCTAGGACTAAGAATGTATCTTGAAATGATTCCTGGAAAAATGCATTAACTTATGCATCTATTTGTAAGAAGGAGAGGCAATAACCCCAAAATTCTACTGGAGATATTCAAAAGTATCTTTTGGAAGAGCCTTTATAAAGATATCTACAAATTGGTTTTTTTTAGGTACATACTCTAGCTTCACCTCATTCTCTGCAATATTCTCTCTTAGAAAGTGATACCAGATAGAGATATGTTTTATTCTTGAATGCATTACCGGGTTATTTGAGATATTGATAGCACTTGTATTATCACATAAGATATAAATAGGTTCATAATGTGATACTCTGATATCCTTTATTGTCTACTTCATCCACAACACCTGTGTACAACATGATGTTGCTACAATTTACTCTGCTTCTATAGTATATAATGGCATTGAATCCTGCTTCTTACTCAACCATGAAACTAGTTTGCTTCCAAGAAAGAAAGCACCACCACGTGTACTTCTTATGTCATCTATACAACCAACCCAATCTATATTTGTATATGCACTCACGGAGAAATTAGTATCCCTATGATACCATAAACCATAATCTGGAGTGCCCTTCAAGTATCTAAATACCATCTTTACTGTTGCAACATGAGATTCTTTGGGATCTTCTTGAAATCTTGCCACAAGACAAACTGAATGCATGATATATGGTCTAGTAGCAGTTAGGTATAACAATCCACCAATCATTGATATATACTTGCTTTGATATGTCTTAAGAGATTTATCATTCTTTCTCAACTTGTAACCAATAAACATAGGAGTACGTATCGGTTTAGAATCCTCCATTCCAAACTTCTTAACATTTCCTTAACATACTTTGACTATGAAATGAAAATACCTTTCTTTGATTAACTAATTTGTAACCCAATGAAGAAATTCATCTCCCCACACATTGACATCTCAAACTCTTTTTGCATCTCTTCTGCAAATCTCTTGCACATACCTTCATTTTCCCCAAATATATTCATAAACATAAACCACCACAATCAAGATTTGTTCTCCTTCAACTTTGAAGTATAGATTGCTATCTGTACTAACTTTTCTGAATCCTTGCTACAACAAGTATCTATCCAATCTTGCATACCAAGCTCTAGGAGCTTGTTTGAGTCCACACAACACTTTCTTCAATCTACAGAACATATCAACATCATCTGATAATTGAAAACCTTTCAGTTGTTTAATTTAAACATCTTCTTCCAACTCACCATTCAAGAATGAAGACTTCACATCCATCTGATATACTTTGAATTTTTTATGTGCTGCAAAAGCTAGAAATGTCCTAATACCTTCCATTCTTGCCACCAGAGCAAATGTCTCCTCGAAATATATTCCTTCCACTTGTGAGTAGCCCTTACACACAAGTTTTGACAACTTTTCCCTCCTCATTCAATTTGTTCCCAAAAACCCACTTAGTTCCTATCACATTCTTATTTGTAGGTCTTGGGACTAGTTCCCAAGTCAGTTTCTTCTCAATTTTCTCTAACTCTTCTTTCATAGCTTTAATTCAATTCTCATCTTTATATTCTTAATATAAAGCATAATCTTCTTTCAGTATATCAAATAACACAAATTGGTAAATCCATTGAGTTTACTCTAGATTCAGTCTTCATTCATGATTTATATACCAAACAACTTATTGTAGTGGGTAGGGCCAATCATCAAGAAAAGATCTATTACTTTTCTCATTTTGTTTATGATGGTGAATGTTCTAGGGTTCACTATCCTAGATCCAGTGTAGCTAGTAATTAACATGATGGTTTTGGTGGATGGTTGAACCTCGCTATTCATCAGTCATGTAATGAGGTTTCATCATCTCCTGCTTCTTCAGATTTGAGCAAGACTTCATATAGGCACGATACTTTTGGTTTTCCAAATTTTTCTTTGCAGGTTGGTTTCATGATAGGTATATCAAATTTGGTGTGTCATACTTATTCAATAGATTTGGAGGACTTGTTCAAGAGGAGGTTTCTCTCCTCTTTGATCATTCATCTTTGGAGGCTTCTCTTGAGTCTTCACATTCTTTTCCTTCTTCCTTGATTGGGGTCACACCTAATTTTGTTGAGATATCTTCAGAGGCTCTTCATCCATCTTCAAAGATTTCATTCTTGAGGCTTCTTCCCTCTTGCTTCTTCATAGAGATGAGGTTTCTTTAGCATTAATCATTGGATCCTTTTCTCCTCAAGGGGATATATATTGTTTGCAAGCATTGGATTCTCTTTTGTCTTCAAACTTTCTTTAGTGGTTTTGGAGCTTCTTCATTACGGGGGGCTATGTGGTCTCTTTCTTTCCCTCTTATGGGGGGAATTTTTAATGTATATATGGGATGGATGGTGTAATTTGGGGGTATCATGGAGTCCTCCATCCTTCTCCATTTGATTTTTTATTTTCTCTCTTTTTGAGCGGAGTTTTATCCCATTGGGTTTTCTCCTTTTCTTTATTTGTGACATTTCATTTGTATTTGTACATGGGTACCTAAAATGGCCTAGTAGTTGAGACCCATCTTTGCATCATTTGCATAATAATCTTCTCCCTAATTTGCACTTAAGGAGGGATGTTGGTGTGAATATAAAGTCTTGTACCTATTAATTTATCTTACTAGGGACTTAGGGGACTTATTCACATGTTAAGTTTACTTAGGATATAAGATTCTTTCTAGAAGTCTTAGTTGGCTTTTCTAGAACTTATCTAGCTTTTATGTTGATTCCTAGGTAGTTAGACCTTGTTAGTTGTCATGTGTCATAGGATTAAGATGCATGTCACAATCATGTTCAATCCTATTCCTCACCTTACCCATATAAGGAAGGTCATTATACTCATATGTAATATACTTCATACCTCATCATCATTTTGATAGGTCTTAATATCAAGAAAGCTCATATTATTGCATACTCTCTTGTAGAAGGTTTTCATTTTTTTATAGGTGGTCTTGGGTGTTGAGCTAATATTCAGCTCTTACATTCATAATATCTCTAGCAGTTTCAGTAAGCGAAAAACTAGTAAGTAAATTCAAACTATCTCCACATATTTTGACATTAAGGGGTATAGTTTTCTAGTTTGTCAAACTCGGAAAGTGAAATAGGGCTATAAAAAGGGTAGAGATTGTGTAAAATTTTAAAAGAAGTATTCTTCAAAGTTATAAAGTTTTAAAGCCCTAGTTTTATAAATACTAAAACCCTTGAAGAGAAATCATGGTTGGAATGTCAATGGGTGTGAAGAGGGGATTGGATGATGACATCATGACATGATCTCCTAGATCATCCAAGAGACCTAGAATGGCACATGGGTTAAGAATTATGGCCAATAGGGTTATTGAAAAGAACAAGAATTGTAGAGACCCCATCATTTTAATTCAAGGGTATAACCTTTTCAAGCACACCATCAAAAAAATATCTAACTGACAAACCAATTTGTAATATCTAGAGATTTGGGTTGGAAAGGTTGGTGGTGTCAAATATATTCATCAATGTTGACCTAATCAAATGGATTGCATAGACTTACAACCTTGAGAAGAGGGAATTGTTAACCAGGTGGAAAATTCTTGGTGCACTTGGATGGAAGCTACATTTGCAATGTGTTTAATTTAAACAGTAATGCCCAATTACCAATAGATTTGGGAGCCTTGACTAAAGAATATTAGAGATACCAAGATAACTATAGGGTGAAATGGTTTCCATGCTTCAGGCCTAGAGAGCCTAACATAGAATTGAGAAGGTTTGCTAGTGGAGAGATAGAGCCTTTTAGCTATGATATTTTTGAAGATTACTTTGTGAAAACATACTTCTCACTTTGTCAAGTGTTGGACCTAGATTTCAAGATTCAGATACCAATGAATCTAATGGTGTTGTTTTTTAATATCTAGAGTAGAGATGTGAATAAGCCCTATGACTATGTTGGCTATATTGTGGATGAAATCCAAAAATCCTTAAGCTCTATTAAGGAAGATAATATAATAGTCCACTTCAAATGGTATTCTTTGATGTGCCATATCATTTTGTTTAGTGGGATAGATATTTGGTCCCCACACATGCATATCAAGGCTTTAGATGAGCAAAAAAGAGTTTTTCCAGTGCAAGAATAGACTTACATTTGGGACAAGGACTGTGAGAAGTCCAATTATTTGATTTTTGGAGAATGCTTTCTCAAGGAATTTCTCATAAACTTTGGTCAGCCTATAGATTGGAGGTTGTCAAAGGAGGTGAGGAGATTTTTCAGACCAAGGGACCTTATCCCAGAGGCAAGGATAAAACATAACTAGGGTGATTGGTTTTTCTACTTTGATGTTATAGTAATAAGAGTATATGGATCCCCAGTACCACCACATGTGCTTCCCAAGAATGTTCCTGATCGAATTGCCTTTCTAGAGATCATATGGTAGTTGAATGAGTCTGATAAGACTCACTTCAGAAACAACAAGAATCATGTCGTCCTCCCCTCTATTATTGTATTTTTAAATTTTCAAGTCAATAAAGGGAAGTGTTGCAAGTATGAAGTCATTGATGTCAGCAGGAAGTCTACTAACTGGTGTTGTCATTGATGTCAACCATGGGATGAAGATTTTGAGGATATTGAGAAAATTGTGAAAAATAGGAAAATAGTTTGTGCATGTGTAGTTGATACTTTGATGAAGTGTTGTGAGTACATGGAGCTATCTTTTGAAGATTCTGAAGGTGAGTTGGAATGAAGCAATGATCTGAGATGATGTCTCTGGTACTTGGTTTCTAAGTGATTTTGAGAAAATTTGATAAACAGAGTAAATTATGTTGTGCAAGTGTTCATAGTGTGCTCTGGTATTGTGCTCCACATTCTTTCTATGTTGATTCTATGCCTATGTGGATCTTACGGGTTATTCAAGGTTGTTAGAGGTTGTTATATTCAGAATTTGGGTTTTTGGATTATTGTACAACGTGAGATATTTTCACCAGTGTGTGAACTGGTGGGGAAAAAAGGGTTTGAGGCAGCTGAATTGAGAGGTTACAACATACAAACATAGTGGAAGTGGTGTAGTTTGGGTGGTAGAAAAAAAATTGAACAAGAACAAAGTAGGAAGAGGATGTTGTAATGGTTGAGATAGACTCTGAATTGAAGGGGAATTCCCTTAGAAATGTAAATACACTGGTTGCACGGTCTTGGAACTATAAAAGCACCTCTGAATCTGATTCAGAGGATATTTTTGTAGCAAATAAAATGAGAAGGAGATCCCAAAAAGCCCTGATTCAAAGGGTTATAAATACACCAGTACAATGGGGGATGACAGTTATTGGGAAAAGATGAAGAACTTTTTATGGAAGAAAGGAATATTGGTAAAAACTAAAGGAAGCAACTGAAAAAAATAAAACAATTGAAAGAATTGTTTAGAGCACATCAAAAAAGGGACAGTGAAAGGGATGTAAAAATTAAAGAATTAGAGGAGAAGCTCTATAAATTTGAGCATGGGTTTAAATTAGAGGCACTTGCACAAGTTGCTATGGTTGAAGCAGGAAACAAGGAACTAGTATCTCAAGGCCCAACTCCTCAGGTTAGAACCCCCACTAGGCCAACTGTGGTATCCTTGGGTGTGGAATTATGGAAAAGAACCCAAGAATTCTCTTAAACGAAGAAGGATTGGGAGAAAGAAAAAATGGAATTGATATGCAATCACACCAGGGAACTTGCACAACAAGAAACCGAGGTGAAAAATCTGAAAGTGAAAATTGAGATGATGGTAGATAAAACAACGCAGTTGTTGAAATACAGACCACCTGCCAGGGTCTATGCATTATTTTTGCAAGAAAATTATTTGTGTTTTCAATTTAATCAGTTGATTAGTGATTTACCAATTTCCATGAATAAGAAATTTATGTTTTTAGATACTTTATTTGATTCTACACCAGACATGCAAGACCGGTTATGTGAGCTTTACTTGCATAACTTTGTTCTCTCAGATGAGACTAAATAGAATCCACTAATGTTTGTGGGAGACGTGCAAATTAGAGCTTTAGCCTCCTACATCAGAAATGAACAACAAAGGGGTGAAATTTTACAAGAATACAACGAAGAGGAAAAATCTAATGCTTTGTAGCTCCAAAAGGAGTCAATGAATCCCCATGCAGTCATAGATCAATGGTTAGAACTCTTGGATTACAAAAGTGCAGGAAGAAAGATAATGAGTATCAGAGAACATGATTATATGAGAATGGATAAATTAGCTACATGACCCATTAATAAATCCTTCAAGTCTATACAAAAGAAATGGGAAGAGCTAACCCTCGATTTGAAGAAAAAGGATCCACACTTCCTATATAATTGTGTAGCCATTGTCAGAAGATCTCATAAATACATAGACATTGCCAGAGATAATGGACTTAGATGGTTCCCACTTACCTTTCATCCACATATTCTCCTCTTCCACATTGGATAGGGAAGAAGAGTGGGGAAAAGGAAGCAATAGAGAATATCAGGTTGGCAAAGCTTTCATGTTACCGAGGCTACTATCTGAGACAGAAAAAGGGAGTTGATATTGTAGCATATTTTAGGGAAATAGCTCTATAGTATAAACTTTGGCCTTAAAAGTTGCTTGAGGACAAGCAAATAGTCTAGTTGGGGGAATGATGAGCCTAGATAATAGCTAGTTTTCTTCCATTTAGTTTATTTCTTTTAACATTTCAAGCTGCTAAGTTTACAAAAACTCCTGAACCTTATACACCTTTTTATATCTTTTATGTCTTTCATGCATCTTAAAGCAGACTTTAATATGTGGAAATATAATTATGATATGATGGTATTTGTATGTATGGATGTGTGAATGTTCATGAAATTTACTATGATTTTATATTTAATTCATGGTTGTTAATGATATGTATACTTTAGATGAAGCTAACCTCTTGCAACCAAAACTGTAGCCCGCAGCAATTGGGTTTCCAACCCATAGTAAAGGGATCACAGACAATCACAGGGGGGAGTCCAAAATGTTGAACACGTGATAGCTCAAGGAAGTATAGAAGGTGACCATTGAAATGGTCAAACATGAGTCATCAAATCACTGAACAAGATGATAGGCAGAAGGAGTCTACTTTGATCAAGAAAGCCATGACGTGATAGTTTTCATGGAGCACATCTTTATCAAACTGTTAGGGCAGAGTTTTACTTTTACTTCTCTTCTTTTGTCTATTTTAATTATGGTTTTCAGTTATAAAGACTAGTTCACTCCCTATTAGAAGGAGAGTGGATATATACATTTAAATTTTGTTTTTAGTCCTTGTGTGAATAAAACTCCTCTCACGCCTATATATTGGGATTGGTGGTTGAGGAGAAAATCTAGTTCGGGATATAGTTGCTAGTTCTAGAAATTTTGTTTTATTAGACAATACTTCATTATTAGTTTTTTTGTTAATTAAGTTGCAATGGATATGTACTTCTGAATGGAAATTTATAAAAGATTCTTGTCATACTATAAGAAGTTCAATTTTTATGCAATAAAGGAGTTTTAGTTTACTGTCATGATTGGTTGATCCAATAGTGTATATTTGATTTCTCCTGTGGGCACAACAACTCGAGCAAGGGCCACTCGAGGTACTGTTAACCCACTTTGTTTTTTGTTATTAGACTAGATGTTATATTACTACATTTATTTCATATAACTTTCAATTATATGCATGTAAATGATATCTTGTATCATGAATTACATTTTGTAATGTTTCCTTGAATTATTCTTTGGAGAAGTTAAGCAATTAGGAGTCAGAGTCAATAGTTCATTCTTAATAGTTGAAAGTTACAGTATTAAGTCAAAGGTACTCGTAGCATAAGCAACATATTATATTATTTCCCCTATTTTGCAATTTAACGCTTTATTTCCCTTTTACATCCTTTACTTTTTTTTATACAAGTTTAAACCACCTATACCCATTGATATAAACCATGTAGAGTCCATGAGTGCACATATAGTGCTAGCATCATCAAAAGCTTACGAAGTCCTGATTGATAATTAAATGAAGCCTTTGTGAGGGTTTGGTGAACTATTTAGTAAGGAACCTCTCCTCTAAATTATGTGTCTACCCATACAACAAGTTGACTAAACATTAGAAAGACCTTACACAACTCCTAGTTATAAAATTCCATTTGGTTCATTATTTGGTTCATCGTAAGAAGATTCCATTATGAGTTAAAAGGTTCACTAATTACCCAACTATTAGTTGCCTATCATTCTCACACACACATGAACGTACATAAACAAGAAATATAAACATTCTATAAGTCACAAGATATAACTATTTACAATGACTTGTCTTATTAGAGTGGACAAGGATGTATTTTTAGAGAATTTTTATGATAATACGTTTATTATAATGGTTATTTCATTGAGACAACATTTATGATCCATATGATTCAAGATGATCATTACACAGTTTACATAGTATTTTAATAAGAGGAATTAATTTCAATAATACATGGTTTCATATCATATTTGGACACATAATATGGGGTTGCACTCATTGATTAGATAGCCTTACCTATCTCTCTTCCTATTGGCCACAATTTAGACTTTCCTTTCCTTTCTTCACTATCTAGTTATATCATGTCATTTTTATGTTCCTAGTTAGCATGTAGAACACAAAGACACCTTTAGCGATGTATGTTGACACAATTGGTTTCAAATACAAGTTTAATTGTTCATTTCATGTTTTCCTTGTGTTTTGAATCATTTCTACTTTGGCCTTTTGCTTATGTCATGTGTGTTGTGATCCCCCTTCCATATTCTTCCATTTACCTTGTATGTCCTTACACTTTGGCCTTTTATTTATTTCATGTTTTTTGTGCATCTCTTAATCTCATTTTATCTCCTATATTATATCTCATGCCTTATTTCCCTACTGAAGGGAGCCTTTTTTTTCTATTTTTAGGTCTTATGATTTCTTATGTTGCTTAGTTAGCTCCTTAATTTCCTATATACCATGTTTAACTCCAATGCTTTCATATGTTTCATAATGTATGGTTGTTCCTATGTTTATTTTGTTTCATGATTACGACGTCTATCTCTTATGCTATTTACATGTCATTCTTATTATGATGTCCCAAATGTTTGCATATACTAATTACTGTGCTTTTTCTTACATGGTTCTTTTAGGCTCACATGTCTATATGCCTACAATCCTTACTATGATTATACATTATGAGTAAATGTTATAATCTTTATCATGCTCACATCCTTTGCATCTTATGCATGGTTACATGATCCTTATCTAGCATTTATGGTTACCATTATTTACCTTTAATGGGGACAACATTAGAGGGCACCTTATCTTTATTTTGTTATATTTACTTTGATTGTCACATATTGTCTATATCCTTACATATTTATCTCATATCTATTGCATGATATGCTTATTGCCCCTTACACAATGTTATCTATTATTTTCATGACATGTTTATTATGTCTTATATACAATGTTATCTTTGATAGTGATTTACATGATGTTATCATTTTTCCCTTATGTTTGTTTCCTTATGTCCTTAGTACACAACTATTTAGAGGAGAATATATACTATCATTGAGATCTCTTCATGGTTATTATTACAATTATGCATTTATGATAGTTATGGCCATTTTTTGGTACAACATATAACCTCATTACCGTATCCAAATAGAACATACTTTTGCAAAATCAAAGACCTTACCATACTATCTATAAAGTTATATTATGTTTTAATTGACCAAAATCTTTTATCAACAACAATTGTCTAATATATTTTAAATTATAACATCATACAAATAAACTTCTAATACTTACACAATAATATTTTCATCAAATTTAAAATTAAATACCTAATAATTTATTTTATTTTCACATCTATTATAATTTTAATATTATAATCCTTACACTTTTACCCAAATAATTGGGTTAACAATTTAATGAGACTAAATTGTTTATGTGAGTGTACGGGGATTTGATGATGAAAGCGACAGGAATTTGAATAATTGGAATCCAACAGAGAAAATGGAAGCTTTTAATGCATGTCATGAGAGCGACAATGGAAAATTGAAACGAAGGGGGCAAAAATAGGCCCGCGCCTGATCAAATATGATTGGTTTATTGATTTCTACAATGGACTATAATAAACACCACTTTTAAAAATTAAAAAAAATAATTAAATTGATTTTAATGTTTTTATTATATTAAGGATTTGAATTTGGTCAATATTACGTTTGTAGTGGAATAAATGGTATTTAGATTGTTTAGTAAAAATAAAATTCAAATTTTTGTGGTAGTCATTTTTAAATATAATACTTTATTTTATGTATAGTATTTATGTTATTTTATTTAAATAATTAAAAAAAAATCATATAATAATGTTATTTAAAAATAAATAAATTATGATATATTTAATTAATTTATGTTTAAATTGAAATGATTAATCATTATATTTTAAATTAATAAATTGAGATTGATTAATGTACATTAAAATTGATATAAAATAATTAAAACAATTGAAATAAAATCAGGGCTTATGTAGAAATCGATGTGTTGTCGATGTTGAGATATTGCAAGAGTAATTTAGAAATTAGAATTTGGAACTAGATTAATGATTAAGTGCTTGTGACAAAGGAATCCTAAGTTTTTTTTTATGATGAGATAAGGCAACAACTATATGGTCCATTGACACCTTTTATTAGTGTGGTTATGTTCATTACATAGTCTACAAAACATGTTTATCACTATGGATAAATGTGTTTGAGAAAATGAATGTTGAAAACTCCTTTAGGAGTTTGCTATGTATAGAGGGAAGATGTTTAGAATTTTTTTATGATAGTCAAGCCCCAAGAAAATCGATATGACAAGATCAAAATAGAAAAATTTAGAACAATAGATGTTGATTAGATTGCGACTGATCAAATATGGGTTGTGAATGTGTAATTATATGATAATATTTCAATCATTAAGTGGCCTAGGATGGTGATTTTAAATGCAAGTCTTAGACACACAATTTGAAACTTTGTGTACATATGTCAACGAATACTAGTCACATCCTATGATGGAACCAAAAATAGATTAATGACACCTTGCCTACTTGCTCATGGCTATGGTTGCAAGCCTGCTAACCCTCCTCTTGTTGGTCTTGTTATGCCTTGCATAACCACCCCATCTTTTTCCTTGGTCAAAATGGGTCTCCCTTTTGTGTTTTGGTCCTTCGTTGATTTTCAAACAAAGTTTGGAGTCTTTTGTTTCCAACACTTTGTTTTTCTTTGGTTTAATTTGTCTTTATCGGGGCCGGAACCAAATCGGGTTCTGAAACTTCTTTCAAAAATTGTTCCTATCCCTGTCTTGATAGTCTTTCTTTTTAAACCTTTTTGTTTTGTCTTTATCAGAGCCGGAGCCAGAGTGGAAGTTAAGTCGATATTTATTCAAAATTGCAAAATCAAAATCCATCCTGTCTCCGCCTCCACTTTTTGAACCTTTGTTTTAGATTAAGTTTTATGTTTTTGGTCTTTTTGTTTTACTTTTGTGTTTGGTTTTGTTTTATGCTTTGTCGGCGGAACCGGACCCGGAACGGGAACAAACTTGGGAAATTACTCAAGTTTCCAAATCTGTTTTCATTCTGATTCCACTCCTGCTATTCCTTGGTCGTTGACTTTTTACTGAAGTCGCACTACAGTGAAGTATTTGTTCTTCTCCAGTTCTGACTCCGCTTAACTGTATTTAATGCGTTAATGACAACTGCCATGCGTAGGTAGAAACTCTGAATTTTACCTTGATTAGGGATTAAACGGGTTATTATTATCATTGTTAAGAAATCAAAGAGCGAAGTAGAGCAGCTGTGGAGTTTTTTTGAGTGAATCGATTGAAAGCGGAATAGATAATTGCTTGCGGATTTCTTAAGAAGGTTTCCCAAGTTTTGCGTTCAAGGTAGGGTTCCTATTCTCATTTTTCTTTTGTTTACTTTCATGTTCTCTGTTTGTGTTTGATCGTTTTGATTTTGGGCAAGTTTGCTATCTCGATATGTTTGTGTGTTTGTTTTTCTTTCTTTGTTTATTACTGTTCTTGATTTTGTTTTGGCTTGCGTTTCTAGTTTTCAGTGGGTTAGGGCACGGTCGTTTTCATGTTTTGTCGTGATAGCATCGTGTTGTGTTGTTTTTTTAAACGTGTAGATTTAATTAGGGTTCACAAGTAAGATAGATTAAGTTCAAGTTTTACAGTGAGTTAGGGTTGATAGAATCTTGTTTTTACTTAGATTTTTGTCGTGCGTTCGTCTGGTTAAAATAGAGGGGTTAAATTCGTGCCCTAGTTTTTATATTACGTTTTCTAGATTAGGGTTTTATGCATTTTTGTGATCGCATTTAAAATGATTAAATATGATGCCCTAAAATATAGTCGCCCCCACAGTAATATGGGCATGGTCCTTTCATGCTATATTTTAAGCCTTATTTCGTTAAATACGACCTTAGTCTTTAATCATTAAGTTATGCATTAAATTGTTAAAATCATTGATGATGTCATGGTCAACGTAGCCAGAAGCGGGATCGGAATTGATTTAGATTTTTGGATATGTTTTATGATTAGTGTCAATTCCATTTTCCATCCTGTCTCTGACTCCGCTTGTAGTAAGAAGCTTTATTTCAAGATAATGTTAACCTTGGATTGGAAGCGGAACCGAAACAGAATATGAAAATAGAAAATCTGAAGGAAATCGAATCAGTTTCCATTCCAGTTCCGGTTTCAATCACTATTCCACTTCTGATTCCAAGCCCGCTTCTTGTTAATAGAATGTCAATAACAATTTTTGCTCTGAGCCCGACAGTATGTTAAAAGAGGATTGTTTAAGATGTTTGCTGCCTAGTTTCGCCTCTGATGTATGTTTGAAAGGTATGATTTTAAGACATATTTAGAGATGTTTATTCAAGGATCTAACTAGAGGTTTTGTTGCAGGAAAGCTAAAGGGATGTCAGGAACATCAGGAGAAGTTGTCCAAAGGAACCGGCCTACAGGAACATCAAAGGCAGTAGCTAAACCCAAGAAGATCAAGTCAGAACAGTTACCTTATACCTTGAGGTATAACCACAGGAGTCCTATTGTCACAGTAAGCAAAGTAGAATCGGATTGGTCCAACATCACAAACACAAATTTGGGCCAATACAATTTTGAGGAGTTGTATTCAGAAACCTTTGTTGAAGATATAACAGGGAGGACACAAAGAATTGTTGATTCCGGCTTGGCTCATATCACCCTGTTTCCTTTATCAATCCAATGCTCAGAGTTGATCTTGACAACTGCAGGAGCTTACAATTTGGCTACCCGACAATGCATGGATTCCCAAGATAATGTAATCATTGATCTTACTCCTCATATGTTTCAAAGTATATTTAGTGTCTCGGATCCCAAGAACTTGGTGCAGTTAAAAGAGACAGAGGCCTTATAGAAATATAGAAAATATAAGGAATCCAACAAGTCTCACTTGAACAAAAAGTGGTTAAAAATAGAGAAGAAGTCTCTAACCAAGCTTGCCGACCAACCAAAGAGGGCAGATTTTTACAAAGAGGTATTAGATTTAATAATGATGTTGTCTAGGGATTTTGGGAAGAGAGATGCATTTCATTTCAAGGAGTGGATGTTTCCCTTCATCCAGATAATTTTAAATGGCACCCATCAATTTGATTGGCCAATGATTGTATGAGATGCCATTCATGATCAATTGACCAGCATTAGAGAGACTAAATGCCTTTTCATGACTTCTTACATTGTGTATGTAGTAGCAAGATTAGGTATCTTACCAGGTCTTAAAAGAGTGGGGATAATGGGAGTGTTAGATGGACAAAAGAAGGTGTGAGAGCATTAGAACCAGTTGTCTCTATAGGTTGCTAAGACTCAATTCAGAAGGGTTAATGATGCATTCATATATGTGATCATCAACCAACTCAACGGAGATACAGGGTATAGACTGAGCCAAGAGGCCATGACATTTATCACTGAATGGAGATGTTGGTACATTCAATACCTCAGGTTTACATATTTCAGGCTAGCTGGTTTTGAAGGTCATCCACATTTGCTGCCAAGGTGTTGCAATAATAGGATAGTGTTAATGGAATTTGTATATCAGGCTCTTGGGGTTAATGCCCGGTTTGGATTAAAACATAAGATAGGTTGTCACAAGTTCCCCATGAAGTTGGGTGAGTATAGCTGTCAGCATTTAGTAGGAGCAAAGGTGGTCTGCAGTGAGTTGATACAGTTAAAGCTAGGTTTATATACAGCTCGGAAGCACTTTGACCCTAAGAGTAAAATGAATGCCTTGCTGCCTTTTGTGTTTGATAAACATTTTAATTTATTGGAAGATTTCTGGAGTGACCGACAGGATGAGTATGATTTAAGGAAAAAGAATTATGAAAGACTACCTGTCTCACTCATGTCAGAGCTTGGGATTAAGAATGATATTCTTGAGACATTGGTGGATGATGGAGTTGTATTGGATCCATCTTATGAAGCTTTAAACATTGGAACTAAAAGTCTGGATCCAATTGTCTGGGATAGTGAGGAAACCATTGACATTAAGCAGATAGGGCGAGCAGTCTTGGATAGAAGTGTTAAATGGTTGGTTCTAAGAACCAAAACTCATCAAGGAGCAGCTCCTAAAAAGGGGAAGGGGTATAAAAGGATTAAAAGGAAGACACATCCCAAGGAGCCTTTGGAGTTCCTTCCTCCAGACATTGAAGAAATAGAGCTTGAAGCAGCAGTTGATGAAATAGAGACACTAGAAGGAGATGCTCAAATGGGATCGGTTGTTTCAACACCTACATTAGGTGAATCTTCTACTCAAGTCCCACTTGCAAAACAACAAAGTGATGAAGTACAAAAAGGGGCTCTTCATAGTGTGGTTGAAACTATAAAGGGAAAAGAAGTGGAAATAAAAATTCTTGATGTTGGAACAGATTCAGATGAGACTCTATCAAATAAAGGAATACAAGAAAATATGCCTCTAGAGGAGGATACTAAACAGGTGATGACACAAGAGGATCAGTGGGCATTGTTTGAAGAAGTCAGGAAGGCTATTGATGAGCAAGCTGCAACAATAGAAAAGCATAAGTTGGTTGGTGCCAAGACACAAATTGATGCCATACTACAGCAGCAACAAATTGAAGCTAAGTCAAAAGTTGATGAAGTAGAGAGGCGACAAAGGCAACAGGAGCATGAGCTCAAGGTTAAGGAGGAAAATGATAAGTTAGAATTGATACAAAAGATTCATGACCTTGAGGAAGAGAAGGCAAGACACTGGAGGGAGAAAGAAGTTATGGTAGCCAAGTTAAAGCTTGCTGAGGAAGCTCACAAAAAGGAAGAAGAAGCATAACGATTACAAAAGGAGAAAGAAGCCGAAGAGCTAGTCAAAAAGCAACAAGAAGAAGAAGAGAATGCAGAAAAGTTTAAAGCTTTGGAAAAGGAAAAACTAGAGAAAGAAAAAATGGAGAAAGAAGCTTTAGAGAAAGAAAAATTGGAAAAGGAAAGATTAGAGAAGGAGAGACTGGAAAAGGAAAGATTGGAGAAAGAAAAACTAGAGAGAGAAAGATTAGAAGAAGAAAGGTTGAAGAAGGAGGAAGAAGACAAGAGAGTACAAGAGTAAAAAGATAAGGAGGAAGCGAAAAAGCTGGCACAAATGAGTGTAGAACAAGAGCAGCAATAGAAACAAAAGGTTGATTCTCAGAGTCAATTAAATGTGCAATCTCCCTTAGCTACTGCCTCCTCTTCTTCAACCATGATGACTGTTACTCAAGGAGCTCCGACTTGGTTGAAATTAAAACTTAAAAAGAGAACACCGACACCTTCTCAACCTCTCAATTGGGAGATATGATGAAGGAAACTGAAAGAGAAGGCCTAAAAAGAAGGCCAAGATCCTGCACTCTACTAGATTGACTGACAAGGGAGAAATTGTGGCTGAGTGTGCCATACCTATGATAGACAAGGAGGCAAGGGATATGAAATTAACGGATTACAACTAGGCACTGTAAATTTGGGGAGACCTACCCAAGATCAACAATTGAATCTAATTGATGTGGTAGCCTCCTCAACCAAGTCTAGGATGTTGAAGGATAAACAAAGGAAGGATGAGCTTAAGGCTCAACTAGATCAATTGTATGTTTTTCTCAAGAATATTTCTGCTCCAAAGGTCACAACAGGTTGCTGCAATTGAGACCCCAGTTTTGCTAAGCAAAAAGGAAGTAGAGGATTTGGAACAGGTGAGGGGCAAGGCAGAAATGTTAGATCGATGGGTAAGTAAGTTGAATCAAGAAATAAATGAAGTTCTAGAAGATAGTTTTGAGGTCTACAAAGCTATTGAAGATCTGATGGAAGAAATGAAACAATATGTTAAAACTTTGGAAGCACAAGAGGAGGAGTACAGGGGATACAGTTAGAAACTGAGGTCAATAAGTTTCCTAAGACTACCCTCCTAGAACAGTTGATATTAGAAGAAGACAATAAAGATTTTCTGGAAAAGACTTCTTGTATACTCTGATTTAGAACAGATTTCTTGTTCAAACATAGAAATGAGGTGCAAGATTATGTTAAGGAATTGAATGAGCAATTTGAGGAGTTAGAGGCCATTGTTGCTATTTTGGTAAATGTTGAGATACTTGTAAAAGAAGGCTTACCTTTAAGCCAAATAAAACAGAAATGGACTGAAAGATTTAAAGAGGTTATGCAAAGAGGAGATGTCGGTGAAGATTTGATAGTAGATAGATTGATGGACATCAAAGAGGAAATAGGAGTAGCCAAGAAAGAGTTGACAAAGTTAAAGGATATGAGAGGGTTTGCTGCAGCAGAGTTGGAGTGAATTAAGTTCGAAGGCAACTGGGTGGATGGGCCTGAATTAGACACATTACAACAAGTCTTCTCTAACTATGACGAATACATGAGGGAGAAAACTTTGCATGCCTAAATCTCATGCATGCATGGCTTTTTCTTCTTTGCATGTTGCATGCAGCACTGACAATTTTTGGAGCGCATGACTTTCTTATTTTATATTCTCTTTTCTTCCAGTTTAACTGAGTTTTCAAGGATAATTATAAACCCTAAAAGGGTGGGTCGAATTAAAATAGAAGTGGAGTTTAGATTTTGTATATCTATAAATACCCTTTGGGTATCATATTGTAAGGGTCGGCTGATAGAGAATAAAATTGGCCACCTGATATTAGGAGATAGATTTTTTCATAGTGATTAAAAAGATACATTGTTACTTGATTTTTACAATTAAATAAAATTACAGGTTTATGCAATACGGTGTTAGAATTAAGTTTTACTTGATAAGGCTAATGAGTTATAATCTATCTGTATGCCAGTGATTGTGCTGAAGCATGATTGTTTCTTATGTGATGAAAGTCGTTAGAAGAAGTCGGCTTTAAAGATTATCTTGTTAGATTATCATTGAATTAAATTTATTGAAGTCTGTTGATCTATGATCTTGGCAATGAATGAATGTGTGTTCTTTTTGGAATCTTTGAAATAAGTTGTGATTGGCGAATTAAAATAAGAACCTTAGATGCGTACAATGGTATGGATTATTTTGTGAATTGTATCATGCTTTGGTTTTCTTGATCTATTGAAAAACATTCATTGTTGAAGATATATGTCTGGATGCTAGATGAGTTTTTTTCATGTTTACTGGTTTACTCTCTAATCTATATTTTTCTTTTGTTTGAAACCCCTTTATTTACTAAGAACAGTTCGGTAAAATGAGTCATTGCTTGCATTTTTTGTTACCAGCACAGGCCGCTTGAACATTACAGTTGCATGGACCAATTGAGTGACACCAGACAGTTGAGAACCAACTACCAGGACCTTGGGAGTTAGGCTGCTATATGTTGTCTTTCTTTTTCAGGAGAAATAGAGTAGAAATATTATGTTTTAACGTTATTTGTGTCATTTTCACCATCAACAGATCTGGTGCTAGAAGGAGGGCCTGAAAGAACAAGCTAGCTCACATTGGGTCTTTCTCATCGGAGAAATACGAGAGGATTCTCAGATCCTCTACTAATCCTAAACCATTTGAAGAACTTCAAACCTCGGTCAGACCTAGACCCCATGCTCGTAGGATATTAATACCTACTTTGCCACCACCACTTACTCCACTTAGATTTCCACCAAATCCACCTACACCACCACTAGTTCCACCTATATCACCACCACCAAGCAGGCCTGAGTCTCCACCAATTCAGCCTATATCACCACCTGCTCAACCAATCCCACCCATGGCTTACCTTGTGAATAACCCCTGTTCATTAGGGACTATTCCAGGAGGAATCCATGACTTACCAAATAACCCAAAAAAAATTTGTCCTAAATACATACATGGTGAATCAAGAAGTGCTAAGGAGCACATACAAGCATTCAAAGATGCTTGCACAAGAGCTCAAGTTGCTCATCAAGATGTGGTATGTAGACTGTTTCCTTACTGTTTAGGAGATATGGCATATAACTGGTATTTAAATTTGCCCCGAGGATCTATCCTAGGTTGGACAGATTTAGAAAATGTATTTATTAATCAATTTCGGGTTTATGTGGACCCTGCCATTTTGTATCACCAGTTTGCCACAATAAGAAAGGAACATCATGAGCCACTACCTTTGTTCAATACTAGATTCCAAAGAATGTTTCATAGGTTGCAAGACCCTTATCTAGTAGCTGAGAATATTGCCATACAGGCATATTTAAGAGTTGTTGATCCTTTAATTGGCCTATTCTTGCAGAGAACTTATCAGCCTGGTGAGATTGAATCTTTGTCGAAAGTTTATCATCTGGCCATCAAGTTGCAACAGCAGATAAGTTTGCAACCAAGAGGTTTAGGAGTAGCTCTTCCTCCCATGAATTATCAAATGCCTAACCCACCATTATACAACATTGTCCTAGGGATGTCTTACTCCCAATATGGGTCGGTGTCTGAGCTACAAGCTCCACCTACCATGCCCTTTTTCAGTAATGGCATGCAATATTCTTCCCAACAACCTCAAAATCCACAACAACAAGCGGGAGGATCAACCCATGTTCATTCCCCAACCATAGTACATAATGTGCAAAATGAACAAACTATTCAACTAACTAGTGAGTTAGAGACTCTCAAGAAGACTCTATCTCAAATGTCTAATGACATGGCACAGCTTAGGCAAAACCCTCCCCACAACCAAAATCAGAATTATCAGAATCAGGGAGGTTACAACAGTCAGGGAAATTATTCCAATCAGAATGGGAACCAGAACACCAACCAGAACTTTCAGAGTCAAAATTCCTCTAACCAAAATTACCAAAATCAAAATAGAGGATATAACCAAAGATTCAACAGCAACAACAACGACAATAGGTAGTGGAATACTGGACCTAATAATGGGGGATTTCCCCAGAACTATCAGTCTGGTGAGGAGAGACCACATAGTGCTAATGTTGCTGACCTCAATTTCATGACTAATTGGTGCAAGCTACATGATACTGCAGCACATTCTGAGGTTAACTGCCCTGAAATGGAGAAGATTGTAAAGATTGCACAAGCTGATGCCCATCCTCCAGTAGGGAATTCCAATCAGGATAATGGGCCAGTCAGTACTACTATGACTTATGAGACTATTGAAGAAAAATATCAATTTCATATGCAAGGAGATAATGAGCCAGAGGAAGATGTATATGATACTCAAGCTTTTTAGTCCAAAGGAGGTCACTTTCTGAGAAATCAGAATAAGCGCCCATTTACTACATTTGCACCCCCAAAAAACATGGTCCCACCAAACGAAAATGCAGATAATAATCCACTACCACCAAAGGGACCTTTTGATCTTTAGAATAGAGGGAATCCGCCTCCTTTTCCTAAGTATCAAGTTAGGAATGATTCAGAATTTGACTTTATTGCATAATTGCAGAGACAGAAGACATCCTTGTCATTCTTTGACATCATGAAGCGGTGCCCAACTTAACGTGAGGTGGTATTGAAAGCCTTGGAGGACGCAAATCGCTTAAAAGGAAAAGGTAAAGTGACTCCAGCAAAGGAGACAAATGCAACCATTTATAAAGGTAAGACCAGTACCCCACCTTTTCTTTTAAGTTTAAGGATTTTTGGAAAGAATTTGCACAATTGTTTATTAGACTCTGGAGCATCAGAGAATGTTATGCCCTTTTCGATATGTAAGAAGTTAGGATTGAGTCATATCCCGACCAACAAGAAAGTGATCCAGTTAGATAAAACTGAGGTCAATGTTGTAGGTGAACTGAAGAACATGCATGTACAGGTTGGATTAGATCCAAGGATCCAGACCTACATAGATATCCAAGTGCCTGATATCCCAGAGACATATGGGATGCTTCTAAGTCGGGAGCTGATGAAAAGTATTGGTGGATATTTGTCCTTGGATTTCTCTCACATGTGGTTGCCCTGGAAGGGAGTTGTAACACCGATAAGGATTGAAAGTGAACGTAGACTCAAGTATATGATTATAGAATATGATGCTTCAAATGAAGTAGCATATTTTGAGACTGAGATAGGAGTTTACAAACAAGAGGAAGTCCTTACTTTCTCTGTAGTCAGTCCTAGGGATACATTGCCCCTAGAACATGGTGACCCAATGATCTGCATCAACCAACAAGTTCTGATAAGGAAATTGCAACAAGATAGGTTGGTTTTAGGAGAAGAAACTGATTTGAGTGGTTTGTTGCTTCCTAATTGGTGTAGAATTCATTATCATAATCATTCAGAATTAACATGTCAATCATGCTTAGATATTCTAAGTCATGTAGATTAGCCTCAAAAAATATGTCAAGAGAAACAAGCCCAGACCCCCATCAATGAGTTTTCTTTCCAAGTTAAGGATGCAACTATTCTTACACGGACTAGTCTTTCTCAACAGGAAGGTTCCTCACCACTAGAATAGACTCAGGTTGTATGTTCTAAAATCCAATAAGAAGTTGAGGTGTCCCAGTTCATATTTAATACACCTGCCCCAGATACTTTGCCAATATCCAAGGCATTAATGAGAAATGAGTTGGATTGCAATTTAACCCAAGAGGGTGTTCAGGAAGTGATTTTTGAGCAGGCTGAAAACATAGAAAAATCTTCAACTGAACTTTGTCTTGAGTCAAATTCTGATAAACAGAAAAAGTCCGAGCTGCCACACATCTTAAGTAAGTCATCCCCTGTTATCCCTAAAAAGAAAGAGCTCCCAGCCAAGGATCAATTATGGACTCTTAAATTTGATGGCTCCAAATCTAAAGCAAGAAGTGGAGCGGGAATTGAGCTAACTAATCCAAAAGGGAAGACTTACTTTGCTTCTTATAGATTGCAGTTCGGTTGCACAAACAATGTGGCTGAGTATGAAGCACTTGCTTGAGGTCTTATGTTTGCTCATAAGAAGAAGGTCACTGTTCTCATAGTTATGGGAGATTCTGAGGTGATTGTAAAGCAGGTACGTAGCCAATATACATGTCATAACAAAAGATTGGCTACGTACAAAAATAGGGTTTGGAATTTAATCAAAGATTTTGATGCTTTTGGGATTAGTCTAATCCCTAGGGAAGCTAATCAAATTGCAGATGATCTGGCTGTTGCTGCTAGCACATTGGAACCCATGCAAAATTATGATCTAAAGAGGTTTTCAGTTGAGTTGATTTCAGTCCCAGCTGTTCCTAATAATGTTCGACACTTTTAGGTATTTGATGATGATCAACACATATTGGCCTTTTTGGAAAGTTCTGATGTTTTTCAAGGACAAATAATAGATGAATCTGAACGAGATCAAAAAGATTGGGATCCTAAGAAAGAGATTCCAAAAGGGATATTGGATTTAAAGAGTAATAGCATTCTGAAAGGGATGGTTGCCTTAGAGAGGATATTTGACTCCGAACTAAGGGCTCGCCAAAGGGTGCCTACAGAGAGTGATGGAGGGAAGTATGAATCTATTAATTTGAATCACTCAGGCCCAAAAAAGAATGTTCTTATAGGAAAGACTTGTCCTCAGGAAATTAAGGACAAGCTAATCAAGGTCTTGGAGTAGAACATTGAAGCTATTGCTTGGAGTTATGATGATCTAAATTTTTTTGACACTTCAGTGATTACTCACCCCATACCTCTCAAGCCAGATGCCAAGCCTTTTCACTAGAAGCAATGCCCGGTCAATGCTTTAATTGAGCCCTTGATCTAGAAGAAGGTGCAGAAACTTTTATCTACTAGAATAATCTTTCTGGTTAGACATTCTACTTGGGTGGCTAATTTGGTTCCTATGCGCAAGAAGAATGGTGAGATCAGATTGTGTGTTGATTTCAGGAATCTAAACAAGGCTTTTGAGAAAGAAAATTATCCATTACCTTCTCTTGATGAAGTATTACAAAAGGTTAATGGATCCCAGATGATGTCATTTTTGGATGGTTATTTTGGATACAGTCAAGTCTTGGTTAGTCATGAGGATAGGATGAAGACTGCTTTCACCACTAAATGGGGCACATTTGCTTACAGGAGGATGCCTTTCGGTCTCATCAATGCTGGAGCTACTTTTCAAAGGGAAATGGATGTAGCTTTCAAATATCCAATAGGAAAATGTATAATCATTTATCTAGATGATTTAACCATCTTCTCTAGGAATAGAGAAGACCATGCTGCAAACCTGGAAAAGGTTCTAAAAAAATGTATAAGTTATGGTGTCTCTCTTAACCCAAAGAAATGTGTATTTGGAGTGTCTGAAGGGAAGCTCTTAGGTCACATTATATCATAGGAAGGGATTTCCATAGATCCTGACCGAGTGGAGGCCATCTTGAAATTGACAAGGCCAGGTAGCAAGAAGGAAATGAGGTCTTTCTTTGGAAGGATCAATTTTGTTAGGAAATTTATAATAGGGTTTGCAGAGATTGTCAAACCTCTCAATGAAATGATAAAAAAGGATGCAAAAATTGAGTGGAGTGAAGAGGCTAAGTCTACTTTCATGCAGATTAAACAATCTATATTCGAGGCACCTGTTTTAACAAGCCCAGATTATCTAAAACCCCTCTATATCTACTCTTTTGCTTCTGACCATTCATGTGCAACAATTTTAACACAGAGAAGAGAAGAGAGCGAGGAGAGACCGATTGCTTTTATGAGCTCTCCATTTAAGAATGCAGAAGTAAGGTATTCACTTCTAGAGAAACCAGCCTTTGCATTAGTACGAGCAGTGAAGAAGTTCAGGCATTACATAATTTGAAGTCAAGTGATGGCCATAGTTCCAGATCCAACTGTGAAGTCTCTTCTGATGCAAAGTGAATTAGGGGAACAAAGAGGGAAGTGGATGGAAATCTTGCAGGAGTTTGACTTAGAAATTCACCCGATGAAACTCGTTCTAGGACAAGGTTTGTCAAAGGCAATGGCTGATGTGGACAGAAATATCACTTGCCAATAATACACGGTCCAATCATTCACAAAGGATCCCTGGTATACAGATTTAATATTCTTCCTCCTCAATAACAAATGTCCAAAAGGAATGAATGCTACTGAGAGGAGAGCATTGAGGATGAAGAGTGCTCATTACATGCTCAAAGGGGGATCCATTTACTGAAAGAATTTTCAAGGAATTTACCTACGCTGTTTGGATCAGCAAGAAGCTAAGCATGTTATTTCTGAGTTTCATGGAAGGCATGGAAAAGGGTATGGGTCTGCTGATGCTTTGGCTCATCAGATTTTAAGATCAGGCTATTATTGGCCTTATGTATTTAGAGATGCACATCAACACTATAGGACTTGTCATGTATGCCAAACTTCTGCACCTAGAGAAAGAAATCCTGCAATGCCCCTGCAACCAGTATATGAGGTAAGGCCATTTGCTCAATGGGCACTTGATTTTGTAGGTGTAATTAATCCAAATTCTTCTGCATGTCATAAATTCATCTTGACTGCGATTGACTACTACACACGTTGGACTGAGGCCCAACCTTGCAAGAATAGCACCACAGAGGTGGTCATCAAGTTTATGACTGAGAACATCACGACCAGGTTTGGAGTTTCATTTGCTCTGGTATGTGATAATGACTCTGCTTTTTCTTCTGTTGAGTTCATTTCATGGGCCTATGAACATAAAATTGTTTTGAAGTATTCTTCCAATTACCACCCTCAAGGAAATGGAGTGGCTGAGTCCACAAATAAAAACTTGTTGGAAGTTATAAGAAAGTTGTTAGAGAAACAATCCTAGGGACTGGCACACCCAGTTAAGATTTTCCTTATGGGCAAATCAAACTAGAATCAAAGCAGCTCTAGGAAATTCACCTTTTAAGTTAGTCTATGGCCAAGATCCAATCTTCCCAATCCATTTACAGATACCTATTCTTAAGTTCATGCATGAATTTTATGCCAAAGATGATAGGATTGAGGTTAGACTACTTAATTTACTAAACATGGAAGAGCAAAGAGATGTTGCTTTGCAGCAATTCTCTAAGCATCAGGTTATTGTCAAACGCTGGTTTGACAAGAGAGCCAAGATAAAATCTTTTAGGATATCAGATCTTGTGTTATTATGGGATAAGGCCAGAGAGAAGAAAGGAGATTATCAGAAGTTTGATAGACTTTGGTTAGGTCCTTATCAAGTGGCTAAAATATTAGGCGAGAATGCTTTTCGTTTGAGTACCTTAACAGGAGTCCCTGTTCCATTACCAGTTAGAATGCAATGCATAGGTAGAAACTCTGAATTTTACCTTGATTAGGGATTAAACGGGTTGTTATTATCATTGTTAAGAAATCAAAGAGTGAAGTAGAGCAGCTGTGGAGTTTTTCTGAGTGAATCGATTGAAAGCGGAATAGATAATTGCTTACGGATTTCTTTAGAAGGTTTGCCAAGTTTTGCGTTCGAGGTAGGGTTCCTATTCTCATTTTTCTTTTGTTTACTTTCATGTTCTCTGTTCGTGTTTGATCATTTGGATTTTGGGCAAGTTCGCTATCTCGGTATGTTTGCGTGTTTGTTTTTCTTTCTTTGTTTATTACTATTCTTGATTTTGTTTTGGCTTGCGTTTCTGGTTTTCAGTGAGTTAGGGCACAGTCATTTTCACGTTTTGTCGTGATTGCGTCGTGTTGTGTTGTTTTTTTTAAATGTGTAGATTTAATTAGGGTTCGCCAGTAAGATATATTAAGTTCAAGTTTTACAATGAGTTAGGGTTGATAGAATCTTGTTTTTACTTAGAGTTTTGTCGCACGTTCGTTTGGTTAAAATAAAGGGGTTAAATTCATGCCCTAGTTTTTATATTGTGTTTTCTAGATTAGGGTTTTATGCATTTCTGTGATCGCATTTAAAATGATTAAATATGATGCCCTAAAATACAGTCGCCCCCACGGTCATATGGGCATGGTCCTTTCATGCTATATTTTAAGCCTTATTTCGTTAAATATTACCTTAGTCTTTAATCATGAAGTTATGCATTAAATTGTTAAAATCATTGATGACGTCATGGTCAATGTAGTCGAAAGTGAGATCGAAATTGATTTAGATTTTTGGATATGTTTTATGATTAGTGTCAATTCCATTTTCCATCCCGTCTCCGACTCCGCTTGTAGTAAGAAGCTTTATTTCAAGATAATGTTAACCTTGGCGGAAGCGGAAGCGGAACCAAAACATAATATGAAGACAAAAAATCTAAAGGAAACCGAATCAGTTTCCATTCTGGTTCTGGTTCCGATCACTATTCCACTTTCGACTCCGAGCCCGCTTCTTGTTAATAGAATGTCAATAACAATTTTTGCTCCGAACTTGACAGTATGTTAAAAGAGGATTGTTTAAGATGTTTGCTGCCTGGTTCCACCTCTAATGTATGTTTGAAAGGTATGATTTTAAGACATATTTAGAGATGTTTATTCAAGGATCTAACTAGAGGTTTTATTGCAGGAAAGCTAAAGGGATGTCGCGAACATTAGGAGAAGTTGTCCAAAGGAATCGGCCTGCAAGAACATCAAAGGCAGCAGCTAAACCCAAGAAGATCAAGCCAAAACAGTTACCTTATACCTTGAGGTATAATCACAGGAGTCCTGTTGTCACAGTAAGCAAAGTAGAATCAGATTGGTCAGACATAACCGACACAAATTTGGGCCAATACAATTTTGAGGAGCTATATTCAGAAACCTTTGTTGAAGATATAACAAGGAGGACACAAAGAATTGTTGATTTCGGCTTGGCTGATATCACCCTATTTCCTTTATCAATCCAATGCCCGGAGTTGATCTTGACAGCCATAGGAGCTTACAATCCAGCTACCCGAAAATGCATGGATTCCCAAGATAATGTAATCATTGATCTTACTCCTCATATGTTTCAAAGTATATTTAGTGTCCCGGATCCCAAGAACTTGGTGCAGTTAAAAGAGGCAGAGGCCCTAGAGAAATATAGAAAATATAAGGAATCCAACAAGTCTCACTTGAACAAAAAGTGGTTAAAAACAGAGAAGAAGTCTCTAACCAAGCTTGCAGACCAACCAAAGAGGGCGGATTTCTACAAAGAGGTATCAGATTTAATAATGATGTTGTCTAGGGCTTTTGGGAAGAGAGATGCCTTTCATTTCAAGGAGTGGATGTTTCCCTTCATCCAGATAATTTTAAATGGCACCCATCAATTTGATTGGCCGATGATTGTATCAGATGCCATTCATGATCAATTGACCAACATTAGGGAGACTAAATGCTTTTCATGACTTCTTACATTGTGTATGCAGCAGCAAGATTAGGTATCTTCCCAGGTCTAAACAGAGTGGGGATAATGGGAGTGTTAGATGGACAGAAGAAGGTGTGGGAGCATTATAACTAGCTGTCTCTACAGGTTGCTAAGACTCAATTCAAAAGGGTTAATGATGCATTCATATATGTGATCATCAACCAACTCAACGGAGATACAGGGTACAGACTGAGCCAAGAGGCCATGACATTTATCACTGAATGGGGATGTTGGTACATTCAATACCCCAGGTTTACATATTTTAGGCTAGCTGGTTTTGAAGGTCATCCACATTTGCTACCAAGGTGTTGCAATAACAGGATAGTGTTAATGGAATTTGTATATCAGGCTCTTGGGGTTAATGCCCAGTTTGGATTAAAACATAAGACAAGATGTCACAAGTTCCCCATGAAGTTGGGTGAGTATAGTTGTCAGCATTTGGTAGGAGGAAAGGTGGTCTGCAGTGAGTTGATACAATTAAAGCTAGGTTTATATACAGCTCAGAAGCACTTTGACCCTAAGAGTAAAATGAATGCCTTGTTGCCTTTTGTGTTTGATAAACATTTTAATTTATTGGAAGATTTCTGGAGTGACCGGCAGGATGAGTATGATTTAAGGAAAAAGAATTATGAAAGATTACTTGTCTCACTCATGTGAGAGCTTGGGATTAAGAATGATATTCCTGAGACATTGGTGGATGATGGAGTTGTATTGGATCCATCTTATGAAGCTTTAAACATTGGAACTAAAAGTCTGGATCCAATTGACTGGGACAGTGAGGAAACCATTGACATTAAGCAGATAGGGAGAGCAGTCTTGGATAGAAGTGTTCAATGTTGGTTCTAAGAACCAAAACTCATGAAGGAGCAGCTCCTAAAAAGGGGAAGGGGTATAAAAGGATTAAAAGGAAGACACCTCCCAAGGATCCTTTGGAGTTCCTTCCTCCAGACATTGAAGAAATAGAGCTTGAAGTAGTAGTTGATGAAATAGAGACACCAAAAGGAGATGCTCAAATGGGATTGGTTGTTTCAACACCTACATTAGGTGAATCTTCTACTCAAGTCCCACTTGCAAAACAACAAAGTGATGAAGTACAAAAAGGGGCTCTTCATAGTGTGGTTGAAACTATAAAGGGAAAAGAAGTGGAGATAGAAATTCATGATGTTGGAACAGATTTGGATGAGACTCTATCAGATAAAGGAATACAAGAAAATATTCCTCTAGTGGAGGATACTGAATAGGTAATGACACGAGAGGATCAGTGGGCATTGTTTGAAGAAGTCAGGAAGGTTGCTGATGAGCAAGCTGCAGCAATAGAAAAGCAAAAGTTGGTTGGTGCCAAGACACAAGCTGATGCCATACTACAGTAGCAACAAATTGAAGCTAAGTCAAAAGCTGATGAAGTAGAGAGGTAGCAGAGGCAACAGGAGCATGAGCTCAAGGTTAAGGAGGAAAATGATAAGTTAGAATTGATACAAAAGATTCATGACCTTGAGGAAGAGAAGGCAAGACACCGGAGGGAGAAAGAAGTTCTGGTAGCCAAGTTAAAGCTTGCTGAGGAAGCTCATAGAAAGGAAGAAGAAGCAGAATGATTACAAAAGGAGAAAGAGGCTGAAGAGTTGGTAAAAAAGCAACAAGAAGAAGAAGAGAATGCAGAAAAGCTTAAAGCTTTGGAAAAGGAAAAACTAGAGAAAGAAAAACTGGAGAAAGAAGCTTTAGAGAAAGAAAAATTGGAAAAGGAAAGATTAGAGAAGGAGAGACTAGAAAAGGAAAGATTGGAGAAAGAAAAACTGGAGAGAGAAATATTAGAAGAAGAAAGGTTGAAGAAGGAGGAAGAATACAAGAGAGTACAAGAGCAAAAAGATAAGGAGGAAGCGGAAAAGCTGGCACAAATGAGTGTAGAACAAGAGCAGCAACATAAACAAAAGGTTGATTCCAAGCCTCAGTTAAATGTGCAACCTCCCTTAGCTACTACCTCCTCTTCTTCAACCATGATGACTGTTACTCAAGGAGCTCCGACTTGGTTGAAATTAGACCTTAAAAAGAGAACACCGACACCTTCTCAACCTCTCAATTGGGAGGATATGATGAAGGAAATTGAAAGAGAAAGGCCTAAAAAGAAGGCCAAGATCCTGCACTCTACTAGATTGATTGACAAGGGAGAAATTGTGGCTGAGTGTGCGATACCTATGATAGATAAGGAGGCAGGGGATATGCAATTAACGAATTATCAACTAGGCACTGTAAATTTGGGGAGACCTACCCGAGATTAGCAAATGAATTTAATTGATGTGGTAGCCTCCTCAACCAAGTCTAGGATGTTGAAGGATAAACAAAGGAAGGATGAGCTTAAGGCTCAACTAGATCAATTGCATGTTTTTCTCAAGAACATTTCTGCTCCAAAGGTCACAACAGGTTGTTGCAATTGAGACCCCAGTTTTGTTGAGAAAAAGGAAGTAGAGGATTTGGAACAGGTGAGGGGCAAGGCAAAAATGTTAGATCGGTGGGTAAGTAAGTTGAATCAAGAAATAAATGAAGTTCTAGAAGATAGTTTTGAGGTCTACAAAGCGACTGAAGATCTGATGGAAGAAATGAAACAATATGTTAAAACTTTGGAAGCACAAGAGGAGGAGTACAGGGGATACAGTCAGAAATAGAAAGAGGTCAATAAGTTGCCTAAGACTACCCTCCTAGAACAATCGATATTAGAAGAAGACAATAAAGATTTTCTGGAAAAGACTTCTTGTATACTCCGATTTAGAACAGATTTCTTGTTCAAACATAGAAATGAGGTGCAAGATTTTGTTAAGGAATTGAATGAGGAATTTGAGGAGTTAGAGGCCATCATTGCTATTTTGGTAAATGTTGAGGTATTTGTAAAAGAAGTCTTACCTTTAAGCCAAATAAAGCAGAAATGGACTGAAAGATTTAAAGAGGTTATGCAAAGAGGAGATGTCGGTGAAGATTTGCTAGTAGATAGATTGATGGACATCAAAGAGGAAATAAGAGTAGCCAAGAGAGAGTTGATAAAGCTAAAGAATATGAGAGGGTTTGCTACAGCAGAGTTGGAGCGAATTAAGTTCGAAGACAGTTGGGTGGATGGGCCTGAATTAGACACATTACAACAAGTCTTCTCCAGCTATGACGAATACATGAGGGAGAAAACTTCGCATGCCTAAATCTCATGTATGCATCTCTTTTTTCTTCTTTGCATGTTGCATGCAGCACTGACAGTTTTTGGAGCGCATGACTTTCTTATTTTCTATTCTCTTTTCTTCCAGTTTAACTGAGTTTCCAAGGATAATTGTAAACCCTAAAAGGGTGGGTCGACTTAAAATAGAAGTGGAGTTTAGATTCTATATATCTATAAATACCCTTTGGGTATCATATTGTAAGGATCGGCTGATAGAGAATATAATTGGCCACTTGATATTAGGAGATAGTATTTTTCATAGTGATTAAAAAGATACATTGTTACTTGATTTTTACAGTTAAATAAAATTACAGGTTTATGCAATATGGTGTTAGAATTAAGTTTTACTTGATAAGGCTAATGAGTTATAATCTATCTGTATGCCAGTGATTGTGTTGAAGCATGATTGTTTCTTATGTGATGAAAGTCATTAAAAGAAGTTGGATTTAAAGACTACCTTGTTAGATTATCATTGAGTTAAATTTATTGAAGTCTGTTGATCTATGATCTTGGCAATGAATGAATGTGTGTTCTTTTTGGAATCTTGGAAATAAGTTGTGATAGGTGAATTAAAATAAGCACCTTAGATGCATACAATGGAATGGATTATTCTGTGAATTGTATCATGCTTTGGTTTTCTTGATTTGTTGAAAAACATTCATTGTTGAAGACATATGTCCAGATGCTAGATGAGTTTTGTTCATGTTTACTGGTTTACCCTCTGATCTATCTTTTTCTTTTGTTTGAAACCCCCTTTATTTACTAAGAACAGTTCGGTAAAATGAGTCATTGCTTGCATTCTTTGTTACCAGCACAGGCCGCTTGAACATTACAGTTGCATGGACCAATTGAGTGACACCAGACAGTTGAGAACCAACTACCAGGACCTTGGGAGTTAGGCTGCTATATGTTGTCTTTCTTTTTCAGGAGAAATAGAGTAGAAATATTATGTTTTAACGTTGTTTGTGTCATTTTCACCATCAACAGGTCTTTTAGTTGTGACAAGGGTAGATACGATAATGTTGCTACTTATTTTTAACTTTGACAAGTGAGTTTAAATATAATTAGAAAGTAGAAAAAAGCCCAAGATCAAATGGTTGTTTGGAAAAAAGTGTGGATTAACATATTTTATTTACCAATCTCAATTTGATTTCAAATGGTGTGTATCATCTTTTTGAACATGCTCTAATTTGTAAGTTTATGGACACTAAAATCTCCTTTCTCTACTTGGAGGTTTAGGCTTGTTGGACCTAGCAACATGGGGGGAAATATGAATATTATCCTTGTTTTGAATGGTTAGATCAATGGGTTCAAGGTAAGCTACTGACTCTTGAACATAAGGATTTAAAACTAGCATTAGCATTGGGGAACCCCCTTGATCTACACCCATATTTAAATCTTTATTTGTTTATTTTGATTTTTATAATAATTACTATAAAAAATGGTCCTCAAGGAGGGCCTTATTTTCATAATAAAAAAGATCTATCCATCAAATATTGACATGTGAGTTTTGGTCTTGTGTAAGAGTTCCCTTCTTAAATTATAGTATGGATTTACCTCCTTCAACTAGTCATGGAGTTTTGGACACTTGATATCCTCAAATCCATTATTGCAGACATTGGGGAACCTATGGTTTCTTCTCATCTCATAATTAAAATGAAGGTAACAACTTATGCCCACATTTATGTTGAAATTGATCTCAACAAGCCTCTACTCGACTATTTAGAAATTAGATTAGAGAACGTGCAATGGATCCAATAGATAGATTATGAATCCCTTCCTTGTTGGTGTTGTGTTTTCCATGGTTATGGCCACTTATAAAGAAACTACTCACTAGGGCCTTCGATTGCCTCTCATTCAAGTTTCTAGATAATTTTATAGATAAATATAATATAAAAGGAAAGGCCTTGGCCCATGCTAATGGGACACATATGAATCCATGCTTTGTAAAATATTGTCATAAAGGAAGGCCTTTGATAAAAAAATTAGATAGTAGATTTGATAAACTTGAACATTTTGAAATTTATTTTCCCTAATTGGGAAGCCCCTAATTGCCAAGATTTGGATCTCCCTAATCCTAGTGCTTCTCGTGACCCAAAAATAAACTAATGGTCTAGCTAGCATGCATGTGCCCCCCAATAATAAGGTTGTTGCTTCTCTATGATATATAAAGGACTTGATTAGGCATTAGGAAGTTGATAATGTTAACATTGGTATAATTACATGCTCTCCCTTTATGAAAATTACTCCTTTTCAAGACTAAAAATTGTGTCCTATTAGAATATTTATAGCCCAAGGTGATATGAATGGTCCTAAGAGGAAAGTTCCTCCTCTTTTAAGACATAAAAAATACTAAAATGATTTCCAAAGATAATCTCTTCAAAGTGGAAAGGAAACGATATCAAGAGAAGGTGAAGATGATTGGGGAATCCCTAGTAGAATCTAGAGTTATTCAAACATTAGATGCTCACTTCTTTATGCCCAATAAATTATAGTGATATTATGGAATACTTAGGGTTTGAGTAACACTCCTCGTGAAAAGTTTGTTCAAGACCTTATTCAAGAACACAAGATTGATACCATCTTTTTTAGTAAATAAAACTCTTTATGGAGGAAATGGATTATCTCTACTCTAATATTTATAAAGATGGTCAATATCAATATATAGCAGCTCAAGGATCCATTAATGGTTTGGCATGTTCATTGGATCCTCACTAGCTTATTCCATGTCTAAATGTAGCTTTTAGACACTCTTTATCATTGGTTGCTTCTCGCTTTGATTAAAGTAGATCCATTTTCCTAACTAATGTGAATTCTCCCATGGAATTATAAGGTAAGACTTTACTATGGTCTCTTATTAGATTTGTTCACTCTATGTTGTCTTCTTTTCCTTGGATAATTGTGGGATATTTTAATGTTGTTCTCAATCTTGATGAAAATAGTAGTGGCTCTAATCAATTAGATCCTTCTCCCCCTTTGTTCAAATAAAACTTATAATTCCTTGATCTTGTGGATGTTAAACTGACATGTGGTCTTTTTACATGAAATAATAAAATATATGGGCTAGACTCCTTTAAGCATATTGACAATTTTTTAGTTTCTAATTGTTGGATAGGTGACTCTTAGGTATCCTCTAATATTTTGAATTGGAAGGGATAAAATCATTAGCCTATCAATTTATATCATTTCCTCTTTTGAACTCTTATACGAAAGACTCCTTTCAAGTTTCAACTAATGTGGCTCAAAGATTAGATTATTCATGAAAACATTATTGCATGGTGGTTGGATGGAAAACTCCCTTTGGGTACTGTTATATATTCCTTCTTCAGAACACTTTAATTTATAAAGTTCAAGCTCAAAAAAATAGAGTGGATCTTGTTTTTGAAAAAAAAATGGAAAAAAGAAACAAGTACAAGAGAACTATCTATGACATCACATTTAGATTAGGGAATTTAGTATGATTGGTAGGGAGGATCTTCTTGGGGAATTATTTCTTTCTAAACAATTTAATGAATGGTTTTTATAGGAGGAGATATTCCAAAAGTAGAAATTGAGAATTAATTAGCTTCAAGAGGAAGATAGAAATACCTCTTTATTCCATAATTTGGTCAAAGAAATGAGAAGTGGTAATGTTATCTTATGTCATCTCAACACACGTAAATATTTTCCCATGAAATAAGTAGGGAAGTTGTCCAATATTTATTTTCCCTCTTCTTAGAAAATGGTTCTTTAGCTTTAGAGGAGAAACAAACTATTTTGGATTGCATCCACCCATTCTTTGAGGATATGAAAAACTTGCTTATGGGCTTCATATCTCTTGAAGAGATTGAAATGGGTTTATTCAAAATGAATAAAGGAAAAACTCCTAGGTTAAACAATTTTCCTATTGATTCTTTTCAATAACTTTGGGATATTATGAATATTTTTTGGTTGGAGTTCATGAATCTTAGACTAATAAGAAAATGCATAAAGCAATCAATTCCACTTTTATGGACTTGACTCTTTAAATGGAGGGACTAAAAATTTACTCTCTATAATTTAACTATATATATTCTTGAGGAAATACCATTTGACACTATCATATACCTTAGGCATGACTAGATTTATAAACATAGCTTTATCCCTAGGACAAGATATGGAGTGAATGGCCTCTATGGAAGAAATGATACCACCACATAACCAAAAACCCTTCACAAACTCCAATATAACTAATTATATAAATAAAGTCACTTTTCATCCTTAAATTTCAATATATAATCTCATTTAGAGTTAGGACCATTATAAAATCTATTTTGACACTAATAAATTTAGTTATAATAAATCAAAATCTAATTATGGTTAGAATAAGTATTTATATTAATTCATATAAATTGACTATAAGTAGAACTCAAAAGTGTGATGGAGAATTACCAAACATTCTTTATAAAATCAAATCATCCAACATAATCAATAATATATCATAATGTAACTTGGATAAGTATAAATATTATAGGTTAAATAAGGTCTCAAACGCAAATAGTCAAGCAATGAGGATTGTGTCAAACCTTAATTATTTTATCATTGAAGTATATAATAGTCATATTATTAATTTATCATTCATTTCAAATCAATATGTTCACTATGACTATATGCAAATAATCATAACATAGAAATCTTTCAAAACCCTAAAAAACATTCACCACCAAAATAATAATACACACCACCTCATATGAAATAATTTATTAATAATAGTAACTTATGCCACACATGAATAGCTAAAATTAACATTTAGTTACAATTTTAAAATTATTATCCCTTTAAATTTCATTCCTCACACACAAGTATCATGACGAAGGCCTAAATTTAGTGGTTGTTTTAGAGTTTTGCTATAAAATATAATTAAATTTTGAGAAGATAATAAAAATTATATAAGATTATAATTTAATATAGATATATTTTAAAATAAGATTGGTGTTAGCATTTGAAAGATAATTTAAATAGATAATAATAATAATAAAAATTTGACAAGGAGAACCAACTACCAAATTTAAGTCTTAATCATAAACAAAATCACATAATAACCACTTACTACAATAATAATTATTATCCTAATTGAAATTATTGCTAATTTAAGAGTTTATAAATTCATTATAAAATGTCAAGAACTATATAAGAACATAAGATTCAAACAATGAGCCAATGTTACAACGATAACCACAATAATGCAAACCAACTCAAAGGAAATAAATATGCCTAGTCCAAGGTAAATAAATTAAGGGCAACTAAGATCACACAATGGCCATACCATACACATTGAAACTTTCAATTCATGATTTTAAGGCAAATTCCTTTCTAGGATTTATTAAAATGAAAGATAAAAAGAGATTTATTTTTAATATTTTTTTGGGTAATTAAATTTTTATTTATTAAAAATAGTTATATTGTTAAATTTAGAAGGTAAAGAAAAAAAATAAAAATTATTTATATAAGTTTATAGTATAAACATAACAAATAATTTAAGTTACATGATTTTACTTTTTAATGTATAAGAAATTGTTAGCTTAATCTTGGAAGCACTTATTTAAGGAAGCCAAAATAAAATGTATTGATTTTTAGAAATTGTTTAAAATATATAATCATATATAATATGTCAAAGCTTAGCATTCTCTTCATTTATTATATTCAAGTTTGAATTGAATACTTTAGTAAGTATTATAGTTTTTGTATGATTAATAGAATTAAAAATAGAAGAAATAATTTAAAATTAAATTAACCAAGATAATAATGTATATGTGGTGTATAATCAAATAGTCGATATAATCTTTATTTCATAAAATATCTTCTCTATTTGAAGGTTAAAAACTTTAATTTTCACTGATACTTCTATTTTTTTTGATGAAAATATAAGTATGTAGAAAAATATTTTTTTAACATGGATATTTGACACATAGGTCAAAACATAATAAAATTACTAAAATTATGGTTGAATGTTCTATGGTATCTTGGAATTAGTCTTATATATTGGGATTCCATATATGTAATATAAGAGATTAAATATTTTCATGCTCGTGATCTATTACTAGTTGATATTAGCTAAACAATCTTTTGTAAACTTATTATGCTAATAAATTTGGTAAAATACATAATTAACACAATTAACTTGACTTACTATTCAATATTACTTAATGTAGTGGGAAATCTATCAACTAATTCTAATACTTTAATGTTCATATGGATGCATAAGAATAACTTTCAGAAAAAGGCTAATTGATTTTAAAAACATTCAATAAGAATATTTCAAAATCATTTAGTTTAAAAAAGTATGTACAACAATATCCAGACTCAAATTCATGCCCCTACTGTACATAAATGATACAAAACTTATTATAAAATACTAGTCCAATTCTTCACTATACATTCAATAACATAATTAATCTAAGAATCTAATCAATATTAATAAAAAAAAAGTATAACTCTAAAATGTAAATCTATAAAGTTAGTCTAAAATACAAGAAATGTGTTATCATCCTTTTACATAAATATTTATCATGTAACATAAAATGCACAATCACAAAATTCAAACTTTTAATTCTTCCATATTAATTCTTCTATATTCAAGAATTTGGATATTCACTTACATCATGGAATGCATAAACAGTGGATAGTAATAGGTGTAGGATTTAACATTTACATCGTTGAGTCTTTTTCATCTTATGAAATCATTTTAATTCATAATTTTTTTTATTGATAGAAAATGAGAACACCAAAATTAAAACCTTCAAAGTGTTAAAAAGTTATAGAAAATAATATAAATTACAATAAAACTTAGATAAGATCTTAATAATATTCACATGTGTCTAGATTTAGAATTACAATAATGAAAATAAGTTGTACAAAATAATTCCTCCAACTCTAAAAGTGTATATTACAAAGTAGAAAATTTAAGAAATGTGTATGTGTGTGAGAGAGAGCATCATGGGATCAATTTTCCACCAACCATAGAGTTGTATGACACTTTTTTATAATAACATGGTAAAATATAATAGGTACAAATAATTAGTATGTTATATGATGAAACTCATATGGTTTTTAAGAAAATTATCAAGTTGATCAAACCATTTCCTACATAATCCCATGAGAGAAAAGCATGCATGCAATCTTACATAATAACTATAATTCAAATATCAAAGATACACCACAAGATATACCTTCGAAAACCCTCAAAAGGGAAAAACGCGACCTCTAAAATCATCCACACTTGATGTATTAGTCAACAAAAAAAATATTAGAATACAATATAGAGTCTCCATGAATACTTCAAAAACATTGAACTCCTCTAATGCATCCTTCATGTGTCCAAGCATGTATCCACACATCCCATGCCATGCTTCACATATGCACTCAACAAGAGAGATAAATACAAATGATAACCCAACCAAACCACCAAAGGCAACCTCAACCACTAACGATGTGCTTGCTTTCATAGATTTGAGATCACACAAAATAAGCAATTGGTGAGGTAAAACCATGTGTCTCAAAACCATGAGTACATAACACCATTAACCCAAAAATCTACTTTGTGGTATTCATTTTCTCGTTATTAAATATTTTTCCCATGTGTAACCCACACATAAAATACCTAACCAATATCACATATAAATTTATAAGTGGACCCAAATAAATATTTAATATGGCTAAACACATTTCCTAAAGTACACCACATATAAATGTTTATTTTATATAATTAAAATAATTATTTCTTGTACAAGATGTACAACACCCTTTTCCTAACAATAATCTATGCATCTAGGTTGTTATAGTGTGGGGATAAAATGGTACAATTTATAAAATTCACTTGATCAAATGACATCGAAACCTCAAGATCATCTATTTAGAGAAGAAAATGAATTATATTTCTTATTCTTAATGGATGATAAGTTTTGAACTCACATAAGTTTTTCTTATTTTATTTTTTAGAAAAAAAAATTGGTATCCCAAAACCTATATTGCTACTTGGAAAGAAAGTGTACAAAATTTAGAAATGTGTTATGCTCGTAATATTCATCTTCCTAAGTGTAATAAAGTCAAGCACTTGTAACATGCTTGACCTTAATATTTTCATTTATTAGCTCTAACGGATTCCTTTGACCAGCCTAAGATAAAGGGGTGTAGCCCCACCTAATTATGTCTATAAATAAGGAAAATAAATGCTCTTGAATGAAACCACTATAAGTGGTAATATTAGATTCATATTCTCATATTAAGATTTTTTTAGGCATCCTCCTCAAAATGATGTGATTTTATTTATTTTTGTCTTTATTTTCAAGAAATATCTTAACAAGTAATATTAGAGTGGCAATTTAGGCCAATAATTTTATTTTCACCATAACTTATAGAATTTGGTCCAAGAAAAATGAATCATTATAATTTTTTCATGGTTTTGAGTAATACATCCAAGGAAGCTACAATAATTTTTTTTAGCTTGTTGTGATCATTTTCAAGCAATTAATTGTAATTTTATTATTTTTGTTTGTAGGTCACAATTTTTGGAATTTTTTCATTTGGAGAGCCTATGAAAACTTAGATATGATCAATTCATTGTAATTTTTTATTAGAGAATGAATACATTCTATAATTTAGTGGTGAAAGGACGCTCATCTTATTTAGTTATAGCTTGTGTTTTAAATTTTTATGGTTACAACTCCCACCAAACAATTTTCCCTCCCCTACCTAATCAAAATCTAGAGTTTAGAAAAAAATCACATTAGAAGCCATGTAATATTTTGGATTGGAGAAATTTTCTTCAAATGTTGAATTTAGTGACTCTCTTCATTATACACCACCTAAATTTGAGGGACAAATCCCATTAGGAAGCAAAATTTAGTGGTATATTTTATCAAGGATAATTTGTTTTACCCATTTGTAACATCTTTAAATGAGGGTTTGGATAGGTTTAAATAGTAACTATTGCAAGAATTGAAGCCCCAACCATATTTCTTGGGTGGGTATAACCCTAATAAAAAAAAATCAAGGATAGGGTAATGTTTTCGAGGTCCAAAATTAAACCTACACAGAATATGCATGTATAAGAACTTGATGGTCCATAAGTGAATTCATGAATGTATCATGGAACAATATTTTAAAATTCATAATATATCAATGGACCTGGTGATCAAATTAAGAAAGATGTTCAGTTTTTGGAACCTTGTATAGTTAGGAAAGCTACGTATCATGCACTACGTAATGAGAAATAAAACTTTACCACCACAAGAATCTTTACAGGTTTAACCATGGGATGGGATGATAGAAATGTGACTAATCATTTTGAAAAAACATTGGCAAACTTCTTTAATCCAAGATAAATTACTAAGCTCTCTCCTCAACATGAGACAAAGAAAAGAGAAAAAGGATTGTTGAAATTGTGATAGAAAATAGTCTAGAGGTCATAACTGTGCCAAAAATGATAAAAGACTAATGATTATTGAGAATGATGTTGAAGAAGAGGGAGAAGTATATATGGAAGAGCCAAATTCAGAACTTGAGCATGCATATTATGAGGAAGAAGAAAGACCTACTATATCCCTACATGCATTAAATGGGATAAGCACACCATAAGAACTTAAAGTGGTTGATTACATTAAAAATTGATAGGTGAATACTGGTTGATATAGGTGGTACACACATCTTCATTGATAGAAGAGTGGATAATAATCTTAGTTGTTTGTTGAATCCAACCTCTAATTTTTAGGTCATGAAAGTTGATGGAAAACAACTATATTATGGTGATAAAATTCATCATATAAAATATTCAATAGGAGACTATCAACTAGATCCAAAAATGTTTGACATCCCAAATGGGGGAGTAGGCGTAGTTTTGGGTGTGTAATGGCTTAAAATGTTGAGAACAATGCCCTTCAATTTTTAGGACCTAAATTCATGGTTTTCAATACAAGTAGAAAAAAGTATAAATATGTAGGGATAAAATCACCAAAAAGTCAAATTATTAGCTCTCATAGGATGGAGATTAATTTTAAAAGATCTACTAACACAGTGGCACAACTACAAGGTTTATAAGCACAAGACATGAAAACTCAAGATCCTCTGGAGATTCAAGAGATCATTCAACACCATCAATAATTTTTTCAAGAATCGAAGGATCTACCTCCATCTAGAGACAATGATCAGACCATTCAATTGAAAATAAAAAGTATTTCTCCTAATATTAGATCCTATTTCTATCCATATGAACAAAAGTAGAAAAAAATAAATGGTTAAGAAAATGTTGAATTTAAGCATTCTTCATTCGAATAAGAGTGCCTATTCAAATGTCTCTAGTGGTTATGGTTAAAAATAAAGATGATTTGTGGAGAATGTGCATATATTATAGGGAGCTCAACAAGCTCCCTCTTAAATATAAGTTTCATATCCATGTTATTAATGGATTATTAGATGAATTAGATGTTAATTTTTTATATTAAGTTAGAATTACATTCAAGTTATCATCAAATTTTAATAAAGGAGGAGGATGTACACAGGATCTTTAGAATACATAATGGTCATTATGAATTCTTAGTTATGCCATTTGGTCCCATTAATACTCCATTAACTTTTAAAATCCTTGTGAATTCAATGCTTCATCATTTATTCATAATTTTGAGTTGGTATTATTTGGTGACATCGTCATTAATGTTAAAACATGAGAAGAACATTTGTATCATGTAGAGAAAGTATTATGGGTATTTGAACATTTGTAGTTAAAAGTTACATGAGAAGAGCGAAAACATGGTCCTCTAACAAAGAGGCTCATTCAATAACTTCAACAAGATATATGTTCTTTAGATGAGTATGTTTGGAAATAATACTCTTTATGCTAAAAATATAAGGTATTTTTATATAAAAATCTCAATTGAAAGATAACATATCATCTCAAATGCATGACTTACCAATACGTGGATATTCAAGATTCTTAAAGACCTATCATTGTATAAAGATAGATTTATTTTAGGAAGTTCTCAAGGGAAATGTAGATAATTTATGGTTTAATGTTTATTATACCAACAAAATAAATAAAAAATGGTAAAGAACCTAGAAATATTATGATCATTAGTCACACAACACAACATTGGGAGTAAGTATCTTTTCACTTCATTACTATTTTAGAAAAGTTAGATAACTCGTGTTTTAGATGTTGTGATTGACTCACTAAGTATGCACATTGTTGTGGACTATTACATCTATTTTGAGCTAATATTATGGTAGAAAAATTTATGGAAAAGGTATAAAACTCCATGCTATTCCCAAAATAATTTTAATTGATCATACCCTATAATGTCTCAAATCCTAGTATGAGGGTGTTTGACTCATTTTATATCCCTAAGCAGGATTTTGGGCTTTCTCATACTATCATGCTTTCCATTCCTTCCCTGCACCCCCACTTTTCTCTTTCCCCCATATTTCAAAGTATTAGGCTTCCCTCTACCGATATTCATTTCCTCTATTCCTTTCACCCTCATTGTAATTCCTTCTTGCATTAACTTGACCCATGCTCCCTCTTGCATTAGGTATCTTCGAAGCCTGATCCCTACTCACTCCTACATTGGGTTTCCTTGAAGCCTAATCCCCACTCCTCCCTATATTGGGAAAATTTAAATATTGATACCCATTCCTTACCATCCCACCACTTTGCATATCCAAGCATAAGAGACTGTATTCCCTCACACCCTAACATCCTTGGATCCCATTCCTTGAACCCTTAAATTTGGACCTTCAGAGAACATAACGATGATGCACCAAATGGAAATTTTTTTGAGTGACATAATTGTTGGCCTTGTCATTGCACCAAAAGATCGACCTATCAATGCCTGATACAAGCATCAATTAAGATCCATGGGAGGCGATTAAACCATGTCATGAACTCGAAGGGAGATGTTGGCAGTTTGTCCAACAATCCCCCCCTCAACGTCACCCGAGGGGTTCAAACCCATGACTGGATCTGACACCAATTGTTGGCCTTATTGTTGTACCAAAAGATCGACCTATCAATGCTAGATGCAAGCATCAGTTAAGATCCATAGGAGGCGGTTAAACCATGTCACGAACCCGAAGGGAGATGTTGGTGGTTAGTCCAATAATAATAAATCCTAATTCCTTGGTCTCTCTTAACATTGCACCCTCTTGTTATGTGTTTCCTTAGACCCATAACTTTTGGTATTCTTTTCCTTGGATGCTTGTCATTCAAACAAAGAGTTTTATTGAACATCATGGTTGCCCAAAGATAGCATTAATGACCCAAAATTTAGATGTGGTGAGATGGAAAGAAAATTTTAAATATCCCTTACCACATGTGGACCTACACTAGGCCTTCAACCTCTATATAAGGTATACAACTTCATCAGTTTTCATTTTTTGGTTATTATATCAATAAACCCCAATTTGTAAAGTTGAGCACTTATATTCACCTATTAGATTTGAGGATGAAAAACCTTGGATTTGGAGATCAGAGGATGAACTCCTTTGTCCTTTCAAGAAAAATTCATTTAGATATTACATTTGTGTTGAAGATTGATTATTTTCTATTATATTCCAATATTTTACTACATGTGTGGTTAATACAAATCTACTTCAATATATTGATGAGCTTCTAGTTTTACGTGTGTAAATAACTTTATTTCTTATGGATGTTTTAGATCTAATACATTTGATTTAAATATTTGTTATGGGATTCCAGATCTAATTATTTTACATAAATATTTAGCTAAGGGTCATTATAGTGCTATGGAATTTTTGATCTTTGTAGCCTGCAAGGTAAACTAAATTATTGATGCTTCTCAGTTAAAGAGAGACTAAATATCAAAGAAGGAAGCAATTGATATTTCAAGAACAATATCTAGTTAAAGAAGGGGATATGGTGAAAGGGGAAAGAGGAAGACATAAGTTAACAATTGAAAAAAAGATGACTTCTTCCATGGGAACATAATTGTGTTACATTAGAGAAAAGAGATTTATAGATCTAATGTGATAATTGTTGCATGCTAGAGAAAACCTACAAAATCTAAAACCCATTAAAGTATATCAAGGGAAAGGGAGTCTATCTATCAAAACCCATGTTTCTACATAAAGAGGTAGAGGAAGAAAAAGTGCTAGAAGACTCCCCCTGTAGAAGGGATTGGAAAAGATTTTAAGGAGTGCTTGGGTCAATTTTAAGCCTTTCAAAATGCAATATATTTTTCTAGTTATTTATACATCATGGATAAGAGAACTTATAAGATAATAACTCTAGATAGTAATAAAAGTAATTGAAAGAAAATGTTGCAAAAAATTAGGTACATTGAATGATCCAACCTTACAAGGTATTAGTTATGATTGGTGGCACCATGTTTTGGTTACACGAGGACATAGCCTTATGCAAAAAATTGATGAGTTCAACTAAAGGATTTTATATTTCTTTAAGCAAAAGGATGACAATGAGCATTTTAGAGAACTCGCAAGTATCAAACAACAACACTCTGCAGAATCTTATATTACTAAATTTTAACAAGTTACAATAATGGTACCTTATATATTTGAAAAGACAATCACTTTTCTATTTGTTGAAGGTTTTCTTGAACTAATAAAAGGCATTATTGGGGGTTTTCACCCATTTCTCTTCAATAAATAATTAAAAGAGCCTTATTTCTTGAGCCATATATGCTTAAGGGAAAAACTCTACCTCATTCTTAGACACCCACTTTTGGGAAACATCCAAAGAAGATCACACCTCACCCATCTACAACAAAGAAGAAAAATGAATCCATCATATTTATGAACTTATATGGAAGAAACTAAGTTTTTCCTATAAGGAGCCATGGGAACTAGGCTACAAATGCCTTGACAAGGGCCAAGTCCATTATATTGAAGTAATATCTAATGATGATTTGGATTTGGAAGAACTTGAGCCAAAATTAGCCATAGGTGAATATGAGCTTGAAAATGTGGAAGATAAAGGCAAAAATAGAGGCACACCCATATCTCTATCTAGAGCACCAAGATATCATCTATTTATAGTTTGAGCTATATATGAATAATGGATCACGATGCTTATTAATAGTGGTATGACCCATAATTTCATTAAGGTTTAGTGGTTAACGATGATTGAAAGCTAAAGATTTTGAAGGATTTAATACAAGTATTGTTGATGGATTCACCATTCCATGCACCAAAATATTTTGTAACTCAATATAGCCATGGGAAATCATAAGGTATATGATGAATTCTATGTTTTAGGTATAGGAGAGAATGACATTATTTTGGTTGTATAGTTATTGCACTCCATTGGTGAGTTTTTGTAGAAATATCAATTCATAGACCTCAAGTTTAGATATGGGGAGAAATATGTGGTACTTAGAGGACATTTCTATGGATCACCTTGAGTGGTTACTACCAACATAATGAAGAGAACTTTTTACAAGGGATAAGTTGCTTGAGAAATAATTTATTTGCTGATGCCTATAAATTAATCTATTATTAATCGAAGCACCTATCATATTGATATTCATAATATTATGTATAAGAATAGTGTGTTGTTTAGTGATTCCTTATAGGATTACCACATGATAGAGGATTCCAACATGTCATAGAGCTAGAATTAGAATATGTCTATCTTGACCACCACCACCACCTAAGAATGTACAAGAAGAGATTAAAAGACCATAAAATAATCTTGAAAATGGTTCGTGTTAGGCCTAGTTCTAGTGCATTTTATTTAATTATAGTTCTTGTGAAGAAAAAGGATGGCACCATGTAGTTGTGTATTGATTATAGATCTCTTAATAATAAGATCATAGAAAATAGGTCTCATTCCTAGAATCAATGAGAAAATTGATGAATTATATAGATCTATGTATTTTCAAAGATTGATTTAAGATCAAGCTACTAAAAAATCCATGTAAGGGATGAGGATGTGCATAAAATATCATTCAAGTATCACTTTAGGAAACCTTGCAAAGAAATGTCACTTAAGCAACATAAGGACATAAAGCTTGCACCCAAATTTTATGCTCTTTATAAGGTTCTACATTGAATCGATAGTGTAGCTTTTAATTTAGAACTTCCATCCTCTTCCAAAATCCATCCTATATTTCATGTCTCGTGTATGAATAAATTAATAGGCAACAACCTTCCAATCTAGTTACAATTGCCTTAGTTATATGAAGAAGAGAATTTTATTTTGGAACTTGAGTTAGTGATGGAGAAAGGAGTGAAGAAGTTTTGAAATCAAGTCATTTCCGAATTCCCAATCAAGTGTAAGAATTTTTCAGTTGAAGATGCAACATGGGAAGATGGACAATTTATATAAAAGCATATGGAGTTACTACTTAAGCATTAAAGATATTATTTTTTAAAGTGGAAGGACATGATATTTCACTAATATTAATCTTGCTAAGTGTAATGATATTAAGTATTTGTGACATGCTTAACCTTGATATTTTTATTTATTAGCTCTAGTTAATTCTTTAGTCCAACCTAATAAGAATAAATGGTTGTACCTACCTAATCATGTCTATAAATAAGGAAGAGAAAGGATCTTCCAAACCATTATAAGTGTTAATATTAAATTCACATTCTCATATTCTAATTTGTGGAGGTCACCCTCTTGAAGTGGTTTGATATTTAATGATTTTACCTTTATTTCTAAGAAATATCCTAAAAAAATCCCATAAGCATGGAAAATTTGAGATGTTTCCAATATTTTAGGAAATGCAAAGGTAATTCCATTCACATGGATCATATTTTATTTATTTAATCAATTCCACTTTATCCTTTATCCTTGTCCATTTAATCCTAGTCATTGATTCCATTCACATGGATCACAATATAAACTTTCCACCATCTGACAAATGTTCCTCTCACATTTCTAACTAAGACCTTATCTAGATTCATTGAACCTAGACACTTTCCAAAATTCAAACTAACTTTCCATTTCATCCATTCATTTTATATCACATTGCTTAATCTTATCCATTCACATAAAGATGCTGCTTTAATCCTAATCCTAAACCTAGCCAGGTTATCCCTTATGTGACACTTGTCACATGAATACAACTTTATTCCAAGCCCTAATCCTCATTCAATCATAGTCATCCATTAAGCAATCCATATTTCCCTTTGATTTCTCTCATGGAAATTCTATAAATTAGAGTCCTCTCACCCTATTTACAAAAATATCTTCTCATCCTACTATTATGCTACTGCATTTTCTATCTACTTCTTCCATACCCTAGCTAATCTTCATCATATCCTCATCCTATCCATTTGATCTATCATCATATCAATCCTATCACCGTGCTGTTGGTTTGATAAGAAACCACATTTCTCCATCAACATATCAAAATAGTAAATCAAGTGGAGGTAGGGTGCTCTCTACTTCAACTCTATTTGAGGAGAAAGAAAGGTTTTAGGTGAAGGTATTGTGTTTGTATTATATCATATGTTATTTACCTTTAATCTTTTTCTTATCTTCAACTTGTATGGCTATAAAAACTATCTTATCACTTTTATTTTGTGGGTTATATTTTTTAAGTTTTTGGACTTATGATCTCACACTAAATAAGTTGAAAATATAATGTAAAGTAATGAGTATGGAGAAATAGTAATAAGAAATGGTTATGAGTATGTGAATAATAATGGTATACTCTAGGAGTACTATTAATACCAATGCCCAACAATAAGAGTGTCTAAGGAATTGGTGAATTAGGGAGAGAAGGAAATGCATGGATAAAGTGTTTTTAGTGGCATTCCTTATATTTTTGGTTGAATGGTGGTTAACTCTAGCTTTGAATTTAATAGAGGGGATCTCACAAGTATGCATTATCCATACTTCCTCCCTTCTCCTTTCTTTGTCTAGGTTGTTGGAATGCATATCCATTTCAATGAGTTTTGAAGGACTCTTGTGTGATGAATAGGTTGTTTTCTAATCAAACTCACATGGTCAATAGACTTAGGTTGTTGGGTGTTGACCAAAGGAAGCACAAACTATGGTTTTGAGCTAAGTCTCTATTAAAGTTTTATTTTACCCTAGTGTGATAGACAAGGAAGAGAGAAAAAACCATATGCAATAGATTATAGAATAACACAAAGAAAATTAAATATATACATCATACATATCTCCCCACACACATTTTTATTATATCTTCTTTATATATATCTCCTACTAGCTTATATATCCTCTCCTCTCTTTCCCACATATGTCCTTCGTATATCTTCCTCTTACTCATCCATTTCCTTATCTCTTAGTCACATATGTTCCATGCTCTTTGCTCCCACTTTTCCCTGCCTTATATAGCCTCTTAATGCCTTTTCATCTTGCCTTTTCCTTATAACCTTTTAGAATTACTCATAATTATTCTCTTCTCATAAATTCACCTTTCCCTTTATGATATTTATCCTTATTATATCTTATTTAGGGATGTTAAGGTGTGTTTAAGACTATTTAAGGGCTATATAAGGGTGATCCCACAATAGTGGTTTACATTTTTTGGTCAAACTTGACATTGAACTAATGTTTTTTAACTAAATCTTCACTTTCGAGCACCTATAACTGCTAAACCATGAGGAATTTGAAGATGATGCAAACTAGTGATTTGTGACATTTTATCTGTAGATTCTAAATATATATTTAAAAAAAAAATTGGAATCAAATTGCATTTATTTTTCCATCTCCTTCGAAAACTAGTTTTTAACAGTAAACACCATTTTTAAAGAGTAATGTGTACTTGCTAACACATAATTTTTTTCTATGAAGGATAAAATTTTATTTTTTTCAAATTTAGATTCATAACTACGATATCTAGTGCATGCAATTGGTTTCATAGTGTTTTATTGAATTTTTTTTCTTGATTAAGTTTTGAAGTCAAAGCAGTTACAATTTAGACATAGGTTTACTTGCTAACACATAATTTTTTTTGTATGTATCGAAATTCAATTTTTTGTTGTGGGATCAAGGACATCAATATTAAGTGCATAGATATTTTTCATATTATTTTTTGATAATTTGATATTTTTCCACATGTGCAGAATATAGAGCTTGATTTTTGATGAAAAACCTATGTTTAATTAAACTAAAAAAACTACATAATAAAACTAAAATATATTAAAATTATATTTTATGGATAGCTCGTTCTGATGACTACCATCATCCAGTTGGGTCTGTGAAGTTGATTCCATTTTCATCTTCGACCCAAGCTCAAAAAGGCAAAATTTTGCAAAAAATTGCTAGAGAAGAGGGAGAAGGGAAAAAAGAGGGGTTTGAGCGAACCCACCTTCTAGTGACCCCCCTTGGACCCCTTCGAGTGAAGGGAAGTTTGCTAGAAGGGGGGTTTTCTCGAACCCCCCTTTTTCTACCATTTCCCATTGATTTCATTTTAAAAAACCTGGCAAATGGGGTTGCATCACAAAGGGGTTTGCTCAAAGGGGAGGGGGCGGGGGGTTTGAGTGAACCCCCCTTCGAGGGAACCCCTAAAAACCCAAATTTTTTCTCTTGGGAGCATTTTTGTAATTTTTCTTCGTGAAGGGAATTGTAACCACTATTGTGGGATCACCCATAACCCATATATGGGTCTAAAAACAATTCAAATGGCATGTTCAAAGATTGTGTGATGTTGCACAATCTCCCATATCTCTCTACTAATTGTTTAATGTTCACATCTAATACCACCAGGCCCTTTTTGTGTAATGTATGACATTGCAACATCTTTTGTGTCTTTGTTGGATGTTGAACTTACTTGTATAGTACTACACACCCTTTGCAACATAGAATAATATCATAGAAGGTTGTATAATGCTATTTGCATTACCATTAACACTTGCCAAAATTGAGTTTGATGAATGAAATGCTACACATGTAAATGGATGCTTGTTGTGGTGTGAGATTAAAAATGATTTAGCTTCTTGAACCCCACATGATCAAAATAAAACCCCAAGATCATCTATATAAGGAAGCAAATAAATTCCATTTCCTAATTATCATGGATGATGGATTTTGAAATAAAAAGTTGACACATTTTGAATTTTTTAAAACAACAACAAATTGCAATTATTGGGTCTCATGCAACACATATGCTCATTAGAACCAACAACACAAATTATAGATGAAGATCAGGTGCCATTCATTTTATTGGGAAGATGCGTCACATGCAACCCACCAATAAAAATAATTGAAATCTATAGTACTAATGCCAATGAAGCATATATACTCTACAAATAAGCTTAAAAAATTTGACATGTTCCCCATGTTTTAAAGGAAATTACAAAGATTTTTTTTTTTTTTCATATGATCAACATAAATAACTTTGTGTAACTCAATTTCAAAACACAATACTAAAATATAAGGGAAAATATTAAAAAAACCACCTTTCTCCTTTACAATAATATACATACATAAAATATTTTAATTTTTTTTGACAAATAATACTAATTCTAAAATAAATAATTTAAATTCACCCCTAATCCACCAACTAATAAATCCTCTTTCCTAATATATTAAGAAAAAACCTAAATCGTTGAAGAGAATTTTTTATTTTATTTAATATAATGAAACACAAAACAAGACTTAGTTTTAACAACCAATAATTAGTTCTTTTGTAAGACATGCACGATACAACCTCCACCTTAAGAAGTGTGGCAATGTTAATAACACAAACAAGATGCATATTATATTTGTCTCCATGTCTCTCCATGGACCATATAGTCAAATGCTCAAGCTAGGTAACAACAATAACACAACTCTTCTTACTACTTGTATGGTTGTAAAAACCAAAATTTCCCCTTATTTTATGGATCATATGTTTGAAATTATTGGAGTTATGAGTTCACACTAAAAGAGTTGGGAAAAAAAAACCTATGTTGATGGGTATGGATGAAGGAGAAGAAATGGGTATAGGTATGAGAATGAGATACTCTAGAAGTACTAATAATACTAATGCTTGACAACAAGAACATCCAAATAACTAATGAATTAAGGGGAGAAGTAGATGCATGCATATAGTGGTTTTGGTGGTGTTTGTTGTGTTTGGGTTGGAATGGTGATTAACCCCATCTTTATATTCAATAGAAGGATCCTCATAGACAAGCATTATCCATGCTTCATCCTTCACTTGCTTAGGTTGTTGGAATGCATAACCATATCAACAACTTTTAAAAGATTCTCATGTGATGATTAGTGCATTTTCTAACCAAACTCACATGGTCTATACATTTGTATTATTGTATTTGATTAATGGAAAGACATGGGTGTAAATGGGTGCTTGTTGTGGTGTGGGGGTAAAAATGATTCAGTTTCTAAAACCCCACTTGATCAAATAACATAGAAATCTCAAGATCTTCTATATACGAAAGCAAATGAATTCCATTTCCTACTCATAATTGATAATGATTTTTGAACTTAGAAATCAACACTTTCTGTTTTTTCTCCTTCAAAAAAATAACAAATTATGTCTATATTAATAAGACCAAAGAAACATACAACTTTCCAAATATCCTAAATCTTAAAAAATATGACATGTTTCCCATATCTTTAGAGACATTACAAAAATAGTTAATTATTTTCATATAATCAACATAAACAATTTTAGATACCCCAATATTCAAACATACTATACTAAAATAATTTAAAATAAAATAAATATTAAAAAATATAAATATTATCACTTTTCTCCTTTTATAATTTTAACATAATATTAATTCTATAATAAAAATTCAAAATTCATTACACTTGTAATCTGCCAATTAATAAATCCTCTTTCCTAATAGAGTAACAAAACTTCTCGAAGAGAATATTGCGTTTTACTAAATATAACAGAACATCGAAAGAAGACTTTAGTTCCGACAATAAATACGTTTTTCCATAAGACATACACGATACAGCCTTCACCTCAGGTAAGTGTGTGAACGGCCGACTCTCCGAGTTAATAATGTGAGCAAGACGTACATTACATGTATCTCCATGTCTATCCTCGTACCATATAGTCAAAAGTTGAGGTTAGATAACGACAATCGCACTCCTCTTCTTACTGCTTTTATGGCTGTAAAAACCATCTTTTTCCTTTTGTTTTATGGATTATATATCTGAAGAAGTTGGAGTTCTAAGCTCACACTTAAACAAGCTGAAGAGAAGAACAGAAAGTAATGGGTATGGACAAAGAAGGAGAAGAAACGAGTATTGGTATCGGTATGGGAATGGGATACTCTGAAACTACTAATAACACCAATGCTCGACAACAAGAGCATCCAAGGAACCGGCGAATCAGGGAGAGAAGGAAATGCAGGGATATAGCGTTTCTGGTTGTGTTCGTTGCGTTTTTGGTTGGAATGGTGGTTAACTCTAGCTTTGCATTCAACAGAGGGGATCCCCACAGGTAAGCATTGTCCATGCCTTGTCCTTTTACCTTTCTCTGCTCAGGTTGTTGCAATGCATACCCATCACAATGAGCTTTGAAGGTCTCTTGTGTGATGACTAGAGCATTTTCTGATCGAAGTCACATTGTCTATGCATTTGGGTTGTTGAGTTTGATGAATGCAACACTGCATGTGTAGATGGGTGCTTGCTGAAGTGTAAAGGTAAAAACTTTTCATATTCTATAACCCCTCTTGATCAAATGACATAGAAACCTCAAGATCATCTATCTAGGGAAGCAAATCAATTCCATTTCCTACTTGCAGTGGAGGATGGGTTTTGAACTCACAAATCGACACATTTTGCGCTTTTTATTTCAAAAACAACAACAAATTGGTATCCCCCGAACGTGTATTGCTAAGGCTGAAGAAGCGTACAAACTTTACAAATGTCCTAGAAACCTGGGAAATATAAGATGTTTCCCCGTTTTTTAGGACATTGCAAAGATGATTGACTATTTTTGAAACTCGCTCATGTCGGGAAGCAGATCACTTCCATTCCCACATGTAACTGGTTATGGACTGTGAAGTCATCATCCGAAAAACATTGTTGTCTAAAACCAAAAGTAAGTATATTTCTGGAATCTTTATCACTAAAAGTAACCTGTGGAAGCTTAAATTTTTTACCTTGAGAGATGTTCATGCTTTGTTTGGTAAATCGTCAGGTCTGTGCTTCTCTTTTTGGTTCCAAGTAAAATGGGACCCTAGGGATTTAATTTGTTCTCGTTTGTTTAAGTGTGATCAATCAGTCTACATGAATGAAATTCATCCACCTCTGCAAGTTCGATGTCAAAAAGCTGCGGAGATTCATTACAACTTCCTGTCAATATTAGTTCCTGGCAAAGAGAAAGTTCAGACACTATGGATTGTCTATGTCAGGAACTCAAAAACACATTGGATTTGAGTCAATAATCAGACCTTCCATTCAAAAAAAGTTTTTCTCCCCAAACCCATTTCCTCAAACATATCACCTTCTTGTATTCTCTTTCTTTTTTTTCTAAACATTCTGTATTTGGTCGTGATGGCCAGTTAATCTTGAATTTGTCTCTACTCTTGTTGAAAATTGAGTAGATTTAACACTGATGAGTTGCTGGATTGTTGCTAATTTTTATGCCAAGTGCCATGTCTGTTGTTATTCTAGTTGTTTAGAGTTGTTCTTGTGACCAATTTGTTTAACTATACTTACCAGAATAAGATAATAAAATGTATTAGGTAAAAATCTTTATATTGACTAGCCACATTTTTTAATAATGGTGCTTGCCATTTAACACATAACTTTTTGTGTTTAAACTTTATTTTGATGTTCATTGAGTGGATTTGCCATGCAATAAGAAACATTGACTTTTTCTGTGAGATTCTGAATAGGTTTTAGTGTTTTATTGTCTAAAATTCCCAGAGTTTTTGCCAAGTTTTTGTCTGTATGAGTTGTACTCTTCCTCTTTGCATTAGTTGCACTCTTCTTCTTTGCCTTCATTGGCACCTTGCTGAATTCCACTCGTGATTCTGACTCCCAGTTGTAGCTCATATTAAGAGTACACGAGGCTCATGGTGACCATATGTGGATGGCTCTTTTGTTTATACTATTGTAAATGCACTTTAACGTATTGCTCGTGCAATAATCATACAATGCTGACATATTTTAGTAGCATCTAGCCTGTCCCAGATCCAAATATTTGTTTGATTATGAACAAATATTCTTGTTGGCTCAAACAGTTTACTGAATGACATTCTTTTAGAGATTGTAGTGTGGGCCATCTCTTCTTGTAATCTTTTGGTTGAGAATGATTGCTAGAAATCCCAATCTTGTTATAAAGGGAATTTTGAAGCTCCCACTTATAAGTTACAGGTCCTTCAAGTCATGTTAAAAAGTGCATTTGATATCTTAAATGGGAATTGTCTGTGCTTTTTTTCATGCATTGTTTTCAGTGGCAACCACACAGGATAGGTGTTTGACACTTGCCTTTGATGCAGGCTTGTATATGGAACAGATTACAAGGGGAATGTCTGTGGGAACAAGAACTCTAAGCCCGATGTCCAAGAATTTGAGGTGAGATATTGGCAAAATCCAAACCAGGTGTATCAAAGTGGGCTTCGAAAGAGTCCTCTCAAGCTTGCTGATGCACGGAGTGTCTGTCTAAAGGAATGCCCAATTCCTTCCGATGAGGATGTCAATTGGGTCTGTGATTATCCAGAAGGGAATATAAAGCTCACAATGGATGAGTGGAATGACAGAAATTATGACTACTACGAGTTTCTGAGTCCAGAGGAAAGGAACAATTCTCTTCAACTTCAGGGTCCATGCTATCCTGTCATATTTCATAGCACAAATGGTTAGTGCTGATTCCTGGGTTTTATCCACATGAATTGAATTAGTTTGAAAGTGGATCCCATGATCTATATCTTGAAACTAAACCATGCATAATGCATTTCAAGCAGAAATCATGCAGAGGGAAGTCTAATTATTTTAAGAAATACAAGGCATGAAGAATTTTTCTAAGGCATGGCAGTACTAGTTCAATAATGGCATGTTTTCTAATGAGTGTTTGAATAAAGTTTCTATTCAGAAAGTCGTGTCAGCTGCATTTTTTATTTGTTTCTCCAGTTTTTAAACATTAAGTGTTTTCTGTCTGCCTCATGGCCATCTTTCAATGCATTGTGAATTTCTAGTTGCTTTTACTATTATTTTTAATTTTCTTTGACAAACTCAAGTTTTGTTTCATCCTTGCTATTCAAACTAGGTAGCTGAGGACATATACTGCTAGACTTGGTTGATGGCGGTAACTAATCTAACATGAATCAACTAGGGTATTTAGCTTCCTTAATTTAGATGAATAAATATAGTCTCAAATTTTGTCTTAAAAGGTGCATGTTGTGTACAGTTTGACCTATGTAATTGCCTTTTGTACTACAATTGAGTGATTTGAATGTTATTGTTGTTGTTAGAGTCCTAATGCTGCTAGTCTTGGTTGAGAGCACTAACTAATTCAACACAAATTAACTAGGATATTTAGCCTGCTTATCCTATATACATTACAATTCTTGAATTTTGCTATAATAAACAGTGCATTTTATGTAGTAGTTTGGCCTATGTAATTGTCTTTTGCACTACATTGACTGATTTGAATGTTGTTGTGGAGTTTTTAGTCAAAATCTCAAGTTAACTTACACAGTGGCAGACGGAACTATGGCTACCTTTGATACATGTATAGGATATTAACCATAACCCTAAATGGAAGGTGAGAGTGCAACGTGAAGGTCTAAACCAATACACCTGTTAAGATGATGGCAATTAGGATATTAGCTGCAGTGACATAGAAAGTGGTCAATGCTGAACTGGGCAGGAAAAAACATCATGTTAGGTAATTTGAGGTGAGAGTACCTTTACCACTAACAATGCAATGTCCCAATCTAGAATTTTATGAAAATGTATGATTTTTTGTACTTTTCTGATATATTTTTGAAACAAAATAAAAGAGAACAGCAACTGGAAAATGGAAACAAGTAGCTCCAAACCCACTCTTAACAACTTCTCAAGCAACCTGTGTTATTAGATCTGAATTGTATTACATCAAAATAAGAGTAGATTTGGAGACCCAGATTCTGCAACAATGTATGTAATCTGCACTTACAATGAGTCAGCAATTATGACAGTCCAAAGAACTATCTGCATGCTCTGATGGAAGCCTTCAGCCTTCATCAGTGCTGTGCCAAAAGGTATATCCCATCGATATGTGGTGGCTAGTGACAGGTCTGCGATCAGCATCTAATGTCCCCCAAATTTTCTGAATGTGCATAAACTTAAATAAGGCATGCAAATAGAATGACAGCCCAAATTCAGTTATCTACTGTGATCAGCATTCAATATTCCCTTCAGTCTTCTACTCACGAGCAAGTTACAACCATCCAATTTCAATGTATGATGCGGCTGTAATAATATCAATAGGTGTGGACTATCAGACCCTCAAACTACTGCTGTATGGCTGTGAGTGATGGTGTAAGGCAGCAGCAGGCAATCAAAAAACTGTAGGGTTCAATGTTGGTGTATCAGATGACAGCTTCCTGAATCTCCCTTTACAGCCGCACCCACTCAATAGTGTTAGTCACTGTTCCTTGGTATGACTATAATGCTGCAAACAACTCAATAAATTTCCCTGTAATAGCTGCGATCACCCCTAGTGAAGTATGCTGAATGCTGTGGATGATCAATGGGTTAATGCAGCTCACCAAATCAGTGATGAAATAGGAATAAACTCTGAAATCAGCAACAGTGCCTCTTGATCTCTTGATATTTAATTGCAAATCTTATCATCCGATCTGGAAATTCTTGGAAAATTAGCAAATCTGAAACTTGAATAAAATCACTCAATTCAGCTCCAATACAACCTTTGCGTGGAGATGCCCTAGATAGAAGTGATGGTTTTCATTCCCAACACCAGAAATGGAAATCCAAGTGGGTTTTCACTCTCCAAGATCCTGAAGAGCCAAGGGTTTTCATCCTTGGTTGTGTAGATCAAACCAAAGCTCGAATCTGGAAAGTGAAAATGCCAAGTGAAGTCAAGATGCCAAATGAAGCCAAGTGCCAGCTTTTTAAATCTCTCCAAAATAGGCCCTTGAATTAAAATTTCCCTCCAAGTATTTAAAAATGCTTTTTCTAATTAAGTGTTTAAAAACATTTTTTAAATTAATTATTTGAATAATTTTATAAATTAGAGATCTATTAGTAAGAAGAAAACAGGTACAATATATAGTGAAGGAATCACCAAGTCCCACTGAAAGAGACTGCCAAGAGGCTTAAACCCAAAAAGTTAGAAACCAACAATACCAGTAAAAATAAAAAATTGATAGATCACAATCTATCCCATTAGAATAACAAGATTAGAGATTATTCCCAGCAGCACTTTTGATTGCTGCTATTCTCATATGCATCTACTTCAAAGGTATCAATAATTGGGTCAGCCATGTCATTCAGATCCAAATCTTTGATCACGGGGCCATAGTTTGGATTATTAACAGCATTCAACTTCTTAACTCTGTCAGGATTATCAATATCACGCTCTTTCATATACTCATTCAGGGTCTGCAACTCCTTTTCATTTAGTCTGCCTCTATCATGAGGCCAAAAATAAGCTTGCTTAACCTCTTAACTGTGTGCAAGGGTGAGCTCATCTTCTAGCAAGATCTTTAACCTGTCTCTTGGGATCTCAAGAATCATGGAAACTTGCATCAGAATAGATATTAGTGGGAGTTTGCTATTCGAATCGGTAAGATGTCTTCTTTTCCCTTGGAAGACCTCCTCAATCCTAGCTTTTCAGATATGCCATAAAATTTTGTTAGTCAACACAATCCAAAATTTATTAAACTTTTTAGAAAAATTATGGATATAACCAAAAATGATTTCATGCTAGGTAAAACCATTTCTAACATCCCAACCTATACTGTTACCTAAAAAAAAGACCAAAGCTGAAATGCATAGGTACATTCAAAAAATAAATATTCAAAGGATTCAGTCATGTGCAAAGAGCACAATATCTAACAGGGATGCCCAAGGATGCTAGCTCACTATTCACAACAAGTTTATTTAAGATAAGAAGCCATCTGTAACACACTTTTTTAGGTTCACAAAAGGATGCAACAAGGCTTTAACACACAAGACCAAGTATCAACATACCAGGATAGTTTCTAGTTCTCATTAAGCTTGTTAATTATTTCCCTCGAGTCAACCAACAAACCATATAACTTCTTCGTAGTCATCTTTTCAAACACGGTACCATCTTTCCAAATAAAATTACTCAACATTCTTAGGGTTGAGTTTTAAGGAATCAGGGAAGTTCACACCATCTAAAGCCTTTTTTGGATAAGAGAAGGTTCTTTTTTTATTATTGTTAATACCAAATTCGTTCCATAACATATCCTAGTTTTTCAATAGACCATTGTCAAAAATATCCTTAAAGTCATTAATACTTCTAGAGGCCCATTGTTTAGCAGAACACCCTTGGGTAAGAGCTAGAGGTTTATTATTCCAATCCAAATTCCACTAAATTGATCTAAAGGCAGTTTAACTTTAAACATCCCAATCTGAATTTTTTTCTTTATTCTTACTCAAATGCTTCACACTCTCCTAGGCCCTCCAAATTCTGCTAAAAGCCATAGACCCAAAAGTTTTAACAGAAAATTTTCCAAAGAATAAATCATGGAGATGTAAAGCTGTCCAATTTCTATCTTTTTTTGGCCTAGAAAGAGCAATTTTATTCCTGATCAAAACTTTCCAAGGCTCATTTCCCACAGGATTTCAAAATCCACTTCACAGCTGGAGAAATCCCCTGAAGCTTAAGGTCTTTAAGACCCAACCCCCCTAAATGCTTTGGGAGACAACACTATGACCAATTGACTACATGCCTCTTACAACCTTTTCCATCTAACCACAAAAAATCCTACAATTTTTTTAAATTTTTTTTCAACTTGACAGCTACCAAAAAGCCAAGCTGCAGCATAGTAGATATTGTAGGAAGTTAGAACCTTTTGACACACTTGCACCCTTCCAACCAAGGAGAGCAAATGAGTCTGCCATTTAGAATTCTTTTTCTCAATTTTATTAAACATCCACTCCCACATATTCTTCAAGGAATGTTCCACATAGAATTGAATCCCCAAGTACCTTACAATGTTTTAGGACCTGCCAAGTTTTATCCCACAAGTCAACTTGGAGGAGTCTCTTCCCAACTGAAGATAACGCCATTTGTTATCAGAAATTTTTGCTCTAGAAGCATCACAGAACAAACTAAGTCTGGATGAGGTATTATCAATTTTTTTTACTCAACTTCATAAACAAAGAAATATCATCTGCAAACTACACATTAAGAAGCTTAGTGTTATTAGGAAGGTTAATGCCTTTGATAGGAGGATTGAGCAACTCAGTCTTCAAAATATGGTGGAGAGCATCAACAACAATGACAAAAAGAGTGGGAGCAAGGGGATACCCTTGTTTGATAGATCTTTGAAGCCAAATAGGATCAGTCAAGGAACCATTAATGTCAATTTGGGTAGAAGCATCACAAAGAGAATCTTGACCCATTTGCAAAAGCCCCAAGGGAATCCAAAAGCTTCAAGCACAGTGATCACAAAATCCCATTCCACCTTGTCATAGGCCTTGTCAAAATCCAGAAGCATCACACAAACCTTCTGCCTAGAAACCTTAGCCCCAACGTATAATTAATTATTAAATTCTCTAGAACATACTTGCCCCTAATGAAACTGGTCTGATTCACAGAAACGATGTTACTCAAAACATCTATTAGCCTAAGAACCAAAAGTTTAGCAAGAATTTTGTAAGACACATTCAATAGAGTGACAGCCCTCCAATTTTTTATCAGAGCTTTAACCCCATCCTTAAGAAGTAACTTAGTTACACCCCTATTAATATTAGCTCCAAGAGAACCTTTAGCAAAAACTTCTTCATATACTTCCAACAACTCCTATGCTATCCGCTCACTGTTGGCTTTATAAAACTCAATCAGAGACCATCAATACCCAGAGATTTGCCGTTGTTAAAAGACTTAATTCTTTTGATTATCTCTTCCTTGCTAAGCCTTTCACTAATTTCATTTGCTTCTAGTTCTTTTACTTTGATCTTACCTGTAATATTTTTCTTACAGAACTCTCTAGCAATAGAGCTCTAATCATCTTCAGAAGAGAACAACCTTTGATAGAAATTATGAAAGGCCTCTTTCATACTTTACAGCTCATTAGTTTGTGAATCCCCAACAACAATAGGACCAGTTTTCTCTCTATTTTGCTTATCTTTGAAAATTCTCAAAAAATATTTAGATCCTTTGCCCCCTTCATTTGGCTCCATTGTTTTTGTAATTTTGAATACATCTTCGTTGATGCTTTGTTTTAAGATCTTTATAAATTTCCTTATTCACAATCTCCTTTTGCATCATGAATTCCATATATTAAAATTTCTCTTATAGCATGCTTTGCTCTCTCCTCATGCTTTCTTCTTGCCCACAATTTTCAACATGGCTCTCCAAGAAGACAATATATTTTTCCCACCTTTCAATGGCCGAATTACTGCTAAGAAACTTCTTATTAATGCCTCTAATACTCAATATTCCATGGAGACAATCTTTGTCTTTGAGTAAGGAGACATTAAGCTTAAACAACTGGCTTTTCTTATATTTCTTCACCTGACTGCTATATTCAAATCTGATAGAAGTTTCTATGGGTGAGTGTTTTGACACTGTGAAGGGGATAACTTACATTAGGTTGTCCCTCATTACCCACATATTAAAATAACACTTTGTTAGCATAGAATCTATCCAATCTTGAATAGGCTCTCTTTCATGGTGCTTGGTTATTACATCAGGTATACCAAATCTTCTTATTGTTATTTTTTTTCTTTTCAAGGGGATCCACTACATTAAGATTCCTTTTCAATTCAGACTAGAAATACATTTCATTCTCTTTCTATAAAGTTTCTTTACTCCCAACATTATCCTTCTATATTCCACCATATTAAAATCACCTCCTAAGATCCATGGGACTTTTGGGAGGGAATAAGTTATCCAATTCTATAGTTTGCATCTCTCTTTATTTCATTTGGGGCATAAATTGAGCATATCCCAATATTATTGCCCTCCTTATCAATAATCACCCAAACCACCTTGTTACAAGGAGAGGAACCATTTTCAACAATCAGGAAAGACCCTTTAGCTTCAGTTAAAATAGGAGCCCCTCCTTTGGCTTTAACATGCTGTGTAGAGAAAACTTCCACCCTTTCCAAACAAAGTTCAATATAACTCTAGCTGGAAACCAATAGCTTTAGTTTCTTGCAAACAAAGGAAATCCATCTTAGACTTAGTGTTACAATAGAACCTAACGATATATTTCCTGTCAAGAGTTTCCAATCCCCTGACATTCTAGCTAAAGCAATTTTAAAATCATTTGATATTGGAGGGTGGAGAAGTCTGCAACTTCTAGTTTTTATACAATCTATGAAAACACTTGGTAACTTTTCATCTTTTCCTTTCTTGATATTTTTTCTTTCATTAGGTTCTTGCTCATTTTGCTTCCTTTTCTTCCTGTCTTCCATTAATGGTTTTTCAGAGCCCATCTCAACTTATATCCCTTCCCCTAAGAATAGGGGATTTATGCAGTCTAAGATGGCTTTTTGCTTCTTAGAATTTTTGCTTAAAACCATGGTGAATTGCTCCTCACCAAGAATGTCTTTTTGTTCTAGCAACATTTGGGGGGTCTTGAAGATTTTGGCTTTCTTTGCTTCAGCTTTAGCCCTTAGGCTATCTAAAGTAAACTGTTGAGTATTGTTTTTAGGAACCAAAGGATTAACAGTGACTTCTTCACTAAAACTTTTCTTATCATTTTCTTGCCTAGTAGGGATAACAATATATTCCTCATCTAGAAGAGATATCCTATTAACTGGGTCAACCATTTCAATGCTACGACTTCTCTATGGGACATTACCCCAAATTTCCCTAGAGGTGGGAATAGTTAGCAATTATCCTCCACACTTTTTTCCAAATGAATAACAACTTATTCTTGAACTTGTTTTTTAGAATTAATACCCAGAGTGTTTTCAGTATTATGAACCTCTTCAATATTTCCTTTATTATTTCCATTTTCCCAGTATTAACCACATTTTTGGGAATTTTTGGATAGTCTTTTCTAAGATGTGTGTTGCTTTTACATAAAAAACAAGCATTGACTTCCCAACAACTCAAATTCACATTCAATACATTTATCCTCCAAATTAATACTCACACTTTAGGCACAATAATGTTGGAACTCAATGAAATCAAGACCCTAGCATTTAGATGCGGGAGAGTTATTCTAGTCTCCTCTATCTTGGACATCTCCCCGAGAGGTTTTAGAATTTTTGGAATAATTTTTCACAATTGTAGGGCTAAATTTTTAATTTCAAGCCATCTAGGAGATGAAATTGCTAGAATCATTTTAGGCTTGGCCTCAACTATCCAAGGAATACCTTTAAACATAGACAGACCAATATTCCAAAATTCGTTTTCAATGACTCTGCCTTGCATGTTATGTCTTTTGAAAAAAATAACAAACAACACTTTCTAGATCATTTTGTGAAATTCATATGAATCCCCATTTTCCTACCCCAAGCATTTCCCAACCAATCATCAAAAAGCTTCTAGGATGGATTACTCTCCAAGCTAACAAGAAACACAACATTACTTAGTCTAGATTCTCTACCTTTATTAACATGAAGCATGTCCAATTTGGTAGCAATGGAAAGGATTTAGGGAGACACAAACTTCTTATTATTGTTTCCTCCTTTGAGTTCCTTTCGTTTGAGGTTATCGTCACTTCCCAATTCATGTCCTCATCAAAGTCTACTACTGCCATCACTAAGAATTGAAAACACTGCAAAGTCAGGAACGAAAAAATCTTTACCACCCAAAATTTCCATGAGGGTTTCATTGACAAATTCTCCAATTCTGGCACACTACATTTCTCTTCCTCACCACTTTTCTCACTTGAAACTTCATTAACTTCGCCGTTGCTAGAACTTCCATCTACATCTCCCATACCACCACTTATGCCAACTAATACAAGGGAAATAATACCAAAGATCTCTAACTTAAAAATGGCAAATTAAAAGTACACCAACCATCCATCGGGACTAAAGCCTAACCTTGGAAAACTAGAAAATTTCGAGTTAACGGATAGGAAAGAACCCCTCAAACTCAACAAAAGGGGGATAAAAACTAAAATTCAAATTCAAAATCGAAATTTTTAATTTAAAACTAAAAAAAATACCCCACCCCCTAGTGCAAAAACACACTGGAAATCTAGAGTTGAGAATCTATCCAAGCATGATGAAAGGCAGCAAATTAAACCAGCAAGCACAAAATCAGAAGCATCTGAGAGCAGCAGTGGAGATGACCATTTGCCTTTCTCACTTCTCCTAGAGCTTCCTTGGACTAGAGCACTACTTTTGAAGATAGGTGCCTCTATTAGAATAATATTATTAAGTTTACCCTTAAAATAGAAATTACCAGGCTGAACTTAAAATAATATTATTAATCATTTCCCTTGCTTTATCGTTTGGCCCATGGGAAAATAGGATAGGCTAGAGGTCTTCTAAATGACTCTAATTTGAAAAGGGGGACATCACAAATAGGGGCTGGGTTGATTCCTCTTGCAATTTGGAGTGTTCCCCATGTCATTTGGATCACTTGTGAGTGGCCATTGTGCATCTACCTTCTAGAGATTGTGAGTTGGAATGAGAGCCTTGCGAGTGTCTCTAGTAGCCTAGGTAATAGTTTTTAAATCTGGTTGCATTTGAGCCGTGAGCCCAACCATCTAAAAAATAGTTGTTAAATCTAATGTTTTCGTACTCCCAAATTTGATTAAAATTAGAGTTATTAATGCTTAGGATCAAGCAAAAATTGCGAAAGTTCATTCTAGGGTCCTGTTGGTGCGTGTTTTGAGTACGCCACCGAACACAGAATAAAAATGCCCAAAGGACACTCTTATCCTCTCTTGAAAAGTGCTTGCAAAAATCCAGTAGGCAATACAATAACTCCAAGGTTTCTTTGGTCAGGTCTTGACATGTGGATAAGGCCAGTGGGCGTTGTGATTGCTGATAATCACAAGGGGACTTACATGAAATTCTCTTTTGCGGGTTGAAAAACTTAGACGGTTTTATCCTTGAAGGCTCTTTTGGTGGGTATCTTTAGATTTTCCAAAAAAATAAAAAAAAGGATAAGGGTTTAGAGATCTAAAACTACGCCTAAGAATTCCAGAGACAGCAATGAGTAGACAAAATGGGTAACCACACTTCGTTTCGCCACCTTTGGACAACTACGCGAAGCAGGTGCAATCTTCAACGGAAGTGATAAGAATTTTCATATTTGAATCGGTAATTGAAACAAACAGAAGTTAAGCATCCACGATTTAATGGCTCAGACTAACTTTACACGTCAAATGCAAATCATCCACTTGACAAAAGTATGAGCAAAATTTTATCCGCCACTGCGATCAAATCTATCATTCATCTAACCAACATGTAATGAAATGCTATTCTAATTCTACTCTAAGTGTTGAAGGAGAAATATTCAACCTTGCATACTACTTGAAAATAAAAGTTGTTCTTAGCAAATCATGCACAAGAGCTTTTATAAACGGAAATAGTTTCGTCGCAACAATCTTTTATTACTCACTTCACACATTACAAATGAGGGCCAATGAGTTTATATAGAGTTTCATAAATGGAATAAATGGCTCAGATTAAAAATGAGCCGACGGTCAAGATTTAACAAACGAAACCCTAATTAGGGTTTCCCAAAATAACTTCAGTTAACTGGCAATGAACAGCAATGAGTTGGCAATAGGAGCTATTTTCAAGGGACTGTATCCCGATCCTCTCGAGCTGCCGTGTATTCGCCGAATCTGGACACGATCGAGGCAACCTCGTCCATGGTAACCTGCGGAAGCATGCCGATTCTGAATTCAAGCCCATCCATGCTCTCGGCGCATCTGGCGAAGGTCTCCTCCCACTCTGGTTCCGTCTTCTCAAAGGATTCTCTGATGCTCAAGAAGTTCGCCAATTTGGCCCAGTCCTGCCTCAAGATGGGCCCAGTGATGTAGAAGATATTTTCCTGGACACTTTTCTTCAAAACTTCCAACTGCAGGTCATTCTCTCGCAGTGCCTCTTTATCCAGGACATCGGCAATTATGTTGAGGATTTTGGCCTGAACTTCCTTGACCTGTTCCTCCAGTCTGATGCCGTCAATCTTAACCCTCTCCAAGACTTCACCTCGTGCCGTCAAGGTCCAATACCAAGTGTGGAAGTCATAGGCTGCTCCCGCTGCGATGACGCCTCCCTCTATCAATTCTTGCTTAGGAACTCCTTTCAGAATCCTAAGGCAAGGGATTATTCTATCCTGCACGTCTGGAAGGCTGTCCCATACTTCTGCCAAAGAAGCGAACCTAGAAAGCAAGGCAGTGGCCTGGCCATAAACCAAAGTTAGCCGCTCCACAAATGTCTCAGCTTCAGTCCCCTTTACGGCTATCCATTCTTTGGCCTCCTGAACCGTGAGCCTGTTTTCTTCAATTTCTTTAATGGCCTCCTGCGAAGAGTTCGGAAGTAGAGGAGCCGCCGTAGTGTCCTGATCAAGTGGCTTGATCAAGTGCTGAATATATTCCCTTAAGCGCTCAATCTCTAATTGGCACTCCTTCCTTCTGGCTACCTCCTTCGCCAACCTTGATTTGATGGCGGACACAGAATTGTCCAAATCTTCCATTTCTTGGCCCTTAGTGGTTGGACCCAAGTCAATGGTCGTGATGGCGTAATCCTGTGGAGCCATATCCTCCCGTGGCTTGTCCACTGTAGGCACGGCGATTTGCACTGTCCTGTTGCCGGCCTCGTCTCTATGTATGCTGGAGAATTTCTTTGCCGACTTTTTGGGCACGGTTTGAGACAGTCTGGCCAAAAAGTCTGCCGTATCATCCTCTTCTGGTTCATCTGCCGGCACTTGTACCTTTAGCCTCTCCTTCAGCCAATCCGGTATCGTAAGCTGCTCAACACCGTCTTCTTCCGGCACGCCTTCTCTATCAGGAACGTCTACAATTCCCCTAAGGGCTGAAATCATCCCTTCCTGAAAATCCTCATCTTGGGTGCCCACATTGTCGTCATCCGACTCCAATATTTCGGTGCCCGTGGGAGAAGGTGGCGCATCCTCATCTGGCTGGAGCTCCGCGTTGTTTTCAGGAATCGGAGAAGGATCCCTCATATCTGCTAGTGAAGCATCGGCGGTAGCCAGTATCTCCTCAATATTTCTGGAGGCGGCCGATTGAGAAGGTTTCATCTTTGCCTGTTTCTGGACCGGCTCTTTGCCTGCAGCTATTTCTTTTCTTTTCCTAGATGTGGTGGCCTCTATCACTGGGAGGTCCTGTGATGCTCCCGCATTGGAAGAATAAGACTCTGCCTCGCTTAGCATATCATAGGTCAGGGTTATCTTCTGGCGCCTTAATTCTTGAACTCGTTGATCCACCCACCACTGAGTAAACTTGATGACAGGCCTCATCAAGACGTTCAAGTCAGCATGCTCTGCTTCTGACCACTGGACAGCGGGCAAAGCTGAATTCTCATCGAAGCGCGGTTGCGTCTGATTCTCGTCCTCTTCCAACTGATCTGGCACGTGACAAAATTCTGTTGCCCTGATCAAGCTGAGAGGTAATCTGGACCACATCCTCCGTCTGACCTCAAATTCATCCGCAGCATTTGCCCAATAGTCCTCCAGTTCGACCCTATGCTTGTACCTCCTTCCATCCACCATTTTGATGTGGTGATGGGGGTCGTAGTGATTTCTGGCCGGATATGGAGAGAAAGGGTAATGCTGTATCTCGATTCTGGCACTGTCAGCTGCCTGTGATGACGGACACGACTCCAGCATGTTCCCTATAAAGAAGGGAAAAGTAACTGCCGCCTTTTGCTTTGCTCTTTGAAGACCCTGAAAATCTTCTAACTGCCTCAACACTTCGAGCAGGACCATCTTATTCGTGGGGAAGATGGGCAGACGGTACGGGCTTCCAGTGAATCCTTGAATTCTGATATACGTAAATCTTGGATACTGGATAAACCAAGACCCGTATTTACCGATTAGGCTTTTGGCTTCATGTGTCAGCCGCTGATGCGTCCCTCCCTGGAGTATCCTGGTGATGTACATCAGGAACGCGTCGTGGGCTCGTCTAAAATGCGCCTTCTCCCTCAGCTGGAGTTGTGGGTAACAGTCATAAGGTTTTAGCTCGTTCTCCTTACTGCCAACCGTGCCTTTGCAGATCAAGCCTGCATATCTGTAAGTTCTGGCCAACATATAGACGACGTAAGAACCCATATGAAACGTTTTGGTCTTCTCTAGATTGATAAGCTGGTGGTGAAGATTATTGCTTATCATCCTAGCCCAGTTGAACATTTTGACACCTTCTGTGAGGTCCTCAATGAAGTAATACATCCACGGCTCAAAGGGTGCTCCCGAGGGACTGCCTGCCACTCTGTTCAGCAAGATAATAATATCTCCATAGTCCTCCTTGAAGTCCGTGCGCATCAACTTCTTGGGCATCTTCTTAAAGGACGGTCTAGGCTTGTCCAGCCAAAATTTGTTAAGGTTGGCGGCACAAAGATCAGGATTTTTGTCATATAGCTTCTGAGCATCTTCCTTGGTCTTGTAGACAGTTTTAGGATATGCCGGAATGCCGAAGGCTTCCTGAATGGCCACCTCTGTCAGATGTGCCAACACTCTCCCATCAGGCGCCACAATCCGCCTTGACTCAGCATCATAGTGAAGTGCACACTCCACCATCAGTTCAGCACAGCAAAGTGCAGGCTGGAATCCGGCAGCTTGAAATATGCCGTTTCTCACTATCCTTCTAGCTGCAGGCGTTGGTAAGGGTCCGTTGTGTCCATATATCCTCTTTTTAAATTCCACGAGATCGATGTGGCCAAGATCAGTGTCTGAGACATTTTTCCACTTAGACTTTATTCTGGTCTCTGGCTGCGATCCTTTACTTGCAAACTTCATCTGTGCCTGCCTGGATATTTCGCTTTGATCGATCGGCAGCCTGCAAGCACAAGATACTTAACATTAATACAATATCATTTAAGAATTAATGAGTTTCGGGGTATAGCCTAGACAAAATCGCACTTTCAGCCTTATTAAATTAAAATTTCTGTCAAAAAGCAAGCTGAAAGTAATTAAATTCGCCTATCATGAATGAAATTTGTGCCGGAAACGAAGTAGAAGATAGAAACACAGCGCAAATGCGTTGTCGATTAACTTCCAAACCTCAAAGATCACGTTGTGGCTGCAAATGAATTTAAAATTTCAAAGAAATCTGCCAGAAGAAGTGCGCCACTATGCTGGAAGTACGATTTCAGCCAAGAAATAAATTACTTCTCTCAAAAATCACGTCTTTCAATAAGAGAATGCTATCTCGATTCTCACAATGATGTTATTCTCACAAACTTCTCCTTCGAGAATGTTTTCCTGAAGATTCGAGAGAGATAGTTGCTTCTCAGCCGGAATTTGTGAAGAAATGAGTTGCTGAAACTCATTTTATGGCTGAGAAGTGCGATTTTCCTCAAGGCATTGCTTTCTTTCTTTTGATTTTCTTCCAATTTTTAGAAATGTTTTCTCCTCGGATTAGCAAACTTCTAATTTCACTTTCAGTTATCGAGGCAAGTTTCTAACTTTCGTCTCTGTGCCATCTCTGCTGAGATTTTCGAATTTTCTCAAGGAAAATTGACTAAGTGTTGGAAAATATATTAAATTAATTGTCCAAAATTATTTTTCCAACGCGTTTTAAATCCTCCGAACGTGGCAAAGTTTAAACTTATCTAAGGCAGACTAGTTTAATCTTCCAAATAATCTCCGGATTTTGAATTTTTAATTAAAATTTCCTAAGTGTCAGGGAAATAATTAAAAATATTAAAATATTAAATTCCAACCCGTTCAATCTTGATACATGGCTAATTTCGTTCGTCAGAGGCAAAATATCTCTTTTTTAAATTGTCTGCCTAGCCAAAATGTGCTCAATAGCTCATCTGCCAAATTTTAGTTCTCTAGGCGGAGTTCTGACCTCTCTGGACATTTTTATTTTAGCCAAATGATTCATCTTCTGGGTTGGGCGAACCTGGAGACCTCTGCCACTTTGCCATTTTTTTACTAGCGCTTTAGGAATTTTCCAAGCTGAGAGGGGCGGACTTCATGTTTGCTCTGCCAAGCACTCTTCATTTTGTGCCAAAAAATTTCACTCCGTTGTGCTGGGGCGTGATTTTTATGCCGGCCAAAACCTCTTCTTCTTCTAGACATTTCTCCGTTTTTCATGCCTTAGGATAATTTTCTCTTCAAGAATTGGGCGAATGTCTTATAATTCCTTGCCTATGGCGTATTTTATCATCCATTGGTCTTAAATTTTCCTTGCCATAGCGAATTTTATTTGTGCCTTGTCCAACGGAAAATTTCACTTGTTTCCATCATTTAATTCAATTTTCAATGAATTATCTTGCAATTTTACCCCTTTCCAAACACCTTGGAACGCACCCCTTCATGTTTTACCCTTCTCCATACTTCTTGGGGGCGGACTTTGTGTTTTTCATTCCATTTCCTAGGCTGGGCGGACTTCATGAGTTTTATGCCAATTTCATTAGGGGCGGACTTTGACTTGTCTATGCCACTTCCCATATGGCGCACTTCTTACCTTGCTGGGCGGACTTTGAGTTCCTTGTGCCAAGGGCGGACTTTGCAACCTTCATGCTTATGGCGGACTTGGCAAACTTCATGCTTATGGCGGACTTCAGCCTCTTTGTGCCATGCGCCTCTCCCTATCATTTTGGGCGGACCTTGGCTTCCTCATGCCATGGCGGACTTGATGAATTCCTTGCCAGTGCCTACCTTTGGCATGCCAAAGGTAGGGCGGACCTTGACTCTTCCATGCCATTCCTCTCTTGATGGCGCCATTCTCAGACTTAGACATTTTTCAAAAATTCCTTGCCAATTTTCAAACTTTTTTACATTTTGCCTTGATTTTCTTGTTTTCCGAAGACACATTGATTTTCTGCTCTGTGGGTTCCAAGAATAGAAACTTTTTCCCAAAATAGAAACTTTCCAAAAATAGAAACTTTCCAAAAATAGAAAAAGCAAAAAGCATCCCTAAAAAATAGGGACTCCGGAATGGCCTAAAAATGCCAAAAATCAAAAAAGCAGATTCCCTAAAAAATAGGAAGTGTCAGAAACGACCGAAAGCAATGGCGATCTTCGTCCACCGGGTCTTCTAAGCACTTCTATGACGTTAAGGCCCAAAAACGAGTTCAAAATCTCAACCTAGCCAGACTGACTTTCAAAATTTTATCCAAATTCAAGACTCTCAAAGACGTTGCGCAGAGGGCGGAACCAAACTTGGGGGTCCCCATTTGCGATGGGGCGATGTGTGAAATAGGTCACAACAGGTCCTCTCTACATCCTCTCTACAAATAGACATGAATTAACCTAAAGGCTAAATCATTATACTTGTTTTTTTTTGTTTTTTTGTTTTTTTAAAATTTGGACCATTTCTCGATTTATGTGTGTCATCCTTGCGCAGGGGCCATGCTAATCTTCTCTGTATCATTCCAATTTTATCGGATGTCTCCGAAGAGACTAAATCATTATACTTGTTAATCAAAGAGCCTTCTTCTAAAAATTAAATGGCATGTTTCACAATTTAAGTAGATGAGAATAAAAGATTGGAAGGGAAGTGGATGGATTAAAATTTAAAATCCAAAAACCACAGAGTTAGGATGAGACTTGCTTTACATCAATTCCATGGTCTGTTCTCCATATTTTTTTGTTCCTCCTTATATTGAAAATCTACAATGAAAAACCCTTTGAAATAATGATGAAGAGCAAAATCTTGCTTTAGTAATTGCTACTAAGTAGCCACAGTCCATTTTCTCATATGAAATTGGGACAGCTGATATAAATCAGTGAAGGAGGAGACAAGAAGCTCTTGTAAGTTCCCATACTAGAATCATGACATTGGACTTGCTAGAAATTTAATGATTTAATAATATATGTATTTGCACATTATAGAAATAAGAACACACAAATATTGGGCACCTAGGGAGAATATAGATTGAATCTTCATCATTTGTCTGATGGCTTATTCATTTGCATTGTTAAAAACTTAAATCCATTATCAGGTCTTTTTCGAGCTTTCCTCCACTTTGTGCATTTCTGCCAAGCAACATTATTGGGTATTTCCTTGTAGGCTCCCATAAGCGCACCTTGTATGATTGTGGTACTGTTACTGGTCCTGGTACCTCCCGGGTATCTCATGGATTCTTCCACTATGCTGGGTCCTGCATGTACTACTGTACCTGGGCAGGATCCATGGTAGTCATCATGATGCATCTGATTGTCGAACAACAGTCATAAATAAGACAAAAAAATATAAAAAATAAACACCATTAAAGAACATAAAATAAACACATAGATGTAAATAAACCCAAGCTAACTCATTTCTATTCTGTTCAACTTTATTATAGTTATTTTATTCTTTTTATATTATTATTGATTTTATACAAATGTACTGAAGCCATACTGACTTGGGTTCCAAAACAATCAGTGAACCTTTGTGCCCATACACGTACCATACCTGTACCCTAGAAACTTAGCTGTGAAGTATTAAATTGAATAGCCACCCATACAGATACCATACCTGTAACCTGTAATTTAGCTGCCAAGTTTTGAATTGACTGTTCTGAGAAGTCTTTTCTGCTTGTTTCTTCTTCCTTAACGCTTTGGCATTGTGTTTTTTAGGTTTCCTTCATGCTTGGTCTTAATCCCCTTATGTTCCAATTTGTATAATCATTGCTTTTACAGAATTATTGCCATAACTGTCAGTCTTTTGTATGCATTGCTGAATTGTGCTTTGTTTTGCATCTGCAATCTTACATTTGGTCTTCGACATAGCCTAGTGGCTCCATGACTTACTGCATCTCTGGAAGTTTTTACTCAGCTCTAGCCTTCTACCTGGCAACATATGATGTCCCATAAAACATATTAAAAATCCCGCAATACTCCAACTGCTGTCCTAACGAACTTGATATGCTGTTGGCATTGAATTTTTTGTTCAATCTTCCCTAAAATTTGTTTGTACGCTAATGCCTCCAGGGTCTACTTATTTGTTTGTACGCTAATGCCTCCAGCGTCTACTTATTTGTTGAGCTCAATTGTGCCCCAGTGAAAAGTTTGAATAGAGCATTAATCAGTTTCTTCAAAAAATCGTCAGTCAATGCCCTTCATCACAAATTATGTGTTGTCCTCTGTAGCAGGAGAGTTAAGTGTTGTGTCTCCATGATGCCTATCCAAATAAGCTGTTAATAATGGCCCCAGCATGGTGTTAATGTGATAACAAATTTCCATTACATAATGCCTTAGGATCATCAAAGTCTGAGTGGCACTTATTTGGATATAAAAAGCCATACAGATGACTGTGGCATGGCACATGCTACTACTACAACCACCAAAGAAAGAAGGATATTTAGGTCTCCATCTACACATTAGCATTTATGGATTATTGTTGTCGAGGGTACCTTGTACCTAAATTATCTAATACTTGTCAAATACTTAGTGTTCCTTATTGGCAAATACCATTAGGGGATGTAGGTGTTAATATATAAAGATATATTTGTTTGATGTCAAATTTTACTACAGATGTTTTGCAAGTGGATATACGAGTATTGAGCACAATGCAAATTATAACGTTGAATCTAAATGATTGTTATATCTGAAATCTGTAAACATTATAACAATGATTTCTTATTTGGCTTAGCTGTGCAGAATGTCTCAATGGGGAGCTATTATATCTGATTAGAATGGTGGTTACGTGATAATTATAAAAGTTCATTGCTTACCTGATTTCGATACAGACAATTTCATGAACTGGATGTCTTGTTTAGTTGTTGTAATCTGTTCCATTTGCTTGAGCAGTCTCAATTTGAAGAGTTAGGGGTATGAATGAGATGAAAACAAATTTGGACGACTAATATTGGGGAAATTATCAAAAAAAGAATGCATATTCTTCTATGTCTTTTTATCAAGTCCATAACAGATCCTTATTGACATTGCTTTGTCTCTTTGACTGTGTTCAATCAGTATTTTGGAGTTGTCAGTTTGCGGCTCGTCCCTCAAATTCTTCATTGCAGTTTTGGAAGCAAATGGGTGGTGTGGATATTGATGAAGGTGGCATTATAGTAAAATCCGTCCATATGTCCATCAATTCCCATCAAGCTGTTCTCAAGGTGCATTTCTGAGTGATTGCTTAAATATTCAAATATTCGAGAAAGGATGTAACTATTTAGTGTTTTGGGTTAACAATTTACTGAATGGGATTGCTACTTTATAGTTCAATGCATTCTTTGTTTATTGCACAAATCATCAGGCATACTCACTTTTGCTTTTTGTGAATGTTAAGTCCATTAATATAGTGCATTGCTATGTCCATTTCATTAGCTTAATTTTTTGTTTATTAGAGGCTTCTTTTAACTTAATAATGTTTTTCTTCAACTGTTATTTTTTTAAGGGTTTAGTAAATATTTTCAGATTTGTTGACTTGCAGAGATATGTAGCTGATGTTGGTAAAGCATGGCCTGTTTTGATTGTATGTGGGGGACTGCTGCCATTGTTTTTGTCAGTGATTTGGTTGGTTATGATTCGCTACTTTGTTGGAGTGATGATATGGGCAACAATTGTGCTCCTCAATATTCTTACCATTTCTATTACACTGTTTTTCTACACAAAAGGTCAGTAACTATTTAAAAAACTTAACCCAATATTATTGGAAAGAAATGTACATTCAGCAACAAAATGCATGTACACAATATGTCTGGGGATGCCTTTCCGTATGAGGAACTTAATTAAGAAATAGTTAAGCTAAGAAGAGGACAGGGACATCTGGTATTCTCTTCAAACTCTGTTTCCAATGTGGAATCAAACAAAATCTAGTATGGTTTTGTTGTTTTGCTACCATTTTCATCACCATGTCCTATCTGTTTAAGCAGTAGTTCAATTGTATGACGTGGAACACATTTTTGGTTCCAAACATCCATTTAAGTTGTGCTCTTTTTGATCAGTCTTAAATTACAGGATTTTCATTGATATCTCTTGTGATACTAGTTTGTGAAGCTTGTTCTGTTATTTCATAAATCTGCCTGTATATATTTGATGATTGGGAGATCTGAACATGATTTGTGAAGCTTGTTCTGTTATTTCATAAGTCTGCCTGTATATAGTTGATGAATGTGAGATCTGAACATGATGGTTGTTAAAGTACAGTCATTCTTGATCTCTTTTAAATGTAGTATTGAAGAATTTGGAGGGTTTGAATGTTTACTGAATCCAAACTATGCAAGTGAGCTGAGAGACTGGTACTCAAACCTTTTATCTATTTCTATATTCTTTGAACTATAGTGGAGGAGAAATGAACCATGACTCTCTGAACGACTAAAATTAATGGACAGGGTTTGCATTGTTTCTTGGATAGCAGAGTGGGTGTATGGAAGACAACTTTTGCGTGAATATAAGTCACATTTGCAATAATATTAATAAAGGGCAAAGTGTTTGTTTGTTATGTAATTTGTTTAGCTATAGTGTGCTACAAGTAGAAAGTAGAAACCATTTATAAGGAAAACCTATAAAACTAGAATACTAGTTATATGCTCATTAGAACGAACATATCATCACTGTCCATCATTGATGACTTCAAAATTTGTTTATGTAACATTATCAGTTGCAGTGCAAGTCATGATTAGAACATTTATGCATTTTAAACATGATGAAAAACCTTTACTTGCTAAAGGCCTTCTCCATTGCATGCAAGCTCTGGCCAGTTGTCAAGGATTCACCTTCAAATATGCCTAGTTCTTTATCTTGGTACCATGTGATGAAAAGATGTGATCCATGTTGTCTTGTCTGTGACATGGTAAAAACATTTGATGGAACATGTCAAGAAATTTGTGGTCCATACAAGATGAAGGTTGAGAGATTATCCGTGCAAGATTGTTAGTAATCTATCTAAGAATGGTTGGGTAAGGATCTAAACATGAAATGATCCTCTTCATTCCTGGTGACTACTGAGTGAATTTTTTTCTTCAATTGTTGACTTTGTATCATGCTGTGAACATTTCTAAGAAGTGTTTTTAAATTGCTTTTTGAATTTGTGTAGGCATATTGACCTTACTTCCAGTAAGGTTAGGACTTAGGACTTTATCTTTACTAGAGAGGACGGGCGCTCGTGTGTAGGCATGATGAATAAGAAAAATATAACAATGGCAAGACAAGGACACATAATATTGGAATGAAAATTAGTGCAATTGTGGAATTTATTGTGAATAACAATTAGACAGTAAGGGTCCATAGAACATATTCAGTGAAAAACAAGGGAAAATGCCAAAAATGAAGGGAAATATCTATAAGATAAAAACTGTTGAGACTCAATTTTTCAAAATTCTGTAACTGAGTCCAGCAAAATTTTGGACTAGACTTTAACATTATCACGATGAGATTCTGGAATAGGTTTTCAAACTTCTTTTTGAGTTTTGATTTGGCTGAATTTTGATTGAGTTTATTTCCCGTGTCTGAGTTCAAGCCTAAAAGATGTCTGTCAAGTCTGAATCCCAACACTATGGACAGAATACTTAAAATTACTTAAATTTAAACAGAAAAGTAATTAAATATAAATTGTGATTAATTGGGAGGAATGAAAATTTTTAGACAAAAAAAGGTAAAAATTGGGGGGATTTGGTGATGTGATAAAAAGGGTAAAATTTCCCTTTTTTCCCCAAATTTCGACATTTTGAGGGAAAAGCTTTGCCTCAGCTATTGAAAATAATAAAAAACAATATTTTGGTTCAAAACATTGTCTTTAATCAAAGAAATCATGTGATTATCTAATTAGAGGTTAGAGCTATGTCTTTGGGATGGGTGCTGCATGTATTTGATTATGAACTTTTTTGGAAATGAAGGAAGCTTCCTTGGTTGCCAAGAGACCTTATAAATACTAAAATTATGATTGTGTGACTTCTTTTCCTTTTGACTTCTTCCACTGCTAGTGATTTTTAAATTTTAATTTTTGAAGATTGAATTCCTCATACAAGGTTAATAACTCCATTAGGAAGGTGTGCCTGCTTCATTTTAGACAGGAAATATCATGGAAAACTACTATCGATATTTTCTTTCTAAAACCATAGAAATCTTCTTTCAAATATTTTCTATAATTTTGTTTGTTTTTGTCTCTTGAGTTTGGCCGATTTAGATCTATCTGAAGTTAACAGAGGAAACAAAAGCATCGAAAGTATGTATACTTCACAGCCATAAAGAATACTTGTAAAAACATATGCTTTATCAATCACTTTAATACCACTTATTAGGACCATCTTGTTGATGATACATAAGGACCTTTAGATGGATGATAGTTAATACTTCTCAATGTCATTTGGCATTGCAGTCATGCTGCTGGATGGGGAATGGTGTGAATAGCTTGAAATTAATAACCTATGTGCAGAGAAAACACAGAAACTAAACCATAAAAACAAGCAAATAATCCACATCAACACTCTTGAACTTGGGATTTATGAGAAACTAGAATAACTCTAACACGTTGTTTTGTGTAACATACCTAGGAATATGATACTATAATGTATATATGTTGATGGAGATGCTGACAGGTGACACACATTCCCTAAATTAGTTAGATTGGGTGATGAGTAGGCGTACACGGGGATTAGTGGTTCATCCTCCATTATGTTATTAGGTCTGCACGAAGGAGGTGGATATCATTGTATGGGAGGTGAAAATTGTTGTATATGTCAGGATCTTGATATGGAGATATAGTGTAGAGGGGCTTCTTCCATGAGGAGCATTGTATGATGCTTCCCTACCTTAAAGGTTTATTCTATTTCTAAGTATATTGGATATTAAGGCTTCTTGGCCTACAACCATCTCTTGTGTTGTGAGATCTCTCTTTTATATTCTCATATTACCATGATTATCTTGAATATTTCTGTTAGTATTTGTGGGTTATTAACACTTTGACCTTTCAAAATCCACCTAGACATCTCTTATTTTTTTGATAAAGGGTAAAGGTAGATTTTTGAAAGGGCCTCAACCCGAATATAAGAAAACATAGAAAATGACAATGTAACAGTCTAGTTGCACAAACTTAAGCAAAATGATAGCAACAAAACAACAAAAGCTAGGTCCAAGCCACCACAAGAGACCAATATAGATCAAGAGCATAACAACAAAAAGAGCATGAACAGAATAGATCCCAAGGAATTAGAGTTTGTTGAACACGACAGCAGCATCCCACTCCTCCTGCAAAAAGTGTAAATGCTTCTCCACAAAGTTTGTATCATCCATGTCTGCCTCCTTCATCACCTTGGCTTTATTTTGAATTTTCCTCTGGTTTTTGAACTGAGCCTAGCCTGATCTAGAATGGAGTCAGATGTTAGTCTCTCTTGTAGCATTTTGATGCTTTTGGCAGAGTTCTTAACGGTGGTTTTACAGAAATCCATTGCCCTCCTCAGATTAGTTTTAACTTCCATCTGGCCTTTCTCTAACCCTTAAATCTTTTCATCCCATTTGGGGTTTTCCATTTTCATTCTACCATATTTCTCTATTGCACCCCATTTGACCATTCAAGAGGTTTTCAACTTTGTTTTGTTGATCTCAATGAAGAACCACTTGAGAATCTTATGGTGCACAATAACCTCCTTGTTCATTAGCTTTATAAGAAAGCAATTTCACAACTGGAGCCATGACCTCAAGAGATGAAGAGGGGCATGAAATATCAGCAAGTAATTTAGAAGAGCAAGGTCATAATCTTTCTACCTTAGGAATTTCAACATCCACATCAATGTCATCCCCCCTCATGCACTTGACCCTTTCCATTAATATTTTGTTTGTTGCTCTCCCCTCTTTGTGGCTTGTCCTCTGCCATAGGGTCCTTTCCATCACCTTTTTCCCCTTCTCCCTGTAAGGGGCTTTGGCTCTTTGACTACTTGCCGCCACCAAATTCCTTGTACCTTGATCATTAGGGCTAGTAGGGATAGAGGCAAGACTATCTTGAGAAGGAGATGTAGGGTCAAGAGAAGAGGAAAAAACCATTTTCCAAGACAATGAGGGAGAATGGCATCTTTTTATACGAGAATGTAGGCATAATGAAGAAGTAGTGGGGGTGATCGGTACAATTAGTGATGACAGGTTGGGGTTTGAAGGATAAAGCATGTTTTGATCAGCATAAGTATTAGAGATTGGTGCAAGGGGCAAGCAAATATTCCTTTATTGAATTCAAGAACATCATATATAACTATTTGTAATTGGTTTTTAAGGTTTGGGCTTTAACCTCTTTAAGGTTTCTTTGATTATATAGTGAAGGTTCAATGGGGCCCTTGTCCAAGTAGATAAACAAAACATACGGTTACAAATAAAATTAGTCATCTTGACCATCCAAACTACTAAAGGCTTGAAAGTGAAACTAACAACCCAAATAGGACAACAAAATGGTCCACCACCTGAAACTAAACATAACAAGCAAAAAAACAAAACTCCATTACCATTACGTAAAAAAAGGATCTAAGTTTGCCTTGGTGATATCGATGCTTCTAGAAGCATCACCAACACCTCCATTTGATTGCTTTCCAACTCCATGAGCCAACACATCCTTCTTGGCCATAGAACAAACACAATTAATGCAATCATCTAGAGCCTAGAACTTCACCCCATGAATCACTTCCTACCACAATGAGACTCATTCAAGCATTCCATTTACCCATGATGGCAAAGTTTGAGCATTAGCAACCTTTGACCGACCTTTGGTATGGGAGACAAGTAGGTTTTTCAATACCATTCTCTTCTCCAAGAAAAAGGCCTTAAGATCTTGCAATCCATGGTAGATTGCTAATAATTCGTTGCTAATTGCACCAACATCCCCTACATTTGCCTCTAATATTAAACCACTTGGATTCTCTTGCAAATCCATTTCCTCTTTAACACTCACACTAGAGAAACCAAAATAAGACAACATGAAGATACACAACAACCAACAATGCTCCTTAGAGGACGAAACCACCACAAACAAATTTTCTAGGAAATCCACACATATCAAAGCCCTAGATCTTGCAACCCCTATGTCGTCATGCCTCAACAAACCAAGCACACATTTGACCAAATTTAGAGATGCCAAAGTTGGGCAATGAATAGTAGAACACAACCATCAGTCAAAACCCAAGCCTCTAAGAAAAAGGTCCTTTCGTTTAATAGAATGATGCTTGTGAGGCATCATCCATAAAAGCCAAACAAATAATACTATGCTTGCCTCAAAGCCAACAGATCCTCCTATCTTAACACCTTGGAACCACAAAGAGCCAAGATATAACAACATAAAGGAAGAAGAGAGGGTGCCAAAAAAGTGCCTTAGAGAAGACCCACAAATAGCTACACACACACAACACAAAGGCCATCCTATGTTGTCATGCCCCGTTTTCAAGTGTAGGTCCAATGAAGACCCCTAGCCTATTATTTTTTTCCCATAGGCTAATCAGGTGTTGCAAGGGAAATGATTTAATAATTTAATTTAAGTTGTCGAAAAAGTAACTTCAAGTTGTATTCATTAAAATACAACTCATGTTTAATTATTAAAGAAGTTGTTTTAAAAGAGGGATCAAAAGTGATGTTAGAAATGGGGTCCAAATTCAAAAATAAAGTTTGGAGGGAAAAGGGAGAAAAAAAAGAAAAAATATTAATTTTCTTTGAAAAGCCTATATAAGGAGGAGTTGAGGAATGGAGAGGGTTACCAATTCATATTATCAAATTCATTTCTTTGAAGATTGAATATTGTTCTTTTTTGCCCAAGGACGAAAACTCTCCTATTCATTTGAGTAATTCTATTTGTGTAGTTTTCTAATGAAATTTTGTGTAGTTCTTTGCTAGATTCAATATTTGTATTTAATCTGGGATGCTTGCTGCTAGAAAGTATTGCATTACTTCCAAATTTTTGTATTAGTGGCCATGAGTTGTGTGGCTTGCCACCAACAAGTATTTTTCTATAATAATTAGTCTAATCTCTTCCACTGTATGCTCTCACCTTGCCCACATTGGCTTGCCACCAACAAGTATTGCATTACTTCCAAATTTTTGTATTAGTGGCCATGAGTTGTGTGGCTTGCCACCAACAAGTATTTTTCCATAATAATTAGTCTAATCTCTTCCACTATATGCTCTCACCTTGTCCACATTGGGATTTTAATGATCAAAAGGTGTTAAGGTTGCATGCATTGTCTACAGTGAATTTGCAAAAATAAAATAAAAATTCAGTTTGGGACATTATATATGTGCATGTGTTAAGGATAGAGAGCAATTGTTCATGCAGGCAAAAACAATGAACACTTTGCCTAAAAAGAGTTTGCCACCCTTCTTGTCCAATCATGGGAATTAAACATCCCAAATGGAAATGGGTAATAACTAATAAAAGCCCTTCATCTCTAGAACATTAAGCCACGAGGTTTGTAGGTGAGCCACACAAATCACTTTAGGACAAGAGATAATCCAATAAAAAATTATCTAACCTAGGCCAAGATTCCAATCGGTCACTATAAAGGGCAGTAAAAGGAGCTTTATCTATACCAAAATTTCCCAAGAAGTCTACTACTTTATTGTGCTCACAAATTCACAATAACAATGAGTGAATGAAACATCATCAAAATCTTTACATAGGATCAATGCTTCATCAAGAAGGCTCCAAACGGCCAAATTTGAATTCAAACTGAACCAGCAAACATAGGCACATTTTACATGTAAAACTAAACTTGTATTTCAAGCTTCATGAAATCATGAAACTGAATATTATAATATATAATATATATCCAGAATTTTGGTTCAATTGATTGTCAAATGGTTCACATAAATGATAAATGACAACTTCTCTTTCTATTTTTTGATAATTAATTTTTCAAATATCATATATTATTCTAGCCACCGTACCCAGCCATCCCCAAATTTTGAGAAAAAATCGGCTGCCCCTGAAATTCGTCCCTGCATCCACCCATACCAAGCTTCTACAGAACACTCTTTCTTTCTTTCTTTCTTTCACAAAATAGCTCAACAGAGGAGCCAAACATCCATTTCAATGTCCTTATAACATAAACCAACCAAGTAAATAATATGCTCCTTCACTTGAAAATGATCAGATAGATGGTGAATTAGCCAACTTATTACTTCTAAATCAAGGTAATTGGTCGCATTTAATGCATTAATTTGTAGAAAAAGGTGTTGTATACTTCCCCAGGCTTCATGTCATTGTTTCGGACATACAATTACAAATTAATAAGATAGGTAGAGATTTGATACAGTGGAGGAATTGACCCTCTATAAGCCAATGACTTACATTGTGATAGCAATGACTTGGTTAGAGGCATGCATGTTTCTGGGTCTTTCAGGCAGATGTTTTTCTCTTTAGAATGGATTTTGATTCAGGTATGTGCCTATTTTGAATTTGGTGTATAAATATCTCCAAAATGAGAGCCAAGCTGCAAAGTTTTCTATAATTTTTGTATACTCACATTTCTTTAAGATCAAATGTATATTTTATTATTGTCATTTTGTTCATTGTCTTCATACATATTGCTTGTGGACGTATGATACACATATAATGCATAACTGATATGATAAAGAAGATGGACACTTTTACAGACCAAGTCATCGGCTTGTAAACAAGGACATTGTGAAACATGTGAAGTGGCGAGGATAATTTCCATAATCACTTTCTCCAGAAGCTTATCTGAGATTTTAAGTGCCCAATTTTGGGTAACGATTTGAAGATGAGCTACAAGCTTAGATTAAACCTGAATAATTAAGCTTATTTCATAAGTTGGTAACAAGCAAGAAAGGAGGCTAATCCAGTGATTCAGTAGTTCACTATACACCATCTCTGATTTGCCTTTTCTGTTAGGAGTTTTAACCCAATCAGAGTGAACAACTGACGGGAAGTAGAAACAAATATTGCATGGGAATAGATTTTGCTATTTCAGTAATTGTAGATATGACATACTTTAATTGTTTTATTGCTTCACTTGTGCAGCTGGTTGGATTGGGCACGATGCCATCTCAACTGTCATTGGACAAAATGCGGCAGATTATATAAAAGCAAATGGGAGGGTAGGCTCTGCTTTTCTTGATGTATTATGTTTTCTTTATTTGTATACATTGTTCATGGTTTGAATTTGAAATCTTTTAATAGGAAGGAATACTGAACATATTTGTATCCTTTTTTTCCCAGGAACTTGATCACCTAAGGGCCATTGCTGTACTCATGACAATTGTAATAGTAATTGTAATTTTGTCAACAATTGCTCTTATCAAGCGAATCCTTATTGCTCCTGCTGTTTTAAAGGTATTATTCTGCTTAACTCTTATGAAATTGGAAAGTACTTTGTGATTTGTTGGCAAGATTCTTGATATTAAATTGGTTCAATGTATTTTTTTTTCTTTTGTTCTGAGAACCCTAAACCATATTTTCAGACCTGAAGATTAGATTAGTGCCAATAGCATTTCTAGATAAAGATAGAACTGAACATAGTGAGGATCAGTTTTAATTTTTCCTTTTTAATATGTAATCAACAAGAGAACATTTCATTCAGGACACCACCATGGAGCTAGAACTAAGCATGTATACAAGTCTACCGGTTCGATGCTCGTCTTTGGATCTTCTTTAGATCACTTGTCAATTAGAAATGTCATATCTTTTGAATTTTTTATATTATAAAATCTATTTTTTTACAGACAGCTGCCGCTATATTATACTGACTTTCAACAAGTAAAGTGGATTTAGATGGTGATATATGGATATATGTTGCAAAAATGAAAACATGTGGAAGTAATCTCAAAATATAACAATATAATTTTTGCTGATAATGATAACATTGTGTACATGTGGGACTGGTACGCTTCACTGCTATGATCATAGTTGCCAAATCTGGCCAGATCTGGATTTTTTGGACAAGTCAGATTTGTCCCATTTGGTTCGGACTTCTCAATTTCTATAGAAATTCATCCCTTTTTTTGGTTGAAAATTCTGGATTTCCAAATTTGTTTTTGATCTCTCAAATAAATTGATTTTTTCAAACTTGGTAACTAATATTGAACATAAGCCTGTGGAGGAGTCTTTTATTAGTTCCATTTTGTCTATGGTCAGCAGCCTCTTGGATCTTAGGTCATAGGCTATGTTACCCCAAGTTTCTGGGATGGGGATGATAGGGGTGATGATTTCACACGGTTATATTGAGAGGGAGGCGGAGGCGGAGCAGGGTAGGGGGTATGAATCAGTATATTACGAACTTTTACTTTTTAAACTCAATCAGTCACATCAACTACACATATGCAAGATCTAGCAATTAAGAACACAAAGAGAACACACAATTTATGTGGAAACCCTTGCGGGAGAAAACCACGGCAAAACATTGCTTATATATATATATTGATCTTCTTCTTCTTCTTGTAGGCTCCAACCTACTACTAAAGTCTCCGATCTCCACACAAACTGAGCTCCAACTCAGCAAGAGGCTCCAACCCCCACACAAACTGAGCTCCAACCCAGCAAGAGGCTCCAATCTCTATTTGATAGGCTCCAACCTATTAATCCTTCAATGGCTGATATAGTTTCTCTAAAATTTGATCCAATGACAACTTCCCTTCCTTCTTAAGTTCAATCTCATCCCACATGCTATCCTTCTAAATATTATCACACCTCATACAGTATCCTTCTTTCTCCAATCTGATCCAAACAAAATTCTAATTCAATCACAAGTCTGATCACTACCTCTGATTCTGTATGATGTAAGTCTTTCCTTTTCAAATCAGGTTCACACTCATATACTTCCACTCCTTCACAAATCTGCTATAAATCATACTCACTTCTCTTTCATAAATCTGATCTAATCATGCACTAATTCATTTCACAAAAACTAATCATTATCATGCCAATATTTTCACATAGATTTCGGCTTCTGATCTTCACATGCATTCGTCATATATATTTGCATTTATCATTCATACATGGGCTGCATATACATTCAAAATAAATCTGAGTTACACTCATATTTTTTCCCTTTACTTTCTTTTCAATCTGCTCTTATTCTCATAATTATCATTAATTGCTTTTCTACACTTCACATTCCTTATGCCTTTTATATCTTTATGCCTTTACATGAAGGGAGGCATCCCTTTGAATAGAGATGACCATCTAAATAGACATGACCTTTTGTTAAGAAATCTTTATGCTTAATCTCTGTCTTTCTAACGCTTATTAATTTCTGCCTTTTAATTCCTTTATTGCCGCCTTTGAATGCTGCTCCTTTATTATCAATATTAATCGCTGCTCTTTATTTTATATGAATCGCTGTCCTTATGACTTAAATTGCTGCTCTATAGAATATATTCGCTGCATCCTTGTATGATAATATTAGCTGCTTTTTAATCTATCTTTTGCTGCTCTTCCTTTATATTTTTCGCTACTTAATTACACATAAATTGCTGCATTCTAGGAACACTAATCTCGGCTCCATTTTAATCTTAATTGCTGCTCCAAATTAATCTCAAATGCTGCACATTTTATTAATTAAAGCTCTCTCATACTTGGGCAAATATATATGTGGGATTGCCTTATTTGCTTTTTCTTAAACACAAACATGGGCAATATATGACTTTAAACATGGTCGGCTTGCATATATGAGCCAGCCTCTTTATTATAGAATATGAATTTCATTTTGGCACCCATAGTATGTCTTATTTCAATCTTCCAATGTCTTTCTTAAAGACTTTTATTATGTTTAAATCTTTAATTTAAATATATCCATCTCTAAGTCGGCCATCCAATATCACTATCTCTTTAACGAGAATATATAACAGACATCTCTTATATATGCTTTGTCATCAATGACTCCATATTCTGACAATCTTATATATACTTCTTTGACAATAATCTTATCCATGACAATATTTACACCTTGCGTTCAATGATATTGCTACGTGTTATACCCAAAATGAAATTTTTGGCATTCTGCTTAAATTGAGCTAAACAACGTAAAAATGCCATCTAAAGTATGTTTTAGGTCAAACCAAATATGAAATCCTTGTGGGTTTCTGTCAAGGAACCTATGGTTAAAATTTTGAAAAAACGAAAATTAGGGTTTTACACCCCTATTTTTATGGAAACCCTAAAAAATAGGACCTTCCCGGAAATGATTGAAAATAATTCTGATAGGCTTAATTGCCTTCACGATCACACTGATCAAGTCAGAATTATCAAAAAATATGTTTTACTCTGGTGGGTCTATTTCTATTTTTCAGGAACAAAGTTAGGAGCTCCGCAGCCATTAATGGCAGATTGGCCAGTACCAGGTGCTGAAAGCTAAACCTCAAAAGCTTCAACGAAGAAACCATGGCGGAAAAAGATAAAAATGATGACGTTCAACGAAGGAGATTCTCAAAAACGGAAAAGGCCAAAATTTGGCTAAGTCTGGAAGGTGCACGTTTTGTCTACCAAGGCAAAACATAGTCTACAGTGGTTAAAAGCGCCCCTCTTGAAGAAAGGCGCCCTTGAACCTTAGAGGGCAAATCAAATCATCTGGCAGTGTCAAAACAGTCATCCTCTTCACTTTCATACTAGCTCGACAACGAAACAATCAGCAAGATTATCTGATTCAACAATCATTGACCAACCGTCAGCGAAGTATGGAGGATCCATTGACGACAGAAGTGCCAAATCTGAAAGCTTCAAGGTAAAAGCGCCCCTGCTGGCCAGGGGCGCCCCTCAGTTGCAGACATCAGATGAATCCAAGAGCTGTAGCTTTATACATGATATCTTTCCAGCTTCCTCCCGGCTACGTGATCAATCTAACAGCAAGTCCACAAGACACACCAGACGATCACGAGACGAGATCAAGCAGAAAAAGCCAAAATTAAAAAAACTGGAAAGATAAGCCAGAAAATGGCTAAGGCATGGCTAAAAGCGCCCCTCTCAAGGAAAGGCGCCCTTTCCTAAAGGTGTCCAGATTCAGCCGGAATCTTCACTACCTCCCAAGACGACCTTCTCAGCTATGACCTATCTCGTCAGCGAGACTATCAGCAAGAACTTCCGACAAATCAATCGACCGATGAAGAAGGTCAAAGGCTGGCAGTCCACAACCAAGATAAAACTAGGCAAAAGCTAAAAGCGCCCCTGCTGGCCAGGGGCGCCCTTTAGTTTGGAGGCCCAAAACTTGCCAGCTGCCACTGCAAAGTCAGGCATCGTGAACAAGACTGAACCAGCTACCCGACACATCATCAAGCAGAATCATCTGATTCATCAAACATCGGGAACGTCAGATCAAAGCAAAGAGGGTCTGAAAAGGTCAAAACGAAGAACGAGTCAGTGAAAATTGACTAAGGCATTGTCAAAAGCGCCCCTTTCAAGAAAAGGCGCCCTTCTTTCTGGAGGCCTAAACTCAGTTTTCTGAGCTAACCTCTCCCAGGCATATCTAATCACATTGATCCTGCCTCAACAACAGAACTGTCAGATACTGCTCGAGATCAACTGAGCAACCTGAATCGAAGATCAAACAGGAGCACTTCAGCTTGCAAAATAGGCAAAAAAGATCAAACTCAAGGTTGGACGCCTAAAGGAAAGTCAAACAGAAATGTTGACTTGAGTTAGCAAAATTTGGAGCCAAAAAAGAGAAAAACACTCCACAATCAGTGGAAATCATCTTTTGGAACTCCAAATCAGGACTGAATGATGAGTTATCTTCCATACTTTGTGGATCTTAACCCTAATTGCCTTATATTCATGCTAGGCGTCCCTTTTCCTCATTATTCTTTTTGCAGGTTGAAGGATAAAACATCAAGTAGCTCCCAAGAACAAGTTTTCAAGATCTGGCAGGGGTTTTGAACGGATCTTCAATATTTTTGAAGATAATTGGCAGTAAAAGCATTCTTCTCCCAAGATTGTTTCCAGAGACAGATTATTACAAGTGGCAGTTTATAACTTCCAATCCATCTTCTGTCTATTTCCTCTACTTCTGTCTATATTTCTTTTGCATGTCACAGGAAACGACAGATTTTCACAGATCTGACCAACTGGGTATGATCAGCACAGCTTTTTCAACAAAACCCACATGGTAGATTTTTTCAGAAAAAGTAGCCCTGCTGCCCCTATTTTTTAGGGTTTCCGGAAAAAGTCATAATATTGAAAAACGGACAAACTGGGTTTGTTTGGCTCTGAAGCACGAACAAAACCCATGTGTTAGATTTTTTCGAGAAAAATCACTTTCTGGTGCCCTTGCTGCCTCTGCCACCGAAGGGCTCTTGCATGTCAAAGAAAAACTCGTTTTTTCGAATTTCTGACGATCTGGGTCTGTTTAGAAAATCATTCTTAACAAAACCCATGTCTCAGATTTTTCGTAAAAACTACCCCCGGCGAGGCTATTTTTAGCAGTTCCAGAAAAGTGTCAGAACAGGGTCAAGTGCCCAGTCAATATTCAAGGTTTTCAGAATGCAGTACTCTCAGGTACAATACAAGACCAAAACGGTCTTATACCATGATTACCTGAAAACGACTGATACAGACTTATGGCAGAAAAATCCAGAGGTCAGTTCTGAAGACTTGGAGGGCATGAATCAAATCACATTGCAGAACATCGAAGAATCCGGTTTGTTTCAAGCAGCATCTATTCCAATCACCTTACAAAGCATCGAGCTTGTAATTGCTTGCACTAAGCATTACAACCCGACTACAAGAGAGATCCTGTCAGTTGACGGGAGGGTGATTTGCAGCTTGAAGCCGGTGGACATAGAGACTTGTTTTGCAATCCCACCATGCCCTACCAAGAAGGTCATATCAGTGACAGAATGCGAAAAGGCATTCGAGGCTTCAAAGGACAAGTGTTCGCTTATAATGGCTGAACATTGGCTGAAAACAAAGAGAACCAGCTTGCCCAGATTGGTTGGTAGAGGAGAATTCAAAGACGAGTACGGAGTGCTAATCACCCTACTCAGCAGAGTCACTGGACAAGAGGAGGGAAAATCCTTCCAGCCGTGGATGTTCTACATTATTGGCAAGATAATCAGCAGAAAAGAACGTTACGACTGGGCCTCCCTGATCAGTGACACACTCCACCAACAATTCACCGGATTTCTAGAAGAGCACCGTTTCCACATGTGTTCATACCTGGTCTACCTGATAGCCTTCCAAGGCGATTTCAGAACATTAAACACTGTGGGAACCCTGGGTGTGCAAAAGGTACAAGAATACTTTCCTCGCTTGGAGTTCACTCTAGCGGAAAGACATTTCAAAAGGATAAATGACCTTTTTACTATGCACACCGTGCACGAGCTAGACCATGAGATGCACGTGCGTATTTCACCAGCAGCTAAGGCAGCAATGGTGGACTGGGCGGATTGGTTCATACAATTCCCCACTTTCACCTACATACGCGTGTATGGCTATAATGGCCACCCCGCCATGATGCCACGTTACCCCTCAGATAGGGTAGTGTTCATGGAATTCCTGAGGCAATTGGCCGATGTTCACTCTTACCTTCGCGTAAAGAAAAAGGCTGCAGTGAACTTTCCTCTTCAGATGGGACTCTACAGATGCAGAACAGCAGCTGATGCAAGGTTGATAAGCCAAGAAATAGTGAGATTTAATCTCAAGTACCTCATCGACAGGAGGCCATCCTATGACCCCAGAGGCATCTTCGCAGCTCACCTTGAGCAAAGATCATCACATGAACCTTTCATGGAAGATTTTTGGGTCAACTGCGAAGATGAGTTCGAAGTGAGAAGAAGGAACCATAGCAGATTCAAGCTCTCACAGATTGCAGAATTCATGTCAGAAGACATCGAGGGCTTATCTGAAGACGAAGGAGAAGTTATTCTTTCTTCCTTCTTCACGGGTCTAGTGGATTCACAACCACTCGGCAAGGTAGACTGGTACGCGAAAGAGAGTACGTCTATTGAGGAAAGAACGGGTAGAGTAGTTCGACACAGTCAACTCTACCTGGACAGTAAAAGGACAAGGAAGGTAGTACTTCCCCGATCAGAGCCGCCAGCGGTTCAGTCTACACTACCTTCCACGTCTAGGAGGAAACCCAGACAGAAGAAGATGAGCTTTCCTCCAGAAGGAATGCGGATGTCAGGAAGCACATGGGGGAGAAAAGGAATTGCCAGCACAAGCCGGCAAGAGGTACAGGTGGAGACAGCCACCAATTTGCCTGAGACAGTTGAGACCGCTGCAACTACACAAGAACCAGTGATTGAAATAATCGCTGTAGAGATGGAAACCATTGTAGAAGAAGTTGCAGCAGAAGCGGTGCCAGTGATAGAAACAGAGCCACCAGCTTCACCACCATCACAGAGGTCACAAAGTCCTATTGATTTGGACTCGCCACCACGAGACATTGCCACGGCACAGTCTCGTTCTTCTAGCATTCAGGGGACCTATGTTCCTCCTCCCAGCGATGCTAGCCGAGATTCTATCTGGCTGGAAAGCTCGCTTGGGAGAAAGAGGGAGAGGCCTTCATATCAGCTTGACTTCTCTGAATTCCATCATGTCCCACAAGACATGCCGGTAAAGAAGTTGAAGAAGCAGACACATGTAGAAAAGAATGCAGAGAACGAGGTCATCATAGAGACTGCTGCCCCACCTGAAGACAAAGATATACATAATGTGAGGGTTGAGGATTTCACGCTTTCAAAGGTGAACCTTGGAAAGACCACTCGACAGGTGGAGGCAGACCTTCTTGGAATTGCCTCGGCGAGTGTCAAAGAAAGGATGACAAAAGATGGACAAGACAAAGCAGCCTTGAAGGCTGAAATCCGTCAGCTAAAGTTGTACATTTCTAGTTTGATACATGACACTCCAAACTCCTCGGCTTTGCCTCAAGGACTGTTGGATCTCCCAGCTGAAAGAAACCATCATCAGTTGATTACATACGGTAAACACTTGAGACGTCAAGTGGATGAGTTTGTTGTCAAAGGGCGGTGTGTGTTGACAGAAGCATATCAGCTGAGAGACAGAGCACATGGACTTCGATCAGAAATCCAGAAGTCAGATATAAAGGCAGCTCAAGAGAGGCCGAGAGAGGAGGTGACAGTTGCTGATTTGCAACAAGCATATGAATCAGTTACGACCACAGAAAATAAACACCATCTCTTTGAGTGGAAAGAACAGGTGGCATACAAGGTGAGAGCCTATGATGCCAACTCTGTGGAGCTGATTGACTATAGACGCTTCGTCGCCAATATTATCAACTTCGCAAGAACGTTGGTAATATCCTTCCCAGAGTTAGAATATCAGCGGGAAGGAGGAGAATATGTGGAACTTGAAACCGTGCAGACACGATTCCAGGATGTCATCCGATCTTCATTCCTTGAAGATCCCAATGGCTGCAAATTAGCCAAAATTGCAGCCATGTCTGTCCAGTTAGATGAAGCAGCTGCCCAATGCATAACCTATCATCAGCAGCTTACGACGGGTGAAGAAATGCTTAGACGCCACATAGTCATCTTGAAGAGCATTAATTGCCCGGAGGCCGAAGAGGTCAATGACTGGATAGAGACTTTGTTGACCAGTGGTGAAGAGGTGTAAAGCACCAAGGGAGGACGTCCTACCCTCCAAATAGCATTAATGATGACTGAAGTCAACTTGATGCCCCTTTCCAAGTTGACTCCAGATCTCCACAGATCATGCATGTCAGATCCCACTAATCTAGGATGTCTATTTGACTCCCACGATTTGTGGATCTCAGATTTCCTCAAAAGGTGGATGTCTATTTGGAGACACATTTGTAACATAAGTTCACTTTTAGTTAGGTGTCAGTCAACTGAGGTAGACTTCCAGTTTGACTTTTGTTTAGTTTCAGTTAACTGAAGTAGATTTCCAGTTAACTGTTTGCTCACCTACTTTTAGACATAGAATAATATCTTGCTGATTGGCAAGAACTGTTTGTTAACTCAAGGAGATTTTAGGGTTGCCTACTCCTTTGAGTTTCTATAAATAAGAGCCTTAGGTTCTTTATTTGTTTAACCTTTATTTGCTAGCAAAATTGCTGCGCCACTGTTGCCAGAGTTCGCTTGTTTATATCTGTTCACTCTTGGATGAGAGTTCGTTGGTTGATCGCAATTGTGCATGATTTCGTGCCTTTGCTGTCCCGACCTTTGTAATTCTTTGAAGAATCTTAAAGAATAAATCAGATGGTGCAAGCTTGATTGATCTAATTATTTGAGTTATTCAAAGTCTTGTTTTTAAATAGTGCATTGTTTCAATCTCCTCCTTGGACAGGTGTCGTCGCCTCCTTGGATATTTTGTCATCAATCATTATCGTTTGATGTTGTTTAATGATCTTTCTTGCAGCCTAGACTTTGGACAGGTGTCGTCACCTCCTCGGGAATCCTGTTAGAAAGGCCATCGTTCCTTGTTGTTTCCAGTGAGCTGCTTCCAAGCCTATACCTCGGATAGGGGTTCCTCCTCCTTGGCAAGTCTCAGATCCAGTTTACCGTAACGAGTGTTTGCTTGTATCGAGCCCTATCTTGGTATATATCCGAAGGTTCAGAGCCTCGGCCATATTCCATTGAGACGGAGGATTCAAGTGATCCAACCATACCATTTCGCTCCTATGCCCTCATGCTCTGTTTTCTTGAGGAGGTAGGATAGTTTAGAAGCTTAGTTAGTCGTAGTTAAGATCTGCGGAAACCAGAGAAAAAGCTTAGCTACGGCGCATTGGTTTATGCACCCTTGTGTCCTGCCGCTGAGTAAAAAAGATAGGAAATCTTAGTACACCCCTTTTTTACAGTATAAAATCAGCAAAGAGAGATCTTCCTCTCTATAATCCGAAGAGCATGTACTAACACACTTGCAATAGCTGTCCGTTTCCAATAAGCACTCGAGGTGCTAATTGAAAGCATAACCTCTTGACACGTTTCCTATACTCTCGTCTATACATCTTAATTCAATAATCTCCACAATGATCTCTTAGACATCAATCACACCAACAATCTCGGGCTTTGACATTAGCAATAACAATCTTGTTCATGTACCTTCTTGACATCAGTGACCACATGTGTGTGCACCTTTGACATCAATGACGACACTTCCAACAAGGGGATGAGTTTTAGTGATAGTTTTTTTTTTGGGTCATATTTGGTGATGGCAGGGGATGGCAAAGGGGACAGCTATATAAAAAATAGGGAAAATTTAAAATATATAGGGAAATTTCAAATATTCACTATGGTAATATTGATAAAGCATTTATCACATACATTCTAGATGCTTAATACATAACATTTGTGTTTAATCAAGAGTTCACATGAGAGATGAATAAATTAGCAAATGTCAAACACGATTGCTTTCATGATTGATTGTCAATATGCATGTGATGTTAAAAATTAGTATACAAGTTACAACAAAATGTCCAAAGACTGCAAATTTCACTTTCAACTACAATATGAAAATACAAAAACAAAAAAAGTATACCTGCTGCCCCTAATCTGCATCTACTAACACTGCATCAAAATCGGAGTCCTTTGAGTCATTGCCACTTTGAGGGTCTGCCTCATCCAATGGAATCCCAACCAATCCCTCCTATACCTGCTCATCATCAACTTGGGCGGTATCTTCGGGATCAACATCCGATCGTAAATTTTGAGTCTGTTGACTCTTTGGAGTTTGATGATCCTGAAGTTGGAGAGCACTATGTATGGCCACTAGGGGAGAGGATCCAGTAGTTGTGCACCCTAACTTCGCGCTTCTAATTATCCTATCTGGAAATTTCAAATCACTCCCAATTTTTTACAGCAGCTTACTTGGCAAGTCCCTTGCTTATAACTTTCGTTTCAGGGCCACATCATCAAATATGATGTCACATCAGCATGCTTTTTGTCAAGGTGTCCAAAAAGGCCCAAAAAAAAAGTGCTACCAATACTTGTGCATTCACATCATAGATAGTTGAGCGTTGATGTGTCATCACATGATTGGTCGCTTTTTAGATCAAAGGAATACATTTTGTTTAATTATGGACAGTCAAGTCACAACTATTGGGCATTATATAAACAACTAGTATCACAACTATTGGACATTATATAAACAACTACTATCACAACTATTGAAACATGCTCAACTAGTGGGTCCTCTCCCCTAGCTTCTTTGCTCGTCTACAAGTAAGCCTATTCCTCTTGAGAGAGTGAATAAAGCCATATGTGGTCAATTCCTCTCCATAGTAGAGGAATTGACAACTTGTAAAAGGAGGCAAATGACAAGCATCCTTAACTTTGGTGTATCTTTCCCATGCCATGTCCACCATCCAATAGGGTCAGTTTGAGCTAATGTGGCTCTATCTATTTTTGCTTTTGGTTTAATGAATGTTGCACCATGAAGATTTGTGAAGACAAGCCATTGTGAGTGAAGTACTGTAGACTCCTCAACTAAATACATCTTTCAAAAGGCCTTCATTAACCCTTCTTTCACCTATTTGTCATCACAAGGAGGCAACCTTCCAACTTTTGCTGCATACCATTTAGGATTTAGAGAAAAGGCTACCATATGAAGTAGGGTGTTCATGGTGTTCCACCTTTGCATCACAATGGGCTTAATATGTTGCTCATATAATCCCAAACTAAATACATCTTTCAAAAGGCCTTCATTAACCCTTCTTTCACCTATTTGTCATCACAAGGAGGCAACCTTCCAACTTTTGCTGCATACCATTTGGGATTTAGAGAAAAGGTTACCATATGAAGCAGGGTGTTCATGTGTTCCACCTTTGCATCACAATGGGCTTAATATGTTGCTCATATAATCCCAAACTAAGATCCTTAGCCAAAATTGTTTGCTTTATCTTTCCAAGCATGTTGTCAAATGTTTCATATCTCTCTCCAAAACTAGGAGAGTTTGTAATAACATATCTAATGACATCTACAATGGATGAGATGAAGGAGCAAACATATCTACAAAATGCAAACAAAAATTTCAAAAATAATAATTGACAAACTAGAAAATTTGAAAGTTGAAACATCGAACGATAAAATTAAAATATTAAAATCATAAATTTAATAATAAAATCAGCAATTTAATATTTATTTTTATTTTTGGTAAATGATTTTGATTGGAACTATGAATCAATGAGGCCACATATGGGGGACATCATCCCCAACGTGAACACTCAACAATAACACCCCAATAGGGGTTTGAAACTTGGTGGAAAGAATCACAACACCATGATTAACCATCACACTATGCCATTATTAGTGAAATCAGCAATTTAATATTGAATAAAATCAACAATTTACTAATAAAATCAGCAATGTCTTACCTCATAGTGGATCACCAGTTGTCATCAAGGATCCTTTGTTTGATGACTTTTCCTTCAGTAGAGCTTGAATTAGGCCATCTGCTCCACTTTTAATTCTCCATTCTACTGTAGAGGCTCATACACCTCAAGCATCTTCTCTAACAAAATGAAGTAATTGACATATCTTGTCACCACAAGTTTGAGAAATTCTTTTTGTGAAAAATTCTTGAAGAAAGCAAGTGAGGTGTGGTGGTTGCAAATGAACATTTGAATATCTTTAACTTTTGTTACCACTTGCTTCATCCAATTTATTTTCCCTATGTCTTTCATTGCATTGTTCAATGCATGAACACAAAACGAGGTCCAAAAGATGTGCTTGTAAGCACCCTTCACCATTATACCAACCAATTTGCACTCACACACTGAATTAGTGACCATGTGTACAACATTTGAGGCCCCAACCTCCTTTATGACCTCTTTCAAAATGTTAAACTGAAAGCTGCATCCTTACATTTCTTTGAACAATCAATGGCTCTAAGAAAATAAGAGCCAGCTATGTATATGACTGATAATGATGAGTGGCCAACCTCTAATATTGGTCCACCCATCCATCATAATAAAACAACCTGTCCTGATCCAAGTTTGCTTCATATCTTCCATTAGCAAACTAACCTTAGAATATTCTTTGCCTACGAGGGTAGTGCATAGAATATGATCTCTAGGGGGGACAAATGAGGGACCAATAGAGGCTACATATTTGATCATTTGTTTGAAGTAAGAGGAATGGACCACATGAAATGGGATGGCATGATATAAAAGTTTTTGGCAATGGAAGACTTTGCCACATCTCGTGCGTGCACATTGAACATACTTGCAATTGCCCCTAGCTTCTCACTACCACTAATCTTCTTCTTTCCTTTTGTGGCAATATCACTACGACCACTACCAACCATGGATGGCATAAGCATAGATGATTCTCTAGAAGAATATATTGGCGTTGCCACACCTTTAGACCCCGTTTCCGTTTCCATATGCAATCTATGAGCCTCTACCTTCTCATTCTCCTTTATGTCTGGACAGACCTTAATTCCATGGCCTGCAACACCCAAGAAATGAGAACATACCCTTGTGTAGCTCCCTTTAAAATCTTTCTTGCAAATGTGATACAACAACACCTTACTACCCCCCACACCTGATTTTCTTTTTGGCATCTATGGCTGTCACAAGTTGGAGAAGAGGTTTTTTGAGTTAAAAGGGCCCTTTGGATAAGGTTTCAAGACAAGGGAAGGACACTCAAATGGATTTGGTGTCTGTTCTCCTTCACCCCCAACACTTCCATGCTTTGATGAGATTGAAACTCTTATATTTATTTCATTTTCTTCCACTTCATTGTTATTACTCTCATTGCCATTGCTGTCCATTTTGTTTTATGAGATATAATTCAAGTTTAAACAAAAATTGGAAAAAAAAAAATCAGACATTTCTTACTTTAAACTTTGAAAAAAATGATGCACTAGATTCAGCTTCTCTTCCAACTGCTCTTTTAATCCCTGCTAAAAAAATCTTTTTCCTCCCGTTTGGTTGCAATATTTTTGGACAAACAAAAATGGAGTACAAGGGAAATGAGGTTGTTTGTCCTCATTTAGGGTGAGCTAGGGTGTGGGGGCCCACCAACAAACAATAAAAGATTATTTTTTTCAAGTGTTAGGGACTCTTTTTTAAATGTTAGTTTTTATGGGGGATGGCTGCCCATCCACTTTAATTTACTAGGACATCCCAAGTTTTTGAGACGTCCCTTGCTTTTTTTTTTGGCAATTTGGGGATGGCTTGGACATCCCTTAGGTGTTCGCACGTCCTCGAAACATTCCGGAAATGGGGATGCCCCAAAAAACACTAGGGATGTGTCCTCAGATTTCCTTGGTTGTAGGTGGTTGTGCTCCCATTAGATGTGACATAATTGTCAATAAATTGCTCGACATGTTTTTTGGACATGTTATAGTGATGCAATTGGTGTATATCATGCTGCTATGCTTAGTTAGTTCATTTTACATTTTTTTGTTTCATCTTGGAAGTTGAGGGAGTATGCTTAGTATTGGCAAACCTGTGAGATGCATGGAGACACAACTACATTATTCATATAACTTTTATTTGTGGTCTATGCCTAAACCATATTGACCATATGAGATGAGTATGGTTTCAAGAGAGAATGTCCAAGTGACAAGCCATAGAAAGTGACTAATCACCTAATTTGGAGGCAGCAGTGAATTCAAGTGCAAATCAAAGCTTGAGGAATCCCTTTGGTTCTGCTAGGAGTTTTACCTATAATTTTAGTTTTATAGGTTTAAGTCATAAAACAGGTGCACATATGTTGTACCCAAAATAATTTTTTGGCATTTTGCTTAAGTTGAGCTAAATCATGTAAAAATGCTGTCAAAAGTCTGTTTTAGGTCAAACCAAACATAAGGTTTTTGTCAAGGAACATATGGTTAAAATTCTGAAAAGTTGAAAATTAGGTTTCATGCCCCTATTTTTAGGGATAACCCCCGAAAATAGGACCTTTCCGTAAATGATTGAAAATGATTTTGATAGGATCAATCGACTTCACAATCACATTGGTCAAGTCAGAATCATCAAAAAACATGTTTTACTCTAGTGGGTCTATTTCTATTTTTCAGGAACGAAGTTAGGAGCTCTATAGCCATTAATGTACTAGGTGTTGATAGCTAAGCTTCAAAAGCTTCAACGAAGAAGCTATGGCGGAAAAGGTTGAAAAAGATGCTGTTTAACGAGGGAGATTCTCAAAACGGAAAAGGCCAAAATTTGGCTAACTCTGGAAGGAGGATGCCTTGCTACCAAGGCAAAAATACAATCAACAAGGTCAAAGGCGCCCCTCTTGAAGAAAGGCGCCCTTTGATCTCAAAGGGCAAATGCAGGCATCAAATCCACTAGATGCAGTCATCCTCTTCACGTTCATGCTGGCTATTCAACGTACCGTTAAGCAAGATCATCTAATTCAAGAATCATTGGCGATCATCAACAAAACATGGAGGTGTTGAGCGAAGAACATGCCAAAATGAAAAGAAAATTGCTAAGTACAGAACAAAAGGCGCCCCTATTGGAGAAAGGCTCCCAGTCTTTAAGGCATGCAGATGTAGTCAGTTTACTCAATGACCTCCAAGATGATCTTCCTCGCTTTGATCAATCTCGACAACGAAACTATCAACGAAGGAATCTGATAACTAAGTCATCTGATGTCGAAGATCAAAGTGGGCAATTTATAGCACGAGATTATTAGTCAAACAAGTCAAAGGTTCCCTTGTTGGCCAGGGGCGCCCTTAGATTTAAAGGACCTAAACTTGAAGTTAGAACCTGAAAAGTCAGTCATCTTTTCCAGGATTGAGCTGGTAACCCAATGCACAATCAAGCAGAGCCATCTGACTCGTCAGTCAACGGTGACGTCAGATCGAAGCACGGAGGGTCTAAATGGCAAAGATGAAGAACAGTCATGAAAATTGACTAAGGAAAAGCTAAAAGCGCTGCCCCTCTTGGAGAAAGGCGCCCTTTAATCTGGAGGCTCAAACTCAGTTTTTTGAGTTAATAACTCCCAGGCATATCTCTTCAGGCTGGTCCATCTCGACAACAGATCCGTCAGCAACTGCCAAAGATCAACTGAACAACCGAGAGCGAGGATTGAACAGAGGCACTCCAACCTACAAAAATGATAAAAAATGCTAAACACTCAAGAAAAGACGCCTAAAAGGTCAAAGGCAATATGTTGACTTAAGATAAGCAATTTTGGAGGCAAAAAGAGGCCAAATACTCCACGATCAGTGGAAATCAGCTTTTGGAACTCCAAATCAGGCTCAATCATGAGTTGGATGCCCAATTGATGCTTGTAATTCCAATTTGACATATCAAAGCGAGGCATCCATTCTTCATTATTTCTTTTGCAAGTTGAAGATCAAAACAATAGTTTGCTCTCAAGAACGTCTTTTCAAGATCTGACAAGGGTTTTGGACCGTTCTTCAATATTTTTCGAAGATCAGTGGCATAAAGGGATTTCTTCTCAGAGGTTGAATTCAGAGGCAAATTTTTACAAAGAGGCAGTCAATAACTTCCAATCCACCTTTTGTCTACTTCCTCTCTTCTGTCTTAAAATTCTTGCATGTCACATAATACAACAGACTACCACAAATCTGACGAACTGGGTATGATCAACATATTTTTCCAGTAAAACCCATCTTTTCAAATTTTCCAGAAATAGCAAACTTGCAGCCCCTATTTCTAGGGATTTTTCCGGAAAAGTCTTAGAATAAAAAATCTAACAAACTGGGTTTGTTTTGCATCAAAGCACGAACAAAACCCATGTGCCAGATTTTTCTCGGAAAAATACTTCTTGGCAGATGGCTATTTTTAAGGGTTTTCAGAATTTTTCTGAACATATCCGTATTTACAAGCAGTGATCAAATTTTTCAGAGCATAATACTCTCAAGTTGAAATCAAGACCAAAATGGTCTTACTTCACAATTTCATGAAAACACTTGAGACAAACATGCATCAAGTAAAGCCTGTATTCAAGTTGGACGCCTTGGAAGGCATGAACGACATCATCGTTCAATGGATAGCCAAATGTGGAAGGTAGTCAGTTCAAATACAGAGCTGGCATTAGGTTACTATCACACTACTTTCCACACTTTATGTCAAAAAGTCCAGATGACGCAGCTGCAAAGAAGGTTGAATATCAAAAGCAGATTGCGTAAGGCAGAAGAAGTCAACAAATGAATAGAAGAATTGTTGACTAGGAGTGATGAGGTGTCAAACCCTCAAAAAGGATGTCCTACCCTCCAAAGTAGCAATAACTATGACTGAAGTCAACTTGATGCCCCTTTCCAAGTTGACTCCAGATCTCCACAGATCATGCATGTCGGATCCCACTAATCAAGGATGTTTAAATTGACTTCCACGATTTGCGGATCTCAGATCTCCTTTAAAGGTGGATGTCTATTTTGGAGGCACATTTGTAATTTAAGTTCACTTTTAGTTAGGTGTCAGTCAACTGAGGTAGACTTCCAGTTTGACTTTTGTTTAGTTTTAGTGAACTAAAGTAGATTTCCAGTTAACTGCTTGCTAACCTACTTTTAGACATAGGAATAAATCTTGTTGATTGGCAAGAACTGTTTGTTAACTCAAGGAGACTTTTGGGTTGCCTACTCCTTTGAGTTTCTATAAATAAGAGCCTTGGGCTCATCATTTGTTTAACCTTTATTTACTACGCAAAATTACTGCGCCATTGTTGCCAGAGTTTGCATGTTTGTATTTGTTCACTCTTGGATGAGAGTTTATTGGTTGATCGTAATTGTGCATGATTTCGTGCCTTTGCTGTCCCAATCTTTGTAATTCTTTGGAAAAGCTTGAAGAAGAAAGTCAGACGGCGCATGCATATTTGATCTAAGATTTGAGTTGATTCGAAGTCTTGTTCTAAATAGTTTATTGTTTCAATCTCCTCCTCGGACAGAGGTTCCTCCTCCTTAGATATTTTGTTATCGATTGCTATCGTTTGATGTTGTTTAAAGATCCGGATTTTAGCTTATACTCCGGACAGGGGTTCCTCCTCCTTAGCAATCTTGATACCCAGATCTTTGTACCTTGTTGTTTCTCGTAAGCTGTTTCCTAACCTATACCTCGGACATGGGTTCCTCCTCCTTGGCAAGTCTCAGATCCAACCTACCGTAAAGAGTGTTTGCTTGTATAAAACCTTATCCCAACATATATCCGAGAGTTCAGAGCCTCGGCCATATTCTAGGGAGACAGCGGATTCGAGTAATCCAACCAATCCATTTCGCTCCTGTGCCCTCATGCTCTGTTAATCTTGGGGAGATAGGATAGTTTAGAAGCTAGCTTAGTCGTAGTTAAGATCTGCAGAAACCAGAGAAAAGCTTAGCTACGGCGCATTGTGTTTATTCACCCTTGTGTCCTGCCACTAAGTAAAAAAAATAGGATCCTTAGTACACTTTTTTATGTAGAACATCAGCAAAGAGAGCTCTTCCTCTATAATTTGAAGAGCAGTACTATAACACTTGCAATAGCTGTTCGTTTCCAATAAGCACTCCAGAGGTGCTAATTGAAACGCCAACAACATACAAACATAGAAGTCAAGGTAATTATTTTGGGGTTAGCTTGTGATGCAGTTCTACTAAAAAATAAGGGAAATTGATGATTCAGATTGTCAACCTAGTAGTAAGGAAGGATGGTATGACATTTACCAAACTTTCTGTAGAGATCTTACTTGTGTAGTCTTTGCCATATTATCATCATCAATTCATATAATGTGAAAATGTTTGGAAGCTCAAATGGACTTCTTTCCTATATTATTGTATCCATAGGCACAAGTGTCTAGGAGCCTCCATAAAGGGTGAGGATGAATTAGAATCATCAACAGGTGCCTCCTTATGTCCAAACTCATATTGCCTTTGCTCACGCAAAGTAATTAAAATTGTCTCATACCATTTGATGCCTCATATCACAGCAGATTCATTGCACAAGCATGCAGACATAACACAAAAGCCAAAGATGCACTAGCTAGTAATAGAATTTGTCTTCAAAAAATAATAATCTAGGATCTACCTTAAGTGTTTGATCCTCATTGAGTAAGAATCATAACAAGCAACTTACATTGAAGGAATATGATCATCACTCTAAAAGGGGCAACGCAAAATGGTTTATGGTATGCATAATGCAATGTGTGCACATGCAGATGTAAACATACAGAAACAAATTAAGCTAGATTAACCCATTTATTTACACCTATATGCAACATTCCAACTAAGCACAAGGATTGATCAAAATATTGATGCAAACATAGAGAAATCTCATATATACCAACCCTTGTTGCACCAAGTCATGGTGGTTGTGCTCCAAGATGGTTAATGATGATATGTGAGTGGTCCTACCAATAGTATAACATTGCATAAGGAGGCTTCTATATGAAAATGGTTTGGGTTGAGGCCAAATTATATATTTTTGGATGGGGGATTGGATGGCTAGGGTTGAATTGGGAGATCAAGGACTCTTTTGCTTGAGACTTGGGAAGATGAGGAGAGGACAAGTGTCTCCATGTAGTTGGTGCACATGGAGGGGTCCAAGATTCAAGGGCGATCAATGGTTGAGGATTCCCTTGGGAGGAGTGGATGCATAGGATTGAAAAGGTACCTTGAGGTATCTTAGGGGTATGGGCAAATCTTGACCCATGTGATGTGTACAAAGACCCATGCCTCATGTACAAAGACCCATGTCTAAGTACCTTTTGGAGGATGTGCAAGGTTTGAATGGGTTGATCATGGTTTAGGAATGTACAAGTGGGGCTAATTGGTTTTAGCCAACTTAATGAAAAGTGGATAAAATGGAGAAAAAATTAAATAGAGTATATTTATTTGATTTTTGGGGATGACGATGAGGGACTTAGATAAACAAATATTTGGATTTTATTTATCTAAGGTTGAACTATAGAAGGGGGTGATAAATGATTAAAGCTAGGAAAAGTGTTGGGTGAATAGTGATGAATAGTGATGAATAGTGGATAAATATTTGTTAATTAAATAATAAAATATTATTCAATTAATAATGGGATGAAAATTCGATAATTAATCGAATAAATAGGAATTTATTGAATTAATTATAGAAAAAATGGCTGGGTGATGTCCTGGTTGTAGCTGAAATGGTGATGAACCAATTTTAGGTGTCTACACAATGTATATTGTGTCTGATAAAATCATTATGTACAGATATGCAACTTAGCCACAGTTATAAAATATAAATTGAATTGGAAACAAACTAGCATAATTAATAGTGTATAAAATGGCAAACAAGATTCGTTCTTTTGACTAAGGCTTGAGCGAGAATTTTGCTCAACCATTTAGTGCAATTTCATTAATTGAGGTTTCCAACAATTGGTACAACTTATCCCAAAGGGCTGTATTATTTGTTAATGAACTGGCTTTCCATACCTAAAGAAACAAAACCTTGGGAAAATCTTGTTCTCTTGTTTGTAAAGAACACACCATTGGGAAGTGATGGTGCAAGGATTGCCTTGTGTGTAAATTGGTCTTAGCAGGACCTTTAGAGATACGAACTTGTGGTATTCATTGGGATATTTCTTGAGGAGCTAACTTGTTACTGTGATGTGGAATCTTTAGGATTTTTGATTTAGGACTAGGTATCCTTCATTTATGAGAACTCTTAGGTGAGATCATGTGAGTTATCATTAGGATATGAAAACGTGCAGGTCCACATACTTTGTGTTTGTATGGTTTCACACTTTTCATCTATACTCTTGGGGTTTATATCTCCTACATTCAGTTCAAACATTCATGTGAAATATAGATTATTCTCTTCTTTATGGCAGGTAGCTTTGGTACTTGTTGTACCTTCAAATATTGTTGTCTGTTGTGTCCCTGTATTTTTCTTGATTGGAGCTTGTTAAATTTTATTTGATCCTACATTGTGTTCTTACAAGAAGAACCCATTGTAGATCTGGATCATGTAGCAAATTGTGGAGTAAGATGATGAGCAAATGAATGGAATCCTATTGAAACTTAAGAACTGTTAGTGTTTTAATTTGTCATTTTCAGGACAACACAAAATGAAACAAGTGCAAGGAAGATCTAACTAAACCTAAAACTAACAAAATTTACAAATTTGCACATTGTACAAGATTTCAACAGTGGTTTTGCATTAAATGAAAATATCTAATAGACTATGTTTTTGCTTTGGATGTAGCAACAAACGATCAATAGTCAACCCCTACAATGAGATTTTTAAATTGAGGATAAACACTTAAAGCAAGAACAAACACAATTTCCTATTGGTTGACGCAAAGACCAATATTTAGCCATAAACAAAGATTTAAATGGAAAACACCAATAGATTTTGGCCGTTGGCTAAATTATAGACCGATATTCTACATCAATAGGAAATGGCTAGTGTGACGAACATCACACGGTTTGAGAAGATAAGCTAAAGCAATAAGTAAAGTTATTACTTTAATGAATAATGAGCATCAACATAAAAGCTTGATAGGGTTACTGCATTCAATTTAACTTGCAAGGTTACAAACATAAGATCAACAATTAATGAATAATAATAATAGCTGAGCAATTTTGTAGCATAAACTTTACATTCACCATCCTTTGCTGCACACAAACACAATGACTTGACTTCCACATTCAAATGACAATTTCTGTAGCTTCAGTCTGGCATTCAACTATCATCACATTACAATGTGTTTTCGACACATATTTATAGCCTTCTAGAGGTAGCCTTTAGGGCTCAAATGATAATAAACTGTAGCTTTAAAGAAAACCCTACCCTTATCTCCTTGAAAGAGGCAAAAATGGCATAAAATAAGCCTTCATCTGCTTTTTTTTCCAGCTGGTCACCTATATCAAGGAAGGGCTGAAAAGTTGATGCAATTTTAACTTTAAACACTTTATTGGGCACTGATATTTATCTTGGATGATTGGTTTTAAAATGGTGAAGTTTGGGGTGGCAGTGCCATCATAAAAGCATGCCGTATTGCTGTTCAAACCCTCCTCTTTATGCTTAGTGGAGATCACTAAGGCATCTGCCATGTTTGGCGCACTTGATTGTTGGTTCAGCCACTTAAAAATGACGCTATATTACTCAACTATTAACTACTTCTTCTAGGTGCAATTTTATGATCTCTTTTGCCACTTGAATTTCAGTTTTTCCTTGGCCGTGCCAACCAAATTGTGAAATTTCTTTAATGTTTTCCTTCACTCATATGCTGGGTTTGTTTTCCATTATAACTTGCTACTTGAAGTGCACCTTTCTATAGACCTTGCCATTGAAAAATTGTAATATTCACTTAAGTCCCTTTACCTATCATGCTGGCTGTATTTTTACCCTTGTTTGGCCACTTTTGGTACTGATTTTACCTTGTGCCCTTGGAAAGGTGCAAAATTCATGTGTTTGGCTCCAGGTGTGCTTTACCAACTCCTTTCGCCTTGTTTTGGTGAAGTTTCTTGTTTGGTTTGCCACTTAAAAAGTGCAATTTTTGTCCTTGTTTGCCTTGTGTGGTTTCATGAGTTAGTTGCCACTTAAGTTGTGATTTTTCCTTGGCATTGTTAGTTGAAAGTTGCTGTTAGCACTCGTACATTTTTGAAGTTTTGATTTCATTAGCAACTTGCCACTCGTGATTGCCATTTTTGATTGGCTTTGTCCTTGTAAAAATGCAACATGATGACATACTTCTTTATTGGCACAACTCCTGCCACTTTGATTGGAATTTAAATTGGCTCAGCCAATCTAAATGTGCGATATCTCATTGATTCTCAGTCTCTTTTGTTTGTCAAGCTTGTCCTCTTTGGCATTGTCATTTGATGCCTTGTGTTGGCATTTTCACTTGAAGAGAATGCTGAAATATTCATATTTATCAACTTGGATTATCTTGGACCATTCTTTGCGATCCTTATTTCTTCATTCCACTATCACAGCCATCATTATTCAGGGAACATCTTCCTCTTTCACTTGGAATAGCTCAATGTCAAACGACTTGTAATATTTGTTAGTTAAAATAAACTAGACCACAATCAGGCAATCTAGAAACTTTTCAGTGGGAGAACTGAATGGATACTAATAACATGACAAGAATGACTTGATAATGTTAGAATATTAAATTATGTATATTTAATGGTCAATGTATTTAGTTTAGGTAGACTTATTGTTTCTACAGTAGTCAGTAGGTAGATAATTAATATCTATAGTATTATGTCTCTTCTTTATATTGTAACTCTTTTTCAGTTTAATGTTAACTAAGATTTTTCTAGTTCCTTCCAGAACATGGTATCAGAGCCTACTAGGGTTTCTGGGAAATTTCGTGAGCCTTCTTTTGGCTGTAATTTCAAAAAATTTTAGTGTGCCTGTGGGTTCGTGTCTTAGGGTTTTTGGGCGTTTTTATAAGTCTGTAATTCATGAAAAAAATTCATGTGAGACTTTGAGAATTTCGTGGCTCTTTGGCTAAAAATCGCGTTTTTTTCTAAAGGAAAAAATCGAGTGTTTCTGCTTGCATTTTTTTTTTCTTTTTCTGAGCGCGCTATTTCAGACGTGTTTTTTCTGCTCAGATACGTTTTTTGCCCGTGTTTACTCTTCTCTCTTCAAGCCGCGTCTCTTTGGCATTCTTGGGCACGATTTGGCAAAGGATTGTTGTCTTTTTGGACACGTTTTTGAGGTGAAAAAATCGCGTTTTCTTCAAACACGTTTTTTTGGGTTTCAACCTGCATTTTTGCTCTGATCTGGACACATTTTTTGTCTTCATTTGGGTTGTCCTCTCTGCCCTAGCTAAAACGCCTTTCTATCTCTTCATTTGGACATAGTTTCTGATCTTTGAAAGCTGTTTTCTGTTTTTTTCTGAGCTTTCATGGCCGCCTAGGGCTTTCTGGAAACTCGACTAGGGTTTTGACCCCTCAGATCTAGTTGAATTTTTTTTCTGATTATTTATTCTTGGTGGGTTTTCTTAGATCTCAATTGGGTTGTCATTAAATTTTTTTGGGTGTCTCGAAGTTTGTGCCTCAAAATTTGTGCCATTGGGTGTTGACGAAATTTTCTGGATAATCAGAAAATTTTCTGGGTTTCCAGCACTCTTTTCTGGGTACTCATTAGATCTTCTAGATTTTGTCATCAACGCGCCTCAAAATCCGTGCTAGGGTTTCATCTTTGAATTTGTGCGTTTTTTTTTTTTTCATTTTGCCTTCACCAGTTTGACCTCAGAGTACGTGATGGCATCTCTAACGAATATCATGCTCGAAAGTAGCCAAAAGTTTAACGGGAAGAATTACAATAGCTGGAAATAGCGCATGATTACGATCTTCGAATATCGTTGCCTCGATTAGATCGTTTTGGGGAACTCAGCTCGTCCCACTGTAGTCGGAAAGGACCAGGACAAATGGGATGAACGCAACCGGGAAGCCGTCATGCTCATCAAATTCTCAGTCATAGATGAGCAGCTACCTCAGGTACCGTCTGGCAAAACTGCTCCAAAAATTTGGGATCATTTGAAGGCCCTTCATGAAACCTCCGACAAGAGCAGAGCGTTCTTTCTCAAGAACATGCTTTTTTCCATCATGATGGATGAGAAAATGTCCTTACAGGAACATCTCACAAAGATTAAGGACATTCGTGATCAGTTGGAGGCGATTGGTCGGACAATGGAGGAAGAAGACATGGTCGTCATTACTCTGAAGAGTCTTCCGCGTTCGTATGAGCACTTCATCGAGACGTTGAATATCACCTCCACCAATGTTGATCTCAAATTTGAAGATCTTTGCAACAAGCTATTGCAGCAGGATCGATAGCGACAACAGTTTAGAAGCAGTACCGGTTCAACCTCCACAGAGCAAGCGTTCTCTGCCAAATCTTCTGCTAAGAACAAAGGGAAGGCTCAATCTTCTCAGCCGAAAGGCTCTGGTTCTTCTCATGATAGCAAGAAGAAAAAGAACGTTCAGTGCAATTATTGCCATAAATATGGTCACATCAAGGCTGATTGTCGAATTCGGATGGCCTTTGAACAAAAGAAGCATGGAGGGTCTCAACAAAAGGCACATGTCGTGGAGCATACTGAGCAGAAAGAGTCTGCATTCTATGCTTTTATGGCCAAGAGAACTATAGATCCAGTCCAATCTTTTGCCTGGTATATTGATTCAGGGGCTTCTCGGCATTTTACTCATCGTCGAGATTGGTTCACCAAATATGAACCATTCACTGACTCAGTGATCTTTGGAGGCGGCGAAGAGTACACTGTTGCCGGTAAGGGCAATGTTCAGATTCACTCTGGAGGAAGAAATTTACTCTTTCTTGATGTCTACTATGTTCCAAGCATGGAACATAATCTTCTCTCCGTCAGCCAGATCATGAAGCATTCTCCTCAGTTGGATGTTATATTCAGTTCATCCACTTGCAGCATTGTTGATAAGAAGACACGTACTACGATTGCCATGGGACTTGAGGATCATGGTCTGTATAGACTTGCTGATTCCGGTGATTCTCAAGAGCACGCTCTGGCAGCAAGGAGTACTTCCATCAGCAAACTTTGGCATCAGCGTTATGGACACTTGAATGTGCACTATCTCTCTCAACTGTCTTGGGAGGGTTTGGTTGCTGGTCTACCTGAGATCCAAACTCAAAGTCATGGAGTTTGTGGAGCCTGTCAAGCTGGCAAGCAGCATCGGACACCATTCTCGGATGGTGATTCTTGGCGAGCCTCCAAGGTACTTCAACTGGTTCACGCTGATGTATGTGGACCAATGAACACTCCATTTGTTACTGGGTCCAGGTACTTTTTATTATTTGTTGATGATTTCAGTCGCAAAATGTGGGTGTACTTTTTGTAACATAAATCAGATGTGTTTAGTACATTTCAGCAGTATAAGGCCTTGGTTGAGAAAGAATGGTTCTCACATTGTTACTCTAAGGTCAGATAATGGGGGGGGAGTTTTGTTCAACTAACTTCTCTTCTTTTTGTGCTCAACATGGCATCAAATGCCAACTCACCACACCATACATCCCTTAGCAGAATGGTGTCGTTGAACGTAGGAATCGCACCATTACTGAAATGGCTTGTTCTATGTTGGAGTACATAAATGTACCTAAGCAATACTGGGCTGAACCAGTTTATACTGCCGTCTACCTCCTGAATCGGTCACCTACACAGGCCGTTAAGAAGATGACTCCAGAAGAAGCCTGGTCAGGACGTAAGCCTAAAGTGGGCCATCTGAAAGTCTTTGGTTCTACCGCTCATGTATGGATTCCAGAAGCCAAGCATGCCAAGTTGGACTCCAAGAGCCAGAAACTTATGTTTACTGGTTACAACGACAATCACAAGGCATACAGGTTGATTGATGTGGAGACGGATCGTCTCATCTTCAGTCGTGATGTTGTGATTGATGAGACTACTGGTCCATTTGTTCCTACTACCAGCCCTGAGGATCAGCCTATGCAGGTTCCTGATGATGGTGTTCGTCTTCCTCTTGGTTCCCCTGATGGGAGGGCTTCAGAGCATTCTGACTCTGAAGATGAGGAGTCTACTGGTCATGATATAGCACCACCTGATCTTCCTCAGGCTTCACATCCAGATGACTTTGTTCCAACAATTCCAGAAGATGCTGTTTCTCCTACTCCAGATGTTGGTACTTCTACTCGTCGGCCTAAGTGGTGGCTCAAGAATATCAGAGATCTTCATAATGATGAACTCGTTGAGGGTAGGTCAGCTTGTAGAAAGAGCAAGCAGCAAAACACAGTCAATTATGCTCTTATGGCCAACATACACAGCATCTATGAGCCTCAAACATATTCAGAGGCTAAAGGAATTCCAGAGTGGGAAAAGGCTATGCAGACAGAATACCATAGTCTTCTGAAGAATCACACTTGGGTTCTTTCTGATCTTCCTCCTGGTAAGAAACCTATTAGCTGAAAATGGGTCTATAAGGTCAAGTATCATGCTGATGGCACTTTGGATAAATACAAGGCCGGATTAGTCGCTCGGGGATTCACACAGCGAGAGGGCATTGACTATGAGGAGACTTTTGCTCCTACTGCCAAGATGAGCACAATTCGTCTTCTTCTCACTATTGCAGCCCAATTTGGATGGACAGTTCATCAGATGGATGTCAAGAGTGCCTTTCTCAACGGTGAGTTGCAGGAAGAAGTCTACATGACGCAGCCTCCTGGTTTCAAGGTTGCCGGAAAAGAACATTAGGTATGTAGGCTCGTGCAAGCACTCTATGGACTGAAACAAGCTCCTCGTGCCTGGTACATCAAGATTGATCAATACTTGGTTGATCATGGTTTTCAGCGCAACCCTTGTGACACTAATTTGTATGTCAAACACTCTGGTGATGATATTCTCTTTCGTGTTGTCTATGTTGATGACTTGATCATTACTGGCAATTCAACACATTTGATTGAAGCAATCAAACAGGATTTGTGTCAGGCTTTTGACATGATAGATTTGGGGCTTCTCCATTATTGTTTGGGTATTGAAGTTTGGCAGACCGCTATTGGTATCTTTATCTCTCAGTCTAAATACGCTCGGAGTCTGCTTGACAAATTTCGGATGCAGGATTGCAAACCTGCCTCCACACCTATGGAGAAGGGGTTGAAGTTATCAGCCAACTCTGATTCACCTCCGGTTGATGAAACGACATTCAGGCAACTTGTGGGCAGTCTCATCTACCTCACTGCCACTAGACCTGACATCAGTTTTGCAGTGAGCTACATTTCTCACTTCATGACAGCTCCAAAAGCTGATCATTGGCTTGCAACGAAGCGAGTGTTGAGATATGTTAAAGGCACTTAGATTATGGCATTCTGTATGGTAGATGTAAGGATCCAAAGCTGATTGGTTATATAGATTCAGATTGGGTAGGTTTAGTGGATGACCGAAAATCTACTTCTGGATATGTATTCAATTTGGGTACAGGTGCTGTAACATGGACCAGCAAGAAGCAACAAGTAGTGGCTTTTTCCTCGACCGAAGCAGAATATTGAAGAACAGTTAAAGCAGCATGTGAGGCAGTTTGGCTCCGTTGGATGCTTTCTGACATGCACATGTCACAAGCAGGTCCTTCTCCCTTGTACACTGACAATCAAGGGGTGCTCAAACTGGCCAAAAATCCAGTCTTCCATGAACGTACCAAGCATGTCGAGCTTCATTGTCACTACATCCGCAAGCTAGTAGAAGACGGATCAGTTCAGCTGCAGTAAGTTCCAACAGCGGATCAGACTGCAGATATTCTCACCAAGTCTCTGAGCCCGGATAAATTTGTCAAATTCAGGGGGCAACTTGGTGTTTTGGACAGATTGACCATTAAGGGAGGGTGTTAGAATATTAAATTATGTATATTTAATGGTCAATGTATTTAGTTTAGGTAGACTTACTGTTTCTACAGTAGTCAGTAGGTAGATTGTAGGTAGATAATTATTATCTACAGTATTATGTCTCTTCTTTATATTGTAACTCTTTTTCAGTTTAATGTTAACTAAGATTTTTCTAGTTCCTTCCAGAACAGAGAAGACCGCCGACATGACCTTAAGCAAAGTTTCATATGGGGTAACAACATTGGTACTAACAAGGGCAATGATTAAAAACAATGCACATGAAGAAAAGCTAAAGGTGATATATTTCATGTGTAGAAAAGTGAAAAAGTTGGAGTATCCCTATGACGAAGATTGTGGTGAATCATGTGATCCTCAATTGCACAAGCTTCTTTCTTTTGGTGTACTCTCATCAAGCTAACAAGTGTTTCTTTGAGATTTTGAGATGGGGGAATTTGTGGACGAAGGGGTGCAGATTTGAGGATTGCAAAATTTTTCTTGAATTTTGGGATGGTATGGGATGGCTATTAAAATAACTTAAACAAACTAAAAACAAATGAAATTTTAATAAGTAAAACAAAAATGACACTCCTCTCCCTTCTACTTTTTGATGGATTTTAAGTTTTCTCCTGTTAAAGTTTACATTTTCAATTTTTATGCACCAAATGGAGCAGCTTGTCTAGTCCTTTAAAAATGTTATGCCCTCTCCAAGTTCCCAAGTCTCTAGGACATCACCCGACCTCAAGGGATGCATCCTCATGGAACAATGCTGAGCACTCAACTATGGTTGTAGATAAAATACTAAATAGCGATGATTCTAGCATCTTCAACCACACTTTTGACTCATCGAATTTTCCTAATGTTTTCAAGTTTTAAATCAATGCAATAGGCAACACAAAGGCTACAAAAGATGGTGGGATATCTCTTCTAAAGAAGTCTCCTTACGACATATCTGGTTCCATTGTCAATGACAACTTGAATAACATTCTCCACCCCAACCTATTGGATCATTGCCTCCAACAAATTGCATGAAGTTTGTGCATTTTTGATGTCATGTGTCATGCTTGTCCCAATGGACATTCCCCAACCCCTCCCCCTACACCCACCAGCCAAAAAATTAAAAAACTCTCATACAAAAAACGGAGAATTTTTTTTTTTGAAAGTACCATGTTTAATTACATCAGTGTTTGGACATGTGCATAACCTGTTCACAAGCTTTCACGTGCAACAACAGATACTTGTGCTGCAACATATATTGTTTGTAACTTTGTATAAATAGGATACCCAAGCAAGTGGGGTGATATGTGTAGTGTGGTTGTTCCTTGGGGAAGGTATGCCAGAAGATCTTAGGAGAGTGATGGAGGGCAGCAAGGAACTTATTTCACCTTGACACAAGAAATCTGTGTTTCTAATGTTGAAGGAGTTGAAAATAGTCTCTACAGGTTGTGAAAATGGAGGGAGGATAGCAAACAAGGATAAAATGGAGTCTTTGATGCTAGGATTTGCACTCAGAAAATCAGCGATTCATAGGGGAAAAACATGAAGATGGTGTGGAATTGAGTGATGGATTGTGTGGGGAAAGAAATCAAGGGTTGCCTTACAAAGAATATTAGAGAAAAACTCATACAAGGCAGCAGCAATGGAAGTTGGAAGTGAGTAGAAGCTGGACATAAGCTGGGAAAGCCTAGAAGCATGGTCAAAAAAGTTCTTATCATCAAAATGGATTGTGGAGTACTCCAGCTACTTCTTCAGCTTCTCCAACTGTTTGTCTGGCTATAAATGTGCCCTAAGTTTCTCCATCTTTTCTAGCTGCACCAGGCATTTCTTACTTATGCAGCTGCACAAGGTATCTCCAGTGATTTTTCTATCTTTTTCAACCAGTTCTCAACTTCTTCAAATGCTTCTTAGAGATGATTGCTGTTGCGATCATCTTCTTTACCTCGGTCAAGTCAGGATGAAGAGGGGGTTCGATGCATAAGATTTCACCTTTCAATAATCCTGGCTTTTTGGTTTAGGCCCTCATCAGGTACTAATCTTTGGTCCTACCTTATAATTCCTGTATAAAATCCAATCCACTTTGTGTAGATGAAGGGGTCACCATGAGATCAAGTATCTAAAGGGATGTTGCGAGATTGGTACTCTCTATGTGTTATCATTTCATGTCATTGTGATCAGCATGAGATCAAGTATCTAAAGGGATGTTGAGAGATTGGCACTCTCTATGAGTTACCATTTCATGTTATTGTGGATGCTTGTACAAAGATTTCAATGATGTGCTAATGGAAGAGAATAATTTTCGTTTTTGTTTTATCATCTCAATAACCTTGTTGGGGTTATGTAGGTCTTGAGAATATCAACACCTGTTTCAACAATTATTTCATTAACATCTTCTGGGTTTTTTTCATACTTCATCTTGTCTCTGGTCATGGGTTGTTCACCTATAATTAAACATGCAATTAATTGTCTACTTTACAATTTGAGATGTTCTCAAGGCTGTGTTAGCCTATTAGTTTAATTAGGGATTCTTCTCTATCTTTCACACCAGTTCCACTTAATTTTCTTTGTGTTGTTTCCTCTAGTACAGCTGACTTCCTTAATTCAACTTGATGGTGCGAAGGATAGGTGGTGACTCAGGAAGGGTTTCTGATACAGGTGTCTTTTATGCATCAGGGGCTCCTCTTAATTGCCATATTAACAACTTCTCTAACAGCTTCTGTTATTCATAACTGCTATCTGGTGGTCCTGCATCCTCAAGTGTTTGCCAATTGTTCTCTTCAAATATAGCAATTTGGGAGTAGTAGTCAATAATTTATAGTCCACACGACGTTTGTAATGTCTACGACACTTATCATACCTGTGTTTATTTTTATTCTGAAGGCTTTCAAATGTCTATTTTGATTCCAAAATATTATTAGCTGATTAGTTTTTTTCGGTGAATGCTTGCCAGGTAGCTTCAAAGGCCATTGGAGCAATACGAATGATGATTATATTTCCGGTTCTTCCTTTTGCTATTCTTGGAGTCTTTTATATGTACTGGGTTGGAGTAGCATTATATCTTTTCAGTGCAGGTGAAATTCGACAGAATGACTGCAATGGCAATTGTTGTGCATATGATCTTCTTGCTGGGAAGGTTAAATGTGATGGTTGCTGTGGTTACAGTATTTACTATACACATCATCTTACTCTCGCCATCCTTTACCATCTGTTTGGTTGTTTTTGGATCACTCAATTTATAATGGCATGCTCAGTCACAGTTATAGCTGGATCAGTTGCCTCTTATTACTGGGAACGTGGTGAAAGCCCTGTAAGCTTTAGTCTCCTATTTCAAAGTTTCTAGATTGTTTGATTTACTTTGTAGTCTTTATCCGGGGAGTGAGATAACATCTGAATCATATTGCAGGAAATGCTTTTACTTCCTCTTATTTCTTCAGTAAAGCGACTTTTACGCTATAACCTTGGTTCCATAGCACTTGGTTCATTGGTTGTGGCACCCATTGAGTCAATCCGCTACATACTGGAGTCTATACGGCGACGGCTAAAACTTATGGAAGCTGGATCAGAAGGCTTCATTACAAAAACAGTATGGTGTTGCAGACAGTGCTGCTTAGGCTGCATTGAGCGGACCATAAAATTTGTAAATCGTAATGCTTACATCATGGTGAGAATGCAGATTTGTCCCAACTCTACCTGCTTTTTCTTTCTACCATTTGGCCTTTTTTGAAGAACATTACGTGCACATTTTCAGGAATTATGAATCACTGACAACTTTTACATGTTATGCAGATTGCTATTACTGGGAAAGGTTTCTGTGCAGCTGCTGAAATGGCAACTGGATTAATCATTAACAACATATTAAGGATAGGCACAGTTAATGTTGTTGGAGATGTCATTCTGTTTTTGGGTAAGCTATGCGTTAGTCTTGCATGTGCACTGTTTGCATTCCTTATGCTAGACACCCACCCATACAGGTCTGCTCATGATAAGATCTCATCCCCATTGTTTCCAGTCCTGGTAAGTTGCAAACCATACTTCTACCAATCAAATTTTTTTAACTTCTTATTGGTATACTGACAAGTTTATTTATTTACTTTTAGATATTGCTTTATTTTGGTTTAGTGGTGAAATTTCCATCGTGACTTTTTGTGTGCAGGCTTGTTGGGGCATTGGATATGTTGTCGCTTCTCTTTTTTTTGCTGTTGTAGAAACGACCATTGATACAATTATGCTATCCTTTTGCCAAGATACAGAAGAGCATCAAGGAATGCCACAATATGCACCACCTCTACTTATGGAGACATTGGGAAATCACAGTGAAATGCAACGGTTAACACAGTGAGTTGAATTGTCAGGAGACAAGCAGTGGATTGCATTTCATTAATTCATGAGAATTGAGCAAGTGGCAGAGATTTGTCATGGCTTGCCTTCAGTTAAGGTATGAGCCACTTGAGTAAAGGATCAAGAATGGTATGGAACCTTTTCTAGGAAGGTGATCATTTTGAGAGAAATGCTCTTAGTTACTTGAGTACGCATCAGGAGAAGCACATACTGTTTTCAAGGAAATGTTACCACTTCAGCAGGAGTGTCTGTACTTACCTCAACATTAGTTCATTTGTTTTGAGGCATGAGCTGTATATTGTAGGATTAGGTGGTTTTGTTAGTTTTAGTGTGTTTTGCTAACCAGTTCTGTTAAACTTAGAAGTTAAAGTTCAATTTCAGTAAATTTCAGTCCAAATGTGTAATCCTATATCGAAAATAAGTAATTATATGGAAGCGATATCGATTAATATGAATGTGTCCCTTATTATATCAGTACCGTTGGTTTCTTTCAAAGCATATATTTAGGTAATTAACATCATATCAAAATAGACCTTGTATCAGCATGTCAGATTCTAGTTTTAGATGTATAATATTGCATTACACTAGTGAAATAAGAACTGCCATGCATACAATGTTTTAATCAGTTAAAGAAACTTCCAAGTAGACTTAGGTGGTGGGTGAAGAAAGCAGTTTGTACATTGACTAGGAGATAAAAACTACTTGAGTCCAAGGGTTTGATTGTTAATTTTAATCATTTATTTTGAAGGAAATTCTGTTAGTGTTTTCATAATATCAATTTATTTTTTGCATTACTTGTGTGTTCTGGTTAATAGTTGTTTTCACGCAACATATTGAAGCTTTCCTAATCCTGGTTTAAGTAATTGAACAGATAAAAATAAATTGTACATCAGTGGGTATGTAGTAGCTTGCTTTGTTGAGTTTGCCCATCAAATAAGGGAGTCGATACATCATGGATAACTTAGAACGTCTAAGAATGATTGCAGGCTGCGTTGGGGTTATATTGAATTTACAGCCTGTTTTTGCTCGGTAAACAAATGTGTAGATATATCTCAGATAGTTTACATCAAAGAATGAGTATTGAAAGTTTATAGAGATAGATTTGATGTATAAATGGCATACAAATATGTAAATTCTATTGTAATTTATTGTCTCCAACAGATCTTAGAGGGTTTGCCAAGGGTAGAAATATGCATACTTTTTCTCATGAATCAGACATTTACTCGTATTTTACAAGCCTTATAAAAAATATTAATTGCTGCTAGAAGTAAACACTTCAAATTCTCGTCATCAAGGTTCATTCGGAAGTAATTGTAGAAGTAGTCATTGTCAACAATTGGATAATGAAATGGTTAGAAGCTCGTGTAACTCTTTCTCATCTATGGGTTAATTGGGGCATTATATGTGCAGCTATTGATAGCTGATAGCGTTGCAATAAATTCATCTGCCCAAAACATGTATCACAGATTTGGTTTAATTTCTAAGATTGCAGGAGAGGGATTCCTCTTGCTTGGTACACTTAAAATGGCTGTAGAATCTTTGGATTTTACATTTACATGGTGAAGAAGATTTCAATTTGGGCATTCAATGTTACATATACAGGAGGTTCAACCATCAAGGCACATTGGCTGCATAAACATTAATGTTTCCTATTGAGAACCTATACCAGTACATGGAGAAAGCTCTTTCCGCACATTCACCAAGGAAAGCTAATAAATCAGTGGGCTGATTAGTCAAGTTAGAAGGTGAATTAGTTACTGGGGTAGTGCCCAAGATTGTTTTGTATTTAGCAAAGATAGATTTTGTTGTTCCATTACACCCTCTCATCTTATGTAACTTGCCATTTCATAACATAAGCACTTGGCTGGATGTAGTTTTCATTCTTTAAACCTCTTGGCAACCATAGAAATGCTATGATTACAAACCAGAAAACGAATGGTAATGACATGTGAGTTCCAGCTTAAGAAATTATCATCAATGAGGCAATTGTGAATAAAATGAAAATAAAATAAAATGCTGGTTGTTGCTACCCCCACCCGAGGACTGTTTTTATGAGTTATTAACTAGCATAGACAATGATACATTTAACTACTTGTAGGTCTACTAAAGTTTTAGAACACCTACGCCAAATCATCCTTGAACTTCTATTGCGTCAATTTCTGAATCCAAATCTTGTGTGTCGCAAATGGTGTTATTAGATAAATTTGTCGAAAAATATGTCTACTTATTTCATCTAATTATTGTTGACATATCATTATATTTTAGAAATATAACTATTCTTTCTTATAATTGTAAAGACAAGATATTTATATTTTACAACATATTACAAAAACTCATGAAAACCAAAAGATTTGATGTGTTTTTATAAAGCCATGGATATTAAGATCTTTAAGTTTTAAAACACATCACAAAAAATCATTAAAACCAAGAGCTAAGTTAACCCAACATAGAGGCGATAATATATAAACAAACAGAAAAGCTGATTATCTACATGGTAACCTTTCCATTTAATGCTTATGGAGGGTTCTTAACCTACACATGCTCGAAAGAAGACTCGAAAAAAGAACAGAGGGATTTGGTTGTGAGCTTACAACTTGTGATCACATGTACTTGGAAATAGAATTTACTCTTTTTCCTTTAGGAATTGGTTAATGCATGTACAAGGATGAATATTTACCTATATTTGGTTTCCTTTTAAGCTTTATCAATCGTGGGGAATTTTCAAACCATAGATTATAAGTTTAAGAGAAAATCTGTCGTACATTTAGATTTTTTAATAAAAATATCGAAGTATTCATATAGTTCATTTATAACATCTCTATAGATCTTTTGAGTAATGTTGCCAACAACATCTATAGTAGTGGCTATGCTCGCCACTCAACCTCTTCATCCCTTTTTCTTAATAAGGTTACCATATATAAATAGGGGACTTGATCGTCTAGCCTTTTTCTTAATTAGGTCAACATATATAAATAGTTGGTGAGTTCAAACCTTAGTCTTCTATATTTTAGAGCTCAATATTAAGAGAGAGCAATTCATAGATACATGCATAGAATGATGAATGCAATAAAGCTTACAATACACTTAAACAATGCTTCATAAAGATTTGAAGAGGTTTGATTGAATTGATTAAACTTCTAAATCCCAAAGTACCATTTTAAAAGGACAAATAAAAGACCAACATCAATATTATGTTGGTTGAAGATTAACTTCTCAAAAAAAAAATAGCAAAACTTTGTAGAGATTCTAAATATTTGTTGTTGAAAATCGGAATTGAGTTCAAATGTTTTGACAATCCAAAGAAACTTTAGTCAAACAAAAAAATTGACTTGGTAAAAATATTTCAAAGAAGACTTATTGTCTTTTCTTTTCCTTTGTTTCAAAAGATAGTATAACAACTTATATGCTTTATAGGATGAGTGATGTAGTGGCTTTTACAACCTAAGCTCCAAGAGCTAAGAGTTGAATAATTCTTTAATATAAACATGGATATGCTTTAGTTAATATTGTTAAAGATTCATGAATGCGTGTTTTGAATTACTATAAAACGTCTTCTACATTTCGCTTTGTAGTGAAGACTATAGTGTCTCAACAAGTGTGTATATGAAATTTGGACAAATAGATTAATTCAATCACAGTAATATGATTTTAAAATCAATCTATTAAGAGTAATTTTCTTTTGATATATTTACACATTGAGAATCTCCACTCGAAAGATGAACAAATGAGCAAGCTAAAACTATCGTAGTTTCTTTCAATCATACTAACATTCATGGTTGATAAACTTTTTGGTAGGCACCATTCATCTTTAAATATACATCTCTTCCTAGTATAATAACATAAATTGCTTGCGAATAACTTTGAGGTGTGTTCATCGCCTATGCTTTTTGGTGAGATTAGGACTTCAAAGGAAGGTTGCACCCCTCCTCTGGTGCCTTGTGTTTCTTTTGTTGTTATTCCCAATGACCCAATTAAGGCATCTATTGTAGGTTGTAGGCAATCTTTTACAAATGTTGTAAGTGTTGAAGATATTGCTTGCCCTTTGAGGGAGAAAATACAACCCATCCCTTGTGCCAAATCCTCCCTAGTGGTGATTTGTGGCATGTGGTGGAAAATGAGGACTTTTATGAAAGTAAGGGCATGGTGTGTAGATTCTACAATCTTCGCCCTTCATTGCCTGACCTTCATAAATGGGTCTTGGATTCTTGGAGGCTTTTTTCAAGGACAAGATTGAGCGCTTCCCTTATGCAAATGGTTTCTTCATTGTTTATTTTGCCTCTTCAAAGGACATAGATTTGGTGCTTGATGGTAAGCTATGGTTTTGGAGAGAGCACTCTCTTCTCCATTAAGCCTTGGTCAATTTCCTATAAGCCCCTTTTTGAGCGTTTAAATGTATGACCTGTGTGGCTCAAAAATTCAAATATATATATAGTTTTGGGAGGATGCATGTTAGGAGGCTATAGGAAACTCTATTTTATGCTTCTTAATGGTTAATGATTTGACTTCCTACATTAGGAACTCTAATTTTGCTCACATTCTAGTGGACATTAGCATCTCCAAGCCTCTTCATGTGGATTTGGTTTTGATGGTGGGGCATAGACCTAGACTCAATTGTTTGACTATGAGGGTTTCCCTTTAAAATGGATACAACGCTTTACCATCAGTCACCTAGCTATCGATTGTCTTGTCTCTTGGTGTAAGGGCATGACTATATGGTAGAAGAATGCCAATGAAGATCACTTATTCATTCCCTCGATTCCCCAACAAACGGCTCCTCTTAGGATGATGATTCTTCTTAAGATAATGACTCTTTTGCTTGTGGTGCAACTCTAGCGTGCCCTACTTCTTCTGCTCCTTTAGATCCCATTAGAAAGCCTCCTACTTTGATTTCTCAACTTGCTTTTCCTTTGGCTTGGGATCAACTTTAGATTACTCATATGCTGGAGGGTCACCATTTGTTTTTTCCTTGTTGATCTATTGCTCCTTTGCACTTTGATGGGCTCTCTCTAGGGGAATCTCCCCTTGCTTCCCCTTGTTTTGAGGACTTGGAGGATAATATTTATTCAATTGTTGTTAAAAGTACAAAGAAAGGTCTTCCTAAATCTTTCTCTCAAACTCATGATAGAGCGAAGGGTGTGAGGCAAGTTAGAGTAGGGCATACAATGAAACTCAATAAACTAGAAAACAAAAAGTCTTGAAAACAAGCTATGAAAAATTGAATCCTAGTCTACAAACTCCATTGCAAACCTCAAAAGTAAATGATATGTCACTTTGTCTTTGGATGTGGATGCAAAATCAATAGCATAACACTGATGAAATGATGAGTGATTGATTTGACATTATGGACTTGCATGAAAGCAAATGCATATTGAAATGATGAAGAGAATGATCTTATTTATAGAATTCTAAGTGAGATGAGGATGAGGATGAAGATGATGACTTGAGTTACTTGAAAAACCAATGGAGTCAACTCAACTACAAATTTAAAATTTTCCATTTTGAGAGCAAGAGATGATAATATTGGACTATTTTATTTATTGATGAATAAATGTACATGTTGTCATGGAAGTGTGCACCCTTGTTGAGCTAATAAAATCACTCAACGACCTCATGAAACATGGGATGATCTCCCTGAGTGTGGGCTCAACTGATGCAGATCAACCTCTAGAGAGGGTTGGTTCCCTTTGGGACTTCACCTAATTTAACCTATCCTATTGTTGCATACTAAGCAAAAGGAGGGAAAGGAAACATGACATGAAACCTAAGATTAATAAGGTGATGCACCAAAATGATTTCAAAACCTATACTACATTTTGAGCACACAATATGATCAATAGTTTAAGCCACAACATACATAACTCAAAAATTCATGTCTTTGCAAAAATGTTTCATAATTAGGTTCAATATGTCAAGGATAGTGTTTAGAAGGAGCTATGAATGCTATAACAACTTAAACTCTATTCTTAGCTGGTTAGCACAAGTTATGACCTACAAAATACATACTTTCTACACAAAAGCAATGAAAATAGGATAAAATTCAAGGGGAAAAGACATCACTACAAGATTGCATCAACCATATTGAAGGAATTTGTACAATGAAACAACTCTAAGAAGGTAAAAAGAACTTCTTTATTGATAAAAAAGGTGTTACAATGTTGCTCCCACTAGAAAGAACTTTGAAGAAGTTACAATACATTGCTAAGAGAGGCTAGAAATGACTAAAAATCTGCCCTTAGGCTTCCTATTAAGCTACTCAACAACTTGATAGATATTAGGAACATGCTTTGAGAGATGAAAGACAAGTGTTCACTTCAACTTGCTAGGTCAAACCTCCTTGGGCGTCCAAAACTGTCATCTCTACTTTCCAACCCCCTAAAATGCTCCAAAAAGGTGTTTGAATGAAGAAAACTTCTTTCTTTGACCCTATCTATCAACCAAGACTCTTTGAACAATTCCTAGATGCTTGGAGATGCTCTAAATTGGGTCAAATTGCCTTATATGCTCTCCATCTATTTTGTAGCTCACCAAATTGCCTCCTAAATGCTTAGAAGAAATAATAAATGACCTTCACTTCTCTAACTTGTCATAATTTCCCTTGAACTGATTTATAGGTCATGTGGAAAAGGTTTGAGAGTGAAAAAATGCCTTAGCGGTGCGAGATCTTTAAGGGTAGCTTTCTACCACCTAACATGATTACAAAGCCCTTTTTCTTCCTTTATTCTATTCCTACCTTCATATACTTGTTTAAACTCATCATCTTTTCAGTATACCTTGCCATTGTTAGGATAAGGTGACATTAACTTTGTAATCCTATGCCATTTGTATTCCTTCATGTTCCTTGGAATGTGTTCTAGGGGACATGAGAGAAAACTATTAAATTTTGGCACGTTGTAATTATATTTTAAAGAGGATTTAATTTCAGTGGAGGTTACACATCAAAATGGATAAAGGATCTTTCACAGGCATCCATAATGGAAGTTGGAAGGTCTTGGATGGGGCACCCAATATTGGAGAATAAAAGGTGTCTATTGGTGTTCCATCAGGGAGTAGAAAGGTCATTGGAGCATCCAAAAAGTTGGGAGTTGGATAGGCTATGGACTAGGTGCCCATATGGGAGTCTTATAATTCCATTTAATATTTTATTATGTCTCTTGGCTGTCCATGAAGAGGGGTGTGGGTTTTTGCAAGTGGTTTTGCACCTCTTGCTTTGGTTTACCATTCATGGTTTTACCTCCCACAATTTCTATAAATTGGAGCCATGAGATGGTAGTTTCATGTTGAGTTCATACAGGTAACAGGGTGTTATCGGGTTGATCATAGATCATTAGTGAAGTGTATTATTGTACTTTCATTCGAAGATTAATAATATACTTGCCTTTTTTCTTGCATGGAGTTTTTTCTTGAAAGGGTTTCTCCATGTAAATCTGGTATCACATTTTGTTTGTTGATTTTTATATTGTGATGCATGTTGCAATCATATATTTAAATATGATTTGGTAATTTGATTTTCAGATTTGAATTCACTTGGATAAGTTCATATTGTCACTTTCCTTCACCTTTTTTTTCAACATTTGGTATAAGATCTAACGATTCTGGTGAGAAGGGGTTGCCTTTCTCTTAAGTGTTGGAGGTTTATTGGCTACAATGGGAGCTTTTGTTTTGTGGTATATTGCAGATTTGTGAAGATGATTGTTTACCATGGCTTCTACCTCTCACCAGGATATTGAGAAATTCAATGACAAGCTACGAGATTTGGAAACTGAAGATGGAGGATCTCCTTGAAGAGAGAGATTAGTGGTGCCAGTTTCACAAGAGAGTAAACCGTCTACAATATTTGGTGAAGATTAGAAAAATTTAGACAAGAAGGCACGAGGAACCATATGATTGTGTCTCATGGATTCCATCCTTTTGAGTATCTCCACAAAAGACACCGTATACAAGTTGTGGAAGAGGATAGGTGATATTTATCAAACTAAAAGTTTGTCTAACAAGTTATATATCAAAATATGGTTATATTCATTAAAAATGAAAGATGGTGATTCTATTGCAGACCATTTAAATGCTTTTAATCTGATTATAAGTCATCTTGCATCAGTAGATGTTAAATTAGAAGATGAATACAAATGTATCTTGTTTCTTTGTTCTTTGCTCGAATGTTGGGAAAATCTAATTGTTGCCATAAGTAGTGGTAATGCAAAGCCAAATATGGAAAGCATGATTTCTACACTTCTTTCAGAGGAGATGAGGATAAATTCTATGAATGTTGGCTCCCAAGATGCCTTGCATGTGTGAGGAAGGTCTAAAGAGAAAGGGATTAAAGGGGATAAAAAGAGGGATAAGTCTAAAGGACATTCTCAGACCCCTGGAGAGAGCAAAGTGTTGGAATTGTGGAAAAAAAGGGTATGTGAAGGAGTGTAAGAATAAGAAAAATATTGTTGATTCCTCCATGGAAAAGTCCTCAGATGATGATTCTGATGCTTTTCTTATTTCAACTAACTCTATTAGTAATGATGCTTGGCTTATTGATTTAGGTTGCTCCTACCACATGACTCCTCACAAGGAGTGGTTTACTAATTATAAAGCATATGATGGGGGAGATGTTTTCCTTGGTGATAACAACACTAAGAAGATTGTTGGTAAGGGAAGGGTAAAGTTATGTTTGAGTGATGGGAGGATTAAATCCCTTGATGATGTTTTACATATCCAAGACATGAGAAATTTATTTTCAGTATCCAATTTGAATGATTCTGGAATGCATGTGACATTTGACAAGTCTGGTTGTAGGTTGGTAAAATGGATTTTGGTGATAGTTACAGGATCTCAGATAGGGAATTTATTTAAGCTAAATACCTCTACTTTAAGTAACTCTTCCATTGTAACTAGCACTGAAAATGCATGTATGTTGTGGCACCATAGATTGGGCCGCATTGGTAAAAAAGGTCTTAATACCATTCTTAATAAAAATATGGTTGATAGTATTTATGATTATTCTATTGGAAAAGATGATTTATGCGAGCATTGTGTGTTTGGTAAACATAATAGATCTTCATTTTCTAATGGAGTTAATAAAGCAAAGAGATTATTAGAGATCATTCATTTAGATGTATGTGGTCCAGTGGATGTTGATTCTTTGGGTAAATCTCAGTATTATGTCTCTTTCATTGATGATGTGTTAATATAGATATGGATTTATTTTATGTGTTCTAAATCTAAAGTTTTCACTAAGTTTAAGGAACTTACGACCTTAGTTGAGAAGTAATAAAATTATAAGATAAAAGTGTTGAGATTTGACATTGGGGGTGAATATTGTTCCAGGAAATTTGATGAGTTCTATAAGCATGCATGTATTGCTGAGTAAAAGACCAATCCTTATACTCCTTGAACAAATGGGGTAGCAGAAAGAATGAATCGAACCTTGATGGAAAGAGCTAGGAGCATGTTGAGTGGTGCTAAACTTGATAGATTCTTTTGGGTAGAAGCGGTTAGTACTACTTTTTATCTGATTAATAGATCTCCTTGTTCAACTCTTGTTGATAAAACTCCTTATGAAGTGTGGATGGGTAGAAATCCTTCTATTTCACACCTAAAGGTCTTTGGTTGTGAGGATTTTGTTTATGTGCCTAAAAATAAGCGATCTAAATCGGATAAAAAAGCTTTGAAATGTGTCTTGGTTACAATGAAATATAAAAGGTTATAAGCTTTGGAATCCTCTAAACCGTAAAATAATATTTTCTAGAGATGTGATTTTTAAGGAGTTTAGAGCCTACTTAGGAGAAGAACAACCAAAGAAGAAAGATAAGAAAAAGACAATGCACTTTGAGAAAAAGATTAAGAAACAGGAAGATGCACACATGGAAGAACAATTAGATGGATCTGAGAAAGAAGAAGAAGAAGAGGGTTTAGATAGTTCAGAGGAATTGCAGGATGAGCATGTACAAAAGAATAATAAGAGGTTGAACCCATTACTCCTATCTTGAGGAGGTTCACAAGACATCGAAATCCAATTGATAGGTATATCTTAGAAGATTACTGTTGTGTATTTGTTTTGTTGATTATTGACAACGAACCTAGATTGCAAGGAGGTTCTCCCTTCAAAGGAAATTGAGTCTTGGTTGTAGGCCATGCAAGAGGAGATGATGACTTTGGATAGTTACGACACTTGGGATCTTGTTAGTTTGGCCAAAGGAAGGAAGTCAATTGGTTGCAAGTGGGTATTTAAAAATAAATTTGGAGTAGATGGTCAAATAAAGTGATACAAGGCCATATTAGTGGCTAAGGCCTACTCCCAAAGAGAGGGAGGAGATTTTGGTGAAATTTTATCTTTTGTTTCTAAATTGACTTCTATTAGATTCCTATTACCTATTGTTGTTGCTTGTGATTTTGAGATAGAAAAAATAGATGCTAAGACTGCTTTCTTGCATGGGGATCTTGAGGAGGAAATTTATATGCGACAACCTGTCGGTTTTTTGTGAAATGAAAATAATAATTGGTTTACTAGTTGAAGAGATCCTTGTATGGTTTGAAATAGTCACCTAGGATGTGGTACCAGAAGTTTGATGCTTTTGCATTGAAGTTAGATTTTCTTAGGAGCGAGGAGGATCATTGTGTGTATATTAAGATTATTGATGATTATATTCTAATTATTGTCTTGTATGTTGATGACATGTTTTTTATTTGTAATATCAAGGTGATGATTAGTGAGATCAAGACACAACCTTCTAGCATATTGGGTATGAAGGGATTGGGGGCTGTAAAATATATTCTTGGGATGGAGATCAGTAGAGATTGGAGTCACATAAAGCTTTAGTTAGGTTAGAGTAATTATGTTGATACCATTTTGCAAAGGTTTAATATGCATGACTATAAGCTAGTTAGTATTGCATTTTCGGTTGGTACTAAGTTGAGCTTAGTTATGTGTCCTAATTGTGATGATGATTTTGAGGATTAGTCTTTGGTAGAGAGCATTATAATTATGTTAAGAGGATGTTTAGATATTTGTGAGGTACTTCTGATTACTTTTTGGTTTATCATGGTACTAATGATGTGGTCAAGTTATTGGACATACAAGGGTTTGTTGATGTAGATTGGGAGGGTGACTAGGATAGTCGAAGGACCAGTAGTGACTACTTTGTTTGGCCGTGCAATGAGTTGGATGAGTAAGAGGAAACCTATAGTTGCATTGTCCATAATTGAAGTATAGTATATGGATGGCTACACATGGCTCTAAGGAGGTGGTATGGTTACAAAGACTTGGTAATGTCATTGGTTTTGATTGCATGACCTTGAGGCTTGTATGTGACAGTCAAAGTGCTATTTGTTTGAGCAAAAATATTATGTATCATTCTTGTACTAAGAATGTTGACGTTTAGTATCACTTTTTGTGATAAATGATTGAGAATGGTAAGGTCTTGATTGAAAAGGTTGACACTTTGGATAATGTTTCAAATTCTCTTACGAAGCCAATGACCACAGAGAAGTTCTCATAGTGTAGGAAGGCCATGGGCCTTGATCACTGTACTTGATTTTATTATTTGTATCTCTTGGATGTAATTACAATGTATAATTTCAAGTGGGAGAATGTTAGGATAAGGTGAAATTAACCTTGCAATCATATCTCATTTGTATGTCTCCACATTCCTTGGAATGTGTTCTAGGTGACATGAGAGAAAACTATTAAATTTTGGCATGTTGTAATTATATTTTAAAGAGAGGATTTAATTTCGGTGGAGGTTACACATTATAATTGGATAAGGCATCTTTCCTAAGCTTCCATAATGGAATTTGGAAGGTCTTGGATGGGGTGTCCAAGATTGGAGAATAAAAAGTGTTCGTTGGTGTTCCATCAAGTAGCGGAAAGGTCATCGAAGCATCCAAAAAGTCAGGAGTTGGATAGGCTATGGGATAGGTGCCCATGTGGGAGTCTTGTAATTCAATTTAATATTTTATTATGTCTTTTGGTTTTCCATGAAGAGGGGTGTGGATTTTTGTTGGTGGTTTTGTACCTCTTTTTTGGTTTACCATTCATGGTTTTACCTCCCACAATTTCTAAAATTTGGAGCCATGAGATGGTAGTTTCATGTTGAGTTTTTGCAGGTAATAGGGTGTTGTCGGGTTGATTAATGATCAGTAGTGAAGTATATTATTGTGTAATATCATTCAAATATTAATAATATACTTGCCCTTTTTTCTCATGTGGAGTTTTTTCTTGAAATGGTTTCTCCACGTAAATCTGGTGTCACATTTTGTTTGCTGATTTTTATATTGTGATGTATGTTACAATCATATGTTTACACCTGATTTGGTAATCTAATTTTCAGACCTAAATTCACTTGTATAGGTTCATATTGTAGATTTCTTTCACCTTGTTTTTGAACAACCATCCTAACTTGTATATCACCCCTTTTGGTTTGTATACGTTTTATCTTCTATGGCCAATATTCATGAAAATCTATATTTCAAATTCTATCATGACCTTCACCATAATGCAATCATTATTTAACTATTTTCTCTGCAACCTATGCTTTCATCACCTTGATTTACTTCCTTTTTCCATGGCTCTATCACCATTTCTAAGATTTGAAACCCTAAACTATCTTACAAAAACAAATAATAACTCATTTTCACATAAATATAGAAATGAAATGAAACATCTTCAACATATACAAATGAAATATTACATCTCACATGTAAATGTGTCTAATCAAGAATACTACGTACCAGAAATAAGGCACATCATCACATGAAGTACTATCTAGACAAGGATTATAGAGTACAAGATATAATTTATGCAAGAATATGATTTATGCAACTTGAAAATTACTAGCATGATCAAATCCGATGTAACCTAATATATCTACATGCATTTCACATATGAACATGCTATGCCCTACTATCAGGATAAGTTAGAGAATAAAATAACATCCATCTATTTCAATGGTATACATATCTTTGGCCAAAGGAATTGAATAAAAAATGGTAGGTAGATCCTGGAAAACAAATCTACTCCCCTTTATTAGTCCCTATTTAGCACCCATCTTAGAAGGTAAAGACAAATCACATATAGAAGAAAACTACATTCCTCATGAAGATAATATAACATGCATATATCCAATGATCATGAAAATAAATAACCCTTTTATTTTCATGCAAAATGATTATGGTCTTTTATTATTTCAATCATTTCATGCATAGTGATGGTTAAATATATAATTGTCATGCAAATTGGTAATTGACATGCAACTTGATTATTGACAAGAAATTCAATCTCTAACTAATGATATTTCTTAATTTCATGCAATATTTAATGTGTATGCAATGGTAACTAATCTTTGATGTCATGTAGGTTAAATCCATAAGAAACCAATCCATAACATATGATGCATATTTGTACCATTATATTTATATAGTTATATGTATGAGTATGTATATATATGTGTATATATATAACTATAATTATACTATTGATATCTGATTGGAAATAAAAGAATTAGATCCATAACAATTAAATGATAGTTTCATATATTTAGTTTTACAATCTTACTATGGAATAATCACAACAGAATTAAAATTCTTACCCATATAAACTTCATAGAAAATACACTATATATATAGTTTCATGTATACATCTATATTTATACATATATAGATATAAGTATACAACTGTTTAAATATTTTGAGATTACAAAATAGTGCAATGGTTTTATAACAACAAAGAATTCATATATGGTTACAGTCACAAGCTGTTCATTAATCCAAGAATAATAAACTCATACCATATATATAGTAAAATCAATATCATAACTGTTATTTCTACATTATATGTAATAATCACTGCACAAGTTCTTATATCAACTACAAATATTTTTGAAAACATGGTTGATTCTATGGTTTCAAGTGCTACAGGTGAATCGATATGATGGTATTTACACATATATGGAAACCACATATTTTAATCAATCCAGTATGCAGGTCCATACATAATAGAGGTACAAAAACATATATTCAATTGCCACAAAAAGTTACAAGCAGATTGATGCCATATACTGAGGCATTAAGGTCGACACACAAGTTTTGTTATGTATGCACAAGGGGTAAGTGCAAGAAGTTGGGTCCACATTCAGGGGAAGTGTGAATTTTCAGCTTTAAAACAAATACCAATTCATTTCTTAAAATAGGTGCCCATTTTGAAGTGGGTACTTGTTCCAAAAGGTTTGAAACTCACAAGACATGTTTTTAATTTGGATTTAGGCTCAAAAAAGGCATGGAAACCCAAGATAAAAGGCTTAGAATTGCAAGTACAAGGTCATGACAATTTCAAGAGAAAAAAATAACTTCGGTAATATAGCTAATGAGGTTTTTTAGAAATTATTTTATGAAATTTAAACCCATTATATATGACAATGTCTAGTTTTCAAATATGTAATTTTTTTGATATATATGTACATAAATAACCTACACACAACGGATGGTGTTGTGTGCTCTGAGACAGTGGGAGTTGTGCGGACTGCATGAGGAATTTTCCCTTTATGCATGTCGAATCTACTTCATTTTTGACATCTAGGCGTTGTGCTTTATGGGTGGGTGGGGTGTGTTTGCAGTTGGAGGGCTATGACTTAACCCGTGTGCACTTCCTTTCTTTGCTGCGTGGGGTGGTCGTGGGAGTGGAAGCATTTTTTCCCTTTTCTTCTGTGTTTACACTTAATCATATTGGCAGTTGCTGCATTTGGGTGGGGCTTTGGTTCCTTTGGGATCAGATTGTGTCTAGTGTGGGCTCGGTGGAGCTGTTTGTGTGCCCATGCAATGATCTTGACGTTTGAATTTGCTATGGATCAAGGGGAGGTTTCAGGGGCCAAGCCCTCAATTGATTTTCGTGCTATAGTGGGTGCTTCATCTCCACATCGATCTTCAAATAAATTCTTTAATAGTCTATTCTCAAAGGATTCAAGCAATGGGGGTTTTCTTCAATCGGATGGCTCTCATATCCCGAAGGTAAATGGGTGTCTTGAGTGGGCTAAGGAAAGGCCGGTGTTGATAATTCAACCCAAATTGATTGTGGAGGATATTGAATATTTCTCGAATCATGCTTTGATATGCAAATTCATGGGAATGAGGGTTTCTCTCCTTTTTTGGGAGACAAGGGCTCATTAGACATGGTTGCTAGAAAGTGAGATGGAAATAATGTTGTTGGAAAATAATTATTTCATGGTGGTATTCAATTGCATGGAAGATCACACCAGAGTTTTTGAGGGAGGGCCATATTTCCACAACCATATTGGCTTATTTATCAAGCCATGTCATGCAGGTTTTAATCCTTCAGAGGAAATTTCAAATCGCTACCTGGTGTGGGTGCGTCTCTCGAGGTTTCCAGTTGAATGTTGGAACAATGACATCTTGCATAGGGTTGCTTCGCTTTTGGGGAAACCGGTGGGTCCCTCTCAACAAACTCAAGATAGGAAGGTAATGACATTTTCCCGTATTTGTGTTGAGATTGATTTATCTAACCCTCTTCCAGATTCTTTGGAAATCTGTGTAGGTTCATGTTCTTGGGTGCAATAGTTGGACTATGAGACTTTGCCTTTTCATTGCCACCTGCATCATGAGTATGACCATTTGCAGAGAAGATGACTGACGTCTAAATCTTCTGAGTCTCAGACAACACAACCTTCTCGCAATCTGCCTGGGGTTGACAAAGGCAAGGCTCTTGTTCCTAGTGAGGTGGTTGGTTCAAAATATTTTACTCTTGTCAAGGTTCGTAACAAGAACAAAGGTCAAAAGAGGACTTTTAAGGAGTGACAGGAGGGGGATACTTTTAATAGATTTGAGGTTCTAGATGACCTTAGTCAGTAGGAGGTGAACCTAGGCATGATGGTTTTGGATCAGGATGGTTTGGAGGAGGTCCAAGAATGGGCCAACCCAATTTTTACCTAGACTCCACAGGAGGTTGGTGTGGTGTCAATGGACTCAAATCTTAGCTTGGTGGTTGCTGAGAAGTTGGAGTCTCTTGTTGATGTGAGGTTGGGGGAGGAAGTGGTCTCTCATCCCTTGGTGAGAGCGGGCTTTGATTTGGTGAAAAGTAGCAAGGCCTCTCCTTCGATGGGACTTCTTCAGAAAGACCAGAAAAAGGGGGTCATTGAGAAGCCTTCCAAGGCTGGCAAAAAGAAATACTTAGAGAAAATTAAGATGATGGGGGAAAATTCGATGGAGTATGGATCGATTGGGACCCTGGACTCTCACTTTTCTAATCCTCCAAAATGGTCATTCTCTCCTAGAATGTAAGGGGCCTGAACAATGGCCCTTGACAAAAAGTTGATCGAGATTTGGTGAGAATTCACTCTCTGGATGTTATTTTTCTTCAAGAGACTAAGTTGCCAGTTTAGAGCATTGGTGGCTTGTTTCTAAAATTGTGGGGGCAAGGTGAGTGTCAGTGTATTGGAGCTCACGGTAGTGCAGGGGGTGTGGCTTGCTTATGGAACCCCTTGAGGATTCGTCCTCTTTGGTCGGTGTCTTCCAAGTCTTCTCTCTCTGTTGTTTCCTCAAGCTTGTAGATGGGGGAAACTATTCTGTTGTTTAACATCTATGTGCCTACAGATTTTTCTGGTAAGCAGTCGTTGTGGTCTCATATTAATTTTGTTCAAAATCTTGCCCCTCTTTTCCCTTGGATTATTGCTGGAGATTTTAATGCTATAATGGAGTTAGATGAAAAGAAGGGTGGTATTGCGAGGTTGGAGCCCTCATCTCTCCTTCTCTGTGATAACGTATCTACGTTGAACCTTGTTGATGTCAAGCCCAGTAATGGCTAGTTTACTTGGAATAATCAGAGGCTGGGGGAGGATTGTATTACCGAAAGACTTGACCGGTTCTTGGTTTCTTTCTTCTGGATTGATGGAGTGTGGTCTATTTTCTTTGAGATTCTTGATTGGAGGGGCTCTGATCACTGGCATATTAAGCTATCTTCTACTTCGACTTGTGTTGCTCGATCCCCCCCTTCAAGTTTTATCTTATGTGGTTAAGAGAACCGTCTCTGCATGACTATGTGGCAGATTGGTGGTAGTTAGGGAGATTGACTTATGGCATTGCTATGTATTCTTTTTCCAAATAACTGTAGTTTTTGAAATATCAACTTAAGCATTGGAATAGGCAGTGTTTTGGTAATATTTTCATGCTAAGATTGTGGGTCAAGCTGAATTGGATGGTTTTACTAGGGAGATAAGAGAGTTGGTCCTTTCAGAGGATTTACTCAAGAAGGAGGCAAGGGCTATGAAAGTTGTGGAAGAATGTGAACTGCATGAGAAGATTTATTGGAAACAAAAATATCATGTTGAATGGTTACAAGAGGGAGACAAAAGCAATACTTTCTTCTTCAATACTGTGAAAGCTAGGAGACATGGTAATTCTATTCCTGCCCTTGTGAATGATAGGGGTGAGATTTTATACTTCTTACAGGATATGTCCAGAGACGGTTCACAGTTCTTTGCCTCCTTATTTAGTGAGGATCATCAAGATGTGTTGGCAGAAGAAAACTAGGTTTTGGAGTGTATCCCCTCCTTGGTTACTAGGGAGATGAGTGGACATCTTTTGAGTTACATCACTTTACATGAATTAGAGGCTATGGTTTTTCAGATGAAGAAAGGGAAAGCTCCGAGCCCTGATGGATTTCCGTTTGAATTCTTACAGGAGTTTTGAGATATCATTAAGCAAGACCTATTGGAGGTGGTTCGGGAATCTCAGAGTAATAAGCAAATGCTGAGGGCTTTGAACTCCACTTTCCTGGATCTCATTCCCAAATGCAAGGGAGCGGATTAGTTAAGTCAGTTCTGACCTATTTCCCTATGTAATGTGGTTTATAAAATCATCTCCAAGTTGATTGCTGAAAGGTTGAAGCGTTGGCTTGGATGGCTTATTTTTGAGGAACATGTTGGTTTTGTGGTGGATCACCAAATTCTTGATGTGGTGGTCATAGCTACTAAAACAATTTATTCTATGTCATCCTCCAAAGAAAATGCTATGTTTATCAAGTTGGATATGGCAAAGGCTTATGATAGGGTTAAGTGGTCCTTCTTGTGCAAAGTTCTTACTGCCTTTGGTTTTGTTGAAGAATGGGTTTAGTGGGTTATGAGCTGTGTTACTTCTACTTCCTTTTCGATGTTGTTGAATGGTGAGCCTTCTTCTCTTTTTTGTGCTTATATAGGTCTTCGTCAAGGTGATCCTCTCTCACCTAATTTATTCATCCTCTTTCCTGAGGGTTTGGGGAGGCTGTTGCAATGTAATGTGGAGTTGGGACTTATTGAGGGATAGGTGTGGGGGAATGGTTTTCCTCCATAGTCTCACCTATAATTTATGGATGATACCGCTTTGATGGGCTTAGATGAGGTTAGAGAAGCCACTAATTTGTGTAAGGCTTTGGATATTTATTTACATGCTTTTGGTCAAATGATTAATGAGGATAAATCTTCTATATTTTTCTTCAACACTCCATGAATCATTTAATAGAGAATTGTGTGTATCTTGCGGTTCCAAATAGGTTCCCTCCCCTTTACCTATCTTGGTATTCCTATCTCTTCTGGTTCTCTTCCTAGGGAGTCTTGGCAAAATATTCTTGATAAGTTTCATGTTAAGGTGAGCCATTGGACCCATAGATGGTTGTCTTTTGTAGGGCGTGTTCAGTTGCTCAACTCGGTGGTGCAGGCTCTTCCCATCTATAGATGTATGCTCCAAGTGGCTCCAGTTGGGTTTGTTAAGGATTTGGACTCTTTGGCTCGTCGATTCCTTTGGGTGGGTAGCTTGTATTCTTCTAAATGGAGCCTTGTGAAATGGGATATTGTGTGCAGTCTGAAGTAGTTTGGGGGCCTTGGTTTGTGACAATCAACTTGACTAGATTGGATTTGGCTGCTAAGTTGTATTGGAGGTGGTGTTTGGATTAGGATCATATATAGGCCAGGATTCTATCTCACAAGTACCTTCGAGGGGTCCCTAAGGAGGATATCCCCTGTTATTCTTTGACTGGGAAAGGTTCAGTGATTTGGGGAACGCTTAAGAAGGGGACTGCTCTAATCAAGGAAGGTTTGTTTTGGATATGTAATAGGGGGTGGAGGCCCTCTTTTGGTATGATTCTTGGGATGGTTTTCCTCCCATCTTGCACCAATATCCAAATTTTTTGAATTTGTACCAGAGATTCTTGGAGGCTGGTTGGTCGAGGGTGATTGATTTTAAGACTTCATACCCCTGTGGACTAATGGACTTGGCTAGGTGGAAGGATCCCTGTGATTGGTCAGTGGTTGGTTCAGAGGATAAAATGTGCTGCTCTTCAGCATATTTTGGCTAGTAGATAGTGTAGCTCCCTTTGGGATAAGGACATTCTTGCTTGGCAATCGGATTCTAAGGGAATTTTTATGGTGGCTAGTGGGTATCAGGACCTGCTAGTTTGCAAGTTTGGGGGGATGAAGGTTTCTTGGTGGAGACATGTGTGGAACAATTTTTCTTGGCCAAAGTGTAATTGCTTTGTGTGGAATTTGGCTTGGAATAGATGTTTGACTTGGGATAATCTTCATAAAAGGGGATTCCATGGCCCTTCAGTGTGTGTTCTTTGTGGGTGCAGTGAAGAGGACTTGTCCCACCTATTTTTTCGTTGTTCCTTTGCTATGCTACTCTGGTATTTATGGTGGGATGTTTGGAAACTCCCTTGTGTTCATGTGTCTTCCCTTGTTGAGTTCTGGAGTAGTATGGGAAGGCCTCCTTCTCAGGCCTCTTTCCTCCAGATTATGTGGTGCATTGGTCCTACCTTTATCCTTTGGTAAGTTTGGCTAGAAAGGAATTGTAGGATATTTCGGGGAGAGAGGTTGATGGCTCAACAGGTTTGGCATAGAATTGTTGGTATGATCCAAGAGACAGTGGAAGCTAAATGTTGTTGGAAAAACAAGAATAGACAATTGAGAGGGGGGGTGAATCAATTGTCATAGAATTTAAAACTTATTTAACCTTATTAACCTTTAATCTTAAATCTGATAAATAACGGTGAAAGCATGAATCAACAACACATCAGAAACACATGATATAACACCAATTTTTTTGCGTGGAAACCCTATTAGGGGAAAAACAACGATGGAGGTTAGTCCACAAGTTATACCTTGTTAAAAGTATAAAGAAAATGAATAAGGAATGCACATGCATTCAGGAACACTGCCTAGAGCTCACTACTCAAAGAAGACACACTATCTTACATAATTTTTTTAGATTAAATCCATCTGAAGAGGTTGAACTAAGAAATTAACTTCTTCAAAAGCCTAATGACAGTTTCGGTTAGGCACATAAACACTTCTTCACACTTCGCTCAAAATTGTTCACACTTTGCTCTATAATCGAATGATCTGATCTTTATTCACACACTTCGCATACACACTTCTCATACATTCATCACACACACTTCAAAATGAAGAAATAATTGCTCTTATATATCCACTTCATGGAATTACATGAACAACTTTGTCGGCCAAAAATGAAGAATAAATGAATTACAAATCGTCGGCCCAATTCATGAACAAATCTCAATGCGCACCAACCGAAGTCAGTCACAACATAATGAAGACCTAAATCGACATCCTCGAATGAGCCAAACATTAAAAGATTAATCCACGAGGATCCACAACATGCCACAATGATCATGTCAGGCAAGAACATGAAAGCCCGAACACACAAAGGAAAAATCTTCGATCACGATTGCACCGATCAACACAGATGTGCAACAAGGATAGAGCATGATCTAGAAACTTTAACGAAAATCCTAGGAGCATACAAAACAACTCAAATTACTAGAATCATGTTCTCTTCTTCCAGAAACACCAGCTACAGTAACAAAATAACTGTAGGAACACAAAAACTCACAACTTTCTCCAATCTTGATGCACACCTTTGGAACTTCCAGAGTATAAACTAGATAGGCTCAACAAAAAACCCTTTAAAACACAACTTCTGAATACCAACATACTATATTTTCCACCACACTGAACTTCACAACTTCACATACAACCTTCAACATATTTATTATAATTTTCTCAATGTCCTCGACATATACAACCTTCAAGACACCAATGCTAATAGTGTTGACATCAGTGAAAACCACATATCAGCAACACAACCATGACATCCAACAATCTCCCCCTTTGGCATTGATGGAAACACATGATGTGAAAAATACCATCAACACAACTAACTCTTTACACATTACTCTTCTCCCCCTTTGTTCTACTCTTCTCCCCCTTAGTTTTTATGAAGTTTTTTGCATTACACTTCTCCCCCTTTGACATCAATGGCAAAGGTACACATGCTCTGAACCACATATCTGAATTATTTGACTACTCCCCCTGAGTAGCAGCCATCACAACATCAATCTGAATCAAGATATGACTATGAATGCATAGACTGATGCAAAGACTTGCATCTTAGTTTTGATTAGGAGGGAAAATCACCCCTAACTTCCCTTTGAGATACTCAAAAGTATCCTTAGGAAATGGCTTGGTAAAGATGTCTGCAATTTGTTCCTTAGTAATACATACTCCAGTCTGACTTCTTTATCACTCACTTTGTGTCTCAAAAAAGTAATATTTGATAGATATATGTTTTGTCTTTGAATGCAACACCAGATTCTTAGAAATGTTTATGGCACTTGAATTATCACAAAATATAGCAATAGGCTCATCATACTCAATTCTAATATCTCTTAGCATCTGCTTCATCGATATTACCTGAGTACAATTGTTTGCAACAACAATATATTCTACCTCAGGAGTAGATAAGGAAATGGAATTCTACTTTTTACTTAACCAAGACACCGAATTTTTCCCCAAGAAGAAGGCACCACCACTAGTCCTTTTCCTGTCATCCACATCTCTTGCCCAATCTACATCAGTAAAGGCACTCAAGGTAAGATCATCATCTTTAGGATACCAAATACCAAAGTCAACTGTCCCTTTCAAGTATCTAAAAATTCTCTTCACAACAGTCACATGAGATTCCTTCAGATCAACTTGATATCTAGCAACCATACATACAAAATTCATGATGTCTAGTCTGGTCTGAGTCAAATAAAGTAATCCACTGATCATTGACATCTCAAACCCACTTTTCATTTCATCGAAAAATTTCATACATAAGTCATCCTCACCTTCAAAAATGATGTCATCAACAAAGACTTCAATAATCAACTATTTATCTTGATCCATCTTGAAATACAAATTACTATCAGCAGTACCTTTATTGAATCCAAGGTTCAACAAGTATTTATCTAGTCTAGCATACCAGGCTCTAGGGGCTTGCTTGAGTCCATACAATGCTTTCTTCAATCGACAAACCATATCTCCTTTATCAGTCAGTTGAAATCCATCTAGTTGCTCAACACATACTTCTTCTAGCTCACCATTTAGAAATTCTAACTTTACATCCATTTGATAGACTTTATAGTTCTTAAAATCAACATAAGCAAGAAACAATCTTATAGCTTCAATTCTAGTAATAGGGGCAAAGGTTTCTTCAAAATCAATACCTTCCATCTGTGAGTACCCTTTACATACCAATCTTGCTTTATTACTGACCACTTCACCTTATTCATTCAACTTATTCTGAAAGACCCATTTGGCTCCAATCACACTTTTATCCCGAGGTCTGGGAACAAGAATCCATGTATCATTTTTCTCTATTTGCATCTGTTCTTCCTTCATTGCTTCCATTCAATATTCATCTTTATAGGCTTCATTGAAATTGTTGGGCTCAGTCTTGGAAATTAGACAATACTCTTCTAAAATCTTCTTCTAGTCTGCACACCTTTGTTCTTGTCTCCTATAATCTAATCTTTAGAATGATTTAGCTTTACATACCTCGAAACTTTGGGATTCTCTCAAACTTCTGGTTCTTTTTTTCTTTCTTTTGCACTTCCACTAAATTCTCCTTCTTGATTCTCTTGATTCACTAGAATAATTTGAACTTGATTATGTGTTTGAGCATTCTTTCCATTATCAATGCTATCATGTTGGTCATCTGAATCATATCAACAATATCTAGATGATCTAGTAGTGTCTTCATCAACTCTGACATTTGCACTTTCAACCATTTTCTTCAATCTTCTATTATAGCACCAATAGGCCTTGCTCTTAGTAGAGTAACCCAGAAAGATTCCTTCATCACTCCTAGCATCAAACTTGCCAATATCTTCATCTCTCTTGATATAACATCTACTTCCAAATATTTTGAAATATTTAACAATAGAATTATAACCAAACCACAACTCAAAAGGAGTCTTACCAGAATTACCATTGACATTTACCTAGTTAATACTATATACAACAGTTCTTACAGCTTCTCTCCAATAGATATGAGGAACATTGCCTTCCAACATCATAGTTCTAGCAACATCCATAATTGTTATGTTATTTCTCTCAACAACTCCATTCTGTTGAGGGGTTTGGGGAGCAAATAACTATCTTTTGATTCCATACTCTTCACAAAAAGAATTGAACTCCCGGGAAGTGAATTCACCACCTCTGTCTAACCTTAAGCATTTAATCTTTAAACCTATCTCATTCTTGGCCATAATTTTGAAAGTTTTGAACTTTTCTAATGCTTCATGTTTTTCTCTCAAGAAAGCAACCCATATCATCCTAGAGTAATCATCAATAAGCAACATAAAGTACCTTTCTCCTTGTAGACTTATGATTTTGGAGGGACCACATAGATCAGTATGCACCAACTCCAGTACTCCATTAGAATGATGTTGTTTGCTTTGAAAAGAAGTTCTAGTCTATTTTCCCATCTAACTTTCCTTGCATATGGTGTTAGTAGGATTCACTATTTTAGGAAGATCTCTAACTGCTTGAGTGGATCTTACTTTTACAATGTTATCAAAATTTGCATGACACAACCTCCTATGCCATAACCAACTTACATCAACTTGAGCAATTAAACAACTTTCACTAGCAACACTTAGGTGAAAAATGTTACCTCTTGTCTCTGTACCTGAAGCAATTACATTTCCAGAACTTCCTAGTATCCTACATTTTCCATCTTTGAACTGAAGATTGTATCCCTTGTCCAACACTCAACAGGTTATGCTTCAATCCTTCTACATAAAGGACATCATCAATATTATATTTACCACCAAGAGAAATACTGCCTCTGCCACAAATCACACCAGCATTGTTGTCTCCAAATATTACAACACCACCATCATATTTCTCCAAGCTTAGAAACTTGTTTTTGTCACCAGTCATATGATGTGAGCATCCATTATCAATCACCCACTCATCCTTTTCATCAATTTTGGCTGCAAGAGATTTCTCAACATTCTTATCATTAGTAGATTCAGTGGACACCAGACCATTTTCCTTGATAGAAATGAATACCCATCCATCTTCATTTCCATTTTCTTTATCAGATTCATCATCAATAACACCTTCTTCAACATAATAACATTTCTTTTGAAATCTAGTCTTGTTAGGTTTGAACCTAGGAACTCTTTCATGACACTTGATGCAAAATGACCTATCTTATTGCATGAGAAACATTTAATAGGCAACTTTCCTTTATACTTACCTTGTCCTTTGGCTTCTCTTTTTACAATCAATGCTTCCAGCTCTTCTAATTCTCTTTCTTCATCTTCAATCTATTTCATCTCATCTTCATACTTGAATGTATTTCTAGAAATTTCTCCCAGATCATATCTCTGTTGGTTTCTTTCGGATACTGTAGCTTTGAATGCAGATTTTGTCTTAGGAGTAGAATCACCAAATTCACTCAATTCAAAGGCAACAAGCTTACCAAGTAGCATATCTCTTTTCACATTTGTTACTGTACTGAGCTCTTCAATAGCATGAGCTTTCATTTTGTAAGAAGTAGGCAGTGATACGAGCACTTTAGCAATAATCTCTTCTTCATCCAAGATTCCACCGACACATCTAATACCCATTACTAGTTCATTTACTTTTTGCATGAAAGAAATAATGTTTTCATCTTAGCTCATTTTCAAGTTTTCCCACTTGCCTTTCAGACTTTGTAGCTTAGAAAATTTCACTTGTGCATCTCCTTCATACAACATTTCCAGCTTCTTCCAAATCTCATATGTTGTTTTTCAGACCCATCACATTTGTTATCTCTGAATTTGTCAGAGCACTCAATAATGCTTCTATATCCCTGATATTTGTTTTAGCTTCTTTGATCTCATCAGGAGTAGAGGGACCATTATGAGGAATAACATATTTGTTCTTTGTAATCTTCTAGAAGGGTTCACCAATGCACTTCAAATGACACTCCATTCTAGCCTTCCACAAAGAGTAGTTAGTTCCATCGAATCTAGGTTTGTCCTTCTTGTATGATGCCATCTTAGATCACCTCAAGATATTAAACTTCTTCAAAGGAAATTGCTATGATACCAATTGTTGGAAAAAAAAGAATAGACAAATGAGAGGGGGGTGAATTATTTGTCACAAAATTTAACGCTTATTTAACCTTATTAACCTTTAATCGTAGATTTGATAAATAACGGTGAAAGCATGAATAAACAACAAATCAAAAACACACATAACACCAAGATTTTTGCATGGAAACCCTGTTAGGGGAAAAACCACGGTGGAGGTTAATCCACAAGTTATACCCTGTTAAAAGTATAACAAAAATGAATAAGGAATGCACATGCATTCAGGCACACTACTTAGAGCTCACTGCTCAAAGAAGACACACTATCTTACATACTTTTTTTAGATTAAATCCATTTGAAGAGGTTGAATTGAGAAATTAGCTTCTTCAAAAGCCTGATGACAATTCTGGTTAGGCACATAAACACTTCTTCACACTTTGCTCAAACTTCTTCACACTCTGCTCTGCAATCGAATGATCTAATCTTTATTCGTACACTTCACATACAAACTTCTCATACTTTCATCACACACTTCGGAATGAAGAAACAATCGCTCTTATATATCCGCTTCATGGAATTACATCAACAACTTTGTCAGCCAAAAATGAAGAATAAATGAATTACAAACTGTTGGCCCAATTCATGAACAAATCTCAATGCACACCAACTGAAGTCGGTCACAACATAATGAAGACCTAAATCAACATCCTTGAATGAGCCAAATGTTAAAAGATTAATCCACGAGGATCCACAACACGCTACAACCATCATGTCGGCCAAGAACATGAAAACCCGAACACACAAAGGAAAAATCTCCGATCACGATTGCACCGATCAACGTAGACGTGCAACAAGGATAGAGCACGATTTAGAAACATCAACAAACATTGCAGGAGCATACACAACAACTCAAAATTACCAGAATCACGTTCTCTTCTTCCAGAAACACCAGCTACAGTAACAAAATAACTGTAGGAACACAAAAACTCACAACTTGCTCCAATCTTGATGCACACCTCTAAACCTTCCAGAGTATAAACTAGATAGGCTCAGCAAAAAAACCTTTAAAGCACAACTTCTAAATACCAACATACTGGATTTTCCACCACACTGAACTTCACAGCTTCACAGGCAACCTTCAACATATTTATTATAATTTTCTCAATATCCTCAACATATACAACCTTCAAGACACCAATGCTAATAGTGTTGACATCAATGACAACCACATATCAACAACACAACCACGACATCCAACAAATGTGAGGTGGTGTTTCCTTTAGATAGGAATGATGATGAAATTGTGATTAGATCGGGTTTACAGGGCTTGACTTGTGTCTCTGCTTGTGTTAAAAGAGGTAAGTAGGCTAAAAAGAAGGTGCAAAGAGTTGGGAGTTGGTTACCCCCTCTAGTGGATATTCTAAAAATCAATGCTTATGGTTCCTCTAGAGGTAATCCTGGGCCAGTTGGGATCAGTGGAGTGGGAAGAGATTGTTCTGGCTTGGTTATCTTCTTCTTCTCCAATCATATGGGGCAACAATTTAACAACCTTATGGAATTAATGGCAATTCTATGGGCTATTGAGCATTCTTGTGATTTGGGTTGGTGCCAAATTAATTTTGAGTCCGAGTCACAAATTATGGTTAATTTGTTGAATGAATAGAGGATGTCTGATGTTATTTGGTAGCTTGCTTTGGTTGGTCGTCAGATTCTGCAAATGTGCTCTATACTGGAGGTGGTGTCTTTTGTCCACATCCTACGTGAATGGAACGAGGTTGCTAATTGTTTGGCCAAGTGGGCTTTAGAGAATGATGGAGATTGCAAGGTTGAGGGATGGGGGCAATCACCCCCTGATTGTAGGCGTGATTTAGAGAAGGTTTTATTTGATGATTTGGTTGGTTGAGGATCCTGCTGTTGTGGGTTGGGCGGTTTTGTTGTGGGTGGATTTTTGTATCTTCTTCTTTGGGAGCCTTCGGATCTCTTGAACTCTTTATAATGATTTCTTCTTGCTTTCAATAAAGTTTTTACCCCCTTTTATAAAAAAAATGTAATTTTTTTATAATTTGATTATTTTTTCTATTTTTAACTTAATTTATGAGGAAACAGGTCCATAAACTCGAAATATCAGGTTTTTGTATTTTTTAATAAATTTTAATTTATTAATTTTATTTTTAAAAAGATTATATGACATCAATCTATAAATAATTCTTTGCACAATAATAAAATTCAAAAAATGATAAGTTTAGGTCAAGTTATGGTGTCTGTACACAAGGGTTTTAAAAACCAGAAATTAGGGCCAATAAAAAATCAATAAATAAAAAAATATTATGAAAAAATTATAAAAAAATATGCTCATCAATCTTCATTATAATATACATCTTTCCCCAAAAGGAATTATAAAAATATTTTTATTTATGTCAAATTATGTTGTTCGTACACATGCATGGTATGGTCCTAAAAATGTGACTTTTAAAAAGCAATTTTTACACATGTATATTAAAAATTATTTTTTATCATCTGGGTATTAGAATAAATTACATATTTGAAAACTAGACTCAAAATACTAAATTTCATATTACTAAACTTTTTTAAGATTCAATGTGTAAGTGCTTTAAATTTTAAGTCCAACTGTGAAAAATTCTAAAAATCAGAAAATACACTTCCACTTTTTGAATATTTTGCGGACCCAACTTCTTGCACCTACCCCAAGAACAATACATATACTAGTTGATACAAATAACTAAATACATTATATGATACAAATAGTAATCTCCTTCAAACCCCACGATATAATAACAAAATCATTCATCATTTAAACTTGCAAATTTGGTTCTATTTAAGCCTTTACCATGCATTCATAAGCCATGTTACAAACAACAATAACAAGGTAATACTTGGTCTCTTGTTCTATGTGCTAACTCCTCAACTCTATTCAAATACTACGATGCCAATGCTCCTAAGTTGCTGCCAATAATAATATCAAAACCATCGTCCCTCCTGAACGTTGAGCTATCTTTTCATGGTTTTTAAATTTCCATGCAAATGTCCAACTCCAGTTGGAGTGTCTTTACTTTTAGAATTGAATTTTCTCCTCATGTCAAGATCACATGTTTTATCATGTAGATCATTTGATTTTAAAACCTATTTTATTTTATTTTTTTCTTTTTAATAGTAACCTATTTATATATATAAATATATAATTATAATAATTATGAACATAAAGTTTGTATATTTATATACATATATATAATTACATTATTATATATATATAATGAGATTTATCATTATCAAACATTTGAAAATAAAATCTTTTATTTTTCCAATTAAATTAATTTTTGCAAACAAAACAACCATAAGACAGTCATTATTTAAATCATAACACACAATGGCATATTCATGATAATATAAATCATAACATAATCATTCATAACACAGGATGAATGCAACTACATGAGTGTGCATAGGATTTCCATCATGCTGACTATTACCAAGCGGCTAGGTCATCGCTACCTCAACAATGACGTATTCATGATAACATAAAGCATAACATAATCATTCACAATTAGGATGAATGCAACTACACGAGTATGTGCGTAGGATTTCCATCATGCCAACTATTACTAGATGCCTAGGTCATCTCTACCTCAGCCATGTTCTTGCCTTCAACTTCTTCCCGCACTCATTTTTGGTATTGTTTATGCAGGGAACAAATTCTACTATTAATTGATTTGACTGGATTTATTAATTAATTGAAAATAAAAAGTGAATGCACTTTTTATTTTCAATTAATTAATAAATACAGTCAAATCAAAAATCTGTTGCCTGCATAGACATTGCCCTCATTTGCACTCAATACCTCATCAATAAGTTAGCTCATATAACCATAATCAATAATTAAAATATTTGAACATCATAATAATTCATCATTATTTTAATCACAATAGCATTCATTTTAAAGATAGCATCTAATCTATCATCCATGAAAAACACATTAATCTATGCTTCAATAAGATATTGTCTAATGGTTTCATCCAATTCCATTTATTGTCAAATAAAGTTTATGTAAGAAAAATCCATATGTGACATCCTTCTCTACTAGGAAGAGACACCATCTTGATGTCTTATTAGACACACAATAAAACAAATAAAGTATCACATTAATGCAACAAAAAGGTATCTCAAAACTACGCACTCAAATGAGGAAAAGAGTCGTCTATATCATCTACTTTCTCCCATGTAGCACTATCCACAGAGTATTGGTCTCACTGGACTTTGTCCTATACTATTTCTCTATTGTGCAACTTAACATTGCACCTATCAAGAATTTGAGTGGGATCCACCAGCACCACTCCTGGACCCTGTACATATAAAGCATGCTAATCAAGTATATGGGTGGTGTCAAGATGATATGGCTTAAGCATAGACACATAAAAGACATTATGGATTCAAGCAAGAGCAGGAGGTAGAACAAGTATGTAAGAAATTGGGTTGATTACTTCCAATATGTCGAAAGGACCCACAAATATCGGTGCTATTTTGAAAGATTTTCCAAATGATATGGAACTCTTAAGAGGTTTAACCTGATAGAATACCTTATTTCCTATTAAAAACTATTTGAAAGTTATATTCTTACCTACACAACTCTTCTGCCTATATGTTGCTTCCTTCAATCTTCCCTCAATCAATTGCATTTGATCATCCATCTCTCTAAGCATATCAAGACCAATTATAATTATATCTTCCACCTTATTCCAACTGATAGGTGTGTGACACTTTCACCCATAAAGAGCCTCAAATGGTGCCATACCCAAAGATGTATGGTAGGAGTTGTTATAAGAAAAGTCCACTCCCACTTGTACTGTTGATCCATACAATACATTCTAAGTAGGTCTTCAATTACCTGATTCACTCTCTTTGTTTGTCCATCTATTTGTGAGTGGTATGCTGAACTAAAGTTTAATCTTGTTCCCAATGTTGCATTCAATGTTGTTCAAAATCTAGATGTCATGCGAGTATCTCGATCTGATATGATCATTTCAGGTGCTCCATGTACAATCAAAAGATCTCTTGGACAAATATCTTAGCTAATGTCAATGAACCATCCTTAAGATTTCTTGGAAGTAAGTGCACTACCTTAGTCAACTTATCCACAACTACCAAAATGATATCATGCTTATTCTTAGACATAGGCAACCCTTGAATGAAATCCATACTAATCACTTTCTATTTATACTTAAGTATGTCATGTGGGTACAAAAGCCTTGCCAGATGCACATTCTTAAACTTGAATCACTGACACTCAAAGCATCGAGCCACATATTCAATTGCATCCTTCTCGAGTCTTGGCCAAAAGTATAGAGATCTCAATTCTACTACCATCTTGGTTACTCCAAGGTGCCCCAAATAAGGTGCATTGTGAATTTCTTCTAGGATCAACTTTCTCAAACCCCTTGAGTTTGGGATGTACATTCTTTCTTGGTATCTCAAAATTTCATCTAATTCCAACACATGCCCATCAAAATGACAATTTGAGGGGTTCTTCTCTAAGGCTTTCTTTACTCTAGAACAATGATTATCTCCTTGTAGATTATGAACCACTTGTATCAAATGAGACCTTGTAGTAGTCATGGTTGCTAGATGCCTTCTTCTGCTAAGAGCATCAACTACTCAGTTTTATTTCCCCTTGATATAATCAATACCAAAATCATATTCAATGAGGAACTCTAACCATATCCTTTGTCAAGCGTTGAGATTGGGTTGTGTGAAAATATACTTGAGTCCTAGGTGGTCTATATTTAATTCAAATAACTTCCCGAAGAGGTAATGTCTCCATATGTGTGGTGCATAAACTATGACTGCTAACTCTAAGTCATATGGTGCATAGTTCAGCTCATAGTGCTTCAAATTCTTTGATTCATAAACCACCACTTGCCCATTCTACATTAGCACTCCTCTTACACCTCCTAATGCATCGGTTATCACCATGAATTGTCCATTTGGATTAGGTATAGTCAAAATTGGAGTTATAGTGAGCTTTTCCTTCAAAAGTTAGAAATATTTCTCACACTTGTCAGTCTACTCAAATATTTTTCATTTCTTTTGGAGTGAAGTGATTGGTGTTGCAATTCTAGAAAACCATTATACAAAATTCCTATAGTATCTCTCAAGTCTCTTGAAGCATTAAACTTCAATTACATTATGTGGTGTAGGCCAATCAATAATTGACTTGATCTACCACAATCTCTTTTGTTGAAATGATATGACCTAGATAATGCACCTTGTCTTGATAGAAGGTACACTTGGATATCTTTGCAAAAAAATTTCTCTCCCTCAAGTGTTGTAACAATATCCTTAAATTCTTTTCATGCTTCTCAATATTCTTGGAGTAAATCAAGATATCATTCAAGAATATTAGAACAAAGTCATCTACACAATCTCTATATACACTATCCATTAAGTTAATGAAATTTGTTGGAGTATTGGTTAACTTGAATGACACTACAATGAATTTGTAGTGGCCATAATGAGTCCTAAAAGTGACACTACAATGAATTTGTAGTGGCCATAATGAGTCCTAAAAGCTATCTTGGAGATGTCCTCCTCTTTAATCCTCAATTGATGATATCTGGATCTTAAATCTATCTTAGAGAATACTGTATCCCCTTTCATCTGATTAAAGAGTTCATCGATTTTCGGAAGGGGGTACGTATTCTTGATAGTTTCCTTGTTTAGCATCCTATAGTCAATGTACAAGTACAAAGTTCCATCCTTCTTCACAAAAATGACTGGTGCACCCCACGGTGACACACTAGGTCTAATAAACCCTTGGTTCAACAAATCTTGCAATGGGGCCTTCAATTCATACAACTTGATAGTGGTCATCCTATAGGGAGCCTTGTACTAAGGTTCATTTCTAGGTAGCAACTCAATAGAAAAGTAAAATTCCCTTTTTGGTGGCAACTCTCTTAATTCCTCTAGAAACACATCCTAAAATTCTCTAAGGATAGGGTAGTCATCAAGTAATGGATTCATAATACCAAGGTCACTAATGCGAATGAAATAAATGGAACATCCCTTCATTTGGGCCTTTTTAGTTGCATAGATGAAATTTGTCTAAGTTCCAAAGGTTTCAGAAAGCTATGAATCTCAACATGATTCCCAAAATCATCCAAACATCTTACAATCTTATCTTCATAATTTACTAAAGATTCGTGTTAAGTCAACCAATTAATTCTCAAAATCACATCATATGTTCCTAATGGAGCTACATAAAGGTTGGCTTGAGTTTGAAAATTGGGAAGTTCTAACTCAATGCAAGAAAGACAAGAATCTACCCTCTTTTCTACCTAGTTTTTCTATTGAACCATCTATGAATTAGCAATGTGTCTTGGTCTAACTAGTAACTTTGAAACTATTTTTGGATATACAAAGCATTCAATTGTTCAAGTATCAATTAATATAGAAACAGGCTCACCACAGAGCTTGTCGGTACACTGAATTGGTGCAACTTGGAAGTCAACCTGTCAATTGTCTACAACTGCATGGATTTGATGTTGAGTTTCCCATTGCTGATTTCTTTCCCTTTGTCCATCTGAACATTGAGGGGAAAAATTAGCATAGTTCTCTCCTCCGCATACAAAGTATCCTCCACAGTGTGATTTTGGTCCTTAAGACCTATCCCTCATATTATCGTTGTTGTTTTTGTTAGCCCATTTGTTTCCTCCATTGTGATTCCCTTTTGCTTTATCTTGGGAATTGTTGCCTCACTTCATGTTTTGAATTTGACAAATTTTTCCTCCCTACTGGTTATTATTTTAAAATTTCTTATTTCCAAAACCAGATCTAGCATCTCGGTTCTTGCGATAGTTAGCCACTTGCTAAAGTTTTTTATCTTGTTTTGTAGCCTTCTCAAAAAATTAATCCATAGTCAAAGGGTTATGGATGTCCACATTTTCTCCAATCTAAGGCTTCAATCCCATGATGAACTTCTTGATTTGGAACTACTCATCCAATTGATATTGAGGTATATAAGAAAATTGGTGAACTTTTCCCAATACCGAGTCACTGTCATGTTACCTTGAATCATATTCTAGAATTTCATCTTCTTGTTAAAGAAGAGTTGAGGTAACCACCTCTTCGTGAAATGTTGAAGAAGTATTTTCCTAGTTGTCTCCCCTAATAGTAGCTTCTTTTTAGATTTTCATTGTTCCACCAAGTAATCGCTTCACCTGTGAGTTGATATACAACCTAAATAGCCTTGGTCTCATTGGACATATTCCTAAGTTAAAATTACTTCTTCATCTCAATGATATAGGCTTCAACTCCATCTCTGATGGTTTTTCCATCAAATTTGGGTGATGCAATCCTTTTAAGGTCCTTACCCAATTCTTCTTCAATTCTAGTCCTATGATTTTCATGGTCTTTATTCCTGTGATTTCGTTCCCCTTGGTTCCCTCTAACCTCTTGTCCTAAGTTGTTAATCCCGTTCCTTGTTTTGGTCGAAAGGTTGAGGATTTGGTCCAACCTATCATTTTTCTCATTGTTGTTCGTTCCACTGTGGTCATTGTTCCTAGTTTGAACCATGGTTGGTTACGAAATGACCCGGGTCAAGTTTTACATCTTACCATAGTAGGCAAAGGCCCTAGTGTTAAATCTAGGACTTTGATACCAAAATGTAAGGTTCAAAACTCTAAAATATCTCACAAAAATAAATAATAACTCATTTTTACATAAATATAGAAATGAAATGAAACATCTTCAAAATATACAAATGACATATTACATCTCACATGCAAAAGTGTCTAATCCAAAATATTTATCATAAGGTACATCATCACATGAAGTAATATCTAGTCAAGTATTACAGAGTAAAAGATATAATTTATGCAAGAATATGACTCAAGATCTCATGCCCATATGGTCGTAACGATACAAGTAAAGATACAAAAGAAACATAATTACTAGAGTCTTCAACCACCACTAACCCCAATGGCCATTTGCAAACCAAGAGACAAGAACATAGTTATGGAATTTTTTTTCCCATCCACGAAGCTTACACTTCCCTAAAATTCTTGCTAACATGAAGAATACATGACCCTGCATGAGAAGCCTAGCAACTTGGAAGCAACTGGCAAGATGGAAACCGATGCAACATGATATATCTACATGAATTTCACATATGAACATTCTATGCCCTACTATCAGGATATGGTTGAGAGAATAAAATAACATCCATCTATTTCAATGGTACACATAGCTTTGGCAAAATCAATTAAATCGGAAATGGTAGGCTGATTTGAAAAAGAAAATCTACTCCCCTCTATTAGTCCCTATTCAACACCCATCTTGGAAGGTAAAACCAAATTACATATAGAAGAAAACTACTTTCCTCATGGAGAAAATATAACATGCATATATCCAATGATCATAAAAATAAATAACCCTTTTCTTTTTGTGCAAAATGATTATATGAAGGTCTCTTATTATTTCAATCCTTTCATGCATAATGTTGGTTAAATGTAACTTGATTATTGTCAAGAAATTTGATTAAAAACAATTTGGTTATTGACATGCAACTTGATTATTAACAAGAAATTCGATCTCTAAATAACTATATTTCTCAATTTCATGTAACATTTAATGTGTATGTAATGCTAACTAATCTTTGATGTCATGCAAGTTAAATCCATAAGAAACTAGTTCATAACATATGCATATTTGTACCATTATATTTATATAATTATATGTATATATATGAGTATGCATATATATGTGTCTATATATAGTTATAATTATACCATTGATATGTTGATTGGAAATAAAATAATCAAATCTGTAACAATTAAAAATGACAGTTTCATATATTCAGTTTTCCAGTCTTGCTATGGAATCATCACAACAAAAATAAAATGTTTACCAGTATTAACTTCATAGAAAATACACACACACACACACACACACACACACTATATATATATATAGTTTCACGCGTACATTTATATTTATACATATATAGATATATGTATACTATTGTTTAAATATGCCGAGATTATGGAATAACATAGTGGTTTTATAACAACAAATAATTCATATATGGTTACAGTCACGAACTGTTCATTAACTTGGGTATAATAAACTCATACCATATATATTAAAATCGCTATATATAACTGTTATTTTTGAATTATATGTAATAATCAATGCACGAGTTCTTCTAACAACCACAAATATTTATGAAAACATGGTCGATTCTATGGTTTAAAGTGCTATAGGTGAATTGATATGATGGTACTTACACAAATATATGGAACCAAAATGTCTGAATCAATTACGTATGCAGGTCCATGCATAATAGAGATAAAAAACATATATTTATTTGCCACAAAAAGCTACAAGTAAATTGATGCCATATATTGAGGCATTAAGGTCAAAACATAGGTTTTGTTATGTATGCACAAGCAAAACAATACATATAATGGTTGATACAAAGAACTGAATACATGCTATGATATAAACAATAATCTGCTTCAAACCTCATGATACAATAGCAATATCATTCATCATTTAAACTTGCAAATTTGGTTTTAATTAAGCCTTTACCATGCATTCATCTTAAGCCATGTTACAAACAACAATAATAGGGTAAAATATGGTCTCCTGCTGTGCGTACTAACTCCTCAACTCTGCTCAAATACTACAATGCCAATGCTCCTCAGTCATTTCCAATAATGACATCAAAACTACCTTCCCTCCCAAACATTGAGCTCTCTTTTCATGTTTTTCATATTTCCATGCAAGTGTTCAACTCTAGTTGGAGCATCTCTTCATTTTTAGAACTAAAATTTCTCCTCATGCCACGATCACATGATTTATCATCCAAATCATTTAAATTTTAAACTTATTTAATTTAATTTGTTTTCTTTTTAGTAATAAGCTATTTATATATTATAAATAGTGATATTATATATATACACACAATTATAATAATTGTGAACATAAAGTTTATATAGTATATATATATAATGAGATTTATCATTATCAAACATTTGAAAATAAAATATTTTATTTTCCCAATTAAATTAATTTTTGTAAATAAAACAACCATAAGATATAGTCATTATTTAAATCATAATGCACAATAGGCAATAGCATATTCCTGATAGCACAATGCATAAAATAATCATTCACAATACAAGATGAATGCAACTACGTGAGTGTGTATGCAAGATTTCCATCATACTGACTATTGCGGGGTGGCTAGGTCATCTCTACCTCAACCATGTTCTCACCTTCAACCTGTTCCTACACTCATTTGCACTCAATATCTTGTCAATAGATTAGCTCATAAAACCATAATCAATAATCAAAATATTCACATCATAATAATTTATCATTATTTTAATCACAAATAGCATGCATTTTAAAGATAATGTCTAGTTTATCATCCATGAGAATACATTAATCTATGATTCAAACACATATTGTCCAATGGTGTCATCCAGTTTCATTTATTATCAAATAAAGTTTATGTAAGAAAAATTGGGATGTGACGCCATTGTCTTCAAACTATGATCTTGATAATTAGCACTATTATCATTGGTTGTAAGAAGATTGTCACCTTTTTACTTTGAAACACTTAGAAGCTCTGTCCTTATATGACAAACCTCTAGCTTATTGCTATTACTTCACAGTCTTGTCATGTTACCATTTTTTTGGTATTACTCTCTCTTCTAAAAACCCTTCATGATTTTGACAAGGATCTTTGTCCTTGTGATGCCGTCCACTTGTGTCAAGATTAACACACTATTAATTATGGACTTGACACTTGATGGCTCTCTCAACTAACTCCATCTTTGCCCAATAATAACATCCATGTCCTTGTTCTTCATGAAGCAATATCTCTGCTCATTAGGTTGTTGATTAATTTCTTATGAATTAATCAAACCATGACCTTGCTACTTGACACCAATCAACAAAAGAAACACAAAACATATATCAGTTGAAACAAAGAGCTTTATAAAAAAACATTATATTTTTGACATTAGCAATAAATATTGATCAGGTTTTATGACAGTCCTATGATATGTTTCTTCTCACTGTTCATGACAGTGTCTTCATCCTCATGACCATTTATCATTTGACAAACTTTATGAATATCCTTTAAGTTCTATAGGGTGTCCTCTAAAGGATTGTCCCATGCTTGTCATGGATACACTGCCCGTTCTTGGCTGTGACCTTTTTAAGACTATAAAATCATACCTACATAGGAATATGGCCATTGCTTCCCATATCACTGTAGACTATTTTTTGAATCTATGATGATATGAGACTACTCCTTATGGTTATCTTCTAGTGAAATCACTTCATTTTATTATGAAACACTGGCTTGCTTATCATCATTGTCCATTGCATGCTCATTTTTTTCACTCATATCTTTACATCATTTCTCAAGGAGGTATGATTAACCTATTCTCTGTCACCACAATCATAATCGCTGTCCTTTATATCTCTTGCCTGTCCAACTGATCTGTTATGAATAATCACCTTCATTGTAGCTCAGTTATCTTTCTTCAGGCTGGTATTGTCCCTTTATATACTTTTTCATACTTTATATAGTACCTTTGCTATGCTTCTTGACATTGTCTCTGTTAGGTTTAATACTTGATATCAGCATATACTATTTGGGAGAGCCCTTTACCTTTAGGATTAGTTGGAGGAAAAGACACCATGATTATTCTAGCCACTGCTTCACATTTTCAATAACATCATCACTCATATTTTATCCAATAGTTTGACAAATCATCCACTATAGATAAAGAACACAAAATATAACCCCATATGTAGTTGTTTGGGCCTTGACAACCTTTAGTACTTAGTAGGGTTTTGAGTATCCTCATTGTTTTAATGATAGTGGACCTTCTATGGAATATAACAGTGCCCATTGTTACTTGAAGACCATTATATTATTTCTACCTTTCTATATGAGCTATAATGGCCTTTGAAGCATCTACAAGTCATGTTGATTATCTACTATGACTGTCAATACATGTCTTTCATAGTTGTGCCATGGACTGCCAATGCATTATTTTCTACAAACCTATCCCTTTATAAGAAAAATACTACCCTGCCTCCTAAACATCTACAATGCTATCATAGTCTTATGCTTCATGTCAGTTGTGCCTTTGATGAGAACCTTTGCAAAATGTTGTACCTGTCCACCTGTATGTTACCTTGTCACATATCTCTTGGCTAGTTATAGGAACTGTCAATATGCCACCTTTTATATAGTTAACATTTTTTTCTTCATAATGACAGTATATCATTCCTCACAGTCAATATCATACTTTGTTCATTTTTAATCTCGATTCAGGTTATCTCTTTATATTGTGACTGTCATCAAAATTCCTCTAGTCCAGTATTGTCACTTGATGGCTCTTTCAACTGACACTATTTTTGCATGACTGTAACAGTCATGCAAATCACAAAGCATGACGAACTCCCTACCACTATCCTTAATAGTTTGAGGCCTGCTTTCTTGCAATATTTGTCAACAGACTTCATAGAAGCTTCCAATTTAGCATCTCCCTCTTCACTCTTTAAAGCATGTTGATGATTTTATCTTAAAGACTTGAGGGTTTTCTTCAAATCCTTCCTTGGATTAAGCCTCAAGACGATGTTCTTCCAATCAAAATTTAATTCTCCATTATAACTGTGTTTGTAATGCCCCACCACGCAACCCTAGAGGAAGTTTCAATTCACTACAAAAGCGTACTAATTTTTTTTAAAAATGAATTGAACATACATGTTCACCTAATAATTGACAACCTCCCCTAAGGCTACGTAACCGAGATTACTTAATTCCCATTAACATACATCATCTAAATTACATTGCAATAAACATCTCAAGTAAAGACATACATCTAACATAAGTAAATACAAGATATGAATAGATTAACCAACACATAATTCCATTATCTAAACCATTACAAGATTACAATCCTCATTCCTAGAATGAGTCAAAATATATAAGAGTATCATAATTACAAGATCCACCTCATAACAACAAGAGGGGTAAATACAACTGATACAAGAAGAATTACAATAGTACAAGAAGAGTATAACAATAACCGAAGCTGTCCAACTGGATGTCTCGCTTCCACGAACTAAGGAACAAAGGGGGACCCAACGATTTTGGTGCACGTTCCACCCAACCTAGTGGTACCCGAAGGCCCACCCCCCATGCTAGGAAATAGTAAAAATACAACATGGACAAGATATCAACTACCTCTAACCAAAGGCTGACTAACTGAACAAACTGACTCAACCATACATATGCACAATATAAATCTAACACTAACATGGTTACATTGCTTCCAGACATAATAAAATCAAGTGTGCTAAAGAAACCATACACACAACATATAATCAAGGTTATCCTAGATAGAGTGTCATCGCAAGGTGCATCATGAGATCTCCTCTAGGCATCCTTCATAGGCTCCAATAATCCTGGTGACCTCAATCGAATCTCGACCCTCATACTCACTCAAGCGGAATCAACTACCTTTCGTATGGATAAGCTAGTTGACCTTGCCATTCTAGGCCTTCTCACTCACCCCAAGTCTAAACAAACCCTTGTGTCTGCGAGTGAGGTTAATTTTATCTTGGTTAATGTGAATGCATCCTAGTAATCTAAGTACTTTGCTTTAATTATCACTTCTTAAAATCACTTTCGAAGGTTACCCGGTTTACCTCTTTGGGCTCCGGCCCCTAACAAAAGCCACTCCTCTAATGGATAACTCACTACTCAAATCTAGACTCCAAGGGTGACTCAAGTGTTATAGAACTGAATAACTCAGTCTCTCCTAATCTAGGAGACGACAAATAAAGAATCTCACTCCAACACTTGGAGGAAAAAATACTCAAATAAATCTACCTAAGGAATAACGAATATCAACTAACATGGGAATGACCCACATACACTGGAAGACTTTACAATAATTACACAATTCACCCTTTCCAAAGTAATCCATAACAAGGGAATTTAATTAACGAAAGAACATAAGCAAGGAAACATGCTATATTTGGATATACTAAATCCATATTTTAACTAATACTTTTCAGTTACAAACCAATGCTTCAATAAAATAAATATTAAACTGAATTATTACCTCTACTCTTACAAGGAAAGAATAAATTCAATTTAAACAATACAAGATATCAAATTTGCATTTAAACCAAATATACTCATCCAAGAAATATTTCTTTTAAAATTCTTAACTAACTCATCTAATTCTTTCCAATTCACAATTTAAATAATACTTGCCAACACTTGAACATGCACATATTTAAATATATATATATATATATATATATATATATATATATATAACTGAATATTATATATATATATATATTTGTTTAATATTGCTAATAATCACAACCCCATTTAATTAGACCAAATTTCATAATTCTGGAAACACACAGAATAACAAAAGTAACTCATTACCATATGCCTATATAAATATATATAATTATTTATATATATATATATTATTATTATCCAAAATAAACACAATAACGAATTTCACTAAAACCAAAATTCACATTTAAAAAAAAAATTAGTACGCTTTTGTAGTGAATTGAAACTTCCTCTAGGGTTGCGTGGCGGGGCATTACAATGTTGGCTTTAGTGCTATCAAATATTGTTGAGTTGCTTTGACTAGCATCTTCAAAACCTGTGGAAATTCCTCCATCTTTTACTTCTTCAACTAACCTTGAGGATAAAAGTATGTTACTACCTTCATAGCATTAGATGAGTGTTTAGTATGTCCCTCATATATTGGAGGTGTACTAGGTAGCTTCTCCACATTTATACCATTTCAAATGATTCTTAAAGAGCTTGCAGCTCACACACAACAAGAAAACATTTGATCTTGTGATAATCAACAAGAGATATATCCAAAATAGGTACAATGTTTTGAATCAAGCTCCCAAATGATAGTATTCCCTCTTCAATCTTATGAACTTGATCATTTTTTCACTTAAAATTTTGACACTTATCTTAATTCCATCCTGCCATCATGTAAAAATTTCATATGTAAAAAATTGTCCATCAAGACAAAGGGATAACCTCAGATTGCTAGAGGGGTTTGGTTCCCGACTCCATCAACATACAAAGATGGAGGATGAAATTATTTTTATTTGGTCACTATAAACACACAACTTCACCTCTATCTGCACTATTTGTCCCAAAATTACTTAATTCTAATAAAGCGGATGTTGCAACATTAAAGCTTCCTTCTTCATCTCCTTGACACCTAGATTACTCCAATTTACTTTAAGAGATCTCATATTTGACTTGCATGTGATCTTTTCTTCAATGAATCTCTCTTTCTTTTCCTTAAGGATTTAAAACCGAAGAAGCCCCAAGAATAGCATAGCTCTCTAGAGTCGTCCCAAACTCTACCTTCTATTTAAGTAGGAAGCCATCTTCAATACCCAGTTCACCACCACGTAGTTCAGTCTTCAGATTTTGAACCTCTTTGAAACTATTCAAAAAAAATTCCAGGGTGGGGTGCTCTAATATGATATGTTAAAGAAGATTATGCTCTACAGAAGAAGCAATGAGGGAGCTGATTTTCCAAACTACTCTCAATTTCAACTTCAGGCCTCCATTCGTGTAAAAGGACTCAATTACATTTCCATCGTCTTCATTGTGTGAAGCTCCATTTTCTTGAAGAAGGCCTATTTTTTCCAAATCACAGTTATGATCTCTCTTTCTTTTCCTACCCACTTGGAACCTTCTAGTGAGATCTCAAAACAATTGCTAAGGAGCATGCCTATTGTTGTAAGTACTATACAGTCCCATAATGATTGTTATAAATCCTTTTTTTCAAGTTAATGCATGGGAAATAATCACTGAAAATGCATATATAATGTTGAAAAGCTCCAAGCATTCCCTTGGTTAGTGACAGGGTTTTCATGAAACAAACATACCTAGAAATCTTCATGTTTTCCATGTGCATGATTCCGCCTGAGTGAGATATGATAACTCCCAGAGTGTTTCCAACTATTTCCATGACTTTGAAGCACTCCACGCTACTCCATAAACCCCCTGACCACCATAATAGCATGTAGAAGCTATTAAGGACTAACAAAATGCTGAAAAACCTAAAAAAAATTGATCTATGCAACTAGGAAAATTAAAACCTTTTACATTGGAAGACTCCCTCCAAAAGTTTTGCATGTAGCTTTGACCCTTTCTAAAAATTTCAAAAGGAGAGACAACTTACTCCTTTTTTTATCAAAATGGTGTGGCTTGATGCATTGAAGTCTTATTACTAAGGACATATTTTTTAGATTTTCTTGCTTTCTTATGTTAACCATGAACTAACACACAACACAAGAATGCTCAAAAACTGGCATATTATATGATGACCTGTTCGGAGGCTAATTTGGACAAAGGAGTAAAAACGAGACTACAATACACATAAAGTTTCCATTTGTGAACTGAGTTAATTGAGGAGAAAAGAAGAAGTTTCTAAACAAAGACTGAGTTAATTGATGGAAGAAGATTGAGTTTCTAAATAAAGACTAAGTTGATTGATTAGTGAAGATGGAGTTGATTAAAGAGAAAATACGAGTTAATTGATGAATGAAAGTGGATCTAATTAGTTCACATTTAGTTAAATACTAAAATATAATAATTTAATTAATTGGATAATGTGAACTATTAAATGATATTAGTAATTAGGTGATAAATAATTAATGATGGTAATAAAGTGATTAATGATAATGAATGATGTGATGGTGATTAGGGATTGATGATTAGGAGGAATAATTTTAGGTGTCTACATTTTTCCTCTATTTGAAGCAATGTTTGAAGTGACATTGTTTCAAAGAGAAGAAAAAGTAGCTAGGAAGAAAAAATAGAGAAGATGATGAGGTTAGAGAAGGTGCAGATGAAGATAATGACATGCCCTAACTAGGTAGAAATAAGAATGGAAAATATGAGATGATTGATGCCCCCTTCAAAGATTATCTGTGCACAAACTACATGGGTGATCTCTTGAAAGAAGAGAAGGTGAAGAAAATGTCACATGAACAATGGAAAATGATGGATAAAAATTATTAAAAATAAACACAAGAAACATGACTATGGATGAATTGATGATGATGCATTATGTTGACTTTGAGATTCACAACCTTCATTTAATATATCGATGGATTGTATGCACTAGGGTATATAAGATCAAGGTGACAATGCATCTAATGGATGGACTAACTCTCAAGAAAACAACAAACAATAGGATGCCCAACACTCACAAGGTGTTTGGTTCTCTTGGTGGATCTGTGATGAGATAAGCATCAAACACAAGACATAGAAACAATAGACCCTACCCTAATATATACCATTTAAAGCACACCATGATATGAAATGATGGCAGCGGCCTTGAGTTTGGGTCAAAAGATAAAGCAAAATAAAGATCAAAATATCAAAAAGATAAACCATAGACAAAGATATTGTTAACTAACACATATTAATAATATCTCATGCCAAGGTGTGGAAAGGACTAAATGATAGATTTGGATCATATTTGGTTTTGGGAAGGAAACATACCATATAAGACAAATATCTAGTTTAGGGAAGGGAAAATCTCATATAAGACAAGTGATAGGTGATAATGAAATGTGTTACAATGGAAAATGATTGTTTTGATTGTATGCTATCAGGGTTGATGCCAATTTCTATGGTTTGTCATTAAAAGTACATGTTTCAAAGCTTGAAAGTGCATAGTGATGTTTTGTTTATTTATATTTATTGATGGGTTTATGGAAAATGTATGCAACTTGTCAAGTATGAAAGGTAGCTTAATCACTAAGTGAGATAGAAGGCATAGACCAATGTTTATTCACAAAATAGGAGGTATTAACTTGACCGTAGTGCAACAAGGTGCAAAATGGAACAGATGGAAGACTTTACTAAATGACATGGAAGTATGATGAAGAAGTGAATGAAGACCTATGAGATGGTGAAGTCTAGTTTATTACACATGGAATCTATGAGAAGGTTTTCTCTATGGTACTTGTCTAAGACACCACCAAAGGCAATTTTCACTAAGTAATAATTTTCATCTCTACTTATTTTTTGAATTTAATTTGTTTTGGTATTTTTTGAGATTTCTCAATTATTTTTGGTATTTTTGGAATTATGATATTCATCAAACTAAGCATGGAAGCGTTTGAGATGAACTATGTTGATTGGTTCATCGAGTTCTTGACCCTCGAGGGTAGCCAATTGATATGCTCTAGAACCATATTTAGAAATGATGACATATGAGCCAAATTAGTTAGGTTCAAATTTTCCTTTCTTGTCTCTATCTTGAAGATTTCCTTAATTCAATATATGGATAAGTTCACCAATATGAAAATATCTGGCTCTAATGTTCTTATTATAGCTATGACGAAGATGATTCTGGTATGAAAAAGCTGATTAAGGGCCTTGAGGCATTATTCATCTAGAAGCTTTAACTCATGAAACTGTGCAACTTGATATTGATCATAAATGAGGTGTCATAAGGAGACACACAAATATGGAAGTTCAAACAAGTAATTGGCAAGATGAATTTAGAGCTAAAGACAAGGGAATATGGAGTTGCAATAGTTGGTGTATGCATGCTAGTGTGATATGTCCAAAGGGAAGGATTAAGCAGAAGATGCCAATCATGAGTAACAACATTGACTATATTTTTGAGGATTTTTAAGAGGGTTTGATTAGATACCTCTTCTTGACCATTTCCTTGTGGGTAGTGTGGAGTGGATCAATGATGTTGGATATGGAAGTGCTCGCAAAGAGTACAAACTTCATAATTCTTAAAATATTCACCATTATTAGTGGAAATGTTGGAAGGGATACCATAGCAATAGATAATGTAATGAAGGATAAGCTTGGAAATTTTTTGTCCAATGGTATAGGTGAGAGGAATAACTTCAACCTATTTGGTGAATTATTTGATGGTAGTGATTATGAACTTGTGGCCATTTGAAGATGATGGGTGAATCTTACCAATGAGATCGAGATACCATTGTGAAAAGGGCCAAGGGGTAGTAATGGGTTACAATGCTTGTGATGGTGCATGGATAAAATATCCATGTTGCTAACATGCTAGACATTTATTTATAAATTGACATGCATTATGCTCCATGGTGGACCAATAATAGCCTATTCATCAATAGTTTTTTGGCTAAGACAATACTAGTAGTGTGTGTACCACATATACTGTTATGCATCTCTTTTATTATGAGATAAGCCTCTTTTAAATTGAGGCGTCTAAGTAAAGTACCATAAAATATCCTTCGATATAATGTTTCACCAAGGATGGTAAAGTGGGATTAGTGTTGGATGAGAGTTTTATGTTGTATGAGATAGTTTGGGTGGTAATGTTTGGGTGTCAAGGTAATTATAAATATCATGATATTAAGGGTCATTGAGACCAACAAGTTCACATACAAGCTCTAATTTTAGGACATAATACACGGGGATCAAAAGGTTCTCGACTAAGAATTCACAACGCTAATAGTTCTATGACATATCCAAAAGGGGCCCAATTGTAGATATGATATTTTCTCCTTTATTATTGTATCAAGATTTTTTTTAAAATTAAATGACGATGAAATAATATTTGAGATACTCAACCATCTATTTATAATGAATTAACTTATCATCTTTAGTTTGACACTCATTATTGACTTGGTTGATGGTAAGCTATGAATTTCCATAAACTAGGAGATATTGGATATTCCATTGTATTGCTATTATGAGAAATTTGATTAAAGCCTCATTCTCTGTTATATTATTTGTACATGAGAAATTCAATTTACATGCTTTAGGGATAAAACCACCTTGAGGGGCGATGAATAGGATTCATGCACTCAACCCTTTATTTGTATAGGACCCATCAAAATATAGTTTCCAAAATATTGAATCATCCAAAGTGAAAATAGAATCATAAGGAAAGTCTGTAACTAAGGGATGATTATCTGTGAGTGCTAATATGAAAATGCAAGTGACAACAAAACAAGCATGAAAGTTCCTATTTCAAATTACTAAAAACCTCTAGATAGATCTCACCAATGAAAGAAAAATAAGATAATAAAATTAAAACCAACATGACATGTTACCAAAAGCCTCCATTGTTGAATAAATTTTCTACTTGATGTATTGGAATGTGGATGATCTTTTTTCTTGAAGATCACCAATTTGAAAATATATACTTAGCATGAATGATAATGGATGGGCATGAGGAATATAGTGCCTGAATTTATAGATTTTGGGAATGAGGAATGACTGGCTAAGATTTGATTGTGAGATCAAGAGTGGAGAATAGTTGAGAGGAATTCCCTAGGATCTAGGAGAGAATGGAGGGTGGAGATGAAGGTAGTTATAATTTTAATGGCTAAGATTGACTTACCAAGTAGTTGTGAGAAAGAGAGAAATTAGGGACATGTGCACCTAAGAAGATTATAACTTTGGGATGTGTTGGAAGAATAATGAGAACATAGGGACACGTGTTCTTAGGTGCCCAATATTCTTGGAATGTGGAGAGAATAATGAGAACATAAGGACAAGTGTTCATAGGTGCCCATTATTCTTGGAAAGTGGTGAGGGAATATAGAATTAATTAAATAATAATATTATTTTATTTTAGCCACATGGGTGAGGTGGATAATACGTGGAAATGATAATTATTAATTTATTTATTATGAGGAGATGGAAAAGGTGATAAAATTAAATAATATGATAATTTAAGTGTGAGACTTTAGGTGAAAGGGATGTGTTAGGTTAATTAGGAGTAGGTGATGGGATGTAGTCCTAGGTGATAATATTGGTCGATTAGGGATTAGGTGATAGGTTTAGTGATGGTGAATAGACCTAGGGAATATTTTAGGCATCTACATTATCTATTAAAGGTTTTTTTCTAGTTGATCAAACATTACCTAACCTTTTATTGATCTTTTGTCCACATACTCCGTCAAATTCACTAAGCAATATGACCAATTTTGCCATACAACTTGTGAGAGTTGTTTTAGAAAGTAGATATCTTATTGGTCAATTTTGTAGATGAAAATTGATCTTATGAATTTGCATGTAGTACCAAAGTTTTTGAGAATTGAAAATGATAGCTAAAGATGCACACTCCATTGATGTATAGTTAAACTTGTAACCCATTAATGTCCTACTGATATAATAAATGACCCTTTCTTGACCTTTAGGATCATTTTGAGCAAGGAGTGTCCCCAAGGAAACTAATGTAGCTGAAATATAGTAGTAATGTATTCCCTTGGATGGTTGCCATGAGGGCTAGAGGAGGTGCAAGATATTATTTTATCTTGTCAAAATATTATTGACAATTTTTTTATCCCAATGGAAAACATTATTTTTATTCAAGAAGTGTGAAAATGGTTGGCACTTATCTACTAACTATGCAAGGAATATTTGGATGACTTATAATTGTCTCTAAATACTATGTAGTTGTAAAAGATTTTGTTGAGGTGCAATCTCTAAAATGACCTTTAATTTAGTTGGGTCAACCTTAATGCCTCATCTAGGGATAATGAATCATAGAGGTTTTCTAGATGTAACACCAAAGACACACTTAGGATTAAGCTCTAACTTATACTCACTCAAGCGTTCAAATAATTGCTCAATAATTTGTGGATGCTCCTCTTGTTTTTGATTTGGCTAAGATGTCATCTACATAGTCCTTCAGGATTTTATGTAACATATCATGGAATATTACTGCCATTGCTCTTTGATAGGTGGTCCCAGCATTTTAAAGCCAAAATTGCATGACATGATAATAGAAAGTGCCCCAAAGAGTAGTAAATCATATTTTATGCCAATCTTCAAAGTTATTTCAAATCTAACTATATCCTAAAATCCATCCATAAGGGATAAAATTTTGTGACCTGCTGTAAGGTCAACAATGATGTCTATGTTTGGAAATGGAAAATCGTTATTAGGACAAGACTTATTGAAGTCCTTGAAGTCTATAAAAATAATCCTTACATAGTAGATAAGTGCCGACCATTGCAAGACACTCTCAAGGGGTTATGAAAAGGGACCCTACACCAAAAATACACATGAATGGAAAAGAATGAAAGACACTCTCAAGGGATTATGAACATAGACCCTACACCAAAAATACAAATCTAAATTTGATGAATTATGTCCCTACCCCTTTGATCAATCAATATCTATGATACATTTCCCTGAGAATTTTAAATACCAAAGTTTGATAAATATAAGGAAAAGGGAGACCTGCATGATCATATTAAATAATTTATCATGGCATGTCAAGAAGTTTCCTATTGTGATATATCTTATGGGAATATTTCCTCGTAGTTTAGGAGAAGCACTTGAGTGGTTTTTACACTTACCTTAAAGATCCATTCAAATTTTTGCTGACTTAGTAGAGAAATTTGTAACCCATTTTTCTTACAATATTGAGGTACAAATCAACACATGTCGTTGGCAGGTACCGATGGTAGGCTTTTCTAGGAGGGCCCCCACCGATCGTCGCCCCTTTTTTGAAAGGGTGTTAAAAAATTAAATTAAAATATTTTAATATCCGCCAATATTAATTTAAATCCGCCCATGTGAATATTTAAAAACCTCGATGGAAATTTATTATTTATAAATTTAATTAAATTGAAATGTTGCCTCGGGTCTACCACCAGGGGTGGTGATTTTTTGCCTCATACCAGAATTGTGCAACTTTTTTCCAGTGGGCATAACTTTCGCCCAGGTGGTCCATTTTTCATCTTCTTGGACTCATTGGAAAGCTGAATTAGTGCTCTACATTGTGATGCTAGTGATTTTCTAATATTCGGATAGTGTTTTGCTTACTGGAAGTCAGATGTTTATTTTGAGCTTTGAGAGGGCATATCTTGAGCATACATAGTCATATTTTGGACTTCAAATAGTCGACAAAAATCTTGTTCAGAGAACTACATATTGGATCAGGTTTGGAGTTATTTTGGCATGGTTTATTTTTTGTTTTCCTTATCTGAGTTGTTTATGGGTTTATTTGACTATGGTGATACTATGAGTTTATGGATGATCAGATCTTAGAGATTTGATGTTGGATTCATTGTATGCTTAGTTGTACATCTCAAATTATTCTATCATTTGACATGGTTATCAGTATATGTTTGGATTTGTATGCTGCATTGTTGTATTTAAAAGTTGTGCAATGTTGTAGCCGGTCTATACTTACATATTGCATTTATGACTTGGACATGGGTTGTCTTTTCCCATTGATATTTTAGTGTTGATGCATATTCAGTTTGGTGGCTTGGTTTAGTCACTTGGATTGTTGGTTTTGATGTCATGTTTAGGATTTGATATGGTATTATCAGGTATATTCATGATGTGAGACCTATGTAGTTGACTATTTTATGCAGGTATGTGGACTTGATTGGGTTGAGTTGTTGGTACATTTGGTGGTGATCATGATTTCATGGATGTTTATTGTGCTTTAGAGACTTTGGAATGTCATGATGGTTTTATGTAGGTGCATTTTTGGTGGTGTTGGATTGGTTCCTGATTATGGTTGTGGTGGTGTCTCTTCTTGGTATGATGATCACGGTTTTACTTTGCCTTTTGGGAGCTCTTGTTACATTTGAGCTCTTTGATTGTGTGAGGGCCTTTGGTTGATCTTCATGAGGAGATTGTTATCATGATTTCATGGATAGCTTGGTTACACTTTTCAGTGGGAGCTTTTGATAGTGATGGATTAGCGGTGATGGATATGTTTATGATGGTTTGGCAGTTGTAGGTATCTTCCTAGCTTGGAGATTTTGGTTCTACTTGTTATGTTACTGACATTTCAGTTGTATGTGTAGACTTAGATGTTCTTCATGGAGAGGATGTTTTTCATGATGCCATGTGTGACTTGGTATCACAGTTTAGTGGGAGTTGTTGGAAGTGATGTGGATTCATCATTTTTTGGTGGATGATATTCTACAGTGTTTGTTGGTGTCATGGATAGAATCTTGGATTATACTTTTATGTAGTGAGGGTTCATTGACATCTTTGGTTCATTATTAGAGGATGGTTATATTCATGTGGTTTGGATATGCTGACATCTTTCATTTCCATGTAGTACTTCTTTAGTCTTTAGTTGAGATGTCATGCTTTGTTATTCTGATATGTGATCCTTGTTATGATATGATGGTTATGTTATTATGTCATGGTATACTCTTGTTTGTACACATTAGAGTTTATACATGATACAGGTACTTGTTATGTTCTTTGGATCACATGATATTCTCTTAGGAGGTGTGAGATCATGATGTCATGGTTATGTTCTTGATTCTTGATTGGATATATGACTATTGATCTTGGTGGTTCTCTTGGTATTGGGTACATTGATCATTTTCTTGATTACTTCATGATGGTGCTATGTTGTATTTGGAGTTTGACATGGATTGGCTGGTTATAGGTACTCATGGATACTTGGAGACATAGGTGAGGATTGAGTTCTCTTATGGTTAGAGACATGTGTTGAGATGGTTACTCTTGATGAGATTTTAGCAGGAAGTCTGAGGAGCCTACACCTGGGTTGGATGTGAGTTCAACATGGACCTATGAGGAGAGTGTTCTTGGATGAGTCATGATGACTTGGATGTCTTGGAGGAGAATTCTCATTCCCCACTCTTGGTCTACTTGGTGATTTCACTTGAGAGGTATTTCCCATTGTTTCTTTTAGGTGCATTATGTTTATTCTTTATCTTCTCATGCATATGGATCTTGAGCTATGGATATATGTTTTTGGAGGGTTCATTTGAGAAGTGTTGACATTTTTATCTCCTTATGAATTTTGATTACATTCATTGATGTTGATTTTAGGATATGTAGTGGGCTTATTTCCTTCATTGGGAATGGATTTAGTTTGATCTTCTTTGGTTTGAGAGGCTTACATCCACATTGATTACATGATACATTTGTTCTTGGTGATTGAATGGTTGGGTGTTTTTATGGATTTTATTTTGGGGTGTTGTGGAGGAGATCATTCTTAACACAGTTGGCATTTAGAGGTGTATGTAGGAGGATTTTCTATAGGTATATGATGTGCACATTTTCTCTCTTTGGTCTTGGTTATCTTCTTGTATGTTTGGTTTCACATTACATTGGTTTGAGGTTTTGTTGGAGCTATTGTGATCACTATCTAGTGGTCATGTGTTTTCACTTATGTTGTTGGGTGGTAACATGGAGGTTCCTTTATCTTTTTCCTTTGTTGGGTGTGGAGAACTTAGGAGAGGTATGGAGACTTGTGGTGAGAGTAGTTCTTATAGGTTATTGATTTACAGGTTTGCATTTCATTGTGGATGATTCTTTGGTTCTACATGATGTTGTTTAAACTTTCTATATGATGCTATTGGTAGACTTGGTATGCCTTGATCTTTTTTCAGATTTGTATTACCCATGCAGTGTGAGCTCTTGGATGTGTATGCCATTCTTGGACAAGTTTTGCACTTGGAGTTTATGATTGCAGTTTATGGGTATATATGTTTATGACATGAGTTTATTATGTTTTGTATACCTTGGAGGTAATGGATATTTGGATGTGTTGGAACTTGTTGTGGGTGTTATTTCAGCTATGGGTTTGTGTATCTTGATAGGTATTGGTGCATATTGATACTTTTGGATTGAGTGTATGTATGTGGGATATCAGTTGAGGCAGGACTTATGCTTCATTGTGACAAATTGTGTGGCTTCTCTCTGGATGGATTCTTATCTTTGTGCATTGGCATGATGGATGATGAGAGCATTCATGCTTGGGATGGTGGTCACTTTGATTCCTTGATGGTATATGTGGCTATATGGATTGTTCATTTTGATTCATGTTTTGAGGTTACTTGTTCCCCTTATGCAATATATACAAGTGGGATAATGTTAAGAAAAGGTGTGTTGTACACCTTGCATAATGTATTTAATGTAATTATTCTTGGGGCCACTTTATGTTGTATGTAACATTGGGACATAAGATAAAGTTGTAAAATTTTAATTATTTAATATTGGGGAAAACAATTAAATAAAGTTCACAATATTAAATGTGGGAACATGGTTTTGTAATCTCGTGGTTTTAGTCACATGGTTTTGTGTAATACCACTTGGTGGTTTTGTGGGAGCTTGTGTCTATAAAAGCAACCACAAGGGTAGTTGTTTAGGTTGAATCAGTTGGTAGGTTAGCTTTGGTTAGCATTTGTGGAGATTTGAAGCATGACATGGGATGTGTGGTTGCATGCTTGTTCACATGGATTGCATGGAGAGGGCTTGTTGTTTCAATGGTTTTCATTGAGACTTTGAAGATGTATTGTAATATTTATTGCTGAATAATACATGAGAGATGGATTCTTTTGGAGGCTAGGTTTTTCCCTCTTGAGGGTTTACCTAGGGTATATCTTGCATCATATTTTCATGAGTATGTTGTCTATTCTCTTGCATGTGGATTTTGAATACTTTTTTGCATAGATTTCTCTTTTGGGTTATGTGGAAATTGTCTTTAAATGGCTGCAAGTTTCTAACATTTGGTATTAGAACTAACCTGCCAATTGATCCAACCTAAAAAACTACCCTTGTGGTTGCTTTTATAGACACAAGCTCCCACAAAACCACCAAGTGGTATTACACAAAACCATGTTCCCACATTTATTGGGTAATTTATTTAATTATTTTCCCCAATATTAAATAACTACTATTTTATAAATGCTAACCAAAGCTAACCTGCTAACTGATCCAACCTAAACAACTACCCTTGTGGTTGCTTTTATAGACACAAGCTCCCACAAAACCACCAAGTGGTATTACACAAAACCATGTGACTAAAACCATGAGATTACAAAACCATGTTCCCATATTTAATAATATTGGGTACTTTATTTGATTATTTTCCCCAATATAGAATAATTACAATTTTACAACTTTATCTTATGTCCCAATGTTACATACAACATAAAATGGCCCCAAGAATAATTACATTAAATACATTATGCAAGGTGTACAACACACCTTTTCCTAACAAAAAATACACATCTAAATTTGATGAATTATGTCCCTACTCCTTTGATCAATCAATATCTATGATACATTTTCCTGAGAATTTTAAATACCAAAGTTTGATAAATATAAGGGAAAGGGAGACCTGCATGATCATATTAAATAATTTTTCATGGCATGTCAAAAATTTTCCTATTGTGATATATCTTATGAGATTATTTCCTCATAGTTTAGGAGAAGCACTTGAGTGGTTTTTACACTTACCTTAAAGATCCATTCAATTTTTTGCTGACTTAGTAGAGAAATTGGTAACCCATTTTTCTTACAATGTTGAGGTACAAATCAACCATGCTTGATCTCTATAATGCCAAACAACAAAATGGGGAAATTTAGTCTTCCTTCAATAATGGAGGAGTCTTGCTAGTCGCTTCTCTCATCCTATACTAGAAAAACAACTTGCTCATATTTTTCTCACAAATATTAATCTAGAAAGGGCCTTTCATTTACAAGTCCATTGCATATCCACACTTGACAAAATTATAGAAAAGGGGGCCACCATTGGAAAATCTATCATTGCCAAAGGTTTGATTGAGATCCATAACAAAGACAAAGATAACAAAAAAAACCAATGACAAACCATAGTTTTGAGCTAAAAATAAAAATGCAAGAATATCTCTTTGTCCCGGTTCACACGTTTAAATTATACATCTATAAAGAGTATTTTGGATAGTCATATTAGTAGATTAAATAAGACTAAAAAATTGAATTTTTTCAGAAGGCTAATCTTCATGTAAAGAATATTTATAATATGAGTATTTAGATGAATGTAAAACATATAAGAATATAATTTTTATTAAAATTAAATTTAAAATTAGAAACTATACTAAAACCCTAAAGTAGAGGAAGTGGGAAAAGAGATACAAGCCCTAGAGATAAACTAGGGAATCTAGTGAATTTAACTTAGAGAATTTATTTGAATTTTACATGTAGAATTTATAAAATCTAGATGAATGTATAATATGTAGGAATCTAATCCTAGTATTAAAATTAAATAACTATAAATTATATTGAAATCTTAGGGTTAAGGAAGCAAAAGAAAGAAATACAAATCCTAAAGAGAAACTAGTGAATTTAGCCTAGGGTTAATGAAGTAAGGGAAATAGATCTACAAATCCTAGAGAGTAACTAGTGAATTGAACTTAGAAAATTTAGGACACATGTAGGAATCTAATTTAAGTATTAAAATTAAATCTAAAATTAGAAACTATGTTGAAAACCTACAGTTGAGGAAGTAGGGGAAATAGATCTACAAACCCTAGAGAGAAACTAGTGAATTTGATGTAGAGAATTTATTTGAATTCTATAATAGAATTTGAAATTAACATGAATGTAAAACATGTAGGAATCATTTTTTAAAATTAAATTAAATCTAAAATTAGAAACTATATTCAAACCCTAGAATTGAAGAAATAAGGATAAATACAAATCTAATATTTTTTTGAACATTTCTATACAAATTTAAAAAAAGTATGCATATCTTTTCTTTGTGAGATATATCTTTGTACCTTGTTTTGAGATGATTTCTGTATAGTCTTATTTTTCCTTGTTGAGTATTATTTCTAATTTTTTCATTTACAAAATATTTCTCCAAGATTCCTTTATCAAGTATTTTCTCCTTCCAAAAAGTTAAAAATTGCAAATATTCTTCAAAAAATTCATTTGCAAAAAATCAAAATTTAGGAATATTTCATTTCTTTTTATGTACATTTTTTTTATTGTTTATATTAAAATATAATTCTAATTAATTTTTTTTATAAAAAATCAGCCTTAGGACCTTTGTTCGAAGGTTGGTTTTATTAATTATTGTAATTGTTAGTACCTTTGTTCAAAGGTATTTTAAATGGATTATTTTAAAATTTACCATGGCCATCCAAGGCCTTTCATTCAAAAGTGCCTTCTAATGAAGGGCCTTAGATGGTCTTTCATCTTCCATGTCTGAGATTTCGCTAAAAAAAATTAGCTTCAAACTTTAGGTTGGACTTTCAAATGGAATCAACTAGACAAGATATTGAGGATTGTATCACTTGAAATAAGCTAAATCCAATAAGTATAATTTTGCATATATTTAATTTGACATTATATATATATATATATATATATATATATATATATATATATATATTTTCTATTGAAGATAGGTTTTTCAACAATCATCAAGGTCTTTTTTTCACACACATGGAAAAATAGTAAAATAGATTTTTTTTTTGAAAAATATGTGTACTAAGTATTAATGTTCTTATTTCAACAAAAAAAAGAAGTTAATTGAGATGCATACAAAAAAATTATGCATTAAATAAGTAACCAATTGATGTCTAAATTATAGTTAATATCACTTCATAGAGCTATAAAAAAAATGCAACAAAAAATTATAAACAAATATTTTTGTTCACTAGATATTAGTGTTATGAATCTATGTTTAAAACTTTATGATTTTATCCTTTCTACAAATAAATTTATGCTTTACAAAATTAACATCACTTAATAAAAAAGTTATGTAAAAAAACTCGTAAATTATTTCTTAATTTAAATTTTTTTTTTTTTATAATCTACAAAAAATCTCAAAAATCACTACTTCACATCATTTTCAAAATTTTAATAGTTTAGTTGCTATAGGTGTTAGAAAGTTGAAATTTGATGAAAAATGTTGATTTCAATGTCCCACTTTGACCAAAAAGTGGGACACGCTATTCTGGGATCACTTGACCATTAAGGTCAAACTTATTAGAAATGGAAAGTGCAAATACTATATAATCTGTTTAAACGATACTATTATAAGAATAAGGGGGTCATAGAGAAGGATAAATGAAATCAAAAGTTTAAGAATATTATTACTATTGATATTATTGAGTGTACACTATCACATGATGATATATTGGTTATAGTGTTGCCACCTCTCTTGAGTATGTCTTCACCATTGTCCATGCTTAAAACAAGATTAAAACTATTGTCATTAGTCTTTTGAAGTTCATATGGTTTTTTTGTGGTCTTGTTGAGGCATATTATTTTCTACTTAGAATGATGTTGAATAATAGAATATGATTGGGACACATGATATCATTTAATTATATTATAGTAGGACATCACTTGGAGTCATATCAAGACTTTTACATTATTGTTGCATGGTGAATATATTTTTATTATACTACCCTATGCTATGCTATATCATGACTAGATTTATTTTATATTGATTATGGTGTTCTACATATTTTAGTGCATGGAATTGATTCTAGTAATGTTAGTAGTGTTGGTATGGAATTTGGGTGGTAATAAAAATTTAATTTTATTTAATAAGACTTTACATAAAGTGGGTAATAATCTTAGCGGATCTAAATGCATAAACATATTCAACCCTATATCTTATTAGCATTAGCGGGGGAGATAGATAATTATCATATAGGTTGGAATTAATAAATGTAACATCTCACACCTAATAGAAAAGTTGAAGGGGGTTGTAAATAACAAGCATGACTACTTATTTATCCTAATGAGTCTATGCAAAGAATTGAACCTATAATTACTTTAGTTTAAGTACTAGTAAGGGTTATAGGATAAATGTCACAATATGAGTGTGCAATCAAAGAGAAACTCTTGTTGGTAAGTGATAAAAAAAGCCTCTATTTTAATAATATGAATCTATAAGGTTTCTAGCATGTCTATGCTAAGTTACAAATCATAATAGTGGAGAGGTCCAAATTTGAGATCATGGTGTCCTTGGAAGTTCCTTAGTACATGTTTGCTAAAGGGTGAACTTGATTAGGTTTTCTCACCTACTATTAGGCATTATTATTTGATAGGACAATAAAAAGGTACCTTGTTAGGGTATGCAATAGTAATCAATAAAAACTGTGAGCTATGGATTTATTTTGGGAATGAATACATTGAAAATGGTGATGTGTTATACTATTTGATTTTAATCCCTTATATGATTTTCCTTCTATAATATTATTTCTATTTCAATTCCATGAGGACAATTACTTTGAGTTGTTATGAAACTCTGGGAATAGGAACCTATGTGTATGTTCCTCAAGAGATTATTGTGAGAACTACATGTGACTTTGATCCCATTTGGAAGAAATTACATAGGCAATCCTTGGGTGAAGGATACCCCTAGACCCAAGTTAGTGGGCGAGGGTTTAGGGAATACCTTCTAGGTTGGGGTTGTCTTTGATCATGATCATCACTCCCTCTACAATGGCTTCATCTAGAATATAAAATTTGTATTGACTAGATGTGAACTCTTCCCTTCAATTAATGTGTCCCAAAAATTAGGTTTGAGCTAATAACAAGGTAATTCATAATCATCAAGCTTATCTACCTATAGGTTTTGTGGTGTTTGGATTTCTAAAATCTACTCTGATCTTGGATGAACTTTTAGATTTTTTGTTGATCTAAATGTGTGAATGACTCTAAACCTATTTGAAGTAAAATAATAAGAGTTTTTGTATTGAACACTGATAGGTCTAGATAATAACTTTTTTGTTGTTGTTTTTATACATGTTTCAAGATACTTTTAGATACACTTTTCACAATGATCCTACATTATACTATCCTTTTATATCCATTATGCAGACTTGAACCTTAAATATGATGATGGAATTATGGTTATAATATATTAGTATTATATGGTTTATATGAAAATATGTATGGAATGTTGATGGAATGCTATGAGTTTATTGTGATAGTTATCCTTGTGTACACGTTTTACAGAATTAACTTATTTGTAGCTAAGGAGGAACCATGGCGTAGTAGTTGCAGGATGAACTCATAAAAAAAGGAATGTCTGGATATCAAAATGGGGGAGCTCCAGGTTAAGCTGAATGAGGTGATCTTTGATCAAAGTGTTGAAAATGGAGGTAATTATATAGATTTAAAATTGTAAAACTATTATACTATAGATCTAAATAAGTGTTCTATGTTACAAATTCTTTGTGGATGATTATCTTTTTAGATCAATTCTTTGTCAATGATTTATTTTGTTTAAATCAATTTTATATTTAGGGAACTAGATAGAAGATTGTAGAAGAAGTATAAGAAATAATAGAAAGGACACAACATGTACGTGGAGAAACCCTTTCGGGAAAAAAATCCACCAAAATTTGGTCTTGCTTGTATTATTTAACCTTTGAATAAGATTACAATAACACTGATTCAATTCTTGCTTGATATGCTTCTTTTTCCTTCAACAATTCTTCTTCACAACCTGTAATGAAATCTGATAAAACTCTCTTCAACTTGCTGCAATATATGGACAATAATGAGCCTTGTAAACTCCAAAGAGTTTACAATTACAAAGCACAAAGCTTATCTCACAAAACCTATGCCTATTCTTTGCAAGTAGAGTTCTTTCATGAAAAAAAATGTCAAACCAAGTCCATCAATTTGGGCATCCAAAACTGAAGTGCTAACTCAACGTTGATTACAAAGATATCTTGTAAGCTTCTCCTCAAAGTTGGCGCCTAAGAATGGGCCCACTTAACTCAGCCTTATAAAATATCTTATCATGCAAAAGTGTTAACTCCAAGATGCCAACTTGGGCGCCCAAGGTGGGTCCAAGTCAATCTTTGTTAACTAAAACATATCTCTCCACCATTCATGCAAATATCATGCATGATTGATCTCCTCCTATTAACTGAAAGTATCCACCTGTTATCTATCATGCAACTCAAGTCAACTCAAGTCAACTACATGCAACAACATGCAATTGAAGATAACTGAACCATAATTGAATTGAACTAAACTAAACTGAACTAAACTAAACTAAACTGAACCTCGTTAACATCAATCCCTATTTTATAGGAACTCAACATGCATAAATAAAAGTCCCTATTTTGTAAGAACCTAGGATGCATTTATGAAGTGTACTCAATTCACCAACCATTTAACTGAACCAAGGTGGATCCCACCTCCCATGTGAGCGCCCATGTGCTCCTATTTTGTAGGAGCTCTCCCAAGGCATCCCCACATGCTCCTATTACTTAGGTATAGCTACAAATGTCAAATTAAATGTTTATTTCATTCCAAATTAATCTCTTCCTAATCCTAATGTTGTGCAACACATTCCAAGGACTTAGGAGATACATGAAATAATTTTAGAATACAATTAAATGGCATCCTATTCCCAACACAAAGGTACTTAATGAAGGTTGGATGCGCGTTATTATAACTAGTTAATAAATGCCGAAGAAAAGGTCTCCTTCACTTATGGAATTTTGATAGATGGTTGATTGTTTACATGCAATTCCATTTTGACATAATTCTAGTTTTAATAGGATTCTCTTTCCTTTTTAGTTATAGGTTGAATAATTCAAGTCTTAATTCTACGCTCTATTATTTAGGAGTGGAGTTAATGATTTTAGATAGTTGTTTCTTTCAATAAAGATTCTCTCAAGCTTGTATATAGTTGTTGGTTGAATCTGTAGGATAGTTAGTTGGTTTTTTAGTTTTATGTTATTAGTTACCTTTCAAGTTCAAGACATGAAATATTCAGAATGATTGAATACAATCTGTGAAAGATCTTGTGTAAATCTTCATGAATATATAATGACTGGAGTTAATCTTATGGGATGCATAGAATCTATAAGTTAGATTTGGGTTCGACTAAAGTGGGAACAGTTACTTGAGCAGGCTACTCAAGGTATTTTTCTTCACTTCATTTTCCAGTTATTTACTTCTGTTTAAATAATTGTTATTAGTTTATCATTATTTCATGAATCATATGCAAGCTAATTAGAATTTCATCTCTTTCTTATTGTTAATGAATGCTTGTGAATATGCATGTAATAGTTAACCAATAGCACTCTGGAGGATAGTTCAGCTGAGTCATTAGTTTTTATTAAGTTTTTAGTTGATTCAACATTATTTCATTAGTAACAGTTCGGTTATAGTCTAAGTTGTAGGTACTCGTAGCAACTAGTTTGGTTCATGTTTTTATTGTTTTGTAGTTTTGTGAATTTCCAACAAGTAGGATAGCTTAAGTAGGGTATTTTAGGTAGCATTGAGTCCATGAGTGCATATATAATGGTGCACCATTATAAGCTTACAAGCCTTGGATTGGCAATTTAATGTGGTCTTAAGCAATGTAAAGTGGAATGTTTAGCCAGTTAAACCTATGAATTGAGTAGGTTCTTACCAAGTTTACAATACATTAGCTTAGACTCTACAAACACTACGGCCTTGTGCCTTGGATCAATGAAAAGTATAGGGGGTATATGTTAGCCTCAAGATCTAATGAGGTATATTATTCTAAAAAATAAGGGCATGATAAACTTGGCCATGACATGGCTATGGTTGAGTTAAATAAACCTACTAGCTTTGTATTTAATGATGATGAATTTGGTCATTATAATATGACAAATGATAAACTCTTAATAGGTACCAATGATCTACTTATTCTACATATTTACTCAAATCTATGTTGAGATTGTGATGGAGTTCCATATGATCTCCTTACCAAATTGTTGGCTAGAAATGATAAGTATTATTGAATATGGTGGGATTTTCACCTTTATGATGTATGGTGGGTAAATGTATGCCAAGATTTATGATTGGTAATACACAAAATTTTATGTGCTTAGAAATAGAATATCAAGATTAATATTACATCTATGGATTTAATTTATATATAAGAAATAATGTATTTCCAATTAATAATTAAGTGAAGTAAATTGTATTAAGACCACTTAAAATGAGTTTATATTTATGTATATGTGTCTAGATAAAGGCCAATTTATGTGGGTGTAATGTCTTGTATACTAGATTTTTACCCCAAGATTTGTAGGAGAATATTTTTTAGATCAATGTTCTTGTACCTTCTAATATCAAAATGTTGAATTGAGATTGATATAGAAGCCAAATTCTTGGCATCACAATTAGGGTTGATAAAGTGACTGTATGAGGGGATAGGTAGAGGATAATTATTCTCTTGGTGTAGCGTATCCCACTCATCTTGAGGTGATCACCAAAATTATAAAACCTATGATCTACTTGTAGATAAGCTTATCATTGCTTTAGCATGAAAAGAGTCAAGGAGTGTGCTTTTCCTAAAGAAGTATTTGGTTTTATTATAAGGTTTTCCAAGTTTAATTAGTAGCATGCAAGTGAGATATTGGGAGCTACTTGATTTCATAGGGTTAGCCAACTTTCACCAATAACATGTGGGTGATAGATTTCAGGATCTACCCATCTCAAGAGTTCAATATTGGCATTAGTGTATCAAAAATAACATATGTGCTCCTAATGTGGTTTCTACTTGAGGTATAGATTTTTAAGGTTTTGATTGATAAATTGATCAAAGTGATTGATAGTATAGGTATTGACCTTGAGTTTTCAATAAGACCATAAAACATGTGATTAACTTATCTAGTTATATGATGATACAAATGATTAATAGGCTTGAAAATCTTATTAATAGGCGATCCCACAATATTGTGTTCTACTCTTTGGCCAAAATAGGACATTGAAATTAGTGCTTTTAACCAAATTTTCACCTTCTATCACTTATAGAAACTAAATTGTTGTGAATTTGAAGATGAAGTGAATTGATGATGTTTGAGATTTCATGTGTAGATTCTAAATGTCTTTTTAAAAAATAATAATTTGTCAATTTTTTACAAATCACGATATTTAAAAAAAGTGACATTTATTCCTATAGACATCTAAAATTGTTTAAACACATCACATATTCCTAATTCACCCTTTTTCAACATTTTCCTCATTATCTCCTAATTCATCAATTTTTAATTAAATAATTTCCAATTATTTGATTAAATTAATAATTTTCCTCTATTGATTGAATAATTAATATTATTTGATTAATTTGTCATTTTTCATCAATTTTCCTCTAATTCACCTTAATTGAATAATTTTGAATTATTTAATTAATTTTGAATTCCCCCCTTTCCAATTTAATTAAATGATTTCATTATTTAATTAAATACTAATTTTCTTCAAACCCACCTAATTAAATATTTTTTAATTATTTAATTTAAAATCTTAATTTCCTCTCATCCCACATAATTAAATATTTTTTCTTAATTATTTAATTAGCTAATTTTCCTCCAACTTGCACATGACATTCTATTTTTAAAAATAAAATATTCTCTTTTCAAAATATATTCCCTCCATAAAATATTCTAAAATATCTTCCTTAGATAAGGGGATCATCTTTAGTTAAGTAAGCCTCTCATTCAATCTTTATCAATGTTCCCTTGATTCGATCTCCACCATTGATCTTCATACTCCAATCTCAACCGTTGATCAAACCTTCATGAAATCTATAAAATAACCCTTCAACATCACATAATTCGTTCACAATTTTCATGAGCAATTCATTTTCATTATGAGTCATTTGAGCATTCAATCTTTGCTCATTAAGATTTTGCTAATTAGGTTTATGCAATTATATGAGCAATCTAACATATCAAGAGCTTATGTCAATAATGTGTTGATGGTGTTTTCTGCACAACAACTCAGACAAAATATGATATCCTATCTCTCTTGAAAGGTAAATCTCTATGAACAAAGAGATAACCCCAAGGTCTCTAATGTCAGGTCTTGACAATGCAAATAAAACAACTCAGTGATAAAATGTGAAATGCTGGTAATCACAAAGGGACCTTACTACAAGCAAATGTTGGACTCGAATTTATCAGATCTAGCAATATGGTGATACTTCAGATCTTGAGTCTAACCCAAGTAATCAAAGAAATAACAAAAGATAAGGGTCTTAAAGAGAGTTTTAAGACTGATTCTAACCCTAAGATTAACAATGGAAATGATAAAATGCTCGAAATGGACCAATCCCTTAGAAACTAATTCTTGTTTAACCCAGATAAATCTGAAATCTTACAGAAATAGTGCAATCTTCTAAGGTGTTAAATATTTTCAGATTATAAACATTCATTCAAAACAACCCTATCACAATTTGAAATGAACAAACATCCACAATCTAACTAAGCACAATGAATATTAAAGTCCAAGCTAACTTTGCAAAACAACTAACAGTCAACTAGTTGCAAAAAGTATGGACCAGAGATTGCTGCAAACACTTCAAGCATTAAACCCTAAACACCATTAAATCATCAAACATGCATCAAATAAACTTAAGCAATTTTAAAGATAGAATATCAGGAACCATGCCAGATAAAACTCAACACAAGGAAGGCACCAAATCACAATGTCTTTACTTGTATTCAATCATCCAAAGTGGCAACAATTCCAATCTTCTGTTACAAAACTTGCTTGAAAGATAAAACTAAATCCTAACTCTAACTCTTGCTTTTATCTCAATTCGCTCCAATATAAAAAAATCATCTAACTCTCCACAAATGAGGCAGAATGCTAAATTTATAGAAAACCCTCCAAGACATGTCGGCCCAATTAGGTTTACAATAACAAACGGCTGAAAATAGGTCGGCCAAGAGGAATTCAAAAATAAAATGAAATGTGCATTAAATGCACCAATCTCATCCAGGCCGGCCTAGGATCTCCAACATAATTTGGTCCAATGCATGCAAAGGAAGAGGAGGAATAATAGGGAAGCACAAATCCCGATGAGGCATTGCATTAACTGCCTTCCCCTTTGTCTTTATCTTGATTTGCCCTATCTTGTATCATCAAAAATATTTTCTCCAAGTCGACAATAGCTGGCATATCTAACACCTTCATTCTCCTTTCAGTGGACTTAATATCATCCCTTGATTGTTTTACCACCTTATCCCAGTCCACCTTCAAGGTCCTATATTTATCAATTACTGCAATGTATGTGGTTGCATCATCCAATAGGTGTTCGGTGACCTGGTCCTCATTGACTGGAGAATACACCTCTTGCCACCATTTTCTCAATTGCTCTAGGCTCAGATGCTTCGGCACAAACCTTTTTCTCCCTGTCATAACCTCGAAGAAGGAGATGCATTTGTTGTAAATTTCAGTCAAGGCATCCTCAATCTACTTCCCCTACTTATGCACCCTCTTCAAAACCCTTTGCCCTATTTGCAAAACCTCAAACCTTTCCCAAGGTTCCGTTGCTTTGGAAGAAGGAAGAATTCCATCCCCTACCAACTTCTCTTCGGTGTAGCCCATGATGGGTCTAGTATTTTGCAGCAAAAGATCCATATCCTCCCTATCTTGGGCCAATACATTCTTTAACCAGTCTATTGACCTCATAGCATCCCCACCGGTTGAAAGAATATCCTTGATGACATTGTCTCCTTGAGTTTGCACTCCCTGTAACCAGCTCGTTGTAACATGGGTAGTGACCTTCATCCTTTCTAACTCAGTAATTGTTTCTTGTGGCAGGAAGCCTACAACAGATGATGAGGAATTGATGGATTGCAAGGGTTTCATCAACTCTTGCAGATATCTTTTAAGTTTTTCATTTTCCTTCTTCAATTCTTGCTTGATTTGCATCTCCTTCCTTAATCTGCCAAGGATTACAACACTAGAACCCTCATATTCTTCAATATCCTGTTCCATGGAAGCATGCCCTAGGTTGAATGTTTGCACATTGTAATAATTACCAGTCACATTATCCTTATTCTTGTCTGGAGCAGGAGTAGCAATGTGGACCACTCTGTTATTTGCCTCATCTCTCTCGATTTTGGAAATAACCTTGGCTTTCTTCTTTATTTTTTCCTTTCCTATGTTCGTCAATAATTCATCCTAATTGGGAGGAGTAGCATCCACCACAATTTGTTTACTCTTCAACTCCTTGTCCAACCATCTTGGGACTATGGGATCCAACTGTACATTATCTTGTCCCACCGCATCTTGTTGAATATTGGGCACATCTTCATCCAAACTTTGCTTCTCGGGAATTTCCTCAACTGTATCCTCCTTTCCTTTATCGTGATCCCCTTTTTCATGCATTGGTGAGGGAATTCTAGCTGGCATTTCCTCCTTCTGAGGAGGTCTATCCTCTCAAACCCTTGGAGGTGAATCCTCATAAGCCACCAAAGGAGACTGCATAACTTTCTCCATTTCTGCCTCAGCATTATAGAGTTCTCCCTCTTGGAATTCCTCCTCTCCCCGATCTTGGGGATCCTCAACATCCTTTGATTCATCTGGAACATTGTCAGTATCATGAGAAGGAGGGACATCCTCATGCTCAGTGACAGGAGCAGTAATGGGAACACTTCCCTTTAGTGCACCATCTTTGGGAGATGGAGTCCTTGATCTCCTAGTATATACCTATCTTTTCTCTCGAGCTCTCCACCTCTACCACCGGAGGGTCAAATTCTTCATCTTCCTTAGAGGTTCCCTTCTCTTTCTGTGACAACCTCATAATTCTCCTTTTCTTGGGCAAGGGGACACTGGCATCCCTCTCTTCTTTCTCTTCTTCATCCTTTTCATCCTTTTTCTTCTTCGATACATGCTTCCTTTTCTTGGCTATAGGATTCATTTGCTTCCCTTCCTCTCCTACCTCCTTTGCCTGAAGATATTTAATTTTAATCTTGAAAGGAGATCCCACCTTGTTTTTACCTTTGGAGTCCTGTTCAAGTGATTCCTCAGAAGCGAAGTGAGACTCTAAGTCCCCCATTAGATCATAGGTGCACTGCACACCCTCACTCTCCAACTCCAACATCTTGTGCTTGAGCCATAGCTTGGTGTACTTGATTAATGGAGTCATGATCTATTCTTATTCTGTCTTCTCTTCCTCCAGCCAATCCACTTCTCCAACTGGCCCATCCTTCACAGCTTCAAAGTTATGGCCCTGAATCAAATTTCCATCTTCTTCAACCTGATCTGGAACAACCTTTACGTTGTATAGTTGGACCAAGTTCACTGGTAGCTTGGATAATTTCTTCCTTCTGACTTCAAACTCATCACTAATGTTAGCCCGATAATCCTCTATGTCATCCTTGTGACCGTATTCCCTACTAGCCTTCTTCTGTGCTTCACCAGTTATGTCAAATCTGGATCTCTTGGAATGGAAGGAAATACCAAGAGTACTCATTTCTTCTTCAGAAGCATGGGATGAGTTAATAGAAGGAAATGCCTCACCACTGCCTATCCTCAAAGGAAAATCACCACCAAATCCAGTCTTATGCTTTTCCTTCTTCACAATTGCATCAAAGTCACACATTTGTCTTGTGACCTCCAGAAGTACAACATGATCTGTGGGGTACCTAGGGAGTCTGTATGGAGCCCTCTGACAGCCATCAATTCTGATGTATGAAAAGGTGGGAAACTAGATAAACTAGGATCCAAACCTCTTAATTAACTAATTGACATTTTCTGAGATTCGAACATGTTCTGAACCTTGCAATAGCTTCGTGATGTACATGGTGAATGCATCATTCACCCTCCTATAGCTTGTACCACCCAAGTGTAATTATGGGTACACTTCATAAATTACATCCTGCCCAAACACACCCCTTGTGCTCAGTCCCTTGTATGGGTGATACCTTGCAAGTGCATACACCAAATAGGAGGTCATTATAAAGGTCCTTGTCTATGAAACATTACACATCTGCTCATGTATCAGTGCACTTATAACACCTGCCCAATGGTAGTCCATACCTTGCTCTATCCTCACAATGACATGGAACATCCAATTCTCAAATATTCCTGCACTTTTCAATCCCACTACCCTATTGAGGAGTATGATAACATCATAGTATTCCTTCCTGAAGTTGGCTCTGAACAGCTGCTTGGGTAACTTGGAGAAGTGGGACTTGGGTTTCTCCAACCAAGAATTGATGACCTGTTGGGATTTGGTAACATTCTCATCATAATACTTCTTTGCTACATCCATATCAAAGCCCACAACATGAGACCTATTAGGTATGTCAAAGGTCTAGGCAATAGACACAAAATTAAGATTAGCCACAATTCTTCCTTGAGGATCAACTATCCTCTTTGTGCCCCTGTCATAGTGCTTGGCACATTCAAGCACCAAATCGTAACACTGGACCGTAGGACGAAATCTAGCCACATGTGCCAACCCCGACTCCACTATTCTTTTGGCCAATAGAGAGAGATTCTATGTTGCCATTCTTTCCTTAAATTCCTCATAATACCATAGCCCAACGTTTGTATCAGTGATCCCTTACCAAATAGAGGTCAGCTTGCTCTCTGGGACTCTGCTCTTCAAATCCATCTTAACCCTCTCTGCTTCAGAGATAGCAGATCCCTTAGGATTTGGATCCATCACCTTACCCTTGCTCTGCCTAGCAACAACCTGACTTGATTCCACCTACATACAACAAATACACCAAAATAAAGATCCATCATAACATAGAATTCAATTTAATCCATCACAAATGATATATCCATTCCTTAAACAAATCCCGTAATAAGAAAAATCCCCCAAAAACCCCACAAGAATCACTTATTGTAAAGTTCGGGTTTTTAGCCCTCACGAAATTCGGGCTGGAGAGGAATTCTGGACTAGACGAAATCTAGCGAAACAACCAAAAAGAAACTTCCAATCCATCATTTGATCAATCACATTAACCAAGAAACCACATGATACATCTTAAAAAAAGTCAAATCAATCATGAGATGCATAATCATCAACCAAACTTTCATAGATTCTCTTAATTCTCCATTTTCAACAAGATTTTGGGGAATTCTGCCTTGGACAAAAATCCACGAAAATGGCAACAATTTACAAATTCTGGGAAAATATCAAAGAAACGTAATTTTGCGAAGTCAATGCAATTTTCACGCTTTGAGCCCACTTTCGGGAAATTGATAAGGCAACAGATAAATCGGGGAAATCCCGAGGTAAAGGAAATCTGTGAGGTGCTCGAAAACCCAAAATCTTTGATTTCTTCAGGATTTTGCCTAGATCAATCAAATGATTAGGAAGTTGAGGATTTCTCCCATGATTCATATCGATTATAATGCAAGATGAACAATCCAGGTTCAAATCGATCAAAATAAGATCCACTCAACAAGAGGGAGGATTTCAACAGAGGAAACCCTAGGAAATTTCCATGACAACACAACTCGGATCTCGATTCGTTGTCTTCATTTCACTGTTCCTCACATGACCCAACTAATGATAGGGTGATTATCAAATTGGATGATAGCAACAAGCCGCACTTCGCCCAGGACGCGGTTTCATCACAGGTCAAGGAGTTTCAGGTTAAACTAGAGCTCAGAATAGGGAAGCTCAAAATTAAATAGATGGAGGCAAAGCAATGGTTAACCCACTCAAATTACAATCATGGAGAAGGAGAGGAGCTGTGAGCCACGAGGAAGGGCATCAAGCCAACAATCGACAACCCTAGCACTGCTACCAGACCATACCACACCGATATCCCAACTCAAATCATACACCCACACAAACCTTAAAGCAAATTCAATTTGTTTATCAAAAGGGAGGGTAGCATGTACATACCATGAGGGAAAAGAAATCAAGGTAGCGAAAGTCGACAAGAGACCCAAAAAATCAGGGCAGAATGCAAGCGATCACGAGAAAGCTTGACTGCAACCCTCGACCACGAGCTCAAACGCATAATCCAGTAGCAACAATCCAAAATCAAACTCCTCGAATCTCACAATAAGGAAAATGACATAAACCTCCTCATAAAATGCAAATAAACTCAATAAAGGAAAATTGCAAGACCGTACGGGGCACTTAAATGCATCGATAAGACAAGGAACCCGAGGATCTGAAGGCACGACGAAATCTCAGGAAAATCCGATCCAAGCAAAATTCCACGAAGTCCCGAAATTTCCAGAAATGATACAAAGAAGCCTCCGTTGGGTTTCCAAGGTGTTCGGGGAATTCCGCCTGAGGGGAATTTTCCCGAAAACAAAGAAAAAGCCGAGATGGATCCAAAAATGATAAAATTATAAATTATTAACATAGATTGGTCATGCCAATATTTACTGCACATATTTCTTCATAATTATTTGTTGCATATTTTAGATTTTATTCATTTTCAAAGAGATTAATTATTATTTAGATATAATTTTATTCCATAATGCATAATCTTTTTTGTATAAATTCAAATTAACTTTTTTTTGTTAAAACAAGAACATTTTTTTAAAGAAAAAAGGGGTGAAATTTTTTATTCAATAGGGAGCAATCGAGTACAAACAAAGGTCAAAATGACCAAAACCACCAAAATACAAATCAAAACAAATCCATACAAAAGTGCACTAAAGCCCAACCAACACCCTAAAGGACCACCCAAAAAAAACACAAGGCTACACCTTCTGATCCTCATAAAGATATCTAGACAAAGTGTTGCTTTTATCCAGATCCAACTATCTCCAATCATTCACAATCCAAGTCTCCCCACCTTTAGAGGCCCATTTAGCCAAACAATGAGCCACCCTGTTCCATTCTCTGGGAATGTGCACAAACGAGATGTAATCAAAATTTGAAGCAAGATGAAGGATTTTCTTCACAATAAGAACTAATCTCCATGAAGAGTCCTAAAAATCATGTTTATTAAGAAGAGAGACCCAAATCATAGAACTGATCTCATAGATCACATCCCTCTACCTGACATCATATGCTCTCTCCAAAGCCTTAAGAATCACACAAGCCTCCATGTGATTGTTAGACTGCACACCCATATGAATGGAGAAAAAAAACAACATGCTCCCGGTACTATCATGACCCACTCCTCTGATCCCAATAGTCACAAGGTTGCCCTGAGCAGAACCATCAGTGTTAATTTTGAGTCCTAGTAGGAGGAGGACACCATATCCCCTCTCTTTTCACTTTCTTAGAGGGTTTTGGCCTCCTTCCCCAAGACCCCTATAGGCGAAAGGAAGAAGAAAGATCAAGACTAGAAGTAATTTGCCTGCTCAAAGAAGACATAGGCTCTCCCAAATCAAATTTAGAGGAGATAGTTTCTTTCATAATACTTTGCACCCTATACCAAACTTGCAAAACCCCCCAGGTGACACAAAAAATATGTCGATTTCTCTCCAACCAAATCTGCCAGATAATAATAGAAGGACCCAAATCCTAAGTAGCCACAATATGAAGTGTAAAAGTAGGAGGATTACCCAAATTCTCCCAAAAATCTTGCAAAGATAAAGAAAATATAAATGGCCTTCTCCAAATTTTCCACTAAAGTCTCAAAATTTCAAGAGAAAAAGGACACTAAAAAAATAAATGAGTTGTGCTTTATTCATTGCAACCACATAAAAAACAAATAGAAGCCCCATAGAAACCCCATTCCTTGATGTTCTCCCAAGTGAGGCATTTGTTATTACTTAACAACCAGAGAAACATATTACACTTGGGCCACCCATCCTTGAACCAAATATGATTCCACCAAGGATGATCCCTCACCTCAACTTGGTGGGACACCAAAGTAGCATACCCATGGGAAACAATGTAGATACCCTTTGAGCCATGTTCCCATGCCAATAGATCATTGTATTTCAAAGAAAAAAAAGGTCTCTCAGCCAGAATAGATGCCAACAAACTTCCCTCTTCATGAGACCCTCCATCTGGCCAACCATTAGGATTTTTCCACTAATAGACTCTAGTTCCACCCAAATGCGACAAACATTTGAAACTACTCACCCTGGATCACCCAGCAGCCACAAACATTTTACTAAGAGGATGAAGAAGAGGAAATGAAGAAAGAATTGGGGGTGACCATCCCAAGAATTAGTCCAAGAAGGTCATGTTCCCATTTTTGAATGATCCAAAAAAGACCCTCCTTTATGAGAGTTGAACCCCTCTTAATGGTGCTCCAAATCATATAACCTTTACTAGTTGGATCCATTCATGAAATATCCACTCTAGAAACTCCGCCCAAAATTTTAAAATTTAGGATATGAGTCCAAGGCTACTTAGGAAATTTACACCACCTCCAATATAATTTTATAGCCAAAGTAGGAATATTCTGCTTCGACTTCCTAAGCCCACGGCCACCATTCTCCTTTGATATGTAAACCTGATCCCAACTCACCAAACTCCATTTTCTTATATCAAGATTCCTTGCCCATTAAAATTTCTTGATAAGGGATTCAAGCTCCTTGGGCACACTTTTGGGAGTGGATAACACCATAACTTATGCAAAGGGAAATCCTCAAGTATAGAAGAAACAAGAGTCACCCTTCCAGCTAAAGAAATCCATCTAGAAGTCTAGTGGTTGACCTTAGCCAAAATTTTATCTAGGATCTTTTGCCAATCATTTCTCTTTAAGTTGTCACCACAAAGGGGAATCCCCAAGTACTCCAAAGGAAGTTGAACAATCTAAAGATGAAGAATTTTGGAAATTCTACACTAGATCAAGTTGGGAGTATTGAAGAAAAGAATCTAAGATTTACACTCATTGATTTGTTGTCCAGACGCAGCCAAATAAATGTCCAAGGCTTTCCTAAAACCAGTTGCCTCCTCAATCCTAGTAGCTCCCATAAGAGCAGTATCAACCACGAACTAGAGATGAGTCTGAGCTTCCAAACCCTGAGCCCAATGCTAGCCATAAATCGAGCCTCTGTCTATATGTTTTTTTAGTAGCCATCAAGATAAAAATATAGGGGAAAGAGGATCCCCTTGCCTGATCCCTCGACGAAAAGAAAATGTAGGTGAGGGGGAGCCATTAACAAGAACAAAGAAGGAAGAAGTGGTCACAAAACTACTAACCCACAAGACCCACTCAAAGTGGAAAAAAAAGCCAAGAGCAGATGCTAAAGAAAATACCACTTGACTCTATCATAAGCTTTGGACATATCCAGTTTATGAACATGGATCTTTATTTGGAGGAAGACATGGAGTGAATAGTTTCCACTGCCACAACAATACCATCAAAAATTTGCCTACCCTTAACAAAACCACCTTGCTCTAGAGAAATCAAAGGATCCAAACACCTCTTCAATATTTCAATAATCAACTTAGTAATAATCTTGTAAGTCACATTGCACAATGCAATAGGCCTAAAAGAGTCCAAAGAAGTGGCATCTTATTTATTTGGAATCAAGGCAAGAAAAGTGGAACTAATAGCCTTAAGAATCTTCTTGTTAGTATAAGACTCCCGAACCACCTCCAAAAAATCCATTTTGATGGTATCCCAAAATTCTTGAAAGAACTCAATGGGAAAACTATCAGGGCCAGGGGCCTTACCTTTCTTCATTTGGAAGACAATATCCTCAAGTTCCTCCAAAGAGATGGGTTTCAAAAGAGAATTATTCATCCCCATTGAGACCAAAGGGGGAATGTAGTCTAGAACAAGATTCTCCTCAACAAAGGCAAGAGGCCTATCCTCAGAGAAGAGAGAAGAAAAGAAACAAACCACCTCCTTAGTAATAGCTTGATGTGAGTTTAGTTGTTCTCCCTAGGCCAAAAAAAGAGAGGACTAATATTTCTGCTTCTATGCACCTTAACAGAATTACAAAAGAAAGAAGTATTCTTGTCGCCTTCTTGAGCCAATCAACACGAGATTTTGTTTTCAAAAAATCTCCTCTCAAAGCTCCCATTCAACAAGTTCCCTAGAATTCTTGAAGCAAATCCATAGTCATCCCTTCTTCCTTGATTTTTAAAGTGATGGAGTCAAGTTGATCCTGAATTTGTTTCCGTCTATGAAAGAGATTACCAAAAACTATTTTATTCCATTTCTTGAGCTTTAATTTTACATACTAAATCCTCTTGAAAAAAGAAAACATAGCCATGTCATAAGCAGGCCTTCCTTCAACCCACCACTGATCCACAAGTTGATGCAGATGAAGACCCCTTAGCCACATAAGTTGAAATTTAAAAGGGGGGTTCTTGGTCACAAAGAACTAAGAGAACTTAATCGCCCAATGATTAGACCCCTTCCACCCCTAGGATCTCAAAAAAAGAAGTCCAGTCATTACCAATCCATTCAATGGACACCAAAAACCTGTCCAACCTCTCAAAAATAGAGCCCTCTCCACACAACTAGTTGTCCCAGGTAAAGGTACCATTAATCGGGTACACATCCACCAAATTCAAAAACTTGATGTTATCTTGAAGTAAGGAAGAAGGACCCAGTATGTAGATTCCACCCAATTTTTACTCCACGGTGCAAATAGAATTAAAGTCTCCTACCAAAACCCAAGGGAAAGACTAAGCCACCGAATAAATAAATCTAATATGAGTCCATAGTAGAAGCTTACTAGGAAATTCAGTAGGTGCATACACATTGGTGAATAGAACCACCATGCCAGAATCAAAATAGGATGGCAACAGAGAAATGGAGTTCCTTCCAACCATCCACCATAAAAGCGAGATGTTGGAAGGGTCCCGAATACATGCCACACCCCCAATGAAACCTTGAGAGCCAACACATTGACAATATCCTCTTCTCCAAATTTTGGAGGCAGTATTCAACATTTCCTTGACAAGAAGCTTAGTCTCTTGAATAAAAAGAATATCAAGTTTACGATCAAAAACTAAATCACGAGTAGCCTTTTGTCTAGGGACGCTACCCAAGCCCCTAACATTACAAGATAACATAATCATTTATGAGAGGAGGCAAAGTGGGATTCCAGTGTCTTCACGACACTAGATTCCACCAAATATTCTCCCATAATCTTCATCTTCTCCAACTTCTTCCTTCCAACTTTAGCCATCTTGTCACCAGCCACATTCTTTAAACCTTTTTGGTGAATTCCTAAGAGAGGCAAGGCCCATTCTTCTTTTTACTATCATCCTTAGCCCCAAAATTAGTTTCCAACTCATTTGGCCCTTCAGTTCCAATGTGCTCAATAGGAGTTTCCTCCAAAGGATTAGAAACCAAAGTACCCACTGGAGCAGCCAAAAAATCTTGCTCAAGAGTCTCCAGCTTAGTTGGGGTTGAAGAGGGAACAAACCCTTCCTTTGAACTTGTAAACATGTCTATTATTGGAGAGGAGAACAAAGGATATTGACCACTAGGATTCGATCCTTGAAAATCTTGAGTACCAAAGCTGTGATCATGTTACATTGAATCTAGCTTATCAAAGTTCTCAAGAACATCAAATCTGTTGCCAGAGACCTCTCTAAGTGATTTTTTGTTCTAACAGTTTAGCATTTTTGCTTTCGACCGGGGTTTCACAAGAGAACCCATTTTGATCAGGCTCCTCAATCTGAACTGATGCTTTGCCTTTAGCTTTAGAAGTATTTGTGTGCACACTTGGTGGGGGCTGTTGTGTATTAGCTCACAACTTAGGGAAATTTCTTTCCAGATTCCTATATTCTTGGCAAGAATGAAAATGAAAAGGAAGGGCCTCATAATCCACCTGTTGAACCCAACACAAACCTCCTAGCCCAATTTCAATAGATTCTAGTAAAGGATTATTTAAATTAATTTCCACACACAAGCGGGCAAAAGAGGTTACCCTTCAATCAAGAGTCTACTAGGAAAGACCCAAGGGCTTCCCTAAAGCAACTGCAATAGAATTTAAGATATCCTTGCACCAATACTACATCAAAGATGGGGTAGACCAATCCAGACTAGAATTCTTGATGACATCTCTTTAGAAGGATCAAACCCCAAATGCCATAGTTTGATGAATAGTCCTGCTTGATTGTGAAAATATGGCCCCGCTTCAAACACAACATTATAATTTTTAATCCGGGAAAATACCACAAAGAAATACCCATTATCTCCCAAAATGACTTCGAAATATCCTTCAGGATTCTAGTTGTTGTGAACCCATTTCTCCAAAAAAGGCAACAAAATGCGAACTCCCACAAATTTGCAAATGAGTGCATGCTCAGATAGATACAACACATCCTCCACAATAGAATCTAGATTGACCATCACTACTGGGCAATCTTTAGATCTTTCCAAACACCCATTGGGTTTTGTAAGCAAGCTCTGAGCTTGATTGTTCTTCGACTCCTTTGTCATCTACAAGAGAAAATTTATTGCATCCTCATGACCTAAGGATGAAGACACTTCACCAACTATAGTATCTTTAAAAGATATTTATCGGGGGTCCTGTTGATGGTGAAAATGACACAAACAACGTTAATATAGAATATTTCTACTCTATTTCTCCTGAAAAAGAAAGATAACATATAGTAGCCTAACTCCCAAGGTCCTGGTAGTTGGTTCTCGACTATCTGGTGTCACTCAATCGGTTCATGCAACTGTAATATTCAAGGGGCCTGTGCTGGTAACAAAAGATTCAAGCAATGACTCATTTTTTACTGAACTATTTTAGTAAATCAATGGGGTTTCAAACAAAAGAAAAAGATGGATCATAGGGTAAACCAGTAAAGATGAACAAAACTTATCTAGCATCCGGACATATATCTTCAACAATGAATGTTTTTCCAATCAGATCAAGAAAACCATAAGATGACACAATCTATAGAATGATCTATACCATTGCATACATTTTAGGTGCTTAATTAACTTCACAATTACACATCACAAATATTTCAAGGATTTCAAAACAACACACATTCATTCATCATCAAAATTATAGATCAATAGACTTCTATAAATTTAATTCAATGATAATCTAACAAGATAATCCTTAAATCTGGTTTCTTCTAATGACTTTCATCACATAAGAAACTAGCATGCTTCAACACAATCACTGACATTCAGATAGATTATAACTTATCAGCCTTATCAAATAAAACAACATTCTAACACTATATTGTGTAAACCTGTAATTCTATTAACTATAAAAAGATCAAGTATAATGTATCTCTATAAATCACTACAAAATTCTATCTCCTAAAATCAGGTAAGCCAATTCTATTCTCAATTAGCCGACCCTTACAATATGATACCCACAAGGTATTTATAGATATACAAAAATTTGAACTCCACTTCTATTTTAGGTCATCCACCTTTTTAGGAACTAAAATTCTCTTGGAAACTCAAATCAATTTGATCTTGAGTTCTTACATTAGACATTCAGTTAAACTAGAGAATAGAAAATAGAAGAGAAAAAGAAGTCATGCGCTCCAAAACTGTCAGTGTTGCATGCAAAGGAGAAGGAAATCATGCATGCAAGAGATTTATGCATGTGAAGCTGGATCTGCAATGAACTCATCATAACTGGTGAAGACTTGCTGTAATATATCTATTTCTGGCCCGTCAACCCAGCTATCTTCAAATTTGATTCGCTCCAACTCTGCTGCAGCAAACCCTTTCATATCTTTTATCTTTACCAATTCCCTTCTTGCAGCTTTCATTTCTTCCTTGACATCCATCATCTAATCTATCATCAAATCTTCTCCATCATCTCCTTTTTGCATGAGTTCTCTAAATCTATTACCCCATTTCTCTTTGATCTGACTCAAAGACATGCCTTCTTTTGTTAATACATTTACATCTACAACGATAGCAATGACTGCTTCCAACTCCTCAAATTGTTCAGTCAAATTATTAACAGCATCTTGGACCTCATTCCTATGTTTACACAAGAAATTTGTCCTAAATCGGAGTATACGAGAGGTCTTCTCCATAAAATCCTTATTGTCCTCCTCAAGTATTGATTGCTCAAGAAGAGTAGTTAAAGGCAATGCACTAACCTTTTCTAATTTCTGACTATACTCTTTATACTCCTCTTCTTGTTTCTCAGATGCTTCAATATATTGCTGCATTTCTCCTATTAACTCTTCTGTCCCTTTAATAACCTCAAAACCTTCAATCAAAAATTCACTTACTTCCTGATTCAACTTGTCTACCCATCTGTCTACCATCTCCGCTTTGCCTCTTACCTACACCAAATCATCTACCTCCTTTTTGCTTAACAAAATAGGAGTCTCAATGGCTGTTACCTGTTGTGATCTCAGAGAGGAAACACTTTTCAAAAATGAATGTAATTGATCCAACTAAGCCTTAAGCTCATCTTTCTTCTGTTTATCTTTTATCATTCTTGACTTGGTTGTTGAAGCCACTACATCAATTAGGTTCATCCGCTGATTCCTAGTGGGCCTTCCAAAGTTGACAGTACTCAACTGATAATCTGTTAACTGCATGTCCCCTACCTCCTTTTTTGTCATTGGCATGGCACACTCAGCAACAATCTCTCCTTTGTTCGCGAGTCTTGTAGAGTGTAGGATCTTGGCCTTCTTTTTAGGCCTCTCTTGTTCGATCTCCTTCATCATATCCTCCCAATTGAGAGTTTGTCCTTTTTTGCAAATCCAGTTTTAGCCAAGTGGGAGCACATGGAGCAGTAGTCATCATAGAGGAAGAAGAAATAATGGTAGAAGGTGGCTGCATATTCACTTGGGGTTGAGAGTCAACCCTTGATTTCTCTTGTTGTTCTTGCACTATATGCATTTGCACAATCCTTTCAGTCTTTTTCCTTATCTTTCTGTTCTTGTATCTTTTTATCTTCCTCTTCTTTCTTCAACCTCTCTTCCTCCAATCGATCTCTCTCCACCTTTTCCCTTTCTATTCTTTCCTTTTCTAATCCATCCTTCTCTAGAGCTTCTTTTTCTTGTTTCTCTTTTTCTAAAGCCTCTAGTCTTTCTTTCTCTAGCCTTTCTGCCTCTAAAGCCTTAATTTTTTCTGCCTTTGCTTCTTCTTCTTGTTGCTTCCTAACCAACTCTTCGGCATCCTTTTCCTTTCTTAACCTTTCTGTTCCTTCTTCCTTTTGGCGAGCTTCCTCTGCAAGTTTTAACTTAGCAACCAATATTTCCTTCTCCCTCCGGTTTCTCACCTTCTCTTCTTCAAAGTCATGAAGCTTTTGCATTAGTTCCAACTTGTCATTCTCTTCCTTAACCTTGAGCTCATGTTCTTGTTTCCTTTTCTGTCTCTCTACTTCATCAGCTGCTGCCTTAGCTTCAATTTTTTGGGCTTTTAATTGTTGTTGGTGCAGTATAGCATCAGCTTGTGCCTTGGCATCAATTTCCTTTTGTTTCTCTAAGGCTGCAACCCTTGCATCAGAATCCTTTTTTGCCTCTTCAAACAGCTTCCATTGATCCTCTGGTGTCAAAACCTGCTCAATATCCTCCTCTAGAGGAATATTTTCTTGCATATCTTTTTCTGACTCAGTCTTTTCTGAATCTATCCCAACATCATGAACCTCCTTCTCCACTTCTTTTCCCTTTCCAGCCTCAGCCATACTATGAAGAGCTCCCCTTTGAACTTCTCCTCTCTGCTTCTTTTCCAGTGGGACTTGTGTGGATGATTCACCTAATGTAGGTGTTGAAATAGTCGATCCCTTTTGAACATCCCCTTCTTGTGTTTCCTCTTCATCATATATCACCTCAAGTTCTATCTCTTTGATGTCCAGGGGAAAGAACTCCAATGGCTCTTTGGGAGGTGTCTTCCTTTTGATCCTTTTGTATCCCTTACCCTTTTTAGGGGCTAGTCCTTGAGGCGCTTTGGTTCTTAACACCAACCAGTTAACACTCCTATCCAATACTGTCCTTCTAATCTGCTTGATCTCAATGGTCTCTTCAGCATCCCAGTCAATTGGATCCAAGCTCTTGGTGCCAATGTTCAAAGCTTCATAGGATGGATCCAATACAATTCCATCATCCACCAATATGTCAGGAATATTATCTTTAACACCAAGCTCTAACATGAGTGAGACGGACAATCTTTCATAATTCTTCTTTCTTAGATCATATTCATCTTGTCGATCACTCCAAAAGTCTTCTAATAGATTAAAGTGCTTGTCAAACACCGAAGGTAACAAAGTATACATCTTACCCTTTGGATCAAAGTGCCTATGGGCTGTGTATAAACCTAACTTCAATTGTATCAATTCACTACAGACCACTTTTTCTCCTACCAAGTGTTGACAACCATACTCACCCAACTTCATGGGGAACTTGTGACATCCTATTTTATGCTTTATTCCAAACCGAGCATTAACTCCAAGAGCCTGATATACAAACTCCATTAGCACTATTCTGTTATTGCAGCACCTTGGAAGCAGATGTGGATATCCTTCAAAACCAGCTAACCTGAAATATGTGAATTTGGGGTATTGAATGTACCAACATCCCCATTCAGCTATGAATGCCATGGCTTCTTGACTCAACCTATACCCTGCATCTCCATTCAATTGGTTGATGACTACATATATGAATGCATCATTGACTCTCCTGAAATGAGTCTCAAAAACTTGTAAAGATAACTGGTCATAGTGCTCCCACACTTTCTTCTATCCATCCAATGGTCCCATTATTCCCACTTTGTTTAAACCTGGGAAGATACCCAACCTTGCTGCTGCATACACAACATAAGAGGTCATAAAGAAGCATTTAGTCTTCCTAATGCTAGTCAATTGATCATGAATAGCATTAGACACAATCATCGGCCAATCAAACTGTTGGCCTCCATTTAAGATTGTTTGGATGAAAGGAAACATCCACTCTTTGAACCGAAATGTATCTCTCTTCCCAAAAACTCTAGACAACATTATAATTATATCTGATACCTCTTTGTAGAAATCTGCCCTCTTTGGCTGGTCTGCAAGCTTGCTTAAAGATTTATTTTCTGTCTTCAACCACTTCTTGTTCAAATGAGACTTATTGGAGTCTTTATACTGACTATATTTCTCCAAGGCCTTTGCCTCATCCAACTGCACCACTTTCTTAGGATCCGAGACATTGAATATACTTTGCAATGCTTGAGGAGTAAGATCAATGATCACATTGTTCTGGGAATCCATGCACTATCTGGTAACAGGATTGTAGGCACTGGTTGTTGTTAAAATCAATTCCGAGCATTGGATTGACAAAGGAAACAAAGTGATATGAGCCAAACCAGACTCAACAATCCTCTTCATTCTAGGCGTTGCATCCTCATTGAACATTTTAGCATATGCCTCCTCAAAGTTGTACTAGCCCAAGTTTGTATCAGTGATGTCTGACCAGTCAAATTCCACTTTGTTGACTTTGATAACAGGACTCTTGTGATTATACCTTAAGGTATAAGGCAATTGTTCAGGCTTGATTTTCTTTGGTTTAGGTGCTACCTTTGATGTCCCAGCAGGCCAGTTCCTTTGAGAAGCTTCTCCTAATGTCCCTAACATTTTCTAGCTTTCCTACCACAAAAACCTCTAATTAGATCTCTGAATATCATCATAAAACATGCTTTAAAACCATAACTTTCATGTATACATTGGAGGCGGAACCAGGCAGAAACATATTCTAAATAGTCTCTTTTAACACACTACCGGAATCGGAGTCAAAACTATGGTAACTCTACTAACAAGAAGCGGGCTCGGAGTTGGAACTAGAATGGTGACCGGAACCAAAACCGGAATGGAAACTAATTCGGTTTCATTCAGATTTTCTATTCTCATAATCGGGTTCGGTTCCGCTTCCACTTTCACCAAGTAAACATTTTTATAAAATAAAGCTCCTTACTATAAGCGGAGTCGAAGTTGGAATGAAAGATGGAATTGACACTAAAAATAACAACACATCCAAAACTCCAAATCAATTCTGATCCCGCTTCTGACTATATTGAACATGATGTCATCCAAGACTTAATCAATTTAATGCAGAACTTCATGGTTTCAAACTAGGCGATTTTCAAAACAACATAGGGCTAACCCAGAACTCGATAGAACCATCCCCATATGACCAGGGGCGACTGTATCTTAGGGCATCATATTTTAATCTTTTTTTAAAAAAGTGATCACAGAAACACACGAAACCTTAATTTAGAAAACATGACATGAAAACTAGGGCACGAATTTTAACCCTTGCCATTTTACCAGATTGAATGCGCGACAAAACCCTAAGTAAAAATGAGATTCAATTATCCCTAACTCACTGTAAAAACATGAATTTAATCTACCTCATTGTAAATCCCTAATTTTAACTAACGCCATTTAAATCTAACTAACTGCAAATCAAAATAGCATGACGCGATCACCACTAAAACGTGAAAGCAATCGTGCCCTAAAACACAAAGAACTAAAAACAAAAGCAAAAGAAATGAAGAATAAACCAGACAAACAAAATAAAGCAAGAACCTACTCAAAAAACATATGAAGAACCACAAATTTGTCTAAAATGAAATGATTCAAAGCATGAGCAAACATGAAAAATGCAACAGTAAATAAATGAAGAACAACAAAGATAAGAAACCCTACCTCGAACACAAAAGAACCCAGCTAACCTTCTGAACTAATCCGCAGTCAATAATCTTCTCCTCCTTCAATCGATTCACTCAAATGAACTCCGCTGCTGCTCTTCCTTGCTCTTTAATCTCTTAACAATGATAATAATGATACGTTTAATCCTTAATGAAGGTAAAAATGAGAATTTCTACCTACATGAGCAGCTGTCATTAATGCATTAAATGTAGTTAGGTGGACCTGAAACTGAAAGAGAAACTAACAGTTCACTACAGTGTGACTTCAATCAAAAAGGTCAACAACCCAAAAAGCGGCGAGGGCAGAATCAGAATGGAAACTGATTCAGAAACTTAAGAAATTTCCTAACTTTGTTCTCGTTTTGGGTCCGGTTCCGCCTTTAAAGCAGAAAAAAAAAACCAAACATAAAAAGTAAAACAAAAGACCGACATAATAAAACCTAACACAAATAAAATAAAGTAAACAAAAGTTCAAAAAGCGGAGGCGAAGACGGGATGAAAATGGATTCTGCAATTTTCAATAAACGCCAACTTAATGCCCACTCCTGCTCCAGGTCCGATGAAAAAAAAACAAAAGATCAAAAAGCAAGACTATCAGGATGGGGCCCGAAATGAGTTTTGATTCAAGTTTTAGAACATGATTTGGATCCGGCTCCGGTTCCGATAGACTAAAAAAATAAACAAAGTGTTGAAAGCAAAAAGACTCCAGACTTTGTTTGAAAAACAACGAGATAAAAATTAACAAAGGGGGACCCATTTTGACCAAGGAAAAATATGGGGTGGTTATGCAAGGCATAATAGGTCCCTCAGACCCCTTGCATGGGCCATGCAACCTACATAGCCAAACACACACCAAAACCAACGAAAAAGGGAAAAACACAACAAAAAAAGAAGCAATAAAAGCCAAAAAAAGAGAGGCACCTAGCAAGGGGAGAGATCCCCCACGCCTTCCCACCACATAAATCAAAACAAGGGAAGAGATTGTGGCTTCACTAGGCCACACATGCCTACTAAATCCCCACCCACATACTCCCATGAAACACAACCATCGCCTTCTTTCAGAAAATCCTTAGGTCATGCATTTTTGCTTGAAACAAGAACACCAATACCTAGTGCTGTAGATATTTTATTAAAAAAAAGTTTATTTTCTATTTTTTCCATGTATAGAACAAAGTATTTGATGTGTAAGAACTTATATTCAATAGAACATGAAAAATATTAATAATAATCAAATTAAATATATTTGAAATTACACTTTTTGAAAAACTTACTGTGAAGGCTATGAGCCTACAAATTATCCTACCATGTTTTGCATTTGTTAGTCTAACCCAAGGTTTCAAATAGAAAAATATGAGGAAAATATAATGATGAAGGTGGAGAGGTCCAACCTAAAAAAAGAAAAATAGTAAAAACTTGAATAACCTTTGAATGAAGGTATTGGCTAATTTTTTTCTCCCCAACCATGCTAATTCCTAATGTCTCACAAGTTGGACACATTATTGTGGTTCTAACGTAATAACCCTCATGTTGTGTGATGTTGCAAAGGTACCCTTTCCAATGATGACAAGTAACATTGGATGCATGTCTTGTCATCATAAATGTTGAATTAATCTCATAAAATAGATGGGATCTTCAGTGTAGTATGCGATGCACCAACATTCTTATTTCTAAATTAGTTGTACTTAAAATTTTTGTATTAGTGAACTAGGTATAGGGGAAGACCCTTGCAATAAATTTGCCACTACTTCCCTTTTTTCCAACTAGTCACCATGTGAGCATGGGGTGTTTAAGTTATTTGTATTGTGTGTATGTTATGTATGCATGATTTAATCATTTTGTGTATATATGTGACATATTCTCAAATTAGTCACATTATGTATACGTGAGGTATGCATAATCTAACCACATTGTGTACATGTGTTATATGTATGAGTTCATCACTCTGTATGTATAACTTGGTCACTATATAGATTAGTGTATGTTTGTACACTGATGTCTAGAATGCATTGGATATAATACTATTAAATATGGATTAAATTAGAATCATAAGCTCAATTAATGCTTTAGGTGGAAAATCCCATCCTCGTAGTGTGTACAAGTCTTTTTTATTTTGTTATGTGAACTACATTGCCTTGATTCCATGAAAGAGATACATAGGTAGGGCCATAAAAAATGAACTTCTGAGGATTAGGTCTAGGTCTGGAGATTTTTCTTGTTACATGAGATCTTATCTTATTCAATGCAAGATTATACAATTATGGTTTATATTTATGACCCTTGATATGATTGAGTAAAGTTATGAAACTATCTCTTCTAATTGAAAATATGATGCTTGGTTGATCAAGAGGATATTGAAAGTATAATGAAACTGAAAAAAAAAGTGTTAGTAACTAGGGATGGTTATGACATTCAAATATCTTTTATAATTAGACTCAAATTCAATTTTCAAATAATTTTTGACAATTATCTATTTAAAGTTGCATTTCCAATATTAAAACAATTTTTAATTCAAAAATATTTTATAAGATAGATATTTATTTGATATTAAAATATTTATTTTGACTATATTTTATGATCAAAGTAAAAATAAATAAATAAATAAATAAACACGTTCATACAACTATCAAATTTAGCCTTTTCGTTACAATTTAGATCTTCTTAAAAATGAAGAAATTCAAAATCTGCATTTCCTACAGAAACACCCACGCTCAAAGCTTGCACATGACAACCATTGAAAAGGTTAGGTTTCAACCGGAACTGAAAAGAATGGGGTATACCATACAATTTCATAATGCACCTTGTGGGGTCCATTTTTCTTTCTATTTTCTTAAACTAGTTCTTGGATTCTATTATTTTGGTCTCTTCTTCCAATGTGTATTTCCTCTACCTCTTATCCTTATATGTTACTCTGGATTCTTCCTCTCATGTACTGCCTCTACCTCTTATCCTTATCTATTACTCTGGATTCCTCCTCCCATGTTTACTGCTTCTGCCTCTACTTCTTATCCTTATCTATTACTTTGGATTCTTCCTCCCCTGTGTACTACCTCTGCTTCTGTCTCTTATCCTTATCTACTACTCTGGATTCTTCTTCCTCTATGTATTGCCTCTGCCTCTTATACTTTTTTTTTTTTAATTTGGCACATATGTCTTTAAAGTGGGTTGTTTGCCTATGGTTGTTGGTATTGGAGTGAATAGATAGGTCAAATCCACCTAGAAGAGGATAGATATCCTACTACCCCTCTGTAATATTCCATCTAGAAGAGCATAGATGTCCCATTGTCCTTCTACAATAATTTTTATTCCAAACACTTGTTGCATGTTCAAGTGGAGTTCTTATCTTCACATGTATTGCACTCCCTCCTATAATTATATAGAATTTCCCTTCATAAATCTATTAAAGATGAGTTTATAGGATATCATATCTTCATCCATGGATACTCTTCCCTCCACACTGATTAAATCTAGCAATACCCAAAAAAAATCATTGTTTGCACTTAAGATCTAGTGAGTGCAGACAAAGTAGGCAAAAATTTTAATGGCCTCAAGTATCTTGAGTGACAGGAGTTCTAGTGTTGCTAGTCCATTGATCCAAGTGATAATCATTGAAAGTGCAACACAATCAATTAAAAGGAAGCATTCTACCCAGCCTATTTGGTGATGATCCTTCTCACATTTGAAGTACCTTGCTTTAGGAACAATCCCTCTCACAGGTACGGATCCCTCCTTGAAAAGGATGTTAGCCTTGATTCCATTCCATTGGAAAATATGATCTTGAAGTCACATTATTCCCAAGATGAAAGAGCATAACATGAATAGATAATTTCATCCACTGATGTCATTATTTTTTTCATAGTGAATGTTTTACCTAATCGATTTTGGACATGTAAGTTGTCGGTGTACACTTGTTAGCTTTACTCTTGGCTTACTTAATCCTAGTTAGGTGTTTGAGTTAGGTGTCCTTGTTGACTTCACACCTCAATTTTTTCCACTTCGTGTGGATCTTGATCCTGATTTCCACATCTTATGGATCTGGATCTTCTTGTTTTCTCCTATTTAGATAGCTCTTTCAATCAATCTAATGGGGTTTTTACAACATTTTGTGTTGTGCTTGTTTTCTATCTTCTAGATCTTCATAAAATCTAATATGGTATCAGAGCGGTTGGAGATAAATGCAAGCCATAAGTGTTAAGAGCACCAAAAAAATTGTACTTTGGAGGCATGAATTGTACTCTTTGAAGGCTGCACCATAGCTAGCTACAACCTCAACCTTCATTTTCCGTTTGTGTAGCCTCTTGTGCTCCATTTGTAGTCCATTTGGAGTTCTTTATGTGGTTGTGTCTAGTTTGCACACAACAGGAAGGAGTGATTTGGTGATGTGACTCTCTCTACCCAACACAACCCACATCCTTTCTCTTACAGGTCATGATTCACAAACAAAGGTCTGAGAAGGGGCGCTGGCATATTTGCTACACCATTTCCAAGGCTGATTCATTTGTGCAGGAGGCGATTTTGTGTTCTGGGCATGGGAAATCTGCTACCATCTACTCAAGACTGGTGCAGTCAAACCCCTTCCATAGCATATGCCATCTCACCCTTTACATTCCATAGCATATGCCATCTAACCCTTTACATTCCATAACATATGCCATCTGGTTATTTCTTCCTTTGCAGACCGATTTCTTTACATGCCATAGCGTATGCCATCTAGCGTGATTTTGGAGGAGGCAAATTTGTATTTCTGAGGAAACTTCAAGGTGTGATACCCTACAACATGAAGGAAAGTCTACTACTCAATCACGAAGGATCGATCTCTTCATTGATACAACAAATTTCTTTGGCAAGAAGCAATCTCTGCTTGAGGCACAAAATTCTTCTAAAGAAGCTGGGAAATCAGTCTATTGGAGGTGCTTGGTTTGTTGTTTGGTGAGGGCGAGTGAACTGTGAGAGGGGTATTCAACCTCTTCTATTCACCTCTCCAAGCATTTGATCTATAGGCAGTGTGACCAATCTCATCAGATCGATGATTCGAAGTTGGAGAAGGTGTGATTTGCACCTACACCCATCTCAGATCTGGTTGCCTCTAGTTCTTATTGCGAGTTTAGTTTGCATGTAGTTTTTTTCTCCTTTTTTATAGGTTTTTTTTCACAACTGTAAGTGTAATTGAACAAATTTGTTTATGCATAGTGATAAAATGTCAAAAATCAAGGGGGAGTTATTAGAAATTCATGCACTCAATTTATAAAGTGTCATTTTATTGTATTTTTCTTTGGGGGGATTATGCATGGAATTTTATAATTAACGAATTGAAATAAAGTTCCATAGGGAATTGACACATTTTTTAAATGGGATATAAAACTCATTCTTCTGTAATCAATCTAAACAAGGGAAACTATAAGTCTTGTTGTAAAGGCATCCTAAAACATCTTAGGTATCACAATATTTTGCCCCATTTGTATGGACTTATCCTTGAACCTGGTAATCAATTTCAGAAGGATAAATGGGTTAATAAAAATGATCATATTGTTGGATTAATCAGCTTACATATACCATATAACACTTTGATTTTCATCATGGATATTGAGGGTCCACATGCTTTATGGATCAAACTTTGGGAGATGTATGGAGACTCAAATAATTCCCCATTCCCACATGATCCTGAAATGATCACAAATGATATCCCACATCATGAAGAATGCCATGTTGACATAGGGGAAGTCATCATTCCACCTCCTACTATTGCTTCATCAGATTTCACAGTATCTTCTTCGAAAGCTTCAAATACTTCTTTGCATCAAGATCACATTAGTCTTCTTAGCATTTTTGATTGGGACACAATCCTACTTGGCATTTCTTGTCTATTTGTAGAGTCTCACATTGCTGACTTGGAAGCACACATTGAGGACATAAATCTTCTATTTGATGAAAATTTTGATGAAGCTGCATCACCTTTGGTCTCTTTGGATATTCATTCTCTACATCTGTCTTCACATGGTTCTGGATTTTCATCATCTTCATCTATTAGGCATGCATCTGATTTGATTACGACATCCTTCAGCATCAACATGCTAACACATGAGCACACTTCAAAAACATCACAATGGGCACCATCATCCTTGGATCAGTTTCATCTTGGTTCAGGATCATTCATACATCTTCCTCTATATTCCTATCTGGAATGGGGAGATATCTTGCATCTTCAGGTTGTTTCATTTCTACCTAAGGGAAGGAACATTGTTCGGTGTTCTTGGATGTACATTTGCATCTTTTGTTGACTATTCAGCCTCACTGCAACAAGATATGTAGGATGTGGGGGTCTCAAAGAAACACTATTATTTTCTCCTACGAGAAAATCTTATTGTACTTTTGTGATAGAAGTAGTTCTTGGGGGTCTTGATTCCTTCTATCTTTCTTCTTCTTTCACTTGTACATCTTTCGCTTTCTCTCTTTTTGGAGGATAGTTTTTTCCCACTGGGTTTCTATCTTTCTCCATTTCAAAGAGTTTAGTATTGTGCATGGGTACCTAAAATGGCCTTGTAGCTAGGACCCATCTTTTTAATTCCCACCTAAGATATGCTTAAGGGGGGGTGTTGGTGTACACTTGTTAGCTTTACACCGGGCTTACTTAAGCCTAGTTAGGTGTTCGAGTTAGGTGTCCTTGTTGAGTTCACACCTCAATTATTTCCACTTCGTGTGGATCTTGATCCTAATTTCCACATCTTGTGGATCTGGATCTTCTTGTTTTCTCCTATTTAGATAGCTCTTTCAATCAATCTAATGGGGTTTTTACAACATTTTGTGTTGTGCTTGTTTTCTATCTTCTAGATATTCCTACACTTGTTTTAGCTTTACACTTGGCCTACTTAAGCCTAGTTAGGTGTTTGAGTTAGGTATCCTTGTTGAGTTCACACCTCAGTTCTTTCCACTTCGTGTAGATCTTGATCCTGATTTCCACATCTTGTCGATCTAGATCTTCTTTTTTTCTCTTATTTAGATAACTCTTTCAATCAATCTAATGGGGTTTTTATAGCATTTTGTGTTGTGCTTGTTTTCTATCTTCTAGATCTTCCTAAAATGAATTGAATTAGTTAATAGTAGTTATGCATGGATAAGTGAGATGTAAGGGAACGTACAATTGTTGGATAGGCTTTTCATTTAAAAGTCACTTTGGCTTATGTGGGGAGAAACTTTCAGATTCAAAAGGAGCTATAAATTAAAATAGACTTCAGTGGAAATTTTCTTTAATATGAGATGTTATATCTTTTGAAGTTTCAATTTTTCTCAAATAGCTAGTGGAAATAATCATTTTCCAGTTGTATATGACCAATTGCTAAGTTTTCCCCTCCAATCACTCAACTAGTAAAGAAAGATTCTTGATAAAGGATTTGATAATATTTCCTAGGAGATATGATTTTTTTTAATGTTTGAGAAAATTTGCAATCAAATATATTTTTTGTTCACCAAAAATAGGAAATATGTAACTTTTTCATATCAAAATTCCTTTGTACATCTGAAATTATGATTTTCCAAGCAATCTAGAATCTCATTATGCAGGGATCTGTCAGTTTAATGAATAGTGAATAATCATTTCTCAAAGTATGTCAGCGAATATTTCTTATCCTGCTATGACTTTTGAAACTTTTCAATATCAGTTGAATCAACCAATAATATCTTCAGCGGCTATATTCTATCCGCTTTCAAAAGATTCCACAAGTTGAAAAGAGGTAAATTTGGAATGGATCATAAGGAACCATTCTAACAGAGATATGTCAAATGCAAAGTCTAGAACTCAAATTAACTGGAACGAGCTATTTGGAAAAAAAAAATGGTAGATTTCAACTACTAATACATATCTCTTCATCACAACCATTTTAAGGATAGAGACACATTTTAAGAGAGTGTCAAAGTTGTGAGCAACTTGACTTGTCTCATGATAGAAATAAGGCACATCCGGATCGATGATGCCCTAGCCAAAGAGGGGCTAGTAGTTCAATTGGTAGAACACTTCAATAGAAAATGGAAGGTCCTAGGTTCAAGTCCTAGCTTTTCTATATGAGTTGTACCTCAACATGTGGTATTAGAGCTAGGATAGGAGCTCCAAGAACTTGTAGCGTGGCTAAAGGGGGGATGATGGAAAGAAGCCACACCTGGAAAAACAATGGGCTGGCCAAAGAGGGACCAATAGTTCAGTTGATAGAACACTGTAGTAGCAAATTGAAGGTCCTACATTCAAATCCTAGCTGATCCATATGAGTTGTAGCTCAACACCTTACAAGAAACTAAAGAAAAAATCCCCTCGGTGAAGATGTTCTCAACATTAAAAATCTTCAATTCAAAGGTTTTCTCTACAAGGATCCTTTCTGTGAGAGGGGTAAAATTGGAATGTCTCAAGTAATGGACCTTTTTGGCAATCACCTTGATGGTGTTTCCAGATAGATTAGGATGCCACACAACACAAGAACATTCTAAAACTTTCATTGTGCCTTCTAAAGATCTATACCACAAGCACTTTTCAGTTGCCATATTGCAAAACTTGCTAAGATTTAGATTTATTTTCTAATTTAAGACTAAATTTGCTTCACTGCATAAATATTTTAACTTTTTTTTAACAATTTGTATGGTAGAATTATCACTGCATAAATATTTTTAATTTTTTTAAACAATTCGTATGGTAGAATTATAGACTAAATATTGCATCCAAATAGCAATATAATTGCATTAATAATAGGAAATTGTGGCCTATATGGGCCACAAAATTACTCATTCCTTCTTTGTCCAAACCAGGAATAGATAAAGCAATACAGTCCCCAAAATTTTGAAGCGTGGAATTTTATGAATTCCAAAAGATTTAGCCCTTTATGTTTTGAGTAGTTTCAATTTTCCCACCATCAAAATACTAATAAGAGTTGGTTACACAAGGTAGTCTTTTCACATATTGACTTGTCAGAGATGTGATATATCTATCTATATCTTGTGAGCTGTTACAATAAGGGTCAAATAGATGCCCTATTCACAAAAAATGGGAAATGTCATATTTTTAGGTCAAGAGTCAAGATTCATCTCTTGTTGATCATGGTGATGAGCCAATATCTGGAATTATAATTTTCCATGTAATCCAATTGCTAACAACCGAGGGATCTATTTTTTTATTAAGATATTAAGGATTTTGAAAGGGTCCTGACCCTTATACAAAAAGAAGGATTAAGCATTAAGGCTCATCAAAACTACAAAAACAACCATGTGAAACTAGCAACAAAAAAACTAAGAATAGTCTAACAAAGGATCAATACAATTCCTGACAGATGACCAACCCAAAATCAGGATCTTCTAAAGTCAAATTGTTCCTCTAATTTTTACTCAACTAGACCCATCTTATTCTTAGTGCCAAAATCCTTCTGCACTAATCTCCTTTTCTAGAACCAGGAAGATCCATATGACCACATGAAGTCACACCATCTGATCCCAAATCCTCACTAACCAAGGGACATGTTGTGCTTGTGAATATATTATATTTCCCTTTGTGGAGTATCAGTTACCATCTCATAGCCTGCTATCAAGATTAATTTATCCCTTTGTTCCAATCCCTAGGCAACTCATAGGAATAGAATTTAGTGGTCTGTATGAGAAACAAATGATGCAAAAGTGTAAGTTTAAGCATGGTATGATAACACAAGATGATTACATAAGAAAATTACGAAATTTAGATTTTATGGAATTCATAAATAATTTGTAGCTGTGAATTAAATTGGAATTTTTAAAATGGTAATCAGATCTTCATTGCTCATGTCCTTCAGAATCAATGCAATATGTAGATTCTTTCATAGGTGTGAAAATTCTATTACAGTTGCTAATTATTAATCTCCTATCTATAAAGATTATTTGACTGCCGAAAATTAATTCACAACAAATATTAAAAAATAATACAACTGCAACTTCACAAATAAAACCACAGGAATAGAGAAGAAAACATGCAAAATAATAAACACAATATTTTTGAATGAATTTTCCCTGGAAAAACCCCGGAGGGAAAATCGGTACTGCAGATGAGGAATTTTATATTAATCTTTCGCAAATCAAGAGATACATAAACTGCTTGCCTCTTACTAGTAGAGCTTCGGCAATATTCTTCTCTGAAAATTCTTCCCTTAATTTCTCCTGCTGAAATTCCACTGCTGCTGCCTCCAATGCTATCACTACGCCCTTGCTATCACTGCAAGACCCTTGCTATCACTGTAAGACTATTTTCTCTCACTGCAAATTTATTTGCTATCACTGCAAATATTTCTCAAGTGTGTGTGAGTGTGTTCTCCAAATGCCCATTGATCCCCTTCTAAACTATTCTCATTAGAAAACCAATGGCCAAGACTTAATCTCAATCAATGGATAAGATTAATTAGACTCTAGCAAACCCTAACTAACTGGTTTCTAGAAGTCTCTAGAGGAATCAATCAATTAATTATCTCTAACTAACTCCTTTCTAGAAGTTTCCAGAGAATCAATTAATTAAATAATTACCTGGACCTAACTAACTCCTTCTAGAAGTCTCAAGAATTAAATAATAATTCTTGGGATTGGATAAAACAACTGTCTGAGCTACAATAAATTAACACTTCCTTTTAGCGAGGAAGGTGTTATGCATAACACCCAACATATCTCTAAAGAAGATAAATTTCGCCTTCCCCAATGCCTTTGTCAAAATGTCTGCTACCTACTGATTTGTAGGTATATACTGTAGCTAAACAATACCCCATTGTACACAATCCTTGATGAAATGATACCTGTGTCTATATGCTTAGACCTATCATGAAACACCGGATTCTTAGACAACCTGATGCAACTCTAATTGTCACAGTGTATCACCATAGTCTCAATCCTCTGACCAAACAAGGTTACCAACAACTTTCAAATCCATATCGCCTCACACGTCGCCATGCTAGGTGCTATGTATTCTGCCTCTGCAGAACTCAAAGCTACGAACTTTTGCTTCCTGCTATACCAAGAGACAACTCCTGATCCCAAGCTAAAGCAACACCCTGAAGTGCTTTTCTTGTTCATTGTACTACCTACCCAATCTACATCAGTATAGCCTATCAACCTAATACCATTACCTCAAGCATATTTGATCCCATACTCGATTGTACCACATAAGTACCATAACACATGCTTTGCTGCTTTCCAATGCACTCTCTTTGGCTCAACCATGAACTGACTAAGAGAGTTTATTGCAAAGGATATATCTAGCCTGGTGTTGACCAAATACATGAGAGACCCAATCAACTACCTGTATAAGGTGGGGTCTACATCCTTCTCCCTGGATGTGTCTACCTTTTTCCAATTCATGATCATAGGAGTAGACATGGCTCTACAATCCTCCATCTCGAACCTCCTCAAGATTTTGATGCAGTATTTCCCTTGTCCAAGGAAAATATCTCCATCTGTCTGCCACACCTCCATGCCTAGAAAGTAGTGCATAAGCCCCAAATCCTTCATCTCAAACTCTACTGCAAGGTCCCACTTGCACTCCTCTATGAGCCCCAGTGAACTTGTTAAAAATAAGTCATCCACATATAGAAAAAGAATGAGAACCTCACCCCCAACCACCAAGTAGTAGAGGTTAGCATTTTCCTCACTCTTCACATAGCCCATTCCCTACAAGTATCTATCAATGTGCTCATACCATGCCTTGGGAGCCTACTTGAGTCTGTACAAATCTCTCTTCAATATGCACACGTGGGTTTTGCTTATGTGTGCTACAAAGCCCTCTGGTTATTCTATGTATACCTCCTCTTTCAATTCACCATTAAGAAACGTTGTCTTGACATCCATCTGATGGATCTTCCATCCAATCTATGTTGCAAGAGAGATCATGTCTCGTATAGAAGTATACCTAGCCACTGGAGAAAATGTCTACTCATAGTATATTCCCTCCTTCTGAGAGAAACCCTTGGCCACAAACCTTGCCTTGTATTTCTCGATGCTACCATCTGAATAGTGCTTGATCTTATAGTTCTAGTGTGATCCAAACACTGCCTTATCTATCGGTCTAGGCACAACCTACCACACATTGCTCTGCACTATTGAGGTATATTCCTCAACCATCGCATCTCGCCACACTTGTTGATATGCAACCTCCTGATAGATGGAAGGCTCACTATCTACCAACTAACTAACTAATTCCATATAGTTATTATGCCTGGCTGGTTGTCTCTGATGTCTATTACTCATCCTAGGATCTCCCACAAACTCTTGAGTATCCCTTTGTTTTTGTTGGTTACTGTTACCAACTGTAGAGGATGAAGTATCAACCTCCATGTGTTCCTGATGCATCTCTTGGATCTGCTGCATTTGTTGACTCTCAGCACCTAAGCCTATGCTTGTACTAGTCACTGTACTCGAACTCCATTGTCCCTGATCTGATTGCTCGATCCTTGGAGCTTTTGTTGGATGCTCACTACTTGGAAAAGTTGCTTTCATAAACTTCCCCAACACATTACATACATCATCATGCTTTTTGCTCACCTCTGGAACACTTGTCACTATCTCACGAAGCAATTTAAGTGCTCCATGATATATATGGCCCATCCTCCTATGCCATAGCTCTCCTTGATCTCTAGAATTACCATTTCTCATCCAGTCCTTATGAGTATCAAACTGCAACCTGTAAAGTCGGTCACTCCTAACTCCAATAGCTATGGGTGATTTCCAATCCTTGTGCTTGAATAACACATTTTCCCCTCTAAAGAGTACATTGTAGCCTTTATCTTGAAGGATAGATACATAAATCAGATTCATACCCAAGCCTGGCACAAGCAACACATCATGAATGGGAATTGGCTTGCCATTCTCCCTCTGAAATAGAATAGTCCCTTTTCCAACTGGATTGAGTTTGGACATGTTCCCCATAGAAATCTGGATTATGATGTCCTCCTCTGTGTAACTGGAGAAGTATTGTCTAACTCCTATCATATAAAATGATGCCCTACTGTCTATATACCAAACACCCTATGAGGTTGAGCTAACCATACAAACTATGAGATAAAATTCATCCTCCATTCTACTAGAGATCTCATTTGCACTTGTTGAAGCTATCATCTGCTTCTTACCTTTCTTCCTTTGTGGGAAATTGCTGACATAGTGACCAAACTCGTGATACCCATAGCATTTGACTTTAGAAAAGTCCTTCTTCTTCTCACCTTTAGGATTTGATCCTTTGCTAGACCCCTTCTTTGCTTTCCCTTTTCCAGCTAGGGCAACATTTTCCTATTTTGCCTCACTTTTCTGACTTTTACTACTGGTACCACTGATAAGAATTAGTCTAAGCTCCTTCTGAGTGAAGTCACTCCATAGTCAATCCCAAATCATTAAGGTGTCTTGTCCATTAATAACTTGAACAAGGACATCCCACTACTTAGTAAACCCATTTAGGGCTATCCATACTAGCTCGTCATCATCTAGTTTTTCTCCAACAGCCACCAACTAATCCTTGACAAGTCTAAGTCTGGTGAGATAACTTGTAACATCTTCTCCCTTGTTCATCTGAGTATTCCTCAACTTTTCTTTGAGAATCAGCTTCCTATTAGTGGTAGCATTCTGGTATAGATTCAGAATGGTGTCCCACATCTTCTTCGTTGTATCTAACTCTATGATATGTGGAACAATATGATCCTTAACACCATCAAGAATCAACCTCCTTGCCTTGGCATCTTCCTTCTTATATGCTAAGAGTTGTGTTGGATCTGTAGGTACTGCTACAACACTGGTCACATATTCCTTGATACCATTCTCTTCTAGCAATAAAGAATTTCTGGCTTTCCAGACACCAAAATTTGAGGCTCTATCCAATCTATCCTGATCTCTTAAACTTGTTGAGGCCATCTCAAGCAATAATAATAATAATAAAAACAAATAATACTGAAGAGGTAGAACTGGGTTTTATAAACCCTCAATTTTCCTTCATGTACCTACATTGAGCTCTTTCTACCCTCAACTCCGCTCTGATACCATGTGGAAATTCTATTGTAGTTATTGATTATTAATCTCCTATCTATAAAGATTATTTGACTACCAAAAATTAATTCACAACAAATATTGAAAAATAATACAACTGCAGCTTCACAAATAAAACCACAGGAATAGAGAAGTAAACATGCAAAATAATAAACACAATATTTTTAGACAAATTGTCCTTGGAAAAACCCCAAAGGAAAAACCAATACTATAGATGAGGAATTTTATATTAATCTTTAGCAAATCAATAGATACATAAACTGCTTGCCTCTTACTGGCAGAGCTCCGACAATATTCTTCTCCGAAAATTCTTCCCTTAATTTCTCCTGCTGAAATTCCACTATTGTTGCCTCCAACGCTATCAATGTGCCCTTGCTATCACTGCAAGACCCTTGCTATCATTGCAAGACCATTTTCTCTCACTGCAAATTTATTTTCTATCACTGCAAATATTTCTCAAGTGTGTGTGAGTGTGTTCTCCAAATGCCCATTGATCCCCTTTTAAACTATTCTCATTGGAAAACCAATGGCCAAGACTTAATCTCAATCAATGGCTAAGATTAATTAGACTCTAACAAACCCTAACTAACTAGTATCTAGAAGTCTCTAGAGGAATCAATCAATCAATTAATTAATTATCTCTAACTCCTTTCTAGAAGTTTCTAGAGAATCAATTAATTAAATAATTATCTGGACCTAACTAACTCCTTTCTAGAAGTCTCAAGAATTAAATAATAATTCTTGGGATTGGAGAAAAAAACTATCTAAGCTACAATAAATTAACAATAGGCATGTTTGTTGTTTCTCACAGATCATAGTAAGAAGCCCTGGGTTAGGAATCGGGATAAATTTCCTGTCAAATTTTTTTTCTTGCATTTCTATTATTTAATACATGCTCAATGTTATGTCTGCAGATCTTTCCACTGAGGATATATTTGAGTAATATTGGTGAATTATATTTGAATCACTAATGAATTTAATGACCAATTTCTAATTTTTTAAGTAATCAATATAAGCGATAGTTTGTTTTATTGACATTGGTAAAAAGTTTAGGCTTATTTTTCGGTCATGTAAGATCAAAATTTGATGTTTTAAAACCTCCCCATAAAAGACTTGCTTGTGTAGACACACACTAGGCATAAATACGTTACAAATTTGAATTTGTGCTTTCCTTTGTGGGATATAGAATCCTTCACCATTAGATCATTTCATACATTTTATTAGCGTATATGGTACAAATCATGATATTATTAATGTTTTTATCATACATGATATAGATGCAATACATTATGATTATATACCGTCATGTCCTTGAGGTCGACCTACAACTCCAACAACGTTTGTAAACATTAATTTTATTATTAAATAAATACTAAACAATATTAATAATTATTATCATTAAATTGAAAATAATACTAATAACAAGTCGAGGTATACTCTTGTTTGGTGTCAATTTTTGAAAAAAAATTTGTTGCTGGAAGAATTCAACTGGAAAATTTGATGAGATTTTTGGGAGAAATCTTGCATGGGTGTTAGGACAAAAACCTCAGTCGCTCTACAAGGCTAGGATGTCAACCCTAACCTTATATGGTCAAGTTTTATATTCAATCTTTCATATTTTCTCAAACCCTAAGTGCAAAGTTAGTTATATATACATCCTATTGTTGTTTTGTACCTTTTTAGGCACTGTTGGGTGAATTTCATTAGTAGTTGAGTGTTATCCTTTGCATTCATCAGTTGTAGCTAGCATCAATAGGGCCTATTCATTCATTCTTTTGGATTAAGGATCATTGCACCAACATTAACAAAACATACCATTATCCTCTCCTGGGGTCAAGAGGGAACATCAGAGGGAGATTTGACCCATATTAGTTACTTATAGGTTCATCTACAACAGTTTTGTGAGGTGCTTATTCCCAAACCCTTAAGGAGTCAAGCGGTGCTTTTCTCTAGGTCAACACTACAATAACTATTAAATGATTTCAAAAGATTGTAAATTAGACTATATCTACATTTTTTGCAGCTCAGATGTGAATTTTTGGTAAAGAATTAAAGTAAGTTGTTTATTGTTCCTTGCTTCACTATTGGTTAGGATATGGTGTTTGGACCTCTAACAGCTCATTGAATTATGTCAATTATAAATCTGAATTATATTAAAAAATTGGTGCATCATTGTTGGGTTGAATTATTGTTGTTGTTGTGAGAATTAACTTCAAATTACAAATCTGAAACCAATTAATAGTTTGCAAACCCTAGGGGTTATTACATTGGTATTAGAGCTTTTACATCTTGCTAGCCTATGTTTGTAATTCAAATTAATGAGCTTGAGTGACAGAGAATTAAGATATCAACAAAGAGAGAATAAGAAAGAGGTAGCCATGGGTGACAGAGATGAAAACAACTCTCAAGATTTCATCAGTGAAAGTAAAGAGAGTTTTAGAATAATATGAGGGACACTATGGTTGAGATGGTCCAACTTCTAAGTGGCATGAATCAACAATTGGGTATTGGTAAGCCTATTTAGAATGACATCGAAGGGAGCAGTTTCAATGGTGATAGGGTTTTAGCTAACCCAAACCCAAGGAATTTTCAAACCAGATTCCTAGAAAGGGAAGGGGCAACACCTAGGGAAGAAGAGAAACCTACTTAAGGAGATGAGATGATAAGACTTAATGATGAACACAATACCCTAAGCATTGCCATATGATAGCACATGTCTTTCATGAAGTACTATGAGATGACAAGGAATGGGCATAGAAGGAGAAGGTATGAGGAGCAACCTTAAGAGGATGTACAAAATTGTTTGGGGAGGATCACCATCCCTACTTTTGATAGGCCAGAAAATTGTTCAACAAGAGCTTGGTTGTAGAAATTGGGTATGTACTTCTTGAATCCAATGTTTGAAGAAGAGTCCATTAAGTTTTCTACCTTGCATCTAGAGGAAGTGGCCCATGAATGGTGGTATCATGGTATGGTGACCCAAGGACATGATTCAATCACTACCTTAGAAGAATTCAACCAAATATTAATAGAAAGGTTCGATAGGAAGGACCCAATGATTCATTTTAGAGAACTAGCACAATAAAAGCAAGATAACATAGTGGAACACTATGTAACAAAATTCCAGAGGCTTTCGGTGATGGTTCCAAATGTGACAAAAATGACTCATAGTCATTTTTGTAGAGGGCCTATTAGAACCCCTCAAAGGGTCGGTAAGGGAATTTGATTTGAGTTATTTGAAATAAGTTATTAGGAGAGTTCTAAATCTAGATGATTCAGTGGCTAAGGACATATTCTATTCCAAGAAGGCACCCTCATTCCTGCAAAAAAAAGGCCTCCTCAAAAGAGCATGTCTCCACCCAAGGCATTACCCCCCAAACCAAACCAAATTGAGGTATCCAAGAATGAAATCCATAGGAAAAAGTTATGTTTCACATGTAGAGAGTCATGGCAACCAAGCCTGGGTGTTTGGGAAAATGGCAAATACATTATATAGAGGTGGTTTTTGATGAGGAGTTTGAAGCAAAAGAAGTGGAACCAGAGATTTTTTTGCATGAAGTTGAGCATGGGGACCAAGAAGAAGAGCATCCAAATGGCACACTTGCAAGAATTTCAGGAGCACCTAGATATCATTTTTTTATGTTAGAGGAGGCAAGGACAAAAGGTGACAGTTTTGATTGATAGTGGGGCCACCCACAATTTCATTGATGAAGGGTTGGTGGCTAAGTTAGGTTTGAAGACATAAATTTTTGAAGGGTTTAATGTCATAGTGGAAGATGGGTATGCTATCCCATGCAATAAAAGGATTCAACAATTGGAGTTGACTTTAGGAGGACACAAGATGCAAGATGACTTCTACATGATTAAAAGTTGTGAGATGGAGTTGGTTTTGGGAGTACAATGGTTGCACTCGCTCAAAGAATACATAGAACTATCAAACCATGGATTTGAAGCTCAAATCTAAGGGGAAGGAGGTAGTTCTTCATGGATTATCTAATGGGGGTCCCATGAGGGTTTCAAGTAAGAGGATGGAAATATCTTTTCGTAGGGGCGAAGTGGCTTGGGCAATAGAGTGCTTGATTATCGATAAGTCCACCCAAAGATGAGAGATCTTACTACGTCGACATCCAATCCATCCTAGACAAGTGAGGTAAGGTGTTCAATGAAATTCCTCCAGGATTACCATTAGATAGAGGTTTACAACATGTGATTGAGTTAGAGGAGGGAGCAAAGCCAGTTATCACTACATCTTATCGACATCCCGGTAGGTACAAGGAGGAGATGAAAAGGTGATTAAAGAACTATTGTACATGGTGAATATACATCCTAGTTCTAGCCCATTTTCCTCATCCATATTATTGGTGAAGAAAAAATATGGGACTATGCAGACGTACATCGATTTAGAGCCCTCAACAAAAATACCATCAAGAATCGCTACCCCATACCCAAGATTGATGAGTTGATAGATGAGCTTCATGGTGTGGTGTACTTCTCCAAGATTTACTTACGATTAGGGTATCATCAAATAAGGGTTAGAGATGAGGATGTGCAAAAAATAGATTCCAATTGTCACTATGGACATTATGAATTCTTGGTCATGCCACTCACATTGACTAATGCACCAACAACATTTCAGTCTTGCATGAATGAGGAATTGAGGAAGTTTGTGTTGGTCTTCTTTGATGAAATCTTGATTTTCAATAAAACATGGGAGGATCATTTGTGGCATGTAGATGAGGTTTTTAGCATACTTTAGCAATATTCATTCTACATGCCAAGGCATCAAAATGTGAGTTTGGTTTGACTGAAATATTATATTCTGGATTTAAGATTAGTGCCCAAGGGGTTAGTGTGGATGAGGAAAAGATCAAGGCAATATAGGATTGGCTTAGACCAAAGAATTTGACACACTTGAGAGGATTTGTGGAACTTTGTAGTTACTATAGGAGGTTTGTTAAAGGGTTCTCACAACTTGCAACCCCATTGAAATATTTGAAAAAGAAAGGAGATTTCTCTTGGAACCCTTCAACACAAAGAGCTTTTGAAAATATCAAGGAGGTAATGAGTGCATGTCCTTTTTTGGCTATTCTTGGTTACTTCCTTTTGTTCTATAATTTGATGCTTCAAGAGAGGAGATTGGAGTAGTGTTGATACAAAATAGACACCCCATAGCATTTGAAAGTACAAAGCTCAAGGAGATAGAAAGGAGTTTCTCTATTTATGAAAAGGAGGTGATATCCATCATGCATGCATTGGAAAATTCAGGAAATACTTGGTTTGTGGGAAGTTTGTGGTGCAAATGGATCATAACGGCTTGAAATTCTTCCTTAATCAAAAGGACTTGAATGATAGACAACAAAAATAGGTGTCATAAGCCTATGATTTTTACATTGCATATGTTAAGGGAAAGAATAATGTGGTGGTTGATGCACTCTCTAGGAAGTCTTATTTATCCTATATGATTGATATATCTACAGACTTGAAGGTTTTTATAGTTGTTGAATATTGCCAAAACCACATTTTCTGCTGACATTTTTTATGGGAAGTTACAAGATGGCAAGTACAAATTGGTTGATGAACTCATCCTATACAAGGATAGGGTATACCTTATATTGGAATCAAAGGTGAAGGGAAGAATCTTGAGCATGTCATAATATGCCTCTCGTTGGTCATCTAGGTTACTACAAGACATACAAGTAAGGGAACCTTTTTCATGGAAAGGGCTAAAAATGATGTGTTGAAACATGTTAGGGAGTGTTTTGTTTTCCAACAAAAAAAATAGAGCATGTATTTCCAGCTGGTTTGTTGCAGCCCCTATCCATTCCAAACCAAAAGTGGGAAAGTATCTCCATGGATTTCATCACGGGTCTCCCAAAGGTGCAAGGTAAGGACTATACCTATGTGGTTGTTGATAGGCTAACTAAATATGCCTATTTTCATGCCATTTCTTCAAAGTATAAGGCTCCACAATTAGGTGATATGTTTTTAAAGAGATTTTTGGACTTCATGGGCTATCGAGGAAAATAATAAGTGATAGGGACAACAAGTTTATCAACTTATTTTAGCAATAACTCTTTTTTTGACAAGCACATAATTGACCCCAAGCACTAGCTATTGCCCTCAAACTGATGGGAAAACAAAAATTGTGAATAAATGGATAGAAGATTACTTGAGGAACTATGTTAGGGGACAACAAACAACATGGGTCAAATGGCCACACCTTAGGGAATATTGTTATAATTCTACCCATCACATGTCTATAGGTATGATTATTTTCAAGGAACTCTATGGTTATGATGTTTCACTCAAGGATTTGATTCTTTCAAATAGTAGAGTACCAAGAGCTAGAGATTTGATTCAACAAAGCCAAGACATTATGAAGGCACTCAAAGAGATTCTACAACAGTCCCAAAACTAGCAAAAGGTGTATGTTGATCACCATTGAATTGAGATGGTTTTTAAGGTGGGGGACATGGTATTCTTGAGGTTTCAATCTTACAAACAATCTACCCTCAAAGAAAGTAGTGTTGAGAAGTTGAATCCTTGATTCTATGGACCTTATAAGATCATAAGGAGGATTGGTGAGGTTTCTTATGACTTGGAGCTTCCAAAAAATAGCAGAAAGCACAATATTTTCCACTTATCATGCTTGAAGAAGGACCTTGGACATCAAGTTACACCATCACTTGAGCTTCCACCACTTGATGATGAAGGGAAACTAATTTCAAAACATGAGGCAATCATTGATGTAAGAGAGAAGAAGTTGTGGAACAAGGTTATTCCAAAATACTTGGTAAAGTGGAAGAATCTTACACTTGAGGATGCGACATGGGAAGGAGTGGATATTTTTGAGCATCCAAGCCCAAAATTGCTTGGGGACAAGCAAAATTGGGAGGGAGGATTGTTGTATCCCTGAGGTCAACTTGCAACTCCAATAATGCTTTTAAACACTAAAATTAATATTAAATAAATACTAAATAATATTATTATTAATAAGAATTATTAAATTGAAAATAATATTAATAACCAATCAACCTATACCCTTGTTTGGGGAATTTTTTTTAAAATTATATATATTTTTAGCCAACGTAGGCCTTATTTTTGGGGTGCCAATTTTGCTCAAACAAGTATATATGCAATTGTTATTGCTAGGAGAATTCATTTTGGAAAATTTGATGAGATTTTTGGGATAAATCTTGTGTGGGTGCTAGAACAAAAACTTCAGTCACTCTACAAAGTTAGGACACCAACCCTAACCTTATCTAGCCAAGTTTTCTATTCAATCTCTCATACTTTCTCAAACACTAAGTGTAGAGTTAGTCTAAGATAAATAAAAACTACAAGTGGTTTTTGAGAGGATTGTATTAGCTTTACACAAGTTGCATGACATCCTATTGTTGTTTTCTACATTTTCAGGCACTACTAGATGAATTTCGCTGGTAGTTGAGTATTATCCTTGGCATTCATCAGTTGCAGTTGTCATCAATAGGGCCTATTCATTCCTTCCTTTGGATTGGGGATCACTGCACCAACATCGACATACCATTATCCTATCATAGGGGCCAGGAGGGAACAATAGAGGGAGATTTGACCCATATCAACTACTTACAAGTTCATCTAAAACAATTTAGTGAGGCACTAGATCCCAAACCCTTAAAGAGGAGTCAAGTAGTGATTTTCTCCAATTCAACACTATAAGAACTATTAAATGCTTTCAAAATATTGTAAATAAAACTATATATGCATTGCTTGAAGCTCATATGTGGTTTTTTTTGGTAAAGAATTAAAATCAAATGTTTGTTGTTCCTTGCTTCACTGCTGGTTAGGATCTGGTGTTTGGACCTCTCACAACTCATTGCATTCTGTCAATTATAAATATGTATTATATCAAAATTTATGTGCATCATTCTTGGTTCGAATTATGAATTTTGTTGTGAGAATTAACTTTAAATCATAGATTTGAAACTAGTTAATAGTTTGCAAACCCTAGGGGTTATTACATATACATATACACATATATAATCATAGATATAAATTTTTATGGAGAGTAGCTACTATTCTTTTCATAGGCTTTTGTCATAATTGGTTTTCACTACAAGAGGAATTTATTACAAACATCATTATTTAATGATAGAAACATGAATTCTAGGTCATTTAAAAAATAAGCATTCATTTTTACGACACTTTTACATGTTGGTGTTCTTGTTTTTTCTTTATATAAATTATAGTTAAGTCTAATACATCACATATTTTAGTAAATTTTTTATTTGTTTATTGCATGGAATATGAGAAAAAAATGACCAAACTAATTAATATGTTCTAATTCTTAATTTTTTATTAATATTTGTCCATTTAAATTGTGGCACAAGTATTTCTAGAAATTTATTCCAATTTAGAAGGGTTGAATCAGTAACCTTACCAAGACATGAAAATGGCAACTACTTTATCCTACTTATATTCTTGCACTAGATAGGGCGAGCTCTCTATATCATGACATATCCATAGACATAAAATTACTCTTTAAGGGTTCATCTGAAATGGCCCTACTTGTATATCCCTTTGGAGAATTTGATGATTCATAGTTCACACCATAAAATTATCTTTGTTTCATTTAGATGGATTTACACAATAATGTAACCCTACCAAGTAAGATTAACAAGTCAAGTAAATAAGTAATTATTATTTACATCTCAAGGACCTAGTATCATATAGACTACAAATCATGCCCAAAAGACAATCTTTTCAAATAGGCAGTAGTTCCAACTTCTTAGAAGAATACCAGATCTTTAACAAAAAATTAGAATGCAAGGCCAATTCATCACCGCGTATTTGTAGATAAACTAAATGAACATCTTTAACTAATAATAATACTAGATAACCATGATTACTATAGTTGTTCATGATTCAACAGTGTCCCCCCCATCAACATTGAATTCTCAACAATTATTCATAGATCACATTTTCCTCCAAAAGCAACTTACTTAATGTTGTTACAAATTCCCCCAAGTTGTTATCCTTCCATAATTGGACATATAGTCAAATGCTAATATTATTAAGAAAATATTTATTTATCATTCTTAATTTATAGCTTAGGATTTAGCATGTCAAATAGAATTTACTTCCTTCTTATTAGAATGTAGTACTAATTGGCCTTTAATAATAGTATTCCTTCATATTGACATGCACATAATTTAATGATCTAGAAACGAACATAATTTCATTCTATCTACATAAAGAAACCCCATATCTAACCATTGGGATTTTCTCACTTCTCACAATTCTAGCATGGTAAGAAAATGGTTAGGACTATGAAGCTATATAAATCCTACATAACTACGAAGGTGCAATCACCTATCAAAATAAGAATATCATAGAGATTACAAACTCCAAGAAAAGGTTACACTATTCTTTGTCAATCAAACTACTTTAATTTTCCACTTACAAATTCACGAAAATAGGATCCACATGCCACAATAGATATACCAACTGTGTCCATCTCATTAGGTTGACTTAGCAATCTTCCAAAGTACAAAGGTCATATCAAGGCCTCAAAAAGATAAAAGAATATAAGGAACCAATTTTAAGGAACCTTGTGTTCCACTTTTATAATGCAAATGGAAAATTAAGAAGACATAAAAATTTTATAGCTCATCCCATGTGTAATATTATAAAATATTTTTCTTTAATTTAGTCTTGATTGATATGGAGTAGGGTTCAATATCACAAACACCATATTGGCACCAACATTCTCTTAATGGACTAGAACAAATTGTAATAATATCTACATAATTGGAAAAAAATTCAAGGTAGTGTTTGTTACCAAGGCATTCATGTGATGTAAAATAAATCAAGGAACTATAAGAATTATAAACATTTCCAAATCCTTTTCCTTATCGTAGATATGTGTCACAATCATTCCTACCTTTAAACATTTAATCTTCATCACCTAATGTTATCATTCAAAAAATTTATTCCACAATACATATAGCATTAACAATGAGAAAAATGCATAGCCAACATCCTTCCAACCTGTACTCGAATGAGAACATGGAATAGGGTAAAAAAATCATTAATGCATTATGGATGGAAGAAATCCATCTCCATTTATAATATAATAGATATGGTAAACATGCATAGAAAATGTAGAAACATGCATGAGGCACTTGACCTACTTAAAAAATATTGTAGGAAATATTAAAGCATGTGCATGGTACATGAAGTGTGTATTGTTAAATAAGGTAAACTAATACAAATGAAATATTGTTAATTATGTAAAATTTAAAATTATAATTATTATATCATTTGATTAACCATAAATTATATTATTTTTAAATCAAGAAATCATAAGATTCAAACATGATACTAGATGTGCATGGAGAAACCCTTTTTGAAAAAAACTCCACCACTAAAGAGAATATCAATAATGTATAAATTCAAACAATATGTTACATCAATATAATAAATTTATTCTTAGTCTAATAATATTCTAATAACATGTTTATAAAAAACCATAATACCTCCATCTAATGCATACAATTTATGGAGAATAATTAAGAGGAAATCATAAGTGGATTCCTAAAAACAAGACCACCCAAAACCAAGTTATCACAAAAACCTGATGTCTCCATGATAAATTCAAATAAATGAAACATGGATAGGGCCAATAACAATAAAACTTTTGACACATGTAAATAGTGGGCACACATCTAGAAAAGTAGCACTCCATTTTGTAATCTACTAGACAATGTAGACCCCACCCAAAATGTAAAGATCCTCCACTCTCTCACCTGGTACTTACGAATGGAAAAGTGATGTAAATAAAGTCAATTCAACTTGTAATCACCACCACATACTCCACCTCCCTTCTTAATTCTACTACAACTAATATTCCAAGTTACAAGGGGAAATTATAAAATATTAATATTTCTCAACCACCTGCATGAGCATGCAAGTACTCAATCCAAGATGTTTGGAGATCTCACATTAGTACATTAGGATTGCAATTAAATATCACTCTATCCTAACCTTCTCCTATTTGATATTATAATTTGAAATGGCATAAGAAGGAACCATCAATAAATCAAGTACAAGATGCAAAACCCATGACCTCTTTACACCAAGAGAACTTATCTATGTGCATTGGTTTCATTAGTGAATCTACAACATTTTGTTGAGTTTCAACCTTATATAACCTAACTTTATCATCCTTCATCATCTCCAAAATAAAGTGATACTACACATGAAAATGCTTGGTATGAGCATGATACATGGGATTCTTGGCTAAATAAATAACACTATAACTATAACATCTAATTTGAACCAACTTACAATCAAATCAAATTCCAAAACAAAGTCTCTATAATCATATTGACTCTTTACATGCATGTGTGATAGCCATATACTCTACATTAATATTAGACAAAATAACCATGGGTTACCTCTTACTCATTCAACTAATAGCACCATCAAATAAAAAATACAGCCATTTTTACAACTCCATTTATCCAATTTGAACCAACTTACAATCAAAACCAATTCCTAAACAAGTTCTCTATAATAGTATTGCCTCTTTATAGGAATGTGTGATAGCCATATACTCTACTTTAATATTAGATAAAATAACCATGCCTCTTACTCGTCCAACTAATAGCACCATCAAATAAAGAAAATACAATGTCATTTCTACATCTTCAACTATCCAAGTCACTAGCTCAATTTACATCAACAAAGCCCTGTATGTCCAATAATTTCTCAGATTATTATAACCATGATGTCATAATAAATAATTAAAATTCCCTCAAAAATATATAAATACTCTATGAACATGAGTTTAATGCTCTCTACAAGTATTAAACATAAACCTGCTAAAGTCTCTCATTGCTTGAGCAATATCCAATCTAGTAGAAACCATTGCATACATCAAGCTACCAAAAACACTAACATAATGTACATTATACATATCATTTATATCATAATTAGAATTAGGACACATCTCTAATGAAATATTTGTTCATATAGGTGAATGAACTCATTGGTTTACAATAATGCATAGAAAGCTATTACAAAATGGTGTCAATATACTTACTCTTACTAAGCCAAGGGTTTATGTGAACTCAATATTTACTGATTTCCATTCCAAAAATAATATTTTTTCCTTATATCCTTCGTGTCAAATGCATCAAAAAGTTGAGTTTTAAGATCCCTAATCATTATCTTCTTGTTATCAATAAATAACATACCATCTACAATAAATACAATAATTAAAATTCAGTCATCAATATATTTAACATAACATGATGATACTATTTGGTTATAACAAAATTCAGCTCCAAAGAAAATGCATCAATTTTTGATACCATATTCAAGGGAATTATTTCAAACCACACAAATATCAAACTAAGCTTTATTTCCCTTCTAACTCCATCTAGAAGCATTGGGGAGGTAATAGAACCATTCAAAAACAACATCAGTGAGTGATTCCACGAATAACCTAACTGCTACATCTTCATGTTGTACACCAATCACCCCACATGCAGCAAAGAAAGCATTAATGTGTTTGTCAGTGGAAACATTACCATCTCCTTTAAGCTTAGGAATATTTTGTTGGAAGTTTGAGTTGTGAGTTGCTTGGGTGTTGTCATTGATGTCAACCCTTAGCATTGGATTTGTTGGTATTAATGTCAACACAATGTTGTTGGTGTTGTCATTTATGTCCTACTTCAGTATAGTTGCAGAGGTTGTTGGTCTGACTTGTGTTTGGCGAAAATATTGTTGTAGTTGGAAAGTGTTGCATGTTGTAGATGATGTAGATGTGTTGCAAAGATGTTAGTAATTTTGTTGATGAAGTTGGTTCACTTGGTTTCCAAGTGCTTTTGAGAAAAAATGAATAAAGAGAGTTCAATGTGATAGAGTGGTGTTCAATGTTTTCTCTACATTTATTTATGGCTAAAGATATGCTCATGTGGTTTGGACATGATGATCAAACGTGTTTAGAGGTGTCATATCCAGAGTTTTATGTTTTGGATCTTTCTGTAGTGGAAGATGTGTTTGACAGTATGTTTGTTTGGTGAAACAAGGTGTCTAGGAAAAATGAGATTGCATTGCATTTCTCCGCAATGAAGGTTTTGGTGTTGCAGATTTGGGAGCATGCTTATATTGACTATATCTACTTCCCTTGAAGTTTCATGTGTTGTGATGCTCCACAAAGTTGTCTAGTGTGTTGTATGTATGTGCCAGTATGTCTGGTTACACAGAATGAAGGTGTTCTTGAGTTTTAGGTGGTTGCAGTAGTTGTGGAAAATATTCTGATGATGTATATTTTGAGATGTTGTATGGATATTGTGGAGTGTTGTTGTGTGGTCTGTGAGATGTTTCCAAACCTTGAGAGGTGTGTTTGGGGTCACTTTTTAGTGTTAGTGCAGGTTTGACCAACTTTGTGTGCTAGCACTAATTGTGGAGGACAATTATTGTTTGAGGAGGTGTTGAGAAGTGTGTTTGTGTAGAGTTGGGTACCAATTAAGTATTGGTGTGGTTTTTCTTCACTTATTTATATTTTGGAAGTGTTTGGTGCCAACCTATTTGGTGTTGCATGGTTGAGGTGTATACGTTTCCTTAAGGCCGACCTAATTCAGATTGTTTTAGGTCACAGAGGGTATAAATGTAAGGTGAATTATTACGTGGAAAAATATTAGAGAGAGTGTGATGTAAAAGATGTGAAAGTGATCAAGTGTAATGATCTGAGTGTGAGCCTTAATGGCTATGAATTCCTAATACAATGAGCATAAGGTGTCTATATTTTAGTTTGTTTGATGAGGTTTTTGTGATTCAATGGAACTATACCTTCATCATATGAGAGATGCATTGTTAGTAGTTCAAATTGGTAGTGATCCACCCCTTCTTCTATTCTTCTTTCTTCTGGATAGTGAATCCTTTGGCAGTGAGCCACCAGTAGTGAGACTTTCTTTATCTTTATGGGTAATGAGCACTTGGCAGTGAGCCTTATTGTATTCAGTGTTGTAATTCATATATTAGTGAGTTAATCCTCACCATGTTTTTTCCCTTCTTGGTTTTTCCCTGTAAATCTAGTGTTCTTATGTTTTTGGATGTGGTTGCATTACAGTTTTACATGTTTACATTTTGTTAATGCATGTTAAGGGTTTAATGGTGGATAAGGGGGCTAAGATGGATCTAAATATTAATGAGGGTTTTTGATGTTTTAAAAGTATACAAATAACTCACCCCCCCTCTCAGTTGTCTTATGAATCTAATATATTTTTCTTGGAACCTTTAGGCAATTCATGCAACTTAATGCTAAGGGCCAAAGGTCCTATGGCTGCCCCCCATGGAACTGGTAATTGATGGGCCATGTTCTATGTAAAGTTAACAACTAGGGGAACTACGATATAGTGGAGAATAATTTCCTAACAAGTGTGAGAATAGTATACTCCTCTTATTGGTGAAGATAGCCTACTTCTAGATATAATTCTCTTAATCAAATGTGCAAAAATAGAGAAATTACCCTCTTGTAAAGCTTTGAAAATTGGATTAATAATGCCCCTCCTCTCACCTCTAGTATATCATCTAGAATCCAGCGTAGCTAATAAGGTTTGAGAACTTATCTTCTAGTATGAGCTCTAGGAAGAGCAATAATTCTATCAATGATTATTAACTATTTTCGAGTCTCGGCCTTCTAAGTTCCTAACCTAACTCCTCTTCCTCTTCCAAAACTTGGTTAACTTTATGATACTCTTTTGTACTCCTAAATCTGCAGGCCAAGATGTTTAACTACGATAATACATCTTCTTATTTTTCTTGAACCTAATTTAAATTGGGTTGATGTACAGGGAAGCCATCATTATGTGGTAAAACTGTATTTACTCATGAAAGAATCAAAGAATGTGTAAGGAAACTTTGTAATGATCTTTGTTCCTTTCCCCAACAAAGTATCCAAAAATCCATTGGTTAACATATTTGCACCTTTCAATTCATAAAAAACTTTTTTACTCCATTTCCCAAATTAGATGCAATTCGATTACCAACAGTTGAGTTAACTGCCTCTATATGAAACAATTACTCTCTAAATTTTTTGAGGTACAACTCCCTCTTAAGATAATCAATATAATTTCAAAAATATGAATTTAAAATATAATGTTATTTTAATCATAAAGCAGGAAAGGTATAAATCTTCAATACTTAAAAGCCTTTAAGAACTTAATGAAATAAATGAATCTAAGAACATATAAATCACTAGCGCACAGGTTAACTTAACATTCCATAAAAAGATAAATGAAATTATTGATTGGAAACAACATCAGAATTGAAACAAATAATATAAATGAAAACATTACTCATTCACATAGAAATAATATAACTCATAAAAATTACTAGTTGCTTCTCTGCAATTTCGCTTCCTTCACCCCTCAAAGAAATCTTCTTTGAATACTTGTTGAAATGAGCTCTTTGATCAGCCTAATTCCCCTTTAAATTCCCACAATAAATTCTAAAGAGTGGTAGATATCCATTAATAGCACCCTTAATGGTTGGCACATAAGAGCTTCCCAATCTCACACTTCATTTTGATTATTTTTTGTCAAAAAAATTAAAAAATGGCTATTAAGACCTTTCAAGGAATTGGTTGCTTTCAACAACCTCATCAGGGACTGACAGAGGTTTCACAACCTGTGTACAGCTTCGAAATACTCGCTTTGTTATGCAATATTTTTTGCACCACTCTTCAAAATAGAAATGAAGCTTGAAATCGCATGTCAGAGAAAAGTATTGTTTCAAAAACCTTGTTGAGAATTGAAAGAGGTTTCAAAACTTATGTAAAGTTCTAAAACTCTACAAAGTTGTCCATAATTCAACTTTATCTTTTTCATCATCAAAACTTGTTAAGGTTGTGGGAACTACTTCGGGCTCCGACATGGTTTTGAAAACTCATAAATAAACTGATCACAAGGAAGACTTAGGCTTAACTATAAGACGTCGAGTAAAACATAGTTGTGACAACTTGAGTGGGACTCAAAAAAGTTCCAAAAAGAAAAAGACAAATTGACCCTCTAAAACAAGGAAAAATTTGCAAGGGTGAACATGGTTTATAGGGGATGACAAAAACCATGGAAACAATTGGCTTTAACTGGGGATCAAGACTGTAAAGGATATGAAAGAACCCAGAATAACAAATCAATGCTTTATACATTGGGCTTTAGAGTCAATACCCACAAGATAAAATAGAAGGACGAACTAAAAACTCCCAGAACAACACAAGGAAAAAAGAACTAAAGAAAAGCAAGCCAAAAAATCCTAGTTTAATATTTATAGAGCAACCCATAATGGTACTCAAATTTGGTATAATTTAAGATCGTGCCCATTGTAAGGAATAGGCAGTTTAGTGTACCATCAAGATACGATAACATAAAAGTATTTGGGCCACATTCTTGAGTTATCTTGAAAGGAACTTTCTATAAAGAATCAAGTCTTTGTGTGCACCTTTGGGCTCTCTTTTTTTATCCCATAATAATACAAGATCCCCAACATGAAATTTTTGGGTCGAGCTTTCCCGTCAAAGATCTTTTTAACTCTAGACTAATGCATAGTGATCTTATCAACCATAAATTCTCTTTATTCCTCGATATTAGTAATATACATGATCCTTTTTTCTAGAGATTTTTGAAATTCTTGATCCTCAATAGTAGCCTATAATTTAATAGAAGATAATTCCAAAGGTAGAGGCAAAACACTACCTATCCCATACACCAATTCAAATGGGGACATCCCTATTGCCCTTTTAGGTGTACTCATCTCAGCCCACAATTCTTCATACAATTTATTGTGCTAATTCTTCTAGTTCTCATCAACCAACTTTCTCATAATAATGACAAGATTTTTGTTTCTAGATTCAACTTGTTTGTTCCCTCAAGCATAATAATCTACAAAGTGAGACAATGTAATTCCATGTTCATAATAGAGGAGAGATATCTCATTTAATGAGAAGCTTGTGGCATTATCAGTCACTAATTTATGTGGTATACCAAACCTAACCAAAAAAAATTCTTTTATAAAATCATAAACTACCTCTAACGTTGTGCGCTTTACTAGTATGGCTTCTATGCACTTGGTGAAATAGTCAGTGGCAATAAGGATGTGGGTATTCCCAACACTAGATTGTGGGCTTATAGGTCCAATGAAATCTAAACCATTGTTGAAATGGTCCTTTTATTACCACCAACCTTAGAGGAAGTGTTGCTAATTGAGGCCTTCCAATGAATTGTTTGCACTTCTCACATTTTGACACCTACTAATATGCATCTTTAAACATCCCTAGCCAATAATAACATTTCCTCAATATTTTAAAAGCAGTCATAGAGGATGAGAAATTTCCCCCACAAGCTTCATTATGGAATACCTCCAACAACTTTTTATGTTGATCCTTGCCCACGCATCTTAGGAATGTGCCATCTAAACCTTTTTTATATAGAGTGTCATCCCAAATCATATATCTAGCTACATTCAACTTAAGATTCCTTTTCTCTTTTCAGGATAAATGACATGGGAATTCTCCATATGTTAGTTAGTAAGCAACGTTAGAGAACTATTCATCTTGAAGACTCACTAACAACACCCTAGGAAGATTCTCTTTTGCTTCTTGTTGATTTTTTGCTATTAATTTACATAAGACCTTACCTCTGACTAATTTAGTGGGTTTGATGTCTAAATCATACTCTTTCACTTTGGCTAATCACCCTTCTCTCTTGTTACAACCAATAGCTTGTTGTGTAAGAAGACTTTTCACTGAAGAATCAGGCACATTAACCACAAAATGAGAATGTAATATATAAAACCAATTTTTTTTTACTGCCTTTACCAAAACAAAAGCATGTTTTTCATTCCAAGAATAAATCAATTCATGCTTATTTAGGGGAACACAGGTTGCTTGAATACCTTTTTCATTAGTTTGCAAGAGAATGACTGACATAGTGTGCTCAAATGTGTAACAATAAATAATATTCCTTATTAAAATATGGATACACTAACACTAGATCTCAAGCAATGGCCTCTTTAATGTCCTTGAAAGCTTGTTTTCCATATTCATTCAATTTAAAACCTTGTTTCTCTTTCATCATATCCATTATGTGTTTTGTAATTTTAGAGAAATCTGATACAAACTTCCTTTAAAAATTAACCTTCCCAAAGAAATATTTAATTCCTATCCTATTAGAAGGAAGACTCAATTGTAAAATGGCTTTAACCCTCTCAGGATAAATCCTAATGCCCTCCTTTGAAACAATGTCCCCTAGAAGTTTCCCTTCAATAACACCAAAAATTGACTTTTTGGGATTCAAAGAAATACCATGTTCCTTATAGCTTTGCAAAAACTTTTCCAAATCTCTGAAATGATTCTCCCTTTTCTTGGAAAACACAATCGAATCATCCAAATAAATATGATCTTATTTCTAAGATCACCAAATGAACGATTCATAGCTCTCTGGAATGTGACACTTGCATTGATCAAACCAAAAGATACTGTTATAAGAAAAGGTTCCCCATGGGGTGGTGAAAGAAGTTTTGTGTTGATCCTCTTATGTGACATTAATTTGGTTGTATACCAAGAATTCATCAAGCATTGATGTCATTTTTATCTCGCTACTATCTAAATAACATGGTCCATCATAGGTAGTGGGTAATTATCTTTTAAAGACACCTAATTGAAATTCTTGAAATCAACACAAATCCTAATTTCACCATTCTTCTTACAAACATGAACTATGTTAGCCACCTGTGTTGAATGATGAATATTATATATTATTCTATCTTTCAACATTTTATCCACTTCCCTAAAGATTGTGTTAGCTACTTTAGGGTTATATGTCCTTTTCTTATGTCTAAAAGGAGACATACCTCCTTTAAGTGGGATATGGTGTTGGAGTTTTCCGTCCATGAAATTCTTCAAGTCATCGTAACACCATGCAAAGACTTCTTTATATTTAATCAAGAGTGTGATTAGTCTTCTTTTTTCTTCAAGCATGCAACACTTCCCAATATAAACCAATTTCATGGAATCAATATCTCCAATATTTATTTCTTCGTATTCACCTAAACTATTTATAGATTCACTAATTCTCCTTTTTACTTCCCTATAATGTTGATCGAATAATTCCTTTAGAGGTACCATACCCTTGGGAATTTTATTGCCCTTTAACTGGATAATCCCTTCTTCCATGTCTTGCAAATCATTTGGACATAACTCCTTGCATTCATCAATGCCACCTTCAAGGTAAGAATGGGTTAACATCTCCGCTCTCTCCAAGAAAGCCTGAATTTGTTTATCATTTTCAAACACTTTCCAATGGTTGACATTATTTGGTATAATGGGTCTATAAATCATTTTGATCCTATATGAGTTTTTCTTGAAATCTGAGTGAGTTAATAATAAAGAAGCAGACATGGCTAATGAATCAACCTTAGAGTTCAAGTCCCTAGGTATTGCTTCAATTGAGAATGCATCAAAATGATCAATAGAGTCCTAAACCTTATTATGATAATGCTTTAACCTTTCATTCTTGACTGTAAAAAGTTTGTGCACCTGCTTGACTATTAGTTTTGCATCTCCTAGTACTCATAGCATTTTGATCCCTTTATCCTTCGCTATTGATAGCCCCGATAATGAAGCTTCATACTCTGCAGTGTTATTGGTATTACCGAATTCTGGTTTAGATGAAAAATGAAAAGTCTTAACAGTAGGAGAAATCAAAACCACTCCTACGCTTGATCTAGAATTAGAACAATTTCCATCAAATTCTAAATTCCAAATCTCAAGCAATATTTGAACCAATAAGCTTGATATCTCTACGTGATTCTGAAAAGAGCATATAGTTCCCAAACTCTGATTCTTCAAACAAAATCGATGACCTAGGATCCTTTGCTTCAATACTATAAATTTGGCTTTTGGCTCTAGGTTCAGGTGTACCTTCTTATTTCCTAAAGGAATTGATGTGTGAGACTATTCCATCTAAATTTCACCTCCTAAGTCTTTTCATAAAATTCTACTCAACAGCATGTCGTAACTAACAAGGATATCAACTACCAAAATTGTTAACTTAAGCCTCTTGCCAAGATGAGTTGCAAATGAAAACTCAGCATCCTTAATTTTCTCGACCAAAGGGACCTATTTGGATTCCATGGAATAACATTTCCCAAAAGTTTTAGTCGAGGATAATCACAAATCCTAAGCCACTTTCATGGGCATAACATTATCAGAAGCACTTGAGCTAATAATTCAGTTACTTAACTTATATCAATTAATAAAAAGAGACACATAAAAGATTGGGTTTTTCTTCTAGATTATTTGATGTGATACCTTTGTTTCCCATGGATAAACTAGATGAGGGCTCCTCAACATTAATCATTTGGCCATCTGAGGCTAAATGAGCTTCAAAATTCTCATATTCTACATACCTTACTAGCCTCTCCAATTATTTGGGGTTCATTTATAGGTACTCTCCCTATGAAATTTGTATCTTTGAATTCTTACAAAAGTCTACTATATCGAAAGAATTAGCAGATTTTTCAACGAATGATGAATCAAGAATTTTATGAGCATTTTTCTAAAACTTTTTGATTTCCCTGAGAAAAAGAATCATTTCTAGATGAAGCATTAGATTTGGTCAACAAGAATTTAGGGGTATTCTATGTACCTTTATGATTTTAATTATGTTGTTCGCAAGTTAATACTGCATAGGAAGGATCATCTAAAGTGGTATAAATATCACCTCCTCTCTCAGAATCAGATTCATATTCAAGAAATCCAATTGTAGAGTCACCACACTGATTAGAAATACCCTCTTCATCAATGAATTCCTCAATAACCTCCTTCATTGTAGTCATTTGCATAAATCCTTCATGTCTAGACAATTTTCTTCATCATGATCAATGGTCAAACGAAAACGTACACAAACTATTTTTACTCCAACCTGGAGGAGCTTCTATAGCCATTCTTTGTTGAGTGGGAGAAAAAGGCTAAGTTTTTTTATTTGGTTGTCAACTCCCTTTTCTAGGTATTTCTTGATATGGTTGGGAACTTTTTTTCATTGGTCTCTTCAAGGAAATTATATAATTATCTAACCTCTAAATCATAGGATTTGATGAAGTAGATGTTTGAGACTTGAATGCTATTCTCTTTTCTATTTTCCCATGGTAATCAAATCATCTTCTAATTCAATTTCAAGGGTTTGTGTTACATAAAAATTAGCTACTTGTGCTCTTCTCATATGAAAGCTAATATATGGTGTTTGTGCATTAATGAAAAATCAATTATGATTCTCTAGAGTAGGTATTTTTGTATTATCAATCTTATTCACCAATTTGTTGAACTTTGAAATGAATTCTCTCATAAGCTCATGAACCTATTTCTTAAGCTGAGTTAATTATGCAAGCAATGAGTGTTCATCTTCCACAATTTTAAATATATTCTCAAATTGAGTTCTCATTGCTTCTCATGAATTAATAGAAGTGTTGGGGAGGTGATAGAACCATTCAACAAAAGCATCAATGAGTGATTCCACGAATAATCTAACTGCTACACCTTCATGTTGTACACCAAGCACCCCACATGCAACAAAGAAAGCATTAATGTGTTCATCAATGGAAACCTTACCATCTCCTTTAAATTTAGGAATATTTTTCTTGGAACCTTTAGGAAATTCATGTAAATGAACACCAAGGGTCAAAGATCCTATGGATACCCCCCATGGAACTGGTAATTGATGGGCCATGTTTTGTGCAAAGTTGACAACTAGGGGAACTATAGTACTATGGAGAATAAGTGCCTAACAAGTGGGAGAATAGTATACTCTTGTTGGTGAAGATGGCCTACTTCTAGATATAATTATCCTATTTAGACGTGCAAAAATAGAAAAATTTCCCTCTTGTAAAGCTTTGAAAACTGGATCAATAATACCACTCCTCCTTTCACCTCTAGTATATCATCTGGAATCTAGCATAGCTAATACGTTTTGAGAACTTATCTTTTGATATGAGCTCTAGGAAGAGCAAAAATTATATCAATGCTTATTAACTATTGTCTAAGTCTCAGCCTTCTAAGTTCCTCACCTAGCTCCTCTTCCAAAACTTGGTTAACTCTATGATACTCTTCTACACTCCTAAATCTCTAAGCCAAGGTGTTTAATTGTGATAATACGCCTTTTTGTTTTGCTTGAACCCAATTTAAATTGGGTTGAAGTATAAGGAAGACATCATTATGTGGTAAAACCATATTTACTCATGAAAGAATCAAACAAGAATATGTAAGGCAACTTTATAATTATCTTTGTTCTTTTCCCTAGCAGAGTCACCAAAAATTTGTTGGTTAGAATTTTTGCACCTTTCAATTCATAATATAAACTTTTACTCAACTGCCCAAATTAGATGTAATTAGATTAATAACAATTGAGTTAACTGCCTCTATATGAAAAATTAATCTCTAAATTTTGTGAGGTACAACTCCCTCTTAAGATAATTAATTTAATTTCAAAAATAGGAATTTAAAATAGGAAGTACTTTTTAACTAGAAAGCAATAAAGGTATAAATCTTCAATACTTAAAAGCCTTTCAAATGAAATAAATGAATCTAATAACATATAAATTGTTACCGCATGGACTAAACATTCCATTAAAAGCTAGAAATAAAATTATTGATTTGGAAACAACATCAGAACTAAAAAAAATCATATAAATGAAGACATTACTCATTCACACATAAATGATATAACTCATAGAAATTAACCAAACACGTGGATGTAAATTAATTTCCTTCTTCATCCAAAATTATTTTCACCACACACACAGATGTAAAATCTTTCAGTTTCTTCTATGTTATTCTCCAAAAATATGGTCGTTAGGAGAGTTTTTAGTTATGTCCAATTACATATATAGCAAGTGAATATAATTGCTTCTTTTAAAATAACTGCCCAAATTCAAGAAAATTATTTTCAACCTTCATAGTATAAAGTGCATATAAAAAGATTGAAGCAAATGCAGATTATTGCTACGATGGAACATCACTGATAAATCCTTCGGATGATTGGGCTAATGTCATGGCACTCCTAGCTTGATAGGCATAAAATGCTTTCACAACGGGTGGCATATCTCCATGTTGCGGAATGATCACGTTCTAGGTCTAAGTTTCCAAAAATCCTTATTTACTTGAGGTACTTCAATCTTTCGCATGTAAGTGGTGGCAAGTCCACTGAATTGAAATAGAGCCAAATCAATACCACTGAGCCTCCTCATGTTCTCCATAGTGAAATGATGTTTATCACAGAGGCTATCGATCATTCCTTTGAGGCTCCCCTTCAACATTTCCTCGTCTTCATCATTGGAGCTACCCTCTCTCTTGAGATGGAGGCCAATGTCGAGAAGATTTTTTTGAATTTCATTCCTTATTGTGTTGCATTTGTTCAACACTTTTCCCTATTCTAATATATTTTGTTACATAGGGAAGAGTTTCCACTCTATGTTCCTCTTCCACATAATGTACCTATTATCTCCAATGTTTAGAAAAAATAGCTCATTGACCTATTTTTTCGGACCCAATTCCATCATACCTTTGAAGTCACCAGTGGTGTTCATCCAAATTTCCTCTTCATGCTTAGTTGAGGCAACATCCTTCTCAATTTCAGTTTTCATAACATCAATGTCTTTACATATCTTTTTCATATCAGTGATAGAATTATTTCCTTTACACAAAATATTTGAAGCCCATCCCTCTGTAGCTTTCCCATAAGCTTTATAATTCTGCATTTTATTTACCAATTTTCTTGCCATAGAGGATGTTGGATCAAACACAGCCTTGACCTAATTGATTGGTTATGGATCTATGTCTAATACAAATTGTAAGCAATCAATGAGAATATTTACTTGATTATTCAATTCATATTTACTTTGTTTATCCCTAGTTGTTCTCTCCACCAATCTTGTTGTTGTCACCTAGAAATTGTGTATATCGCTATCCCTAGTAGGTCTCATATTTACCCTAGTGATATTGTAATCATTAACAGTAGCTTGGATTGTTTCTTTATGTTCAGAGGGTTAAGCCACTTCCACATACATATTCCTAGTATTAGAATCCTCTAACAACCTAGATGTGGTTTTCAAGTTCTTGGGCTTAGGGGTCTTTGGATTAATTGACCAACAAAATATTTGTCTGGGAGATTCAACTGAACTATTTTCCTTTTCTTCAACTAACCATGAGGTAGAGGTAGGTGTGGCAACTAATTTGGAACCAGAGGATGTGAATTGTAATATTAGAATCCTCCAACAAAATACTCCTAGTATTAGAATCCTCCAAAAACCTAGATGTGGTTTTCAACTTCTTGGGCTTAGGGGTCTTTGGATTAATTGACCAACAAAATATTTGTCTAGGAGATTCAGCTGAACTATTTTCCTTTTCTTCAACAAGGTTTGTTCTAACCATGAGGTAGAGGTAGGTGTGGAAACAAATTTGGAACTAGAGGATGTGAATTGTAATACCCTCCTAAGGGAGGGGTATAAAAAGCTCTCATTTCAAGAGAGGAAGGTGGAGTAGGACTAGCCCTAGGAGAATTTTGTGTTTCTCTAGGAGGAGAATAATTAGGAGAAGGAACACTTTCCTATGAAGGGGAAGTAGACACATTGATTGTTTCTTCTTCTTTAGCTACTTGTTTATCCTTGTCTTTTTGTGATAGGTTAGAGGCATCTTCTCCATAGGTTTTCTCTAGCAGTCCTTTCTCTAGAGGCTCTTCATCACCATCACCATGATCTCCTAGTGCCATTTTTTGAGCAGGTGATGATTGTATACTTGATGACGAGGGTGCTTGACTACTCTCTCCTTAAAGCTAAGTATTTTGTGATTTTGGAGGAGGGGTATTATTTTTTCTACATTCTTCCTTGTCACACATTCTTGAGTTCTTCTCAACACCACTATTTTTTTGGCTTCAATAGTCTCAATCTCATTGATGCTCCAATCTATAGAAAAAATTGGTTGGGTTTGTATGTTATTGATTAAGATAGGATCTAAAAAATTAGATTCATTGTCATCCAAACCTTAGATATACCAATCTAATCTGAATGTCATTATATGTCGTAGAGTTAACCTCATCCAACTCCTTCTATGGACTTCGTATTCATCAACACAGTCTACTCAATAGTCTTCTAAATTAGGAACATGGTAGAAACTAGGACCTAACTGTAAGTTATCCTTAACAAAATTCTTAATATCAAAGGGGAATCTTCTGTCATAAACTTGCATTGTATATTTCACTAATTCTCTTTCAATTTTAAGAGCATCAAACATAGAATTGTAGGAGTAATACCTTAGTCCAATGGGAAACTGAATACCTACCTTCTTCCTTTCTTGGCACCTTTAATTCACCTCTGAAACTTCCTACATACTTCGATTAAGACAAATTTGTTTTTTAGCATATTTGGGCAACTTGTAAGGAATCCCATCGAAACCTCCAATCTTGATATACGAGAATCTTTGAAATTGAATAAAATTACTACTATAGTTGTCAATTAATTGTATCGCTTTAGGAGAGATTCTCAGGCCTATTGCCACCTTGAATTTCTTTGACCATCCTCATGGTGAAGGCATCACTTACCTGCCTAAAATTCTTGTAGCTCTTTTCTAACTAGAGAGTATCATAATAATCATAGATTTGAACATCTTGATCATGCACTTCAATAGGTCTCAAACCTGGCTAGGGTCTTGTACTAGCACTAGCATAAAACAAATAGGATGACATATAAAAGAACTTATTGATAGGAAAGTGAATAATCATCGAATACATTTGATTGCATAATAGTTGAGCCCAATCCAAATATTGATCACCTTGAATAATTATTTAGATGAAGAAATACATCCAATCCTCAAAAAAATGAGCTCTATCATCACCCTTCAATCTATGCAAAAGCACAATTATGTTGAAATTTTCATCCACAAAGTAGGTCCTCTATAGCTTCTTGGGCAATTGAGACTTACCTTTCTTAGGTGTGGTGAACCATTCACGAGCAATGATATTCATGTATTGTCCCTTCTTTTCTTGAAAATACTGATAGGAAGAAGTGAAATCAAATTTTGTATATACTTCCCTTTTTGGAATCTTCAAATGAGAAGCGAAAGTACCCCCTTAATTTTCACAATCAATCGGTTATCATTCGTTATAATATCTCATGTATAGATTGTAATGGTTTATGCACTCCAAAACCAAATTGGTGCAGTAAACTTCTACAGGAAGTGTTGTGGCCTGTAATAATCTGCTCTCAATTAACCATTGGATGATTGGTGGTCGATCTGGTTTTCCAATTCTCTCCCAAAACTCTTTTAGATTTATATTCCCTAACTTCATATCACCAATTTTGAGCATAGTACTAGATAAACCAATCAAATTTTCATAACCCAGGTACTGAAACTTCATGGTGAATGAGAACCTAAAACGTAGAAGCAATTTATAATAGAAAGTGACTAAATTTGCTTGTATGAGTAAACAAATAGCATGCAATTCCTCCAAACACACTAGGGAACTTTTGGATTGTTCTCTTAGCAAACCACAACTTACTAGTAGAAAGAACTATACCTTTGAATTATGCTCTGACATTGTAAATAACACTAGTCACTTCTCCACAATCTTACTTCCTTCACCCCTCGCATAAATCTTCTCTGAATACTTGTTGAAATGAGCTCTTTAATCAACCTAATTCCCATTTAAATTCATTTAATTAATGCTCAAGAGTGGTAGATAGCCATTAATGGTTCCCTTAATGGTTGGCACGTACGAGCTTCCCAATCTCACTCTTCGTTCTAACATTTTTTTTGAAATTTCAAAAAGGAATGGCTATCAAAATCTTTTGGGGAATTGGTTGGTTTTGACAACCTTGTCGAGGACCGATAGATATTTTGAAACATGTGTACGTCTCTAAAATAATCGATTTGTTATGCAAACTTTGTCGCACCGCTCTTCAAAATAGAAATGAAGCTTGAAATGACATGTCAGAGAAAAGTATGGTTTTGAAAACCTTGTCGGGATCCGACAAATATTTTGAAACATATGTAAAGTTTTGAAACTCTACTAAGTCATAATTCAACTATCTTTCTCATCATCGACACTTGTTAAGGTTGTTGAAACCACTTCGAGTTCTGATGTGGTTTTGGGAACTCATAAATAAACTAATCACAAGAAAAACTTAGGCTTAACTATAAGACGTCGGGTAAAAATATAGTTGTGATAACCTAATTAGGACCCGACAAAGTTTTGAAAACCAAAGGACAAACCAACCCTCTAAAACAAGGAAAAATTTGCAAGGGTGAACATGGTTTTTAGGAGATGATGAAAATTGTGGAAAAAATATATATAAAATAATTGTTGAATGCACAAGACAACTAAGAGGAGGGGGTGAATTAGTTGTACCTTAAAACTTCAAAACCCTCATACACATTTAGATCCACATTAATACAATTAACCCTTAATCTATTATAATGATTTAGCCTGAAAGGTAAATAACAGAAAATGAAACAAATCAACAAAATGCACAAGATAACACTAGATTTACATGGAAAACCCAAGATGGGAAAAACCACAACGAGGATTAGCTCACAATATAAAGTAACTTCAACACCGAATACAATGGGTCTCACTTCCCAAAGAAGAAAGGCTCACTGTCAGAATAGAAAAGAAGATAAAGAAGAATGTTACACAAAGAAATATATCTCAATGCAACAAATAAATCCACCACAATATCATCAACACCTTCGCAACATGACTAAAGAATTGTAGACACCTTCTACTCACTGCATCCAATAATCTAACACATGAAATTTTGCACTACACTTTCCAAATTCGCACTCTAACACTCTGCAATTTGCATCATTCACATCTTTCTTGTTATCTCTTCATCCCTCAACAGCTCAACTCTTATTTATATCACCTTCAACCTTGAAACCATTCTCCAAGTTTGGCTATGCACATCAACCATGCAAATTCAAATTAGGTAGGCAAAAAAACACTTATGTGGAAGATGGAAGTGAAGGAAGACCACACCATTCTTTATTTGGGACCCAAATCTATAACACCATGCTACAACATGCTTCGACAAACAATAAATATTCACCGCAATTAGTGTAAACACCAAGGTTGGTTGTTACTTGTGTAAACACCATTAAAATTTTAAGTACACACTTCCTTTGATCCAACAATAATTCACAGATAAAAAATGTCACCTGAACATAACCTAGAATATTCCGTAGACACCCTAAAATCCAACAAACTTCTTTGCAACAACTTTCACTTGAAGAATGTACACATCCAGTACACTCAAATAACTCTACCATACACTGCAACTTAAGAAACTGACTTCTGAAGCACCAAACCTCAAAAAATCTTGATTTAAGAAAGATACCAACAATGTCAACATCCCTTCAAATCCACAAGACTTGAAACCAAACTACAAAGAAACACAGAGAAAAAACATTTCTCCAAGACACCTCTGCAATACACTGTTCTCACACTGGTGAACACAACTTCTGTTCAACAATCCAACACACAAAATTTTGAATACAATACCTCTGAACACCTCTTATCAACATATTTGAAACACACAGGAAGATCTTCAACCTAGAATAAATGTGGAGCAACATCGAAACACTACTCTACAACCCAGACAACACTGCAACACACTATTTCCTCTTTTTATCAATTTTTCTCAAAAGCACTTGAAAACCAAGTATCAGAGACACATCCTCATCACCTTCAGTACTTCCTCATCACCACCAAGCCAACTACAACATAGCAACTCAACCATATATCCATAAATAAAAGCTCATCAAAGAAAAATTAGAGGTTGCCATCAGCAGCTTACTAATGACAACATAATGCAACTAATCAATGCATGGATAACACCAACATACTCTTGCAACAATCTTCTACTCATCAATTACAACACAAGCTTACTGACATCAATGACAACATAAACTATTCATACTTGCAACAATAACTTAGTATGATATGGTTTTGTATCCCAAACATATTATATCCAATTATGAAGGATGTGTTTCAACAATATAATTATGATATTTGATATCATTGAATCATATTATCATAGGACATCATTTGGAGCCATGTCAAGTCTTTGCATAATTATTGGATTGTGAATATTTTTTTTGCTATCATTGTCCTATGATATGGTATAATTAGAATCGAGTGAATAAATTGTTGAAGTAAATGAAGAACGGTCTTCAATCATGAGGTTGGCATGATGGAGGAGAACTGTGTAAACCACTCACTAGGTACACCACCTCATGATGATAGTTGAGGACCATCGATTAAGGCCACATGAGGCCACAAAGGATAAGGTCTCGTTGTTGGGCCTAGGGAAGGATACTTGGGGCACTTCATCATGTCATCCTTATTATGGTTGAACCCACATAGTCCTTGGGACTTGTATTGATATATATAGTCTTTCTTAGACTTAGAAGTAAATGTATTCCATGTATTATGTCTATCATAGTCATCTAACATGATTTCAGGTTTCCATAACCAAACTTGCATCATCTAAATTTTAAGCAAGAATTATATTGTTAACTACAATCTGCTATTGGTTTCATTTTGAATTGTGATTTCAAGGAAAAATATAAGGTGATCCCAAAAGGGGACATTACAGGGTGGCTTCCCCTTGGTAAATCACCTAAAAACCAACTCTACCTAAAGATATTCATTGGGAAAAGAGATAAGAAAGAACTTATAATCAAAATCTAAAACAAAAAATGAAGGTGGTACACCAAATATAGTATATTTCTACCTCCTTTCAACAACACAACTTATGAATACCAATTTAAAGATTCACACCATATTTTGCAACAATAATTCAGAGGTAAACTTAGAACAACAATAATCAAGGAGTCATAGAACCCACAGTAATACATTCTTTTCTTTCATATATAGAGAAAATTGAAACAAGTAGATGCAAAAATACTGATATTTGATTCAATGAAGGTTGCTACAATGACTATATTCTAAAAAAATAGTAAAAGATTGCATCACAAGCATATAATCAACCATTATTTCAGAGTGAAACAATATTGAAGATACAACCAATGAAGAAAATTACAGAAGTAAAGACCTAATTTTGACTAAAAAATTTCAAAGGTTGAATGTCACTTTGTCACAATAAACTTTTCCAGTGATTTGTTACAAAGCATATGTCTCTTATTTATAGATTTTGAGAGCCTGAACTTGGTATGAGTTTTGAATTCATTTATTTTTTAATTTTTTTCTTATTTTTGCATGGAAATCATAACTCCCTTTTAAAAATTCTCCATGAAGAGTTAAATTAATGCATGAATAGAAGTTCCCCTTTAGAATTTCTTGAAGTTAGTGAGCTCTATTATTTTTTCATGCTTTGCTAGAGGGACCCACATAGTTAAACTCCCTTTTGAAAAATCTGGATAAAGTGTTAAACTAATGCATGAAAAAAAGTTCCCCTTTAGACTTTTTTGAAGTTAGCGAACCCCTTTATTATTTTTGCATGCTTTGCTAGAGGGGCCCATGAAGTTAAACTCCCTTTTGAAAAATATGCATGAAGAGTTAAAATAATGCATGAAAGTGATATGCCAATTTTAACATGTATATACATTTATCTTGACTAAAATTAATACCACTTTATATCAAAGTCTTATTGAATAAAAGCCAAGTTTCATTAACAACAATCATACCAATAGTTACTAACATTTCTCGAATCAAATGGACATACAAAAAAATATTCCTAATGACATAATCAATATAAAATAGATAGTTGGGAGGCTGCAATAGGGTGTCCTCATAGTTCTCCCTTTTTCATAATAGGGTGCCCTTCTTGGAGTTATCCCTTTTGAATAATAGGGTGCACTACTTTTAATTCTCCCTTTTGCATAATAGGGTGCCCTTCTCGCAGTTCTCCCATTTGCATAATAGGACACCCTAGTCATGGTTCTCCATTTTGTAGTCCTACCTCATCCCTTCATGATCAATTATTGCCAAACCAAGATCATATCATTATTAATAATATCAAAAAATATATGCTACAGAATATGCTATTATATTAGTGTTTAATATCTATATTTATCTGATTAGATGATCATTGTCTTAATGTTTAGATGTTATTGATTTTCAGACTGAGTCAACTTGCTCTCCAATCATTATTTTCTTAACACTCAAAAGATATCGCTAGTGTTAATCAAACAAATAAGAATCTATTATCCATACTTATATGAAAGCTTCATAATTACTTATAAGGCTCAATAATTGTTGCAAACATCATTATTGAATATATATATATATATATATATATATATATATATATATATATATATATATATATATATATATATATATATATATATCTCTACTTATATCAATTAGTGTTCATATATATGTTTATATAATTATTCTTTCCTCATGTTAGTATTTATGTATATATACTATCTACTCATTACATATTATTCATTATCGGATTTATCTTATGTATATATACTTGTATGCTTATCCAATAATATATATGTTAAGTGGATTTATATTCTAATACATACCAGTCACTGTTGTTGTTCTTATTTCTAAATAATTGATTATCCTTGCTTGTTCCCCTCTTCCTTGGAAATGCACCCATTTTTATTCCCTATGGTGGAAGAGTCATAACTCTTCATATTATTCCCTAAGCAAGGGATAGATCCTATCTATATTTCTACCTTAAGTAAATCGTTGTTACCTTTAAAGGAACTTATAAAGTATTTTTTCTAATTATAATGGATCGTTGCCTTAATCGTTGTCATTCCTATCATTTATATATTATGTGTTTCTTATTTTATATTTATAAATTTATATTAGTTATATATGTGTGTGTTTTTATACTTCAATATTTATAACTAATAATATTTAAGATGTTAATATTTATATTTATATTTTGATAATTATAATTATAATATTCTTATGATAATTATAATTATAATAATATTAAATTGTTAATTTTTTTATTTTTTTTAATATGTATTTTGTTATTTATTTATTTTATTTCCATGCTTTATATATTAGTGTTACAATTTCGGGGGCATCACAGTCCACCCCGCTAAAGATTGCTTGTCCTCAAGCAATCACAACTAAGACTTGTAATCTCTTGACATTACTCTTTTTTGTGATTATATTAGTTTCAGTTGTGATGATGGGGATTGGAAATTCTAAACCCAGTGATGATTATTTGGTTATGTTTGATTTTATTTTTTTGGAGAGTAGCTCGTAGTACTTGTCTTAGCTTAAGACCAATAAGGTTAATACCATCCTCTAAATATGGGGGCAATTTAATGTTTTGTGTACTACCATTTCCCAATATCTCTTAACAACAAAACCAAGGGTTGGAAATTGGTACGATATGTTATTTAAGACAAGTTTTATCTTATCTCATTACCTAAGCTATGATACAAATTCTTCATTTCCCTTTGTTGTTTAAGACAAGATTTTGAGAGTGTTGTGAATAATGAGACCCCTTGTGCAAACTAATTTGAGTGAGGGGTCTAGGTATCCCTTACTACAAGTTGTTCAATTAAATGTGAGTACAATTTCCCTTGAATAAAGTATGTTTTATTTCATATGATCTCTTTAGAAAATATTAGTTTATCCCAAAGTTTGAAAGGTGAGAACGATTCCTGGGATTTGTGGGTTATGGACCCATAGTGTAAATATTTTTTTGTAGCTTGTTTTGACCTTTAATCATGTATGTAGAGCTACTTTTTGTGTAGTCTCGCAACACGCCCCAAGAATATAAGGCTTAGGGACCCATGTTGAAAATTGTTACTTAAGGAAAATTCTAATTGGTTGGTGGCCTCAAGGAAAATACATGTGAAGTTAAAAATAAACCTTAGAAATAATTCATGATCAAGTGTACTGAGTGTCGAGAGTCCAAGTGAATGGGTTTTCGGGTAATTTGAGTCTGGGTGAATGATCGAGATGGGTTCGTGAAGAAAGTTTAATGAGCTGCTTAAGCTGAGAGTCAAAAGCCCGCGGGGATGAAAAGGTCGATAGAAGGTGAAAGCCGAGTTGTGATTTTTTTTGGGAAGTGTAGTACATCGACTAGTAAGGTTTTAAAGGCATTTGGGTAATCAAGTGTCGGGTACCTAGGTAAATGGTGCATTGGTGCAAGAATGTTTAAACTTGTTACTTAGTTTTTCCTGAGTGCACAAAACATCCAGGAACCCCCCTAAAGTCGGTGGTTACGAGAATATTAAAGTTTTCTATTGGAAGTGTGATTTTGAAAAGATTAATGATAAATATGGTTTTATTCTAAAGGGTTTTTTATTATTTTTTTAAAAGGGGATTGACGTGTAGAATTTTGTGTAGGAGAAATAGGTTGTTGGACAATGTTTGGGTATGGACTATTAGACATATTTGGATTGCGAGTAGATCCAACAATATTACCTAGGTTAGATGGCGTACTCTGGAATTACATGCGAGGAAGAAGCATATGACAAAGAAACGTGGGTAACCGAGGAACCAGAAATATGAGTATTATGCAAGCAACGAAGGAGATGTCGAGCTCCGGGGTGATACACTGACTAGCATTTTTCCCGAAGCTATAACTTGGAGGTAGGAACATAGGGCTAATGGATTAAATTTTCTATATCCAACTGATCATTTGAATATCCAGCCAATTCCTACATTTTGTTTGAAGATTAAGTTGATAATCTGCACAATCCGGTTTGATATCCTGATTGTATCTTAAAGACATGAGTCCAAAAGTTTCAAGTGATGAAGAAAGACAAAATTTATGTTGACCTATTCCAGAAGTTTCTCTTGCCAACTCTCATGTGCCATGTATTGTGCTACGATTCGTTCCCTAGATTCTCTTTCTTGTGTTGATTGAATTCCTCAAATGCCTTGTTCTTATAAAAGGCCAAGAGTTGTTTTATTTTATTAAGTTCAAAATTTGTGGATTCCGGAGAACTAAAACTTTTGCAAGTTTTATTCTTTTTCCTATTTTTTGTTCCATTCCAGAATAAAACTTGTATGTTTTTGTAGACATCCAAATTTGACCTCTCCCATAAGGTTAAATTTGTCCCCTTCATTCCTCTATCCCACATTTCCCATCGGTGTTAATTAAATGATTTATTTAATTAATATTTCCCCATTTCCCTAATGTTCCTAAGGTATTTAATTTAAATAATTAAATACTTTACCTTCATCCCCTTTCCTCTCTAAACTAAATAAATATTCCAATTTGTTTAATTTAGTCATTTGCCTTTATGAGTTTAAATCAATTTTTAAATTCATTATTTTTCTCTCTCCTTGTCCCTTCCTCCATAATCCTTCCTTAATCTAGATTAATTTAATTAATCTTTAATTAGGATGTGCACACCCTTAATCAGGATTAATGTCACATCCTCCATCATATTCCACTTGCCTTAATCCTTCATTAACCATCTTAATCACCTGTTTGCACAACCTAATTACTTGATTAGGTCACCCTAATCCTTATGCCATTTATGGCATACCCCCAAGTCAACCTTTTATTAAATTCTTTCTCCTTTTGGAGAAGGCAACCCTTTCCCAATGTGAATTTTTAATTCACATTTATTCCTCCTAAGTCTTTTAAGAAATTTTTAATTCCTCAAAAGTCTCATCACCCACATGGGGACAAGGACCTCCTTTATGAGGAGATCTTGTCCATTCCCAAGGTACAATAAAGTACCTATACCTCATGTACTTTTTGAAACCTCACCCACCACATGTCAAGATGTGAGGGCTTGTGAGTTCTCAACTCACCCTAGCCCTTGATCTTGTCCAAGGTGGCTGCATCTTTACCCTCCATTGTTTAGTGTCCTTTTCCCTAAAATTAGATGAATTTTCCCTCATTTGCAACTTTGCAACACACATCAATCACTCTCAAGAAACTCAAGAATTCAAGCATACTTGCACTCTCAAGCATTCACCATTGCTGAAAATTTTGAGTTCATTTTGCATCCATATTGTGCATCTACCAAAATAACCATCTTCACCATTTCATTCCTCATCTCATCCACATTGTTTTGTATCAAGTTTCATGCTATTTTCCATTGAAAGGAGCACACAAATCAAATGATCAACAGGGCAAACCAAATCATCAACCTGGACAAGGTATAACACTCTTTTGTCTTTCATTTTGTTCAAGTTCAACTAGGTTGATCGTTGAGGTGTTGTTTGTGTTTTTCCTTGCTTGCATTTTGTTTCATTTTGCATTTTAGACTAGGGAATTTCACCAGCCACATTTCTGGTAAGCTCGGTGGGACCCACGTAACGGGTCTATAATTTTAGGTTCTCTATTGTTTGAGTTTTGCAAGTTCAAACTTTACTTACAGAGGTGAGACTACCATAACGGGCGAACTTGCTCCTTACAGAGGCGGATTTTCTCAGCCAGACGAGCGAATTTACTCACCCAGATAAGTGAACTTGCTCCTTACAGAGGCGAATTTGCTTCAATTAGGGGAAAACTTGCCAAGACCTTTAGAGATGGGCGAATTTGACTGGTGAGAATGGGTGAGTTTGCAATTTATAGGGGCAAACTTGCTCATCTAGACAGGCGAATTTGTCTCACACAGAGGCGAATATGAGGTGAACCCGGGACTTTAATCTTCAGTTTTCAGCATCATTTTGGTTTTGGTTTTACACACTAATCTGCTAACTTGTCTATTTGTGAGTGTCCCTGGATTTTGCTAACATTTTGTGCAGACATTTCTCAATCGTCCAAGACCGGTGGTTGCAAACTACTAACGCATTTTTTGCAGAACGATCGGTCCAAGACATCCTAGTTAGTTTGTCTATTGTTTTTCACTCTAGCTAGGAACACAAAGATTAATTAAAGGGTCAATATACACTTGTTTGTCATGTTTGTGAATGGATTTTTGACGTACCCAATCCCCTTGCGCCATTTGGCGATCCTGGGTGACAAGAAATCATAGTTCATTCTAGTCCAGTTGAGTCTACCTAGGAGGTGCTAGTGCATCTAAGCTCTCCCCTTGCACTACGTGCGACCCTGAGGACTAGCTGAAGTGTCTAGTATCTTCTTCCTTTAGCGGGACCCACCTATAATTTCATCACCTGGGGACGATTCCAACCATGTGCTATTAGCGGGGTATATAAAGGGGGGAGAATGAAAGTTGTACCCCAATCCAATCACGTCATGTTTAGCGAAGTGTCGAAGCTAGGGTGATACCTAGATAAGATGTGCAAAGTTGGTCTGAGTTTCTAATACCTCATTGGGGCTCCCGACTCATACTTGTGACAGGATGGTGTTCACGGTTGTGCCTCACATACCTTGCGTATATTGAGGACGACTAAGATAGCCTTGTATAGCCTAGATAGAGACCCGTGTTGCAACCACGGCTTGGTGTAGTGCAGGGGACGCGTACTGTACCCCGAAGTTACTCACCACGTACTCCCTTGGGTTGAGATAGGAATCCTTGTGGTGGACTACGATAGTCCTCGAGTGAGAGCGTGAAGGTGAGCCTATGGCATCCATTGATGACCTTGTGCCATTGGAACGCTAGCTATCCACCCTCGCAAGAAAGGCTGCTCCAGAGAACCACCCTGGTATCATGGAGTATTAACCTTGGGTTGTCTGCTCAAGGTGGTGGGCCTATATTAATTTTGCAAACCCATATCACTAATTTTAGGATCATACTACCTGGGATGTCTTCTTTGTGTGATATCAGTGCTTTTCTTTTCAGTTGAGTCAGTTCATCCTTTTTTTTGTTGTTTTTCGTGCTTGTTGTCCTTTGCCATAGTCAGCCCTTGCCTTCAGAGGAAAATTTTCCCCTTACAAAGGTGAATTTGCACTATAGACAGGTGAGTTTTCCCTGCAAAAGGGTGATTTTGTGTCTCGGTCCAGTCCAGGTCATCCGTTTAGGCAAATTTGCCTTTGTCAGAGGGAAATTTTCTTGTGGGTTACTTTCTTAGGCAATCCCATTTTTGCCCATTCTCTTGAACTGGCGAGTTTTTCCATCCCTTACGTGAGTTTGTCAGTCGTCAAATTTGCTCGTTCCCCAAGAACGGAGAAATTTTCTCTCCTATTGGGTGAATTTTCTCCTCAAAGGGGTGGTCTCGCTTTCCCATTCCAGTCCTGCTTGTTATCTCGTTCATCAAATTCGCCTATTCCTTGTGTGTAGGAAAATTTGCTCCTTAGTTTGGTTGAATTTTCTTATTATAGGGGCAATTTCGTCTCTCGTTCAAGTATTTCGTCTGTCACCCCATCCATCAAATTCGCCCATTCTCTCAGGACAGGTGAATTTTCTACCCCGTTTAGGTGTCCATTTGTCCGTCGGTGATCCCATTCTCCATTTGAGGCCCTGTTCAGGTTCATTTAGGCGAATCTGTTTGTCCGTTCATGATCCCGTTCTCTGTCTGAGTCCCCGTTCGAGTCCATTTAGATGATCCTGTTTTCAGGCGAGTCTGTTCCCATTTGTACCATTCATGAAACAGGTGAAGTTATCATCTCCTTAGCTGATCCTAAAAGTCAAATATGCTCGTTCTTTAGTGATTTCAAGGTTTTAGGTGAACTTGTTAGCTATTTAGGTGAACTTGTCAACTTTTTGGGCGATTTTGCTAGATGTTTGGGCAAATTTGCTAGCTGTTTGGGTGAACCTGCTTCTTGATAGGTGAACTTGTTGAGAAGATTCACCTATTTTTTATGCTAGTTAAGTCTTGGGTGAACCTGCTTCCCAAATAGGTGAATTTCATTAGAAAATTTGCTTGTTTCCTGTGTCACCTCGGTCTTGGGTGAATTTTTCACTCAGAACGGGCAAATTTTCTAGAGACAAAAGTGAATTTTCTCAATTTGGACAGACGAACTTGCAACCTACAGAGGCAAATTTGTGAGATACAGAGGCAACTTTGTTTCCCATACAAATTCCAGAACGTGAATCCTTTTGGCCACTAAAAGAATGTTGTTTTTTGAGTCCTTTGCCATGATCAATTTTTTTTATCATCATCCATCTTCCCGTAATTATCATTTTCATCCATTTGCATTCTCTAAAGATCATCATTTCATCGATTAAATTATCTAGGAGTATCTTAGAGCATCCTTAGATCACATATCCATCATCAGTTCATCAATCTAAATCCCCTAGACTTTGTTTTAGAGGTTTTTATCCAAGTTGGATTAGGTGTCTACTAGGAGTATCTTAGAGCATCCTTAGATCACATATCCATCATCGGTTCATCAATCTGAATCCCCTAGACTTTGTTTTAGATGTTTTTATCCAAGTTGGCATAGGTGTCTAATCTCGATCGTCATCATCTATGCTTGTTTAGGATTGTCATCCGTCCTGAGTCAGTAAATCATCTTTGACCCAATCAATCTACTTCCATCTTGAGGTAGATTTGGTGTCATAATCATCCATCTTGCATTTCAATTCAATCAATCAACACCTTATGCCATCTAATCAAAGCTTCTAAACTTAGTTTAGAAATGATTTCATCGGTCCAATCCAACCAATCATCTAATACAATCAATCGCATCATCCCATCGATCAATCCAATCCAATTTCATCCTTTATCCATCATCCAATTCAATTAATCAATCCCTTGACCAATCCAATCAATCCTCTATTTTCACTTAGGTCATCCTCATTTGCATTATAGGGTGTAGTGTCATCTCAGTCATCCAATAGTTTTGCATTTTCATGCCCCTTACCTAATCACAAGCAAAGAATCTCATGGAAAATCAACAAGCTCAAGATTCCCAAGCTAACATTCCTCAAGATCCTAACAATAGTGGTTCATCGCAATCCAATACTGAGGTCCAAACCACATCACCTCCTACTGATGAAAGCAAGGTCAACTAGCCTAAAGTCACAATCGATGAGTATCTCAATAATCTCATCAATCTTCAAATGACAGATCATCTCCTTAATGAGCGTAGAGATAAAATCATCGCTACCTTGCTCATGAAGGGCATCAAACCACCATCGGGATTCGAGTTATCAAAATTTGTCAACACATCACCTCCTGTACCTCTTGTGCCTCAAGATCCCCATAACGCATAGAATCCCCCAAGGAATGCTTATGTCCCTGAGGGTCCTCTCGTAGATAATTGGTACCAGCCTGGGTTTGGCAATGTCATTCTTTATTAGGTCACACATGCCCCTTGGGTTCCAATCACGGTAGCAGGAGCATCACTTGATCTGAACGATCCACTTGCTTATGGTATGCCACAATATCTTCCTCCATCACAACCTCTGAATGTCCCTCAAGGTCCAACCCCAGTACCATTTGCATCACTTCTTCCACCTAATCAACATGGTTTAACCACCAATCAATGCTGGGGGAAATCCTTTTGCTACATTACCGCCACCTTCGGGATCCACACCTACATCCAATCTACCGCCACCTCCATTTATTCCTCAGCAACCACCTCAAAGCAACATTCCACCTTCTCAGCCACCGCAAGGTAACCTAAAAAAAATAGCACAACAAACCCCTCAACATGTCCTAATTCAGTCTCAACCAATCCAACAACCTCCACAGAAAAATATCTCCATTCCTTCATAACAACAACAGCCACCCCCACATCAACAATAGGGTAATCCATCGCAGCCCCCTCATCAGCCTCAAGGTCCCCTGCATCAACAGATATCTTAGAAAAATCCATCCTTCCAACAACCGCAAATCAGTCAGCAGCCTCAAATCCCAACTCAGCCTCTTTATCATCAACCCCCTCAACAACCACAAGTCCTGACACGACCTCAACAATCTCACCATTCAATTCCTAGCAACATGGCTTAGTACTTATACCATCCACAAAGTATGTTCTATGCACAACCTATTGCATCAAACCCCAACCTTGGTTATGCCTATCATAATCCACAGCAAGCTCAACAACAACCATCTTACACTACCTCTTCACAACTACAACAAATTATTTCCTATCAGTAGCCTTCGTATACATCCCATCAATACACCACCTACAATTATCAGTCCAATCCATACTATTCCTCACAGCAGCAACCATCTTACCAACAATAGTCATACCAACAGGGTGCTTCCACCTCGTACTATCAAGCAGCTTCATTGTACCAACAAGGGGGTCCTTCTTATCACCAAAACCTATCATCTTACCACCAATTATACACCAATCCTCCATCATAATCTATATACACCAACCAATATCATTCGACTCCTTCATATACACCACCACCATCATATGATCAAACTGCATCCGCTCCATCCACATCTTACCAACAATATGCTTCTTATCATCAATCCAATCCATCAAATCCATCTTCATCAACACCTTTTAATAAGGAGTTGGAGGAAGTAAAAGCTGCATTGAAGGACTTATAAATAGGGAACTCTAAAAATTCTTTCAAATCTGAAGAGATTTGTCCTTATCTATTTGATCCCTCGATCTTGCTCGTTCCTTTCCCCAAGCATTTTGAAATGCCAAAATTTGACAAGTACAAAGGAACTAAGGATCCTAAGAACCATCTCTAGGAGTTTCATTCACATTGTGAAGAAGTCCTCCACAATGAAAATTATCTCCTACGGTTATTCCCTAGGAGTTTGACGGGAGTGGCTCTTGATTGGTTCATGGGTCTTCCAAATGGATCCAATTCTTCTTTTGTGGATCTTTCAAAAAAAATTGTCACACAATTCTCCTTCAATTTGGAGAAGGATATCGATACACTAGATCTTCTAAAAGAAGCACAACATGAGGGTGAAACCTTTGCTAGCTACCTGCAAAGGTGGCGTGCTTTGGCTAGTCGAATGAAATATCTTCTTAGTGAGAAAGACCTAGTGACTTTTTTTGTGGTGAATGCTCATCCAGACATGAGACATAATCTCAATCTTCATTATGTCACAACCTTTGCAAAATTCATAGAAAAGGGTCCTATCATTAAGAGATCTCTCATCGCTAAGGGACAGATTAAAATTTATAATCCAGATAAAGAGAATCCATCTAGAGATAAGTCTTGCTACTAGAACAAAAACAAGAACATAGTCAATGATGGTGTCACAAATACCAAACATGTTCAAGTAGAAAACACCTCACAAATGTCTCAATACACCCCTCCACCACAACCAATACCAAATCCCATATTCGTGTTGTAAGTCTCACCTCGTCCTCCTCAACAGTCAAATCAAAACAATCAAGGAAACAATAAATGCTCTTTCATTACTTTGGGAGAGCCCTTAAGTGTCATGTTCAATAGGCTTTTGAAAGAAATTATCCAATTATGTATCCCATGACTAATCCTTTTGATGAGTCCAACCCAGAGCCAACCTGGTACAAGGAGAACGAGTATTGTGACTTTCATAAGATCAAAGGTCATTCCACAAATAAATGTCAAGGACTTAAAACATGCATCCAATATCTTATAGATCGTGGAGATATACAAGTGGATACTAACCAGGAATCTGTGTCCAATTCTCAACTATAGATATACCAAAACACCTTCCCTAAAGATAACCAAGGATCCAGTATGTCCAATGCCAATCCTGGGTCAAGTAACAACAACAGCCAAAACAATAGCACCAATAACATCAGCTATAAAAATGTACCTTATAACTATGATGGTATAGTTATGTGCATTAGCCAAATAGAGCCTATCATATCCATGATTCGTTTCAAAGGAAAATATCCACAATGTATTGTTACAACTCATCGCACTTGTATCTCCATCCCTGGTCCTTCTACATCCACCCAACCAGCTTTTGTAAGTTTGCAGTATAATATTCTTGACCACCTAGAAAAGAGACCCACTCAAATATCCATCTTGGATCTACTTAAGTCTTCTCTTGTCCATCAATAAATCCTAACCAAAGCCTTACAGGATACTCATGTACATAATGACATAGATCCCACTTAGTTCCAAGCCTTAGTGGGACACTTGTCGTCAACCTATCAGTTGGGTTTTAGTCAAAACAACATTCCTACCATCAACCTTGATCATAACCGCCTTCTTCATATTGAATTCCTCGTAGCCCAAAATAAAGTAAAAAGGGTTCTAGTAGATAATGGCTCAACCATCAATCTTTGTACATTAAAGTTCATAAAATAGGTTGGATACACCCTAGCTGACTTTAACAACCATGACATCACCATAAAGGCATATGAAAATGTTGAGAGGGATTCTAAAGGCACCATTTGTCTTCCCATTTAGGTTGGACCTATTGTGTAGTATACCACATGTCATGTTCTTGACCTCAACCTTCCATGCAATATCCTGCTCGGCCACCCATGGATTCATTCCATGTAGGTTGTTCCCTCCACTTACCATCAATGTCTAAAGTTTCCTTTCCAAGGAATAGAAGTAACCATACATGTCGATCCACAACCATTTGAATATTTTCATGCTTTGGAAGCTTCCTTCCCTCACTCTCATTAATTTCTAGGAGTTGAAGTTGGGGCACCTCATGCCTCATCATCTAATCCATCCCATAATCCATCAACCAACACCACATCCACCACTTATGAATCCACCATTACCAAGGTCAAGATCATTGACAAGGGTTGTGGAGAATATGAAATCAAAATTGCACTCAATGTGGCCACAATTTCACCCTCTCCCCGCTCATATGGGAAACCATCTCAATCAACATCCAGAGTAGAGGAAAGGACCAAAACCCTCACTTCCAAGAACATGGGTTCAACAACATTTAGAGATTTGGATACACTCGAAGAACAAATCGAAGATGACATTAGCTAGTGGGTCTACCGAGAAGAGCCTAAACCATCACCTCCCCTCATGGAATATTTCCAGGAGACCTATCCTCATGCATCAAAATTGGCTAAAAAGTACAATTATCAGGGAGGTGGTCTTGGTATAGAGGAGCAAGGATGGTGCCAACCTATAGAACCTTCTATGTGACCTAGAAGAATAGGACTAGGCTATGACACAAAACAAAAGGGTCTTGTGGCATCAACTAGTGCTTCTAACAACATTAGTGTGGACAACGGTCTCCTTGAATACATACCTAAAGAAGAATCCATCATACTTGCATACGATGACATGGATCTCTCCTCCATGTTTGATTTCATATCCATCTACTCTATCAGTCATTCCCTTCACCATCCCGAGCTCATTGACTGGGACCTACATAGTAGCGCACCTGTTGACACTTTTCCCTTAGTGCATACTTATGTACATCTTATGGGATTGGGGGAGGATGAATGCCCTATCCACAAAAATAAGAAGAAACAAAGTCAAAAAGGGTCATCTAGTGAAAACCTCCCCGAGGCGCTTCTTGACTCAGAAAAAGTAAAAATAAAGGGTGTATCTGACAGTGAAAACTTTGACGAGGCACTAGAATATGGGGACTTTCATCTTCCTCTTGTGGGAGCTCAACTGTCTAAATAGAATAAAATCCAAAAATCACATATGTAGCCAAATCCCTATCAGAAGAAGAGCACTCCACCATCGTCCAGCTTCTACAAGTAGGCATTATCAATTTTATGTGGGCCTATTTAGATATGTCGGGTCTAGATTTTGCCCTAGTCATACATCATTTGGATCCAGATGCTAAACTTGTCAAGCAAAAGCTGAGAAAGATACATCCTCAAGTATCTTTGTTGGTCAAGAAAGAGTTGGAAAAACTATTAGAGGTTGGATTCATAAGACCCATTGACTACTCCAACTGTATATCCAACATACTGCCAGTTCCCAAGCCGAATGGAAGTATTAGGATTTGCACTAATTTTCGGGACCTCAACAAAGCCTGTCCTAAAGATGATTTTCCCTTGCCAAATTGACATGTTGGTTGATTTAACCATCGGACATGAGATGCTATCCCTCATGGATGGTTTCTTTGGCTACAATCAAATCAAAATCGCACCTGAGGATCAACATAAGACTACCTTCACTACTCCTTGGGGCACATTTTGTTACAATGTCATGCCTTTTGGCCTCAAGAAAGTGAGGAAACATACCAGCATGCTATGACATTCATCTTCATGATCTCATTCACATCATAATGGAGGATTATGTTGATGATCTATTGGGGAAATCCAAAACAAGATAAGAACATCCTACAGTCCTAAGGAAAATCTTTGAGCGGTTAGAGCATTACAAGCTACGACTAAATCTAAAAAAATGTGTTTTTGGGGTTACATCAGGAAAGCTACTGGATTTCATTGTTTCCAAAAGAGGCATAGAGGTAGATCCGGCTAAATTCAAAGCAATCATGGAAATTCCCCCATCGTGCAATCTTAAACATTTAAGGAGCCTTCAAGGTAAGCTACAATCCATCGGGTGGTTTATAGCTTAGTTAGCTGACAAGTGTCAATCGTTCACCCATCTCCTACGAAAAGATACCACCTTCAAGTAGGATTCAGTGTGTTAGCTAGGCTTCAACAAGATTAAAGAGTACTTGGCTCATCCGCTCATCCTCATGCCTTCAATTCCAGATGAACCGCTTTTGTTGTACATTTCAGCTACTTCGGTTGCAATGGGGGAATTACTAGCCCAACATGATGAGTCCTTAAAAGAACATGCCATCTACTATATCAATTGATTACTAGTGCACTAAAACAAAATAGGCAATTAGCACCTAAAATAGCACCGGATTTTAGTGCATTTTATTTCATGAATTGGGCATTTCTAATGGTGCAAAACTCGATGCAAACTGGTATGCTCACTTCAGTGCCGGATTTAGCATCGGATTTAATGCCGGGTTTAGTGTCGACTTTTGTTGCTTCCAATTTGGCTTCCAATTTTGCTTTTGGTTTTGCTTCTTGTGTTGCTTCTAGGTGTGCTTCCGGTTTTGCTTCCATTTTTGCTTCTAGGTTTGCTTCCGGTTTTGCTTCCAGTTATGCTTCCGATTTTGCTTCCAATTTTGCTTCCAGTTTTGCTTCCATTTTTGTGTCTTTTGTTGATTCTAATATGGCTTCTATTATTGCATCTTTTGTTGCTTCTAAAATTGCTTTTATTATTACTTCTTTGTTTGCTACCTAAACTGCTTCTATTTTTGCTTCTTAGATAACGCCAAGTTTTTCTTCCAAGATTGCTTCTAGTTTGCTTCTAGTTTGGCTTCCATTGTTGCTTCCTTTTTTTCTTCTAAAAAATCGTCTTGTTTTGCTTCCATTTATTAATTTAATATTTTTTATTTCAATTTAATTAGTTAAATATATCATGCCTCTTAAATAACTCATATGTTTAAATAAAAAAGATATGTATTATAACATGATCATCATTTATAATTAAAAAAAGTGATTCAAATATCTATATAAGTAGATCAAAACAAGTGATTCAAATATGCCACTAGATTAATAACATGTCAAAATGATACATGTCCAATAGTCAACATAAGTCAAAATGATACATGTCAAAATGATACAACTCAATAATATGGTACTGCAAGCCGTGAAAATGATACATATTATAGTAACCATGAAAAGAGGCATCATAACGATATATCAACAATGATCCATGATGCAGTCTATATGATCATGAATGTCACTGGCTACAGCTAGCAGTTGCCTCATCATCATCATCACCATCATGATCATCATCATCGTGATCATCATCGTTGTGATCATCATCGTCATCGGCCTCGATGTCTTTTGTATCTATGTCATCATCATCCTCTGCCATGTGATCTGTACCAAAACCAACATATTCTAGATCTACATCATGAGGATCATCTTGATTTTCTAGAAGACTCGTTTTCTACAAAAAAAAATCATTTAAAATGAAAAGTTATTATTTATTTCATGCAATAATTTTTTTTTCTATTATATATCTAATATTATAACATGTGAAACAAAACCATAATCATATTACATCATATCAAAGTGCACATACCATAATAAAATTTCAAAAACGTTACAGCTAATATGTCATTCCAATGATGTAAAACATGCAACAATTCTAATAAACATTAGTAAAATATGCCAGCATTTGGTGGAAGAGGAAGAAAGATGACTGGAACTCTAGAGGCCCACCATAATGGATTTCGATATTCAACCATGAGAACAGAAGAGAGAGCTAATATCATGTATCAAAACATTAAGCATGCATTCTTCCAGCCAGTGGAGAAGGAGATGATTACTTTGCTTCATTTTCATTTGCATAACCATATCATGGTGTGAACCAAGAAGACCAAGGATGTCCAGTTTTATGTGGAGGTAATGGATGTGGTCCAAACTTTAGGAGGGGCAAGAAGGTCAATGTATGATCCTGATGAAATTGAGGAAGAACAACAAGAGAGGGACAATAAAAATAAAATTAATGCAGAGTTTCAAGGATTTGTCAAGCGAGTAACAGAGCTATGGGAGTAGCTTCATCTAAAATATTTTGAACTAGAGTTTGATATACCATTTAGACAGCTTGGTTTTCATGGAGTTCCTTTCAAAGCGTATGCTTTCATTGTTCCTAAGATAAACTATTTGGTAGAGTTGGTGGAATTACCTTTCTTAGTAATCACTATTAGTGAGATTGAGATTGTTAACCTTGAGAGAGTAGGACTTGGTAAAAAGGAATTTGATATGGCTATTTTTTTCATTCTATACAACCATTGCAAGAAAAGTTAATCTAGCATCAAATAACCAACAATTTTGAAAATAACATGAAAAATTTTAGTTGCTGCTATGTCAGGAATAAAATAAAAGGAAACAATGTTCCTTCCAGTGGATTGATGATTGCAAATGAGGATTTATTAAATTTCAGTGGAGTAAAATGAAAATTAAAAGTAGTTGATTCATATAATATATGTACATTAAATAGTTTATGGTGCAAAATTATTTTTGATGCCTTCTATAGCTAAATGCTACACTCATTTCAGGCATTAAGAAAATGCATCCCACCTAGAGTTTGTGTGACATTTTTTTTTCCCTAGAATCCTTTTCAAAATCATCATCCTCAGCATGATTTAGGATAAAACATCAATAATGAGCAAATTAACAAAAAATCAAAAGTGAATAATACATAATCTATGTTGTAAAGTTAAAAAGTCTTATAAAAATACATATAAAACTCTAAAACATTTTCTATTTGTTCTATAAAGTTTAGTCCAATAACCAAATCAAGAAACATATATCTTATTACTATTTAAATCAAAAGAAGATATCTGATATACAATTCAAAACATCAGCATATGAGATAATTTGTTAAATTACATGTTCTCCTTCAAGTACCGATTCCTTGATGAGCTCAATTTGGGCCTCAAATACATGTTTGTCACAATTTTCAAAGGAGTCTATCATGAGAATCTGACCATGACTATATGTAACAATCTAAAACATTCATAATCATAGACAAGTGCTTTACAAATTCTACTACACATTGATGCATTCTTCATGTTGAAATGAGTGTTTAGAGCTATGATAACCACATTCATGTTTTGAGGGAATCTCATTGTCTAAGGTAGAAGTCAAAGTGCCTTGGAGCAACAATAGAATTCAACATTGACCATATGGTGTTTATATTTAAATAATTTAGAATGGTCAAGTTCACTGAAATGCACCTTTTGATTGGAAAGAAACAGACCATAACTCCCTATAAAATTGGAAATTGGCAAAAAAAGAGCAAACAATCCCTTGCAAACTAATTACAAATTAGTAGCCTGGGAATTTTCTTAGAGGCTTACACAAGTGATCTTGCAAAAATATGTGTTTGTGTCTTTGAAGACCTTTGAAGCCCACCATGCTCTGCATCAATCATCTCCATTTTTCTCCTGTTCAGAGAAAAAATGAACATACAGAAAAATAGTGCAATTGTCTTGTGAAGTGGGTTCTGAAAAATGAAAATGTAAAATACTTGCAAGAAAGGAGAAGGATATGCAAAATATTACAAACCCATAGTTTAGGGTTTCTGGGTCAAGCCCCAAATGTGGAAGGATTTATTTGCTTTCTGAGAAGTGAAAGATTGTTCCAAAAGGCTTGCACTCATTTTTCTGAGAGCTCATATCTGCAATAGGAGTCACAGGTTTTCAAAACACCCCAGATCAAAGACAAACCCATAATTCCATTGAATAGAGCCTGCGGCCATAATCATGAAGCCATAAAGGAGGCTCAAAAATATAATAAAGAAAATTTTACACTCTATTCTTTTTGGAAATAGAAAAAATATTCTAGAGTGGCCGCAAACAAGCTATCACCAGGAAAGAGAAAAAATGCAGAAATAAAAAAATCTTTCATCGTTTGATCAAACCAAATATGGAGAGTATAATTTGTTTCATTTCTTTTTCTAGTGAGCTAAGTCCAGAGAAGTCGAGACAAGATAGAAGGGGTACAAAATAAGGATGCATGGTAGAAATAAAACACCCATTCATTCGTATCTATTGAGTCCAAATCGAGCTTGTTTTGACAGAAAATAGAGGTAAGATACAAAGAAATGGTGCATAGAAACTTACTCAATTTCTTGTTGTTCAAAGAAATGTGAGCTCTAGAAGTGCTTTGATGTCAGCCTCAAGACAAGCAAGGCATCGACAGAGTAAAGCAAGAGAAAATTGCATGAGAATCCGAGAAGGAATGTCTTTGAAAACGCATTCAGATAAGTGGAAACAAATGATGAACCATGAAAGCTTTACTTAATTCAGAAATTTCCGTGAAGAAAACTCTCAAAATCAGTGAGAAAATTGATAGATACTCCTTCAGAAAGCTCGAGGTTTCAAAATCTAATGATGGTGGCATGTGCAGGGCAAGGGAGCTCAAAAAAACCAAGCAAAAATGAGAGTTAAAAAATTAGGGCTTGGGTATTTTGTTCTAACTCGTCATCACGGAAAAAATATTGATGTGAAAAAACTCAAATATGTTTAATCATTAAATCTTTTAATATTCAAACAAATTTAGAAAACAAAATACATATATTTTATAATAAAAAAATTACTATTATCTATTAAATTCATAAGTGTTAAGTTCATGCTTTTACCTCTATACCGCTGGATGATTATGAGAGAGGTGTGGTAGCATGGTATACCGCCATACTGTGGGAGATTTCTTACTGCCTGGAGGTAATGTGGTGTATACCGTCATACCACGAGAGGCTTCTAACTGTCTGGCGGTGGCGTGGTATACCGCCACCCCACAGAAGCCTTCTAGTAGTGAGGTTGTGGTGTATACCGCTCTACCGCATATGTTGCTCACCTTCCCAACGATATAGCGGTGTATGCTTTTGTTCATTACTTGAAGAGTGTCAATGAGACAATCTTATTTGTCTTACCAATATCTCAATGTCTCATCAGCATTAGATCTTATGTTCCTCTGATGTTGGTTGCCGATGTCGATGAGACAAGTTAATATCTCTTACCGATATTTCTTACTGCCTGGCGGTAGTGCGGTGTATACCGCCGTACCATGAGAGGCTTCTGACTATCTGGCGATAGCCTGGTATACTACACCCCATGGAATCCTTCTAGTAGCGGGATTGTGGTGCATACCACTCTACCGCATATGTTTCTCACCTTCCTGGTGATATAGCGGTGTATGCTTTTGATCATTACTTGAAGAGTGTCGATGAGACAATCTTATTTGTCTTACCAATATCTCAATGTCTAATCGAAATTAGATCTTATGTTCCTCTGATGTTGGTTGCCAATGTCGATGAGACAAGTTAATATCTCTTATCGATATGCCACTGTCTAAATCCGATGCTAAATTCGGCGATAAATCCGGTGTTAAATCCAATGCTAAATCCGGTGCTAAATCCGATGCTAAATTTGGCGCTAAATTCAACACTAAATCCGGTGCTAAATTTGGCGCTAAACCTGGCACTAAATCTGGCGCTAAATCTGGCACTAAATTTGGCGCTAAATCTAGCAATAAATCTGGCGTCGCTAAATCCGACGCTAAATCCGGCACTAAATCTGAAACTAAAGCCGGTGCTAAAGTTGACGCTAATTAGCACCTGATTTAGCACCTACTTGTCCTGATCGACGCAAAAAATGCCAAAAATGGCGGCAACCTGATAAATAGCGCCAACTTTTTCAAAAAATTGGAGAAAAATACATTAAAACAGTGGGTGGAAGCAAAAAAGGGAGCTAATCACAGGGATTTGTTGTAGTGGTGTTCTATGAACTTAATTATTCTCTGATGGAAAAAGCTTACCTAGCTATAGTCTTTTGTTCACAAAATCTCTGTCACTATATGCTCAGTCATCCCGTGAAGCTGATATCAAAATTTGATCCACTCAAATATTTGTTATCTAGAATGTCTTCAACTGGTTGCATGGCTAAGTGGATCATGTTACTACATGAGTTTGATATAGAGTATGTGGATTGAAAGGAAATTAAAGGGAAAGTAATAGCATATCAATTGGCAGATGCTCCATTGGCAGATGCTCCAATGGTAGACGCCTATCCTTTGGTCACATAATTTCCTGATGAAGAGGTCCTTACAGTCACCGAGATAGCTATGTGGACACTCTACTTTAATGGATCATACACGCACAGTGGAGCTAGGGCGGGTATCTTATTTGTCACCTCACAAGGTGATTACATCTTGAAGTCATTTTGGTTAGCCTTCCCATGTACGAACAACATAGTAGAATATGAAGCTCTCATCACTGGTCTTAGGATCGCCATCCAATGCAACATCACTCACTTGCGAGTCTTTGGTGATTCTTAGTTGGTCATTAAATAGATCAATGATGAGTTCCAGACTAAAGATGGCAAATTGTTACCTTATAAGTGCATGGTGGATGATTTCAAGAAGTACTTCACCTCTATCAGTTTGAGAAAATCCCCAGGGTCTAGAATAAGGCAACTGATGCAATGGCTACAATTGGTTCCCTTATTGACATGCCAAAAGATCGAACAGATTGTGAGTTTCTAGTTGAACAAATTTTAATCCCTGCTTATGACATCCCTAAGAGAAAAATGGTGTGTGACATCGTAGGTCCTAAAACACCATGGTATCATGACATTTACAGCTATCTCCATGATAATATCTTACCCCTTGACCTTACACACAATCAACATAAATCATTCATCCAATGCACCTCCCGGTATACCATAGTGGGAGATACACTTTATCATCACGAGTATGATGAAACTCTTCTTAGGTGTTTGAACGAGAAAAAATCTTGCACTGTATTAGTAGAGGTACATAGTGGTATTTGTAGGGCCCATTCTAATGGCATGGCCTTGGCTAAGAGGATTCTCAGAGAAGGATATTATTGGCCCACCATGGAGCATGATTCTTGTGAGTTTTTAAATAGATGCTTCCCTTGTCAACAACACGCAAACCTGATACATGCTCCTGCTCAATATTTGCAACCCATCATATCACCATGGCCCTTACACACAATGGGGTTTCGATTTGATCGGCAAGATATACCCTCTATCTTCCGATTGCCATACCTTCATCATCGCCACCACTGAATACTTTACTAAGTGGGTGGAAGCAATGCCACTCTCTCAAATTACCGGTGTTCATATTTCCAAGTTCATCCTTTTCCATATCCTCTGTAGGTATGGAATTCCCTCCACCATCACTATGGATAATGGAAAGCCATTCAAGAACAAGTGCATGAAATTATTTTGTGAGACCTATCACATCCAACATCATTGGTCCACCCCATATTACCCTCAGGGTAATGGTCAAGTAGAAGCAACCAACAAGACCTTAATCAAAATCCTCAAAAAGGTGGTTAACAACACTGGTCGAGATTGGCATCTCCATATCCATCCCACCCTTTGGGCCTATCGCACTTCCATCCATACTCCCACTGGTGCCACTCCATATTCCCTCATTTATGGTGCCAATGCTATCTTGCCAATCGAAATTGAGATCCCATCACTTCATATATCTCTGAAGAATTTAATAAGTCATGAAGATGCTCAAGTTGCCTGCCTCAGTCAATTGGAGCTCCTAGACAAAAAATGGATCAAAGCATACAACCATTTACAAGCCTATCAACATCATCTCAGGAGAAGCTATAATAAAAAGGTTCATCCTCGTCAATTCAACATTGGTGATCTAGTCCTCAAGGAGAATCAGCATAGTCAACAAGATCGAGACAAGAAGGGAAAATTTGAGGCAAATTGGTTGGGTCCCTATGTTATCACAGCTAAGTATGGTTTTGGCACATACAGGCTTACTACTCCTGAAGGAGAACCCCTAGAAGATCTCATCAATATCATGCACCTGAAAAAGTTTTATGCCTAAGTCAGTTGGGTTGTCCTTTCCTGAGAAAATACAAAAAAAGTAAAAAATACAAAAAAATTGTAAAGAGAAATAATTCATCCTATGATGAAAACCACTCTTCGTGGTGCCTTGGATAAGTGTGTTTGGTGAAAACCTAGAAATAGGCACCATTCGTAGAGGGCTTAATCATTATCTACCTTGCATCCTAGTTATTTTATGCTTCCATCCATCTTATCCTCATATCCTATCCTGGCATCCAATCAATCCTATCCTCCCATTAGCATCTCGTCATCCATTTCTTGGTATATTGTGATTGATAATTGGACGATCCATATCTGCTATCCAAAATCTTGAGCTTTCTATCCTTAATTTGAAATTATCATCACCTATACATCATGTCCCATCGTCGATCTTGCATCATCATTTAGGCTCCTCCATTGTGTCGGTCATCACCAGGTCTCATCTTGTCTTTATCCTTTTTCGATCTATGTTGCCCCTATGCTTTCACGTAGGCAAGGTTGATCATTCGATCAGCCCCTGAGGCATTTGTCCGTTCGGTTTTTTTCCTCCATCACAGTATCCATTGTCCTATTTCCGCTTTTATCCATGGTCTTTTATCAAAATATGATGGCTTTGTGCTTTCATGTAGGCAAGGATGATCTTTGATCAACCCTCGAGCCCCTAGGTCTTTAGGGTGTTTCTGTTTTATGTCTTGTTGTCTTGTCATGTCATCAAGTATGTCCCTATCCTAGCTGGTATTTAAAAACAAGGGTCATTAGTATCATGAGGTTCAATTGTTTTCAAATATCCAGTGTCATGTTGATCCTCTAGTTTAGTCTCCATATTTGGTCTTAAAAAGATGCATCCTTCCTAATAGACCACATCAATCCCATCCACCCTTTTGATCATGTGGCAAAGGACTTTTGAAATTGATTGTGATCTTTTGACATTTTGTTTATCATTTGAGCTCCCTATTATACCTAGTCAAGGTCGCCACGATCCATCATATCATGGTGTGCTTTGACTAGTAAACATAGGGACGTATCTTGATCTTTTTGTCTACTTTTTGTCTTCTCAATTGTCTCGCGTAGTACCCAACAAGATCCTTGTGGTCTTGTGTTATGTTGGGGAATCCTTTGTGCTTGTGGTTATCCCAATACCTAGCCCAACCAAATTCCTAGCAACTTTGGGGTATTGGGATAGCCTTCTTGTCTATTGTGTTTGGTTCATGCATTAGATACATATTTTCCTTGGTTCCTCATACTCTAGCATCTTGTGTCTTTTGCTATAGCAAAAATCAATGCTCCTAAAATGGAAAATAGCATTAGGATTGCATTTCATACTTCATCCCATTGCATTGCCTTCATCCCCCATCTCTTTCTCTCGCCTATGATTAGTGATCTTGGTTGTGCAAACATTCACCTTTCACCCCCTTTTCTTCTCAAGATCCACACGGTCTTGATAGATGTAGTTCCACGTCCACCATCCCATCCATCTTTCCTTATTTTTATAATGATCACAGGGAAAGTACTTGCCATTAAGCTCAAACAAACCTGATCCAAAAATAAAGTAGACCTACTAATGCATGCCCTTATTTACACTCATTCCCATGCTAATTTAATTTAGATATTAATGTTTGTAATGAATTTAATTACATCCCATCTTGCATGGCATCATCATTATCATATTCATTTTAAGTTTTTTAGCTTGACATAGATTTTTTATTGTAAGCATCTTAAATTAGCTCCATTTCATTACATATTAGTCCATCTCATTACATACATTGCATTATAGGCATACATCACATTTTTCATTCATTGCATCCTATTGCATTTTCACTTCATAATCACATTACAATAACGTAATCCTTGGTACACATCATAAAATTAAAATCAAACATACATACCTCACCACCTACATCACAAATCATTAGTCCATAATCATATCATACATCACATCCTACATCGCAAAATGTTAGGCATCATGCATATCACATAAGTCATCATAAATGCATACATACATCATAACCATTTGCATATCTCCTAATAAACCATGTCCATATACACATCCATACATAATCATCCATCATACCGCAAATGAAAAATGTAAATAAGGGCCATCGCATAATATATAAAATCCCAAAATTATCAAGTCCATAACAAAATCCATCATAAATCATAAATACATGTCCATCATCTGTCATTGAATAAAATACAGGTACAAAGTGCTCCTCAAAAATAGGGACCACATCAATGAATAGATTGATCTATGTCTGATCTGCATTGTGGAACCTGTGGCCTCTATCCTTGTCCCCTATCTATACACTTTGGGCCTGTCAAAATCTAGATCTTGTCATCATTGTTCTCTCTATCATGTGATGGCTCCATCTGATCTATGAGGGGAGTCTGGCACTGGTCCCCTATGCAAGGGAGTCTCGCGATAGCTGTTATATCCTCAAGTGTGTGTCCCTACTGATCATGACGGTGATAGCATCTATGGTATTGATTGGACGTAGGGAGGTATACACCGTGTCAGATCTAGGACCTCCATGAAGTAGGCCCCCATGTAGTAGTTGGCCCCTCTCATGTACTCATCCCTCTCTGTCGCCTAAACCCTCTTCATATCCCACTCTTCTCTATACTTGTCTCATAATCCAGACAGGTATCTCCTCTCCTGCTCCCATGCATCTTGTACCATCCTCATCTGGTCTATTTGTGCTTGCATTTGTGCCATCTCCTGTATTGTTGCATCTCTCTCACCCTGCAGAGTCTGTACCTGTCTTTCTGATGTCTTTTCCCTCTCTAAAACGGCCCCTGAGTCTCCCATCTCTACCTCTGCATAGTCAGTCCTATCCTAGAGCTCATCCCACTCTCTCCTCAGCTCATCTCACTCTCTCCTCATCTCATCTATCACCCTCCTCATCTCCTCCCTCTCCCATCAAGCCTCATCCATCACTATCTTCATCTCCTCCCTCTCCCTCGACATGATATCTCTCTCTTGCGATACCCTGGATGCCTCATGTGCGAGAGCATCGTAATCCCTTTGTCCCTCCTCCTATAGCCTCTCTATCTCTTCCTGCAAATTGTCTATGTCTACCTCTAACTCCTTGAGCCTATGCTCCACAACCCTGAGTCTCGCACAAGCTCCTACCAGTAGTATTGTTAGATCCTTGGGTGGCGGTGGTACATATGTTACCATCGTGAGTGGCTTCGCCTGTATAGCCTCCACATCCGCAAGCTAGTTCTGCTCTCCTATGTCCTCCATCCTCACATCCTCCTTGCCTCTCCTTCATTGTCCACCTCCTCTCCTACCCCCCGGGAAAATTCACCTCTAGTATCAGTCGTGCCCTCCAAGGGTGATTTTGGCTCTTCGGATGGGTGATTTCTCCCATCCATCGGTAACCCATTTCTCGTCTATCTAAACCCCAAAAACCCAAAATCCCTAATGTACACAAACTTGCAAAAAATAACTAAAATCGCAAAGAAGGGTTTTTTACTCTAACCTGGTGGGGTACCATGCACTCATAGTAGAACTCACGCACCTCCTTGCCTTGGTGGATTAGTTCATCATCCACGAATGCCTCGTCTTCGCTTGACATGTCAGTTGTCCTCGTCACCTCCTTCTTCTCTCTCTCTTGCTAACTCAGCTTCCAAATGTGCAAATGGTGCATAGTAATTTCTAAAATTACTATATATCCAATTTCCCTCTCTTTTTAACCTTTTTAAGTTTTGGGTATTTTTACCCTTTATTTAACCTCTTTTTAATTCACTTAATCCCCTTTCTTCTGCGGGCACCATTTGCACCCCGTTTGTCCATTTTCCTTCGTTCAAAAGCCATTTTTTTGGATTTTTCGTGCTATATCACATGGTACCCTTTGTTTCTCCATATCAAGAAGTCAACTGAGGCCCCCTTTTCTTCCCCATCTACCCTCTTGAGGGGGCATACCCTGTCATTTTCCTTCGTTCCTTCGTCCTATCCATCTTCTTGAGACATTGGGGCATCTTCTTTCATTTCCTACGATTGGACAACCTACATCACCTTTCTCGCATTGGGGCATGATTTTCTAGTCCATTCTTCTATCGAGTCATCTACCTTTTATTTTTCTTCGAAACACTATTATTCTAACAGTATTTCGAAGAGGGGAAAAATGTAGACATCCAAATTTGACCTCTCCCATAAGGTCAAATTTGTCCCCTTCATTCCTCTATCCCGCATTTCCCATCGATGTTAATTAAATGATTTATTTAATTAATATTTCCCCATTTCCTTAATGTTCCTAAGGTATTTAATTTAAATAATTAAATACTTTACCTTCATCCCCTTTCCTCTCTACATTAAATAAATATTCCAATTCGTTTAATTTAGTCATTTGCTTTTATGAGTTTAAATCAATTTTTAAATTCATTATTTTTCTCTCTCCTTGTCCCATCCTCAATAATCCTTCCTTAATCTAAATTAATTTAATTAATCTTTGATTAGGATGTGCACACCCTTAATTAGGATTAATGTCACATCCTCCATCATAGTCCACTTGCCTTAATCCTTCATTAACCATCTTAATCCCCTATTTGCACAACCTAATTACTTGATTAGGTCGCCCTAATCCTTATGCCATTTATGGCAAACCCCTAAGTCAACCTTTTATTAAATGCTTTCTCCTTTTGGAGAAGGAAACCCTTTCCCAATGTGAATTTTTAATTCACATTTATTCCTCGTAGGTCTTTTAAGAAATTTTTAATTCCTCAAAAGTCTCATCACCCACATGGGGACAAGGACCTTCTTTATGAGGAGATCTTTTCCATTCCCAAGGTACAATAAAGTACCTATACCTCATGTCCTTTTTGACACCTCAACCGCCACATGTCAAGATGTGAGGGCTTGTGAATTCTCAACTCACCCTAGCCCTTGATCTTGTCCAAGGTGGTTGCATCTTGACCCTCCATTGTTTAGTGGCCTTTCCCTTAAAATTGGAGGAATTTTCCCTCATTTGCAACTTTGCAACACACATCAATCACTCTCAAGCACTCAAGAATTCACCATTGTTGTAACTTTTGAGCTTATTTTGCATCCATATTGTGCATCTACCCAAATACCCATCTTCACCATTGCATTCCTCATCTCATCCACATCGGTTTGCATCAAGTTTCATGCTATTTTCCATTGAAAGGAGCACACAAATCAAACGATCAACAGGGCCAACCAACTCATCAACTTGGACAAGGTATAACACTCTTTTGTCTTTCATTTTGTTCAAGTTCAACTAGGCTAATTGTTGAGGTGTTGTTTATGTTTTTCCTTGCTTGCATTTAGTTTCGTTTTGCATTTTAGACTAGGGAATTTCACCTACACATAGTTTCATTTGAAGTTAACTAATATCAAGGCCAATTTAAAGCTATTTCCGTATACAAAATGTTATGTAGCTAATTGTTTGTTCCTATCAGAAAAGACTGTCTGTTGCACTAGATTTGGGTGCATACTGACACTATCTAGTAACAAATAATCCATGTTATCTTTAAACCCTTACATCATTCTGTAATAAACTATAGTGGATAACATTGCAAATCTTGATTTGCAGGAAAAGAAGCAAGGTCATGAGAATTTGGAAATATCACACTTTAAGTGTGAATCTTAAGGAAGTGAGTTACCGCTCTTTGCACACGTGGATGATGGTGAAAGGAAGAAATAGGTGAAATGGGTAGGAGATGCATGCTTTTTGCCCCTAATTGTGAATTCATGGTTTAAAAGGGAAGAAACCTTTGATTTTATACAAATTACAAAGTACCAGACTTTTACTTTCTCTCTCTTTGGCAATTGTGTAAATCACGTTGGATTCTAGTCTAATGAGATAAATAGTGGTGTTAGGGTTGAAGATAAGGCAGGTTGGAAACAAGGCCCTAAAGGTAGAAGTGACCGCATAACAAGTACAACCATTCATGAAATAGAGAAAAGGGAGATGGAATGATGCAAGCAAAGTTTGGATGAAGGTATAGGTTTGAGACAATGGAAAAGGTGTGTAAAATCGATCGTTCATTAGGTTGATTCCATACATTTTAGCGAAATTGTGGGTAAGCACAATTTTGAATTCTCATTCATTAAACGCACAAAATTTTGAGTAATTCATAATTGCAGTAGGCTATTTGAATGTTACTTAAGTGAATTTAAAGATAAGCATACTAAAATTTGAACTAAAAGCATTACAAAATTAGTAATGGAGATTAGCGTAAATTGCTTTGTTAGGGTAAATTACTTTATTAGGGTAAATTTTCTTTGTTAGGTTAGTTTTCTTTAGAAGTTTTTCCCCTATGTTTTTGGTTTAGATCCCGAAATTAACAAATTTTCCTTAACTAAAGCACATGGTAGCTAAATTGTAAAAAACCCATTCCATTGAAAAGTGAAAAATGTAAAACCATTTGAAGTAAATGCACACATGAAGAAGCAAAAAGCGAAGTCATTTTTTATAGAAAAGAAAAATTTCCATCATATTATATAGTAATAACCTCATATGTACATGGAAATACAAAATTATTGTTACAAGTCGATATCCAAACAAGCAAAAAAGGGGGCTAGCTATTCAAGAAACTGCGTTGGAACAGTGGACATGCTTCCTGGTCAGCCAATTTATTGTGCCTTATCCCAGAGAAACATGTACCTCAAGTAAGCATTATCCTAGTGCTCATCAAGGTCAGGGGTGTGCAGTGCAGTGAGGAAGGGCATAAGAGGAACTATCTCTCCCTGGTTTAGAAACCGTGGAATTTCCTTGGCTGCTAGAACTCCCACCGCAGGTTGAGCAATGGCTAACATGGTGTCCATATTTCCAAGATAGTATGGTCATATTATCATCATGGCAGTAAAACTAACTTTGGCTTCAAAGACTCTGAGGTCTAGCAAGGAAGTGACGAACCGTGAAGCAAATTATGAATTCACCCTATAATAGGACCCAACATTCAGAAAAGTTTCCTTAAGAACCATACGTAGAAAGGCCTTGGTAGAGGACATCTTGAGGAAAAACACTTTTATGAACCATTGGCTTGTAATTCGGCCTAGGAAGTTGGTCTGGTGACGAACACTGATAAGACAGATGGGGGTACCCATAGTTCATAGGAAAGAACAAATGCAAAGAGAAAATTTAAAGTTGAAGATAGAAGTGTAGAATCTGGAGAGTGTCGTATTTATAGAAAGCTATGAGAAATTTTTGGTGCATAGTTGCCTTGAGGTAAAATCTTGGGAATGCAAGTTGAGGTGGCAGAAGCACACTTCCCTTCAGAATTAAAAGTTAAATCAAATAAATGCTCATGAAGTTGGTACTCAGTGTTTTGAGGATGGCTAGTATGAAGATCATGAATAAGTTGAATTTAAGATTACATAATTAAATGGTAGTCATTTCAGTTTGTTCGATCGAGCTGTATTAATTATGAAATTGTCCAAGTGTGCAGTTTGGAAGGAGTTGGATTGATGAGTTGGCACACATAGGAATGTTGAGAAATTTGGGGAGAATTAATACGTGCATAATTAGGCATGTGAATTAAATGAAGAGCATGATGGTTGGGTTAAGGCATCATTATGACAAGTCTGGTGTATTAATGCGAGTGCAAAGCTGCCAAATTTGAAGTTATTGACAAAGTTCAATTTAGTGGGTTGCCATGGATTAACAAAATGGATGGGTGGTAACTAACGTTTCTAAATTTAGAAGTAGTTAGGTGATTCAATCACTTGCAGCTAGATTTTAACTTACGCTTATTTTCCATCAAATAACGAATTGCAATTAGTCGAAATCTAGCATAAGGATGGTAAAATCTTGCTGAAGAAGTCTCACACACAGGAAATTCACTAAGTAAATCTTTTAGGAATTGGTGAAGATGATGAAGGATATTTACATTGAGTGAAAAATCAAAAGGTAACCTTTTCTACCGTTGTAATTCTCAACCTAATAGTAGGCTTCATTGTCTACAAGTTGAATCAAAAGAGCTTACAATGAAATATCAAATAAAAATGAAAAAATAAACATCAAAAAAATATCTGTTAGAATTGGTTATGGCTGCCAAGATCTTGAGACCAAATAGAAAGCACAAAAAATAAGAATAGAATGTGACAAGAATAAATTGTATTCTCATCAATATGATTCAAATGATATGAGATGATTGATTGATTTACAATGAGAGACCCCTTGGTTATATAGCCAAGGTGAGTACATAGGAACGCATAGGATTATGACAAGTGTTGTAATCTTATGACATGAGACAACTATGAAAAGCTATCACTCCACCTAAAGTGGAAAAGTGATAATGTGATAATCACCACAAATGGTGGATCACCCACAAAAGGTGGAGAGGTAATCACATGATATGTCTACGAAAGGTGAAAGTGATAAATTAATAACATGATAAGTTCACCAAAGGTGGAAAAGCTCTAACTACCTCCTATGTGGTCCCTAAGTAAACTTAATTAAGGTGTAATCATGACTTAAGACAAGGTACAACACATTTAATTACACCAACACCCCCCCTTAAGTGAAACTTAGGGAGGATGTACACAAAAGCAAACAATGCAAGATGGGTCCCGACAACTAGGCCATGTTAGGTACCCATGAACAAATGTAAAGAAATCTCTCACAAATGGAGAAAAGGAGAAAACCCAGTGGGATAAAACTCCTCCCCAAAAGAGAGATGAAATACAAAAATGAAATGCTCTCAATGATGAATGAGAAGGTAAAAACCCCATGTGAGGAAAAAGACCCCCCATAAGAGAGAATAAGAAGAGAGACAAGGCAACCCCCCCTCAATGTTGAGTCTCCTGCAATGATGGTAGAAGCTCGACATTGAATGTTGAAGATAATCCAATCTCATCGAACAACGTTCCTTCCCTTAGGAAGAAACAAAACCATGGATGTATGTAGGATGTTAGGAATATGGATGATGGATGATGATGTCTTTGAAGCATGCTCAAGTGTCTCCATGTCGATGTCGAAAGCTAACACACTCCAAACAGGCATTCTAGGCCACACAGCTGAAGAGGACAATCCAAAATCTAGTAGAGATGAATGTAGAACATGATCCAAAGACAAAGATACCTCCTCTAAAGACAAAGAAGCCTCCTCCAAATGTTGTCCAAAAGTATCCACGCTCACACCAAACTGCAAAGAATGATCATGTAGAGAATGAACAAGAGGGTCAGAGTGTTCCCTCGTAACAACTGAAGAAGGAGCATCTTCACCAAAGAGAAGATGAATGTCATCAATGATGTCCTCCAAATCTACAAGATGAGACTCCACAAACAAGTCTGAAATACCTGTCAAGAAGCCATCCAAAGTAGCCATTTATGGAAGATTATGTATGTCTTGTTGCACTAAATCACAAGGAACCTAAACTGTGGAATCACAAGCATCATCAACTACAACAGTAGGTGGAGGAGATAGAATGCATGGCTCAAGAACTAGATCTGGTGTGAGAACTCCCAAGTTCAAGAAGCCAAAATTCTCCTCTGAATCATGGTTCATGCTAGAAGTGTGATCAACAACCGAAGGAACAATGTCATCATCAAGAGAAAAATCTGCAAAGGTATACAACCGAGATGAATGATCAACCACCCCAGTAGCAATGATCTCTCTACTATCCAAGTCTCGAATGATGACTGAATCAGGTGTGAAATCCACAGTTCTCCCATCGCCACCATGTGTAATCTGATATATGGAAAGAAGATTGTTCGTCAAATGAGGAACACACAAAACATCCTGAAAAGTGTTGTCCCCAAAACTAATAGATCCCTTCCCAATTACACTCATGTATGTATTGTTTCCCATCAAGATAGGATACATAGTACAAGGCTAAAAAGAAGAGAATATAGACTACGAAGATGTCATATGATGAGAT